>OX419593.1:3493467-4693467 GCA_948473455.1 Teleiodes luculella
GTTTATAGACTGATTTCGATGAAACTCGGTTTGTGACACTATTTTGACTAGGAAATTAGAATGCTATGTAAAAAAAAAAACGGCAAACTTTTTTATTTATAGAGTGATTTAGTTCAAACTTGGTTTATAACACTATTTTGACAAGGAAATTAGAATCCAATCTCAAAATTGACAAAAATCCAAGATGGGGGCTAACTTTTTTGTTTATGGATAGATTTCGATGAAACTCGGTTTGTTACACTATTTTGACAAGCAAATTAGAATGCAATGTAAAAAAATTTAAAAATCCATGATTTCAGCCTAACTTTGGCAAATTTGGTAAGAAATTTATAGGTAATGCAATTATTTTTCTTTTTTTAATTGATCTATGCTTGAGTTGAAAAAGTACGACGGATCAAGCTTCATCGGACTTGCGGGGAAGCGGAAGACTCTACCCCAAAAAAAGTCATACCAACGCGTCTAGGGGCGGCTCAAGGGAGCCTCGGACCACGGCTAGCGCGTTGATATTGAAAAACATCGTGAAGGAGACGACGCCTGAGTGGCTCCGTCTCTGATTATCAATTCTGATTTTGGTTAGGGCCGTGCCCCCGCCGGCGGGTACGGGCGTTGTTACCTGAAGGGTATTCGCTACCAGAAGGGCATTCTGTTAAGTGTTATCTTAATTCTTTGGCTGCTTTAACTCCATCAGTGATTTTGTCGTCAGGTTCGTTTATGTTTATGTTTACGGACTGATTTCTATTAATTTTGGTTTGTAGTACCTACTATTTTAGCTAGAACATTAATATGCATCGTAAAAATGACAGAAATCTATATCGGCGGCAACAATTTTAGTTTTTAGACTGATTTCTAAGGAATTCGGTTTGTAACACTAATTTAACTAGAAAATGAGCAGAAAAATGTATTATCATTCAAAAGAAATCTAACTTTGTTATTTCCCTATTTCCAAATCCAGAACTCTGGAATTCTAAATACCAGCGTTCTACAGTCCTCCTCAGACATGGTGCTTCATTGTTCAAGACATAATTACTGAGCTCTTCGAAATACTGAAGCAAAGTTAGACCAACTTATTAGGACTTTTTTATTTATTTTTGTTCTAAAATTGTGTTGTAAAACCGAGTTTCATCGAAATCCGAACATAAACAAAATGTTAGACGTCAAATTTAGATATTTGTGAATTTTTACATTGCATTATACTTTTCTCCCCAAAATAGTGACGAGTTCCATCGGAATCCGTTCATAAACTTAAAAGTTGGCTCTCATCTTCGATTTTTGACAATTCCGATATTCTATTCGAATTTTCTTTGTCAAAATAGTCTTACAAACCAAGTTTCATCTAGATCAGTTTATAAACAAAAAAGTTAGGCATTGTCTTGATTTTTTTTCAATTTTGAAGTTGCATTCTAATTCCCTTGACAAAATAGTGTTCCAAATCGAGTTCCATCGAAATCAGTCCATAAACAAAAAAGTTAGCCACAATCTTGGATTTTTGTAATATTTACATTGCATTCTAATTTGCTTGTCAAAATAGTGTAACAAACCGAGTTTCATCGAAATCTATCCATAAACAAAAAAGTTAGCCCCCATCTTGGATTTTTGTCAATTTTGAGATTGGATTCTAATTTCCTTGTCAAAATAGTGTTATAAACGAAGTTTGAACTAAATCACTCTATAAATAAAAAAGTTTGCCACCATCTTGGATTTTTGATAATTTTCACATAGCATTCTAATTTCCTTGTCAAAATAGTGTCACAAACCGAGTTTCATCGAAATCAGTCTATAAACTAAAAAGTTGGCCGCCATCTTGGATTTTAGTAAATTTCTTTATTGCATTCTATTTTCCTTGCCAAAATAGTGCTACAAACCGAGTTTCATCGAAATCGGCGCATAAACAAACAAAATAATGCTAGAACAAATTATTGAATTCAATCTACCCACTGATTTGGGTAGATATGGGTATTTACCGGGTAGATACGGGTATTTACCGGGTGGTTGGGTAAATACCTGGGTACGTGCCCATCTCTAGCCCAAATACGGCCGATTTATTATTACAATCACGTCGTGTGGCCCTTAGTAGTTAGCCTTCCTCAGGTCCTTAGTCCTTTAGTGACGCAAAAAACATTGATATCTTAACCATAAGTGACGCTACTTTGTAAGAATGATTGGCATTTGAACATGGTAAAAATGGAAATGGAAAAATATGGAAAAATAAATAATAATTTCAGCTAATATACCATAGATCAAAGATCAACTGAAGCGCGACTTTCTCCCCCACTTCTCTGGCTAGATCAACTGATCAAAGAAAAAATATTAAAAAAAAACTAGTAATAGACAGGCACAAAAACGTTAAATATATAGAAATACAAAAAGTCTGTTGTTTGGTTTCAGATAAAGTAATGCCGCCAAAATAAATAATAACCTGCTCTATTATTATTTTAATTGTAAAACTTAAATCTTTACTCAAATATAAAAGCCTTGACCAGAAAAAAAAAGGCCTGCGATGGTGGCGGGCGACCATTTCTCAACCACTTATGGTTTAGATATCAAAATAAGAAATGTTTTTTGCGTCACTAAAGGCCTAAGGACCTGAGGAAGGCTGACTACTAAGGGCCACACGACGTGATTGTAATTATTTATTTGGCCATCTAGTGAAGAATTGCAAAACTTTTTCCGATTACAGATCAGGTGAACTTCAATAGGTTGCCTTTAAAATTCAACTACTCGCTACTAGAGGGCTGGCATGCAAAAAACACTCGCTTGTGTGGCAAAATCATACTTTATTGTAATGTGCTAGAGTCCATATTAATATAATTTATTATTCAAATTATGTTCTTTCATTTCTGGAAACCGTACATGTTGATATCTTTAGCGGAAGAAGGTAATTTGTCACTAATTTGCACAAATAGATTTGTTCAATATTATCTAAGCATTAAAGTCTAAATTGAAAATTAAGTCAACAACTCAAAGGCTATTTTGCACATAGTTTCAACGGTACAATGGTGTCGATTCGATGTTGGCCAATGCACTAATCTTAACTAAATTGTAACTAAAATTTAGTTTAAATGTGTCAGATGACATATTTAGCTATTCGGAACGCACGACTTAACTTAATTTTGTATGGAATTTGACAGGACTAAAAATAAGTTGAACTAACGCCATTTAGCTATTCGGGAACGACCATTCATCTGTCATTTTAAGTTCGTTATCTGTCATTTTTAGGTATTTTGAACTTAAAATGGTCTTAATTTAGATCCGTTTTTTTAGGTGTAGACTTAATATATTTTGTAAGTGTTGAGGTTAACAAACTAGGAAATTGGATAAAAATTAAATAGTGATGAGTTGCTTCAACCAATCTCCTTTCGCTAATCTTGGATAATTACTGAATCGCTCATCCTCAGTCAGGTCAGCGGGGTCGGTCGAGTCTTTCAGCTAAAAACTCTATCAATCGTACAAGCAAGAGCATGCTAAGCAGATTACTTTGGATTTTGCACCTTTCTTCTTCTTCTTATCGTGTCGATGACAAATTTCTTAGATAATTTTGGCCCAGTACCTAGCTACTTCAACTGCATTATCTGTGGCATCCATCAGGTCCTGCTGCGAGCAGGTGGCAGGGCAAGCAGGGCAGGAAACTAGGTGGGCCATAGACTGCACCGTCCCACACACACACTCCAAATTTGGGTTCTCCGAAAATCCCCACCTGAACATATTTTCTTTACTGCGGCCAACCTGAGTCCGAAGTCTATTTAAAGACTTCCAGATTGGCCATGGCAGTCTATGTCCAGCCGGGAGGCTCTCAGAGATCGGAACATATGGATCTGGGAGTGGTGTTCGAGCACGCCACAAGTTGCGTCTCGCTTGAGAGGGCACGTCCGTGAGGGGTTTAACGTATTTTAGGAAGCTTTTTCGACTTTTTAGTCTTTGCGGCGGTAGCTCATGCCCATGTAGGGGGTGCCGTATGTCGTCTTCCAACTTAGCCCTCTCCAGCGAGCTTGCCACGATTCTGCGAACCTCTGGAGGCGCTATGCCAGCCAATGGATACAGCAGTTTCACCGGGGTTGGCTTTAAACACCCAGTAATAATCCGGCATGTTTCGTTTAAGGCTGTATCCACCAGCTTAGCATGAGTAGAGCGGCCCCATACGGGGCACGCAAATTCGCCGGCAGAAAATGCTAGCGCCAAACCAGAGGTCCGCAACACCTGCGGTGCGGCTTCCCACTCAGTGCGTACAAGACGCCGCAGTAAATGGTTACGGCTGTGTATCTTTCGTTTCAAACTGTCACAATTATTCTTGAAAGTTAAAGATCTGTCTAACAGGACGCCAAGATATTTGGGGGAGTTGTTATGGGCAATGGAGACTCCGCGCCAGGTGATCTTGAGCTTACGACCCGCTTGTGCGTTGCGTAGATGGAAAACGCTCGACTCAGTCTTGGTTGGGTTTGGCTTAAGCGAATTCTCGCCATAATACTGGTCTAAACTATTGAGAGCTGCAGAGAGATTATTCTCAACTTCCTCAAAACTGGTCGATTGGGATGTAAGCGCAAGATCATCCGCGTAGAGGAAACGGAAGGTATTGGGGCTGGATGGTTGGTCATTGGTGTATATGTTGAATAACATAGGGGCCAGTACGCTGCCCTGAGGAAGACCATTCTTTTGCGTCCTCCAACGACTAACATCCTTAAGAAGGTGAACCTGGAAGCGACGATTATGGAGGAGCTCTCGAAGAACATTGACAAACTTAATATCTTCGGTCATTGTCTCCACCTTCCACAACAGTCGCCTCAGGTTCACTGTGTCGTAAGCAGCCGAGAGGTCAACTAACACAGCGCCCGTCACCTTCCCCTCCTCAAAACCGTCTTCAATGTGTTGCGTGAGCTTAAGTACCTGATTGCTACAAGACTTCGCGGGTCTGAAGCCTGCCTGCTCTGGAATCAATCTCGGGTCAATAAAGCTTGTTAGGCGAGTTAGTAGTAGCCGCTCAAAAAGTTTGTATGTGTGGCATAAGAGAGAGATTGGCCTGAAGTTTTTGGGGTCGTCTACTGATTTCCCTGGCTTTGGAATTGCTATGACCTTCGATTTCCTCCAGATGCGGGGTATTTGGGAGGTTTCAAGGCAAGAGTTAAATAATTGGAGCAACCAGGATACTGCAACTGGCCCGAGGTTTTTAATTTGCTCAACGGAGATGTTGTCAACTCCCGAGGCCTTGCCATTCTTGAGAGATTTTATTCCTGCAATGATGTCCGACAAAAGAAAGGGCTTACTGATGTGGTCGGAAGCATCAGAGGTGCACTGCCGCGAGAACCTTGGGAGGCGGCTGGGTGGTTTCCCATTCAACAGAAGCTGATGGGCAATTTGGTTAGCCGTTACCGTGCTAGGTGATATGGGTCGAGGTGGCTCATTGGAAAGCTTGCGGATGGTGTTCCAAGCCTTTTTACTGTTATGCGTTAAGTCGATGCTATTAACAGTGCTAATCCACCTGTCCTGACGGTTTTGGCTGAGCCTTGATAGTAGCTCCTCCCCTGCCAGTGCCGTTTCCTCCGAAAAAGGGTCGCAGCTGTACAGTCTCTCATATTCTTTAAGCAGTTCGACAGAGTCGTTCGACAGCCCTGGGATGTAGGATGACCTACAACCCCTTGGGATAAACTTGCGTGATACTTTAGACACAAGGTCGACAAATTCATCATATCCCTTCGGGGTTGGGGGAACGTTCAGAAGGGCGTCGTCAATCTCCTTCGCGAACTGCTCCCAGTTTGCCTTTGCAAAGTTAAATCGGCGTTTAAAGGGGACTTGTAAGGGTTGAACAACAGGTAATATTTCGCACATTATGGGTCTGTGGTTGGAGCTAACGAAGACCAGATCAGGGTTGTACCCACGCTTCCACCGACCGCTATTAAAAGAAGCCGGCTGTTCTTATGTCCATCGAATAAGGAACAGAATCGCAATCGCGTTGGCCCAGCTTAGCCTTCACTTAAAAGTACGTACAGAAGCCAGCACATGCGGTTGGAAACTTTCACTACAAAATTCATCCCTACCGCTTCGGAATACGGGCGCTCTCAAGGTCATAATGTCCAGCCGCATGTGCTGCTTACTGTACAACAAATCGACCATTAAATTCTATTTTGCAATTTCGTTTTTGTTTTACGCAGAAAAAATAAAAAATTCTAATTTCCGAAACTAAAACGGAACGTAACACATACTAAGTTGCGTTTCGTTGCGCGTGCGTTCGATTCACTAACGTTCACTTTATTGCAGATTAAGGTTGTATGACTTTACACCTTTGCCTTTCTCTTGAAAAAGAAACATTGCAGGAGCGTGCACAGAGCGAGATAATGTGTATCCGAACGTTAATCGTGTCAAGATTTGTTAAGTCCTGCTAAATTTAGTTAAGATAAGGCGGGTGCAATACCGAATTAGCCCCAATATCTGTATAGGCATGTATATGTCGATAGTTGACGCGGTGCCGTGTTTGGCGTTAGATTTTGTATGAGATCGTGTATCTATGTTTATTGTATATCAATGATGTCATCTATGATTTTTGGTGCAACCTCTAGTCCCTGTACTGCATTGTATTTAAAGAACAAAAATGCACTAGATTATCGTCATTTGTATCCAGAAGCTGCAGAAGCTATCATAGAAAATCATTATATGGACGACTATCTGGGAAGCCTAGACGACGTTAACGAAGCCGCTCGTCTGGCAGCCGACATAGTTAAAGTGCATAGCTTGGCTGGTTTCGAGATGAGATCATGGGTATCCAATAAACCTGAGGCATTATCCTCCTTACCACCTGAGTTATGTAACCTCACCACATCTCAAGTAGGTTTAGGTCCATCTTCCTTCTCACCAAACGATCTTCATCAGACTGCATTAAAATTCTAGGCTTATCTTGGAACATTATAGAAGACAACCTGTATTTTAGAATTGGCCTACCTGAGGAAATTCCTTCACCACTAACCAAAAGAGTTGTTCTTTCGTTATTGATGAGAGTGTACGACCCTCTTGGTTTTCTTTCCCCAATCGTGGTCCAAGGTCGTATCATGTTCCAAGAGCTTTGGAGAACAGGCGTGTCTTGGGATGATCCGATTCCTGTTACCGCTAAATTAAACTGGATGTCTTGGTTTCAAGCACTTTCGGAAGTCAAAGCCTGTTCAATTCCTCGTTGGTATCAGGGACGATGGTCAGAAAACCAGAAACCCGTTTTAGAATTACACGTTTTCGCTGATGCAAGTGAACATGCTTACGCTTGCGTGGCTTATTGGCTTTTGAGTTTTGGCAATGACAATGTTCGACTCGCCTTAATTGGCGGTAAAGCTCGGCTTGCGCCTTTAAAACCTGTGTCTATGCCCAGGCTCGAACTTCAAGCTGCCCTGATAGCTGCGAGGTTTGCTAGTTTCATCATTCAAGCACATAAGCATAAACCAAACAAAGTAACTTTTTGGTCTGATTCAATGACTGTGCTTAGGTGGTTGCGCAGCGACGCCCGCACCTTTAAGCCTTTTGTCGCACATAGGGTAGGCGAAATCTCGGAAATTTCTGATATTGCCAGCTGGCGTTACGTTCCGACTTCTAAAAATGTTGCGGATGACGCCACGCGCCCAAGCACATCCAAATTTGACACTTCCGCTCGCTGGTTCAGCGGACCTTCATTTTTGCTAGAATCATCTTGTCATTGGCCTACTGAGCCGTCGAGCGAGGCCCCATTATTTCGTGATGATGAGGTAAAACGTTCTTTTTCATCAGAAATGGTGGGACATATTAATTTTCAATCGCAAAAACTTCCTTCACCGGTTGTTGCGGACCACTCAAGGTTTTCGGAGTGGTTGCGTTTAGTCCGTTCTACGGCTCGCGTTCAACAATTTATTAATTTGGTTCGGTCAAGTTTGAATTTAAGACGTCAAAATCCAAAATTAAATTTCAAGAAAGAATTCTTAAGAACAAAAGTCTTCCACCCTTTGTCAACGGAGTTGGTCGAAGAAGCTGAGAAAAGGCTTTTTTTTTAAATCTCAAATAGATAGCTTTCCTGACGAAGCTGTGCAACCAAGTCTTGCTTCGACAAACGCAAGATTAAAGAACCTTGAATTCCATCGGTCTTCGGATAATCTTCTTCGCCTCGTCGGGAGGATTCCACGTGCTCAAGGTGTAGATACGGATCTGAACCCTATAATTTTAGACGGAATGCATCAAATCGTGCAATTGTTGATTATGCACTTTCACAGACAGGCCGCACACGCAAATAACGAGACGGTGGTAAATCAACTCAGACGTAGATTCTTTATCCTTCACCTGAGGCCTTCCGTGAAGAAGGCTGCTTTTTCGTGTCTCTTCTGTAGAATCAGAAAGGCTCAACCACTGACACCTTTAACTGGAGACCTTCCCGAAGCAAGGCTGGCACATCATCAGCGACCGTTTTCAAATGTAGGTCTTGATTATTTCGGTCCAGTCTCTGTGAGCATCGGAAGAAGAACGGAGAAAAGATACGTCGCACTGTTCACTTGCCTTACAGTTCGAGCTGTCCATTTGGAAATAGTCGCAAGCCTTACTACAGACTCTGCTCTAATGGCTCTGAGGCGTTTTATAGCCAGGCGAGGCAGCCCTTCAGTCATAATCTCTGATAACGGAACAGCCTTTGTTGGGGCCAACAACAAGTTCAATGAGTTGTATACAACTTCGCTGCTAACCACAAAATTGTTTGGAAGTTCAGGCGAGAGGTCAAAGAAAGGTAACGTGGAAATCGGTATTCCTCAGGGTTCAGCCTTGGGAAATACCCTATTTTTGATATTTATAAACGACTTACCTTCTTCTATTACCGAAGGAGACGTGGTTCTGTTTGCCGACGACACTACTGTAGTAGTGAAAGCAAAGACGTACGAACAACTCGAGAGTAAGCTATCTCGTACCTGCGACCAGCTGCAGAAGTGGTTCACGGCAAACGGACTTATTTTAAATGTCACGAAATCAAATATTATTTCATTCTCTTGTCAGCCACAAACCTCACCACCTGTCCGGTGTCAATTACCAGTCTGTCACGATATAAAGTTTCTTGGGTTTCATATCGATGAACACTTAAATTGGAAAAAACATACAAAATCACTTTGCGAAAGGCTTGGTAGTGCTGTGTTCGCACTCAGAAAACTCAAACCCCTAATGTCGATCAAAGCACTATTGCAGGTTTACCATGCATATTTCCACTCCATTCTCTCATACGGCATCATGTTATGGGGAAACTCGACAGACTCTGACAGGGTGTTTAAAATACAAAAGCGAGCACTACGCACCATGGCCGGGGTAAAGCCAAGGCACTCTTGCAGAAACCTTTTTGTTGAGTACAATATTCTGTCACACTATTCACAATATTTATACGAGGTATTAATGTTCACGCGTCGTAATTTGAGTAGCTTCGAGCGGATGCAAATACCTGGCAGAATAACCCGCCAGACGGGACGCTTGAAAACAGTGCCGCACCGGTTGGCGCTGCTAAATAAAAACCCGCGCGTTATCGGCCCTGCGTTCTATGAGGAACTACCCACCGACCTTAAAAACGAACAGACTGATGAAACATTTGGCCGCCGACTGAAAAACCTCTTGCTAGAAAATCCTTTGTACTCAGTAAATGAGTACAAAGATTTATGTAAAAAATTGTAAACAATTATAAATTTAATTTTTATTTTTGCCTGGACATGTTAAATTATTTTTTGCTATTATTTATATTATCTGGACATAAGTATTATGATCATTTTTTACCTTTTGACATGAGGTAATTTACCATCATGGTAATTATTTTTGACATACATATTTGGTTTTATTATTCCTTTGACATTAACAAACTTTAATATACATACTTAATTTTTATTTTTATACATACTCGTATTGACGATCATACTACGGATGTCCTTTTTATACTAATGTAAAAACGTGTGCAATCTTGTAGTATGAGATAAATAAAACTAAACTAAACTAAACTAAACTAAACTAAACTAAAACATTCCTCCTGCGTCACCATCGATGGGAGGTGCCTGGGAGAGACTAGTAAGATCCGTAAAGTCCGCTCTTTCGTTTACCTTGAAGGAGCATTCACCTCGCGAGGAGGTTCTTCATACTCTTCTTCTGGAAGCTGAAGCCCTCGTCAATTCTCGTCCACTCACTCATGTTTCGGTAGAACCGTTTGAAGACGAAGCTTTGACGCCCTTTCATTTCCTGATTGGGTCAGCGACCAATGAACCACCTCTGCGCCCTGTTTCAGAATCCGATCTTTGGGGTCGCAACCAATGGAAGAAGAGTTTAAGACTGGCTGACCATTTTTGGAAGCGTTGGGTAGTTGAATACCTTCCAACTCTTATACCAAGGCGCAGTATACCTCCTCAACCCAAGGTTCAGCTGAAAGTTGGAGATCTGGTGTTGGTTGCTGACGGATCCCTTCCAAGGGGAACTTGGCCGCGAGGCAGAATAACCGCAGTGTGGCCTGGTTCAAGGGGTGTTGTCAGATGTGCTGACGTGGCAACCAAAGCTGGAACATTGCGTCGCCCAGTAAGAAAGCTGGTGCCACTGCCGACTGTCGCCTAACTATTATGGTTGCCTTGCACCGCGGGGTGCCATGTTGGCGACAGAACCTCTTTTTGATGTTTTTTTACTTTTTAGATTTTATTTTTCTTTTACATTTTTGATATTATTTTGTTTTTCTATTTTGTCACTTTTTTCTTTTGCTTTTGCCCTCAATGGCGAATAAAATGTAAAACTATTAAAAAACTTTTATTTTATTAGGTATAGTAGCTGCACCACGGTGTTTTATAATTGTTATGTAATTTCTGAATAACATTTACCTTACATATCTTATTTTTATTATTGTGTTATAAATAAATTTTACATTTATATCATAATATACCTACATCACTCAGTTGCAGAAAGCTGGCATTAAATCCTACCTTAGGTAATGGAAGATTAACTCTAATGATTTCATTAGTTTAAAGACGTTGCATAAAAATAAATTATGCCAGGATAATCCTTCATTAGTTAATGCTCTCATTAAAAAATGTTGCCCTCAGAAACAGTATGGAAATTAAAAAAGAGTGAATTTAATGACGCAGATCTGTCGTATTTGATGGTAGCCGAGCCATAAAACTTCAAAAAAAAGCAAATATTGTTTGACATAGACAGTTCACGAGCAATTCATATTTACAATTCGTGGCTTTAAAAAAACTGTTATTGTCGATTTTTTTGTATTTTTTGCTATTTTGTGATGGCTGAAGTGCAGAAAAAACGGGAGCGGAGTGCCAACTACACAGGGCAGTAGAAAATCATGTTAGCAGTAGTGAACTGGTGAGTGTGTTATTTACAACATTTTCGTTTATTAAATAATTTTACTAATATGTTAAACAATGCTACCTTAAGGCAAATTATGCAAAACAGGACTACACAGACTAGCTATGTAAGTAATACCTAACTGAAATTACGGAGTATACTTCTCACACAAAAATCTAAACCTCGATTGTCGCCGGAAAAGTTGTAAACAAATAAATTACTTTTGTTCCAGTTATAAGCGTATTATTGAAGATAAAAGGATGGGAGGAACGTATGTACGCAAAAAAACCGAAGCCTGGAAGGCAATTTCTAGAAAGTACAACAGTAATACTACTACAGGCTACAGAGGGACAGAGCAGCTCAAAACATTGTATGATAATATGAAACAAAAAGCTCGGAAGAAAGTAGGGGAATGCAATGTATGTACTGTTTTAGCTCAGTGTAAAAATGTAGGAATTAAAAGTAAGTAGGTATATCAATTAAATATCAGTTTAATACCTACTTTTACTTTTTCTTTTCTTTACATAATATCACATGATTTACACGATTATTATCTTAAATATATTATACCGAGAAACATTTTCTGTGTTTTATTTAGCATTTGAAATGTTATTTAAGTAATTGATATTAGAAAGCAACCATAATAAAATAACCTATTGGTTAATAAAGTACTAAAGAAGTAAGGTAAATTAAATATTTCAAGCTTTTGCAACTAGATAAAGACATCTTTCGTTAAATATCCTGACAATTTTTAGCTTTAATGGAGCTTTCACGGCCAATTATATTTTTAATGAAAGAAACGTCAAAATAATGCCCATTAGACGATAAAGACGCGTTGTGCAACCAAAAATGAGATAAAGATAGGTTTGGCAGAGGGTTTGACAGTTCTTCCATTAAACTTAATGAAGCATTAAATTTAAAATTTATTATGACATGATTTGCTTTTGTGCAACACTTTAATGGAAGATTAGTATTTAATGCCACTTTAAATATTTAATGAGCCTTTCTGCAACTGAGTGTAAGCTATTTATTTAAGACTTCATTCTGATATTCTGATATTTCTGTAATTGGTAACTACCTACTTCTATTAAGTTAGAATATTTCATTATGACACTGTGTTCTGATATTTTAATATTAATATATTTATTCTGATGTACAATTTTATTATTTCTGTAAGTCTGATAACAATAATGTTCTGCTTATTTCTGATGTTTCTGTCTGTGTGCATCTAGTGCACAGAAAAGCTTTTGTCAGAAATTTATGTCGGACATCTCACTAAACATGAGCAATGTAAATTATTCGAACTGTTAGGTACTGAAATACGAGGACTGTTTTGCTAAAGATACTAAAGATTTAGGAAAAACTAATTTATCGGAAATGAAAATAGAGCTCACTTCAACCACTCCGGTATTTCACAAACCATATCGACTCGCTAAAAATGAATTAGATATTATTAAATTATAATCGAAGCGAAAAATTAAGATCATTGAGCTTGGGCAGGGACTTGAACCCGCATCTCCTGGGCTATCCGGGCCGTACAGGCGCACTACCAATTGTGCCACCAAGTCTCCGTACAAGCCCAACGAAATAATTTAACGCTTCGATTTTTTACTACGTGCTTGGAGTGCACACAGCTCCATCTATCTAGGTTCCTACGAACCACTATAAACACTCGTGCTTTCAAATTGCATTGAAAATATCACAAGTACGATGTCGCCGACTCGATCAATAGTTTATTGATTTTTCAACAGATGACGCCTGTTACTTTATAATTGGTAGTGCGCCTGTACGGCCCGGATAGCCCAGGAGATGCGGGTTCAAGTCCCTGCCCAAGCTCAATGATCTTAAGAGGCCGTATACAAAATTGTCGCCGCAAGTGGCGCCGCCAATTGATTTTCCTCAATTTCTTTTAACACAGAGCGAATTTAAATAAAGTAATTCACTTATTTGATGTAGAAAATCATAAGCTTTTTTTTAAACTGGCAATATTCTAACGGCAATAATACAGCTAGATACTTTTATGAAAATCGCCAAAAGTGGCCGTTTTTGGCGGTTTTCTAAATTATAACCATGAGGACTATTGCAGTTAGAATATTGCCTGTTTAAAAAAAAGCTTATGATTTTCTACATCAAATAAGTGAATTACTTTATTTAAATTCGCTCTGTGTTAAAAGAAATTGAGGAAAATCAATTGGCGGCGCCACTTGCGGCGACAATTTTGTATACGGCCTCTTAATTTTTCGCTTCGATTATAATTTAATAGTATAAAGTAACAGGCGTCATCTGTTGAAAAATCAATAAACTATTGATCGAGTCGGCGACATCGTACTTGTGATATTTTCAATGCAATTTGAAAGCACGAGTGTCTATAGTGGTTCGTAGGAACCTAGATAGATGGAGCTGTGTGCACTCCAAGCACGTAGTAAAAAATCGAAGCGTTAAATTATTTCGTTGGGCTTGTACGGAGACTTGGTGGCACAATTGGTAGTGCGCCTGTACGGCCCGGATAGCCCAGGAGATGCGGGTTCAAGTCCCTGCCCAAGCTCAATGATCTTAATTTTTCGCTTCGATTATAATTTAATAGTATAAAGTAACAGGCGTCATCTGTTGAAAAATCAATGAATTAGATATTGTCCGAAAAAAAGTAAAAGACCTTTTAGATGCAGAAATTATTAAAGAATCACAGTCCAACTATGCATCACCGGTAGTATTAGTCAAAAAGAAAAACGGTGAATACCGACGACTGTGTGTTGATTTCCGAGCGTTAAACGCTGTGACGGTAAAGGATAGATTTCCGCTCCCTCATATTGACGATCAATTAAACAAGCTTAGTGGAAAGTGTTTTTATACTTGCTTAGATCTAGCACAGGGGTATCATCAAATACCAATGTCTGATGATTTAACCAAATATACTTCTTTTATTACCCCAGATGGTCAATGGGAATACTTACGAGTTCCTTTTGGACTCGCGAATGCCCCCGCTGTCTTCCAGCGTACCATCTATAAACTATTGGGTTCTTTGAGGTATAAAGAGGTTTTGACCTTTATGGATGACTTGTTGTTGCCATCGGTTGATTTTGATGGTGGGTTAACGATACTTGAAAAGGTCTTACAACTTATGAGAGGAGCCAACCTAAATCTAAACATTGAAAAATGTTCATTTTTGAAAAATGAGGTGAACTATTTGGGTCACGTCGTGACCCCTGATGGGATTCGACCGGGCAATAAGAAGCTAGATGCTGTTAATCATTTTCCAGTTCCAACAAACGTCCATTAAGTCCGTCAATTTATTGGTCTCTGCTCGTATTTTCGCAAATTCGTTAAGAATTTTGCAGTTATCGCAAGACCATTGACTGAACTGACAAAAAAAATGTAACGTGGGATTAGACGGAAGAACAAGACAAAGCATTTGCTAAACTTAAGTCTGTTCTCACCAGCAAACCGGTTCTAGCGTTGTACAATCGGGATTATGAAACTGAAATTCATACTGATGCTTGTAAAACCGGAATAGCCGGAATCCTCCTGCAAAAACAGCCATGCGGCGAATTGAAACCAGTAATATATTTCAGTAGAGTGACGACTAAAGAAGAAATGGTTTACCATAGTTACGAGCTTGAAACCTTAGCAGTGGTGGAATCATTATAACGCTTTAGGATCTATATTACTGGCATTCACGTCAAAATTGTGACGGATTGTTCGGCTGTTCGGAGCACTCTAACCAAAAAAGATTTAGTTCCACGAATCGCCCGGTGGTGGCTCCAAATTCAGGATTACGACATGGAAATTGCGTACAGGGCGGGCACAAACATGAGGCATGTGGATGCTTTAAGCCGTAATCCCGTACCTAATATCTTGGCAGTCACAAGCGAGGATGATTGGTTCCTGTCTGCTCAGTTGCAAGACGACAAATTACAAGCTATTTACCAACAGCTCAAAGGTAACAATCCGAGCGATGAAATAAAAAACAATTATTGTATACGAGATGAACGAGTTTATAGAAAAACCTTGCATGGAGAACGGCTAGCTGTACCTAAAGCACCAAAATGGCGCATACTGAAAATGTTCCATGATGATATCGGGCATCCGGGATTAAAACGATGCGAAGAAGCTATAAAATCAGATTACTGGTTTCCACGGATGACCCGATTCATAAAGAAGTATGTTATGGCTTGCCTTGACTGTCTGTTTAAAAAGGGTAATCATGGCCCTATTTGTGGAAAAATTCATCCAATAAAGAAACCCGAAGTCCCGATGCACACTGTTCGTATAGACCACATGGGGCCTTTCCCAAAATCCACAAAAGGAAATCAATATGTGTTGGTTATAGTGGATGCGTTTACCAAGTTGTGGCGGTAAAGGTAACTAATGGTGCATCCACACCGGCGGGCCGGCATCGCAACGCAAGGGCCGGATGCGAACGCATGCGGCCACATGCCGTCGCGTCCGGCGGCATGCCACCGCACGTCTCCGACCGGCTTCGCACGAACGGAGCCGGCGGCGGCGGTGTCTCGCTCGCGCACGTATCTATTCAACGGAGCCGATCGCGTGTCGCGGCCCTCGCGGCATGCCGCCGGCTTCGTTCGCATGCCGCCGGCTGCGTTCGCCGCGGACGGAGCAGACAGCGCGTCGCGGCATGCCAACGGCGACGTCCGCCCGTCACGCACGCACGCGCAGTCAAGCTGCTGTGCGTGACTTGGTAATATAGACTTTAAATACTGTATACAAGGTTTAATTTAGTTTAAAAATTGTAAAATCCGTTTCGATACGATGCGGTGCCGGCCGGCTGGTGTGGATGTACCTTAAGACAGTCCGTTCGACAGAGACAGTCGCCGCGCTTCGGGATGTGTTTTCTATTTTGGGTTATCCAGAACGTGTAATCTCAGACAGAGGATTGGCGTTTACCAACCGTTACTTCAAAGATTTTTGTATCTCCCACAAGATACACCACACACTAAATGCGATATCAGCACCGCAATCAAACGGACAAGTGGAAAGGGTTAATCGGACGTTGCTAGATGCAATTCGAACAAGTAGCCAAGAACCAAGTAATTGGGACGATACAGTGCCTGAAATCGTCATAGGCATAAATAACACGATTCACGATACGACTACGTTTTGTCCATATGAACTTATGTTTGCTAAAAAGAAGGCAATAGTACCAGATTTAACTGGAAATTGTGCGGAAATGAGTGTTGACGAGAAACGTAAGGAAGCAACAAAAAAAATTAGAAAAAGACAGGAATATGTAGAAAAGAAATGCAATGAAAAACGTAGAGGCCAAAAAATACAAAAAAGGAGAACTGGTACTGTGGAATAATGCGACAACAAATTCGGAAACAGGTATTAATAGGAAAATCGACAAAACGTATGCAGGACCTTATAAAGTGGTGGAAGTTTGTTTGAATGACCGATATAAAATCCGCAGTATTAAAGGAATGAAGGGGTATAAAAAGTTCATTGCTGTTGTACCTGCCGATGCCTTACGACCGTACAAGAGTTCTGTGTGTTTGGAAACTGATTCTGAATGTGAAGAGGATATCATTGACAGACAAGATCTAATCGATTTGTTGGAAAGCTAGAAATAAGAAATTAACAGAGCATTCAAAACTCAAAAGAAGTGCATTCGCGCGATTTGTAATGCATGGTCCGATGATACCTGCAAACCATTATTTAAAAAACACAAAATTTTGCCTTTGCCATGCATGTACATTCGAGATGTATGTGTTTTTGTAAAAGCTCACCCAGAATACTGGAAGAAACGCAGTGAGATGACTCTAAGGACAACAAGGGCCAAATATATGAACCTCTTGTACAAACCACAGGCTTGTAAGGACATCTACAAAAGAAATATCTTTCACATGAGTATCGTGCTGTATAACTGTCTCCCCGAACATCTTAGGTTGCTTGACAATAGGTCTTTTAAATCCAGGCTGTCAGAATGGCTATTGCAACGCTGCTTTTACAGTGTCAATGAATATGTTAGTAGGATTGACATTTAATGTGTATTTAACAAGGTATTTGACTAATGGATATGTATTGAAATTGACAATTAATTTAGATTTATAATAATGTAAGCTGACTTCAGTATAATTTTAATTTGATGTAAATTTTTGAAATGTATTATTAATTTTTATAATTAATTTTGTGAATATGCCTGTAAAGGTACAATTTAGAGACCATTTATTATATTAGCGATAACATCTGCAATGTAACCTAAATTGAAATTCGCAATAAAATTTATGATTTATTTATGATTTATGATTTATGAAGCTGAATTTTTGGAATATCTTCCTAAGACATAAAGATTCTGTCAAGTTGAGCCAAATTTTTAAATTATTATTGACATTACTGTGTGACCTAATGCCTGATTGTGGAAATACCTCACGGTATTTACTTGTAGGATGGCCGATGTTACGGAGCGCGTCCGCTAGGTGGAACCAGTGTGCCAAGCGGATAGTTTGGTCACCGTATACCGTAGTGTAACTCCATACAAAAGTGTCATTTTGGCGCGCTTCGAAATCTCGGGGTACTTCGGGCTGCAACAGCCAGGGCTGTGCCACTCTCCCGAACGAAAATATATATTTTTTTGCGTCATTTAGAGAAACAAATAATAAAAGCAATGCCAAATAACATGAGATATTGTTCCGTGTATGGATGTTTAAATTAAGTAATCAAGAAATTAATATTTTAAATTACTAAGTGTGCCAATGAGGTAAGTAGATTAAGATTATTATTAAGATTATTCTTTACAATTTGTATATTAGTGTTTTGAGGTTTTTTTAAACGTAGTAACTGGTAAATAAGAATGTTTCTACCTACTTCTCTTGTAGTACAGGTAGTCGTTCGTGACCTTGAGCTATTATTAAAGTAATCGGACTCAGTAGGTATATATTTCAGAAATCAGAAATCAGAAATCAGAAATATTTATTTGTAGGACATCACAACACAGAAAATGATTTTATGATATTTCTCTTCTATAAAGCACGGGGGATTAAAATATAGTCTCTTTCAATGCTGTTATATTCAAATTAAATCGTTTTAATAAAGGCCAACCAAAAAAATAGAAAACCTCGCCATATTTCTGAATTTTAACGGAACTAATTTTATAAGAGAAATAGTTGCCATAGTCATAAAAATATAAATGTGACGCCCCCAGAGCAGGTTATTATTTATTCGGCCAGGCTTTACTTTAAGTAATTATTTGCAAACTTAACAAGTGGTCAAGAAAAACAAGCAGTGTTCAACCCTACAGCATGTCATTCATTCATTCGTTCAATCCCAGAAAACCGCGAAGTTATCCTACTGTAATGTAAGTACGTAGTACATACTATATTTATACTGTGGTTTGGTGAAATGCTGACTACACACTGGAGTGCGTTCTGTCGCTTCGAGCGTAGTTGTTTATGTAAAATTTAACCCGTTTGAGTTGCAACCGAGCCACTGAACGATCGAGTTGTTTTTATAACCTCAAATATTTGACGAGAGAAAATTCTTCTCCTGTCTCAATTGTTTTCTACTTTTATATACATTACAGACGTATTAGACGTCTGTGATATACAAATTTAACAAAATTATTCTAAAGTAACTACGAAACAAAATGGCGGGCTTTTTGAGTCTTTTGACTTTGACATAAATTGCAAGCTTTAAACGTCAAATAGCTGTCAGAGTAAAAATTAACCATCTCATTAGACGGTTGTTTGGTTGTTTCGCTCTGAGCCACGGAACGGGTGAAACTACGCTCTGACAGCTGTCAGGGTAAAATTTCACCGAGCCACGGAACGGTTAGAGCGCGCACCAGAGCGCGCTCGAGTGCACTCGTACGAAGCCACTGAACGCGCCCCTGTTGAGAACTGTCAACTGGCTGTCATCGTTTTTGGCGGCAGGAACTGATTGAATTGAATTTGAGCCTATGTTTTTGTTTGATACTTCTGTTGTAATGATAAAAATAATACATAGTTTAAAAAACTAAAAAACACGCTTCCTGTCCGCCACCTTGGACGTCCGCCATATTGGATTTAAGTCACGTGACTTTTTTTTCGTATCCCTGACAGCAAACCCTTTCATTTGATACCCATATCATGGGGGTGGATTTCAAACAGCCAGTTCGCCATCTTAGGGAGGCCACCATATTAGATTTGTAATGACGTTTCTTAGCTAGTCATGTATTGTCATCATAACTCAGAGCGTGTGCAAAATTTCATCCTAATCGAAGACCGGGAAGTTGGTCAAATTAAGATTCCAAGATTTTTTTAGATACAATAATGGGGAGGCCGCCATATTGGATTTGTAATGACGTTTCTTAGCTAGTCATGTATTGTCATCATAACTCAGAGCGTGTGCAAAATTTCATCCTAATCGAATACCGGGAAGTGGGTCAAATTAAGATTCCAAGATTTTTTTAGATACAATAATGGGGAGGCCGCCATATTGGATTTGTAATGACTTTTCTTAGCTAGTCATGTATTGTCATCAGAACTCAGAGCGTGTGCAAAATTTCATCCTAATCGAAGACCGGGAAGTGGGTCAAATTAAGATTCCAAGATTTTCTTACATACATAGTTACTTACAAGTGAAGCTAATATAAAGCGTGTAATAATTTCATAACAAATTACTTTATTATTTAAAACTTGTTAGGTTTGGTTAGGATGTACGAGTGTTTTCCTGTATTAATTCTTGAAAATGTTTCAGATTAGCCAAAAAAACAAAAATCAGATGACAATGTGATGCCAATGCTCGTATTCAGTTCATACGAAGAAGCTGGACGACCTGATGACCACGCGGTATGAGGAAAGAAAAACGTGCGCGTTTAATAGAATTTGGGTAGTTTTTTTTGGGGTCAGTTGGGTTGACGCTTAGTTAGGTGTGTTCCGTGACGGAATATTTACTGCCACATCAAGCACATAGTGCTGTGGAGGAACTTTGGTTGGGTTCATGACTTTGAGTACTCTCGTTACTGGTATCGCAGCTAGGTGAATTGAAGATTTGGGCAGGCGTGTTTCACTCCCGGCTATAGCCTGCTCGCTGCAAGTACATCCAGGGCCCGTCCGGACGATATAAAAATATCAGTCAGAAGAAGTGAGCAATACACGATAGACGAGATGCAAGAACTGCGGTAGTTACCTACTTATAGGCACCGCGCAATCTGAATTGCACTTCATTGTTATGGAATTATACATAATGTAGGTTTTTCATTTCTTTAACAAAATCGTCTAATGTAATATAACTTACTGAGATATACAATTTATAAGATAATCTATGTCTCTCTCTGCAAAACAACTTATTGTATGAAAATTATATGGCAGACATGTATGTACCAGTGCCGTGATTGTACATGACGATTCGACATTGTCGAATCTCTTTCTATCCTACAACTTCAAATCAATAAAAGTCGTAATATAATTTGTATTTTTGGAAAATATTTTCATATTCAGTTATGAATGTTGATTTCAAATTATATTATCAATAAAAAAGTGCATATTCCGTATTGTTGCTCCCGCTCTCACTTCCGTGTCGGTCGTATGGGAGTCCCTCATGCCGTGCGTGTCACGCTAATAATAATAAGCTACGACTCATAGACTGGGCTCCGGTCGCAGAAATCCTTACCTCATAAGATTCATTGTTAGACGCACAATGCAGTGAAAGATAATGTTGCCGAGTAGGGGTATTTATATTGTTTTCTTCCCTAAACCTGGCAGGACAATGTTTATTTTTCAGCTGAAAACCCTAAATTTTGCTCAAATTTACATCATAAGATTTCAATTCAAAATGATAATGCAGTGAAAGATATTCCTTCCTAGATGGGGTATTTCGTAAGTTGGTTCCCCTCACCCTGGCAGGGACCGCAGTAGGCCGCCTCAAAGTAGGCGAAAAATGTCGATGTCTTACCTCATCCGATTTCAAGCTGAAACTAATGCAGGACGATAGTTTGAGAAGTGCCATTTATGAAAATATAACGATATCTGCCAGAATCCTGACCGAACCTTGTCATCGGAAGCCTCAAAGATAACACCTAAAATCTTTGAACGGCTGAAAATTGATGTATTTGCAAAAACATACAGAAAAATCCTTTATGCCGTGAAAGATACGCTTGTGTAGATGTGAATTTATATAAGTTTCCTCATCCCGACTCTTGCAAATTCCGCAGACAGCTGCTTCCGAGGAGACACAAATTACTTTACTTATCTCATCAGATTACAAGATAAAACTTATGCAGGATTATAGCTCGAGATGTGCCATTAATGAAAATATCAGGTTGAATGCGTGCAGTCTGGAAGAACCTTGTCATCAGCCTCCTCAAAACTAAAGAAATTCTTCGGTTGGGCAAAAATGTTTGTATTCGCCACTTATTGGCGTCTTAATCCTCCGTAGTAGAATAATAAAATGCGCTCTTCACATTTCAGAGGGTTCAGGTTCGAGTCCTGGTAGGGCACTGTTGGAAATATAACACGGTGAGTAGTATAATTTCCACAGTTAAAGGTGTAAGTAATCATCCAAATTTACTTATAAGTATCAAAAAGAATGATGATACCCTGCTTCGGATGATAAGTAAAATCGTTAATGCTGGCTATAATCTAGAAAGTTGTTTTCAATATGTCGACTGCCATAATGGCGATCTCTATATTTTTGTATTTTTTACCGACCACGTCGACTATGGAGATAATTCTGACATTCAACTACAGATGATAGAACTTTAGATGATATCTGAAGTTGGTAGAAGAATACAGCTTGGATGGGCCGCCTTTGGGAAGTTAAAACACGTTTTCCATTCTAAAGTACCGCAGTGACTGAAAACAAAGGTCAACCGGTATAATATACTGTGCGAGATAAAAAATGCCAGAAAAACCTGGACGCAAAAAGAGACTTTGATACGTTAGCTCAAAGTAGCAAATTCTGCAGACAGCTTCTTCCAAGGAGACATAAATTACGTAACTTATCTCATCAGATTACAAGATAAAACTTATGCAGGATGATAGCTCGAGATGTGCCTTTGAAGTAAATATCAGGTTCACTGCAAGCAGTCTGGAAGAACCTTGTCTTCAGCCTCCTCAAAGATAAATAAAATCTTCGGTTGACCAAAAATGCATGTATTCGCTACTTATTGGTATCTTAATCCTCATATTACTTAGAAAGGATGATGTGTCAGACAAAACGTCCCCCCAAAAAACAAAAACTAATAAAATCGACCAACAGATTTAAAATGTATCTCAGTACATGCGTCTTATCTATGTGATTACTTTTTACTATGGCGATATCTTTCAAAGACGCGGGATATTGCGAGAAAAAAATCGTTTTGTCTTAATATTGATACCCAAAATAATAGATTGTAAGCATTCAATTGGGCACTGGACATTAATAGGCTAATGATAAACAATAATTATCTGTTTAACTGTAAGTAGGTACATGGTACTCCTACGTAGATAGACATTTTTTGGTGAATATTTAGTATTTTTTAGAGTGCATTTATATACTTATCATTCTAATAAGAGACTTCGATATTGTTAGTAATTGATAACATGTTTGTAAGTGAAGAATTATTGAAAAAATTTTTTTTTTTTTCAAATCCAAAACTGGTTACGAGCCTTTCTAGAGATCCATAAGAACCTATTGACATATACAACAAGATCTGTTGGAGGGGGGGGGGCGGGGGCGGGGCTTATATAAAAATGGTCATCATCCTTTGCTCCGTAGTAGAGAAATAAAATGCTCTCTTCACATTACCGAGAGTTCAGGTTCGAGTCCCGGTAGGGTGGGGCATTGGCGAAAATATATCACGGTGAGTATAATTTCCCTGGTTTAGTTGGTATGTTAAAGGTGAAATGATCATGATGATTATTTGTTTCGAAAGGCACGTAAAGCCGTAAGTCCTGGCTATAATTCAAAGAATTGTTTTCTGCATGTCGACTCCCAGGATGGCGACCTGTTCCCCAACCTAAATAAAGGAGAGTTAGCATAAAGGGAATTTCTCAGAATGAGGAGTTCGTAAAATTAAAGCTTTTTTGTTACTTTCACACATAATAACGAAATTAACTCTGCCTTCTGTTTGCTAGCTAAAAGGCCTGGCCACAGCTTTGCGCGACCAGCGGCGAGAATCGCCAAGAGACCGGAGCCGCGAATGGTAGTGCGATGGTAGGCCACAGCTCGCAGCGAATTCGCTCTACAGACCGTTCACCGTAAGTTGTAGTGGACGGACTTTACGCGAGATGCCGAATACACCCACCACCGCCGCCACCGCCGCGCGACCCTCCCACCCCCTTCGCCATTCGCTCGATGCTCGTCTCGCCGCCGCGATTAGCTGTGACCTGCTTCATACAATTGCCTACGTTTGTTTCTATCGCTCTTCGCTGTTCGCGGTCGCCGCCGCCGCCGCGCGAAGCTGTGGCCAGGGGGTACGGCTACATTATTTTTTTTCGGACAGTTATTTATGAAAATAAAACGAAAAATTAAAGAATTTTACCATGGACTTTTATTACAATACCGCTAACTGCTTAATGAATTAAATCATTTAACGATCGATGTTACATTGGTTTAGAAATGTTATCTTAGCAATATTTTTCACCTGCCTGCATTTGGAAAAGACTACACGACGACTCCAGGTCAAACAAATCCTTTGTCATAGTCCTCATAGGTTAGTAATTAATACACTTCTGTGAATGCTTCACAGTACTAGATCCTCATCGAAAACCGGACTGCTCCTATGGCTAGGGCTAGATCTCGACGAGCTTATGTGCGAAGCAATTTTTACTTATAAGGTACTATTTTCACATTAATATTATTATTAAAATAAAAGCAATTTGGTGCACTAGCTTTAAAATAGAAACTGCACACGAACCAATACACAATTTCTACGCTATAAACACGAAGCGCCCTGAAAAACTACTAAATTTCCTGGTTCCATAGCGTACTCTCGCAGATTAAGGACTACATTTGGGTGTAGATTACTTTCGCGGTTTTGAATTTGTTAAATTCAAGCCTTTTGATTGGACTATTGATTTTTATGTCAATGTCATTATGCGCAATTCACCACCATGCACCTACAGGCACGAAATCTCGTTTTTGATTTTTTTTGTAGTTCCGCGGTATTAACCATTGCTGGTTCAGCGGTATTGCAGTATCACCGACGATATTATGTAGTTGAATGTCAGAATTATTGAGTTACCTGAGGCTTCTGATATGGTTTGTGTTACGACTACCTCCAGTCGCCGTGGTTGTTGACTACAAATTTTTAACGGTCGGTAATAATTTCAAAAATAAAATGATCGCCATCCTGGGAGTCGACATACAGAAAACAACTCTTTGAATTATATCCAGGACTAACGGCTTTACGTGCCTTCCGAAACAAAGAATCATCATTATTTTCTACATTCAGTTGGATGATTTCACCTTTAACGTACAAACCAAACTGGGGAAATTTTAATATACTCACCGTGATATATTTCCGATAGTGCCCTACCGGGACTCGAACCTGAACCCTCTGAAATGTGAAGAGAGCATTTTATTATTCTACTACGGAGGATTAAGACGCCAATAAGTGGCGAATACAAACATTTTTGCCCAACCGAAGAATTTCTTTAGTTTTGAGGAGGCTGATGACAAGGTTCTTCCAGACTGCTCGCATTCAACCTGGTATTTTCATTAAAGGCACATCTCGAGCTATAATCCTGCATAACTTTTATCTTGTAATCTGATGTGATAAGTAACGTAATTTGTGACTTCTCGAAAGAAGTTGTCTGCAGAATTTGCCAGGGTCAGGATAAGGAAACTTATATAAATTCACATCTACACAAGCGTATCTTTCACGGCATAAAGGATTTTTCTGTATGTTTTTGCAAATACATCAATTTTCAGCCGTTCAAAGATTTTAGGTGTTATCTTTGAGGCTTCCGATGACAAGGTTCGGTCAGGATTCTGGCAGATATCGTTATATTTTCATAAATGGCACTTCTCAAACTATCGTCCTGCATTAGTTTCAGCTTGAAATCGGATGAGGTAAGACATCGACATTTTTCGCCTACTTTGAGGCGGCCTACTGCGGTCCCTGCCAGGGTGAGGGGAACCAACTTACGAAATACCCCATCTAGGAAGGAATATCTTTCACTGCATTATCATTTTGAATTGAAATCTTATGATGTAAATTTGAGCAAAATTTAGGGTTTTCAGCTGAAAAATAAACAATGTCCTGCCAGGTTTAGGGAAGAAAACAATATAAATACCCCTACTCGGCAACATTATCTTTCACTGCATTGTGCGTCTAAAAGTGTATCTTATGAGGTAAGGATTACTGCGACCGGAGCCTAGTCTATCAGGCTTTATCCAGTGCAGAGGCATCTAAAAGCACTTTCTTGGACCATCGTACCACTTCGTACTTCTGCCATGTCACATGGCAGTGTCTCATATTCGAATTATATTAATGTGTTTTAATTTCCTTGTTTCAGATATAATGTACATTACTTTTGTAAGTGTGTGTAAATGAAAGCGTATTGAGGCAGACTCGTTGTGTTGTACACAATTATTATAATTGTCGGGTTTTTCTACATTTCTATAAATTTTATATGAATACTGAAATTTATTTTTTATACATTTTGACCCGCTAGAATGGACTGTTCAAGTTGAAATCTCGTAGTTGTAATATTAGTGTTAGTAGGTCGCTTTCAGGCATTGATCCATTTTTTGGCAAGGCAAAAGATAGGTTTATTTTATCTTTGCCATAATTAAAAAACTTAATTTTGCCACCAAATGTCTCATCTCATTAGTCTCTATGATTAACTTCACTTTTCTACTGTTGTCTTTTGTGTAGAAGATTTTTACTCTGAATTTCCTTTTGAATTGTTTCATGTTAAAAAGTACAAGTCATTAAAAAAGGCATGTATTTAACCCGGCGACAAAGTAATCGAAATCAGGGATACAAAAAAAAATAAAAATGGGTGCTAAAAATAATGGGTTGGCGGCTAATGTGTGGTAACATTTTAAGCATGATGTGGCTATTAAATAAATTGATTGGAAGGTAGTATTTAAATTGAAACTGACATCGAGTATTTTGTTTTGGAAACTAAATTTATTTTCAAGCAGCAATATAATGGCAGATAAAAAAAAGACAAATGGGCATTCAAAAAATTTACTACAGGGCCTCTATTTAAAATAAATGGGGTGTGTAGTCAAATATAATTAAGGGCAAAAAAAGTAATTTTGGCGACACTTTAAGGGCGTTATTTAAAGTTAAAATAGGATGCAAATATAATTTTTTATAGCCTTTTTTTCGTCATCGGTCCCGTAGCCAAGTTGGTAGTCTTGATAGTAGTAAACATGGATAAATGGCTCAAAGGACAGAGTAAGGGTGAGGCCACACGAGCGTAATTTTGTGAGTCGTGAGCGGCAGAAATTCTGTCGCGCAAATTCTGCCGGCAGAAATTCAGTCCCCAGTGGTGTCCAATGACGACTCTGAGGTCAAAATTGGAAAAAATGTTCGCCATTTTGAACTTTTATGTTTCTGAACGGATTGCTCTCAAAATCGATATCTAGGGTCCCCAGTGGTGTCCAATGACGACTCTGAGGTCAGATTTGGAAAAAACGGCCGCCATTTTGAACTTTTTGGTTTTTGGTCCGAATGCTTCCAAAATCGATATCTGGGGTCCCCAGTGGACTCCGATGACGATTCTGACATGAGAATTGCAAAAAATGACCACCATTTTGAACTTTTTGTTTCTCGTCCGATTGCTTCCAAAATCGATATCTGGGTCTTCAGTAGACCTTAATGACGAATCTGACATCAGAACTGCAAAAAGTGGCCGCCATTTTGAACTTTTTTGTTTCTCGCCCGATTGCTACCAAAATCAATATTTGGGGTCTCCAGTGGAGTCCGATGACGATTCTGACATCAGAATTGCAAAAAATGACCGCCATTTTGAACTTTTTAGTTTCTAATTTTATTGCTTCCAAAATCAATATCTGGGGTCTCCAGTGGACTCCGGTGAGGAATCTGACATCAGAATTGCAAAAAATGGCTGCCATTTTGAATTTTTTAGTTTCTAGTTTTATTGCTTCCAAAATCAATATCTGGGGTCTCCAGTGGACTCCGGTGACGAATCTGACATCAGAATTGCAAAAAATGGCTGCCATTTTGAACTTTTTTGTTTCTGGTCCGATTTCCAAAATCGATATCTAGGGTCCCCAGTGGACTCCAATGACGAATCTGACATCAGAATTGCAGAAAATGGCTGCCATTTTGAAAGTTTTAGTTTCTGGTCTGATTGCTTTCGAAACAGATATCTGGGGTTCCCAGTGGACTCCGATGACGACTCTGACATCAGAATTGGAAAAAATGGCCGCCATTTTGAACTTTTTTAGTTTCTGGTCCAATTACTTCCAAAATCAATATCTGGGGCTTCGCCTGGAACAATCGAACCAGAGAAAAAAAAAATCAAAATGGCGGTCACTTTTTGGCAATTCTGATGTCAGAAACGTCATCGGAGTCCATTGGAGACACCAAATATCGATTTTGGTAGCCATCGGACGAGAAACAAAAAAAAAACAAAATGGCGGCCTTTTTTGCAGTTCTGATGTCAGAATCGTCATCGGAGTCCACAAGGGACCCTAGATATCGATTTCGGAAGCAATCGGACCAGAAACCAAAAAGTTCAAAATGGCGGCCTTTTTTCCATTTTGACCTCAGATTCGTCATTGCACACCACTGGGGACCCTAGATATCGATTTTGAGAGCAATCCGTTCAGAAACAAAAAAGTTCAAAATGGCGGCCATTTTTTTTCAATTTTGACCTTAGATTCGTCACTGAACACCACTGAGGACTCTAGATATCGATTTTGAGAGCGATCTGTTCAAAAACCAAAAAGTTTAAAATGGCGGCCATTTTTTCCAATTTTGACCTCAGAATCGTCATTGTCAAAGTCAAAGTCAAAATATAAAAAAAAATATAAAAAAATAAATAAAAAATAACAATCAAATAAAATACCTATTTTTAGATTCATAGAAAACAACCAAAAACGTAAACCTTCCGGCGGGACTTGAACTTCGGCCTATACGCGGCCAACGTGCTAACCATCTACACCACGGAGGGCATAGTGGCAGCGCCGAAATTCGTTCCTGCTTGTTTTCTATCAATCTATGACGTCACCTTCATTATAGGCAACCAACTTGGCACGGACAGCGTGCTGTAGCGACATCTGTGGGAATCCTTTAGAATTATTTCCACTCAATCCGTCTTAACTAGTAAGCACAAGATCGAACGATGTCGCCAACCTGTTTTTAAAACTTTTTTTTTACAAAAAGTTTTTAAAACAGGTTGGCGACACCGACATCGTCGTGGCGACATGTCGCCAACCTGCTTTTAAAACTTTTTTTTTACAAAAAGTTTTAAAAACAGGTTGGCGACATCGTTCGATCTTGTGCTTACTAGTTAAGACGGATTGAGTGGAAATAATTCTAAAGGATTCCCACAGATGTCGCTACAGCACGCTGTCCGTGCCAAGTTGGTTGCCTATAATGAAGGTGACGTCATAGATTGATAGAAAACAAGCAGGAACGAATTTCGGCGCTGCCACTATGCCCTCCGTGGTGTAGATGGTTAGCACGTTGGCTGCGTATAGGCCGAAGGTCGTGGGTTCAAGTCCCGCCGGAAGGTTTACGTTTTTGGTTGTTTTCTATGAATCTAAAAATATTTAATACCTCTCTAGCGTTGAAGTACGCCAAGTGAAATAAACCGAAAAACAAAATCAAATAAAAGTTAAAAAATAAATCAATCAAAAATAAATCAATCAAATTGGCTAATAGCCCGCTCTGTCCACCCTCGCCCGCACGTACCCCGCTTCTACCCAACCTCAACAGTCGCCGCTCGCGCCGTTCGCCATTTTTATTTAAATTATAATTTGAAACATTTTAAAAGAGACATTTTATAATTATAAATAATATCCGTTTTAATTTTATAGCTGCCCTTTACTAAAACCCAGAATTTGCTTTATTATATGCCAAGTTGCCAACTAACAGTTGACAGAATACTATTTATATTACCTCACCAATAATATTAGTCGCCAAGTAATTATATTAGTCGCCAAGTAATTATTTATAGTACCTCACCTATAATTTCAATAGTCGTACTTAATATATTAGCTACCTTAAAGTAGCCGCCAATATTTAGTTTTTATGATAGCCTGGTGTTGCCGCTTATTTACATTAATTAAACGCCGAAACATTTTATTGCAGCCGTATTTATTTATTAGTTGCCAACAGTTAGTCGCCATATCAGTTTTTAGTCGCCGCGAAAATAATAAGCCATTAAAAATAATCCGCTTTGCTTATCAATTAAACATCCTTCTTTAATTGTGTTGATGGCTCATCAATATTTCAAACATCCTTCAGGTTAGACATTTTGAAAGGCTATCGTCTAACCAACCTATTGATTTATTTCACGAGATAAAATTGTATACGAATACTACACTACAGTGTGACAAAACAGATGTCTTGAATTATGAAGGAAAAATAAAAACATATCTTATGTACTATACTGCAAGAAGCTTTATTTAATAGCCACATGGACAGAAGGCAAGGTTCATCTGTTTGGCCCCACTGAGTTCGAACATTATATTTAAGGGGCTACCCGAGGCTAAGTGGCGCCGCCCTCTGTTAAAAATTAATTACTCGCGAAGTATATTTTTTTTCTAAAATCCGGACGGTCATTTTGAAGTTGGCGTGCTATACTGCCGCACTAAAGGCAAAAGCGGTATCTCAAAAAACGTAGTTTTGAGTAAATTGAAGATTTGTGAATGTCGTTTTCTCTTTTGTTTGCAGAATGATTTTTGTACTTATTAAACTGAATTTTAACAATATATTAAGTATTGTTTCTTGCCATACAGTCAAAATACTGTAAAAACATGTGTTTATACCTTTTTTATGAGATACTGCTATTTTCCTAAGTGTTTATAGAAATAATAATTGAGTTACCGTCTTTTTGTTAACTTTCCTAGTACATGTTAGCATACAAAATAAACATGAATTTGCTATTGAATAAAATACGTAAAAATAAAAAAGAAGAAACAAATAAACCAATTTTTTTTAATCGTTTGTTATATTTGTTGAATATTATAGGAAAAAAAACGGAATAATAACACATTTTCGAAACAAAACTCTTAATCACATCTTCCTAGTTAAAAGTTGGGAGTTCCTGCCAAAAATATAATTTTTTTAATGATTTTAAAATATTTTCCCTTCTGTCGTAGAAAATACCATGTGCTGAAGTCTTTTTTAGGGTCCGTACTTCAAAAACGAAAAAGGGAGCCTTTATAATCCTACTCGGGTGCCTGTCAGACCGTCTGTCAACGCTTATTTCATCCGAAACTACTGGACCGATTTAGTTAAAATTTAGTACACGTATGTAAATCCGTGACCCAAAGACGAGCGTGTGCATTAAATAATAAATTTGAAACATGGAGCCCACTTTTGGGTGATAAATTAGACTAAAACATAATAATTTCAAACTATATCGTGTTGCATATCAAATGAAACAATTATCCATTATTTTTTTACAATTTCAAAGTAAAAAGCTTTGACGTTATTTAAGAAAATTGGCCATTCAATTATTTTCTCCTATCGGGGGGTAGATTATTTAGCGCCTTAAGGCATGGCGGCAACTCAATGTTTGCCGTACGCGTCATGCTAACTGCTGCAATGCATATCCATCGTTTTCTTAAGCGATTTGGCGGTATGCAAATATACGGCTATTCACCTTCTTAATATTGATATACCTCTCACTGGCTCAGTAAATTTAGGTAAAACTGAGATAGAAAAAACTTTCTTAACTGTTTTTCTTAATGTTTTGAATAAGATACCACTATTTTGCTTTGTGATATAGACGCGTATTTTTCTAAGCTATACAACGGTATAAAAAACAGTTTTGAGATTTTTTTGAGATACCGCCTTTGCGCTTAGTACGGCAGTATAGGATATATAGGGGCCATAAACTGTATTTATTATAGTCCGCTGTAGTTACAGATAGAAAATTTGCCAAAAGTGGCCGTTTTTAGCAACTTTTCTATCTGTAACTACAGCGGACTATAATAAATAAATGCATAAATGCAGCTCAAAATTACCAGTGAAGTTTTTCAAAATTTTATTATGTACATCAAATTATTATTCTAATTCTTTGAGAATTTTGTATATAGATTGGACCTTGCGTTTTCTATGGAAATTCTTTTGTACTATTGACTTTACTATTTAATTTATTATAATTTCTTCAATTGCAGTATTTTAGAATCGTTCATTGTCAAATTAGGTATTGTATTACCACTTGAATAAGATTTTTATAATGGTATTTATTATCATTTTGTTACTAACAAAATCGAAATAACTTTGTTGATTTGATATATTTTTATAGAAAGAGAGAGCGTTAGAAAAAATTGGTGCCGTGACCAGGATAGGGCCCGATTCTTACTCATCAGTAACTTTATTATGTAATTGTAATGTTATTCAATTTTTTTATTGTTTTGAATGCTTTGCGCATACTGCGTTGCTCTACGATTATTTCTTTATTATAGATTCGTCCAGGGAATGTATTTCTAACATTTTATAAAAACATTCCCTTTACGAAGTCTGCTAATGTGTACTTTTAATTTATGAATCATAATTTTCTAAGTAACAGTTGTAAATAAAATGTCAGTTTGTAAGAAGTTTTTTGTATTATTTTATTGTAGACTAGCTGTCTGCCCGCGGCTACGCCCGCGTTGTTTTCCGACTTTTCCGCAGTAATTTTGAACTATCCCACGGGAAATCTTTAATTTTCGCGATTTAAAGTATCCAAGATGTTGACCAGGGATATAAAGAACCACCATGCAAAATTTTATTTAAATCGGTCCAATAGTTTCGGATATTAGCCCGTACAAACAGACAAACAGACAGAGAAACAAAAAAATTAAATTATCTGGATAAGTTCTATTTCACTTCTTACATCTTCCTGACTCGGATTTCATCTTTTTTTTCTGTGTACAGACATTAAAATTTGATCTCTACAGTTTTATTATATAGATAACTGACTGCCCGCGGCTACGCCCGCGTTGTTTTTCGACTTCTCCAGAGTAATGTTAAACTATTATTACACGGGAACTCTTTAATTTTCTGCGTTTAAAAGTATCCAGGATATTGACCGGGGATATAAGGTACCACCATGCAAAATTGTATTTAAATTGGTCTTACAGTTTCGGAGATAAGCCCGTACAATGTGCTGAGCCGTATGAGTTACCGACGTGTCTATACCTAGCGGATGACCATCACCTATCCAAAAATGAATAGTGTGGATAGTTATATCTGTATTTGTTCTATTAATACATATATAACCTGGAATTAGTTCTGTTACAGTTTTGGAAAAAATAAGCTTTTAAACCAACCTCCAGCCAGCGGGATCCTTTTAAATTACTAATTATTTTCGAAAACGAATGATGTAGATAGTTAATTCTATATTAGTTCTATAAATACATTATGTTTTATATCGTTGGTTCTGTTATGATTTTAGAAAAATAGCCGTCTAAAGCAAACCTCCAGCCAGCGGGATCCTTTTAAATTACTAATTATTTTCGAAAACGAATGATGTAGATAATTAATTCTATATTAGTTCTATAAATACATAATGTTTTATATCGTTGGTTCTGTTATGATTTTAGAAAAATAGCCGTCTAAAGCAAACCTCCAGCCAGCGGGATCCTTTTAAATTACTAATTATTTTCGAAAACGAATGATGTAGATAATTAATTCTATATTAGTTCTATAAATACATAATGTTTTATATCGTTGGTTCTGTTATGATTTAAGAAAAAAAGCCGTCTAAAGCAAACCTCCAGTCAGCGGGATAGGGCGCTTACACATTGGACGGTAACGGTATCGGGCCGATATCCTTAAATGGCATGATATAACTAGGGATATAACGATACCGATGATGCCGATACCGATATATTATTTTATTTCGTTCTTCGATTAACCGGTTAATAGATGGAAATTAATCAAATGAAGCAAAATAATTCTGGTTACCGGTTTTTAACAAGGAACGAAAATTTTCAGCTCCCACTAAGTTTAAGCCATAGCAAAGCAGGCGCTCGCAACCGCTGCAAGGGCTTTATGCGCCTCCCGCCACGCCGTCGCACATTTCTTCTCTTTTCCGCATACGCTGACTTTGTTTCTGTAGATTTTTTTACTGTTTCGTCGTTTGGTGCTAGTTATTTATTTATATTATGCTGCCGCAAAAAAATTATGTTAATTTCTGAGTACGTATTATCGCCACTGTTTTTTGAAGCAATTTTTTACTAAGACAAGTATTGTATTATTATTGTACTACAATAATATAACTACAAGAAATTGAAATTATTTTTTATTATTTGTAAAAAATAATAACACATCTTGGCAAAAAAGATCAATTATGCTCTTACTTATATATGGGATATTTCTGAGAAGTAAGACATGCTGTAGGGTTGAACACTGCTTGTTTTTCTTGACCACTTCTTAAGTTTGCAAATAGTTACTTAAAGTAAAGGCTGGCCAAATAAATAATAACCTGCTCTGGGGCGTCACATTTATATTTATCGTCCGACGATATCGGCCCGATACCGTTACCGTCCAATGTGTAAGCGCACTATCCCGCTGGCTGGAGGTTTGCTTTAGACGGCTTTTTTTCTTAAATCATAACAGAACCAACGATATAAAACATTATGTATTTATAGAACTCATATAGAATTAATTATCTACATCATTCGTTTTCGAAAATAATTAGTAATTTAAAAGGATCCCGCTGGCTGGAGGTTTGCTTTAGACGGCTTTTTTTCTAAAATCATAACAGAACCAACGATATAAAACATTATGTATTTATAGAACTAATATAGAATTAATTATCTACATCATTCGTTTTCGAAAATAATTAGTAATTTAAAAGGATCCCGCTGGCTGGAGGTTTGCTTTAGACGGCTTTTTTTCTAAAATCATAACAGAACCAACGATATAAAACATAATGTATTTATAGAACTAATATAGAATTAATTATCTACATCATTCGTTTTCGAAAATAATTAGTAATTTAAAAGGATCCCGCTGGCTGGAGGTTGGTGTAAAAGCTTATTTTTTCCAAAACTGTAACAGAACTAATTCCAGGTTATATATGTATTAATAGAACAAATACAGATATAATTATCCACACTATTCATTTTTGGATAGGTGATGGTCATCCGCTAGGTATAGACACGTGAGTTACCGTAGTTTTTATTTTCCGGGATTAAAAGTATTTAAGATGTTGACTGGGAGGGAATATAAGGTACCGCCATCGAAATTTCATATTGAAAATGAATATGAAAATGTTTTATTCGAAGTAAGATTTCAAATCACTTTTCGATGTCGAGTATTAAATTTCAGATTAGCCCGTACAACTATATTTATCGTTTCTGAGAAAAGTTTTAAAGAAATTGACCAGGGCGCTATTGTTATTGACAAATTGTATCACAATTCGCGCACCACTTTCGCAATAGGGCGACTTGCAGATGATTGCCGATATTGATTAATAAATAGCGTAAAATATCCGATTGTAAAAGAAAAAGCTGTAGTTATATTATTTAAAAACAAATTTAATGATATGGTGTTTCATCTGTCATTTGAATGTTAAGAAAACCTTTATCAAAATCATTTTACGTAAAATCCGAATAGCCTCGCATTGTTCATATTTAATCTAGTTTATAAAACTTTTCACAGTTCACATTTCTGAAATTGCGCTTTAATGCCCCAGACCTTTCCTTTAATCTTTTCCTAAGTTTTCATTTACACCCTGTGTAATATATACATATAAATTTATAATTAACATTTTTTCAACCAACACGATCATCAAAAAAAGGATTGGAGAACTATTTTGTAGTTAAGAATGTTAGTGAAGAAGCCTCGGTGAAATGCCATCTATTGATTTTTTAGATAACTAAATTCTGCAGCCAGCGTGTTTATTGCAGTAATATTACTGAATTTGTTGCTTTTAAAATCCCAAAAAAATTGTTTCTACATAATGAAACATATCTAGGTCGTTTTTTATACCTAAAAGCCCCCATAATGTATAGCAAATTTCATTGTAATTGTTGTGTTTGAAAAATTAGAAAATTTTACTTATTTAACCATTTTCCCGTAGGAATGAGATATTTTCCCGCGGTAAAAACTATCTAAGATGTTGACCAGGGATGTAAGGTACCACCATGCAAAATTTCATTCTAATCGGTCCAACAGTTTCGGAGATTAGCCCGTACAAACAGACAAACAGATAAACAGAGAAACAAAAAAATCTAAAAAAATCTGGATAAGTTCTATATCACTTCTTACATCCCCCTGACTCGATTTTTAGCTTTTTTTTTCAATGTACAGATATTCGACCTCTACTGTTTTATTATATAGAAATACCAAATAATCCAAATATTTTTAGGTAGAAATAGGGAAGGAAGTAAATAAATAGAAACCTTTACGGTAAGATATTTTTTATTGTTTGAAATAAGAAATAATTTCATAAATTTTACGAATTTATACTACAAAACATTTACATTTACGTACAGTTATTTTGCAACTGATATCTAACTCTAGCTAGAAAGTTGCATAAAACATAATTATATTATTTTTGTCAAAACATTATTTAACATATATGATTAAGTACACTCATTATAAATATCAGGTAAAAAATAATATGGCATTTCAGAGCGCGTAAAATTAATTGCATTATTTACAGTTATTTAATTATGAATATTATTAACAGGCTCAGCAATGTTTCGTACTAGTTAACCGACTTGTACATACATGCATTCTGTTGGAAAAAATTGAAGCGAGTATGTTCTTATTCTTAGAAATGATTAGTCTAAATTTAAGAATTATTTTCGAATTGTAAAGGAAATAAGTTTCCATAAATTCCAGCCTGGCCGCATTTGACGAATTGATTTATGCAATTTTATTCTTACACAATTTAATCGTTATTGTACAGAAGCCAGCATATGCAGTTGGACACTCGCGCTACGAAATTCACCGCTACGGAATACAGGCGCTCTCAAGGTCAACATGTCCAGCCGCACGTGCTGGCTACTGTACATACCAAGATGTGAGATTTTGTTAATTATTATAATATCGCTTTTTAGGCCCAAGAATTAAAACTAACGTTAACGTCTTGTAGGAGATTCTGTTTAGATAAAACATAAAATAACACAGATAAACTTTTTCTGTTAGTTTTACAACATTGTTAAAATTACCCAGCCATTATTTTATTTTTGTTACATTTCCAAAAGTATATTTATTACCTTCCCTTGAAAAGTAATTAATCAATTTTATGTGTCATATTATTATAATCCATATTTATTTTAACATTTCGATGTACCCCATTATTATGCTAGGCATTCGACATTTCAAATAGGTGGTTCATTCATTACATTTTTCTCAGATTTTTAAACAAATCATGTTATGAATTGGTTCCTTGACTATTCAAATTAAATTATTTTACGCTATGTAGGAAATTAACCGCCTGTTATCACTCTTATAAACCGTGAAATTTAACTGGTTGTTATCCGCAACACAGTGGTAGTACTCACTACTCATCAAACTGAACAACTCTCCCTAAGGAACATAGCTTGAAATCTCAAATTCAACTTGTCAAACAAAGTGGCCGGTCACGTGAAGTTTATATGAAGTTATTTTTTTTTATAATCAACATAGTTCTTTAGGGAAAGTTGTTCAGTTCCTTGAGTACTATCACTTCGGAATAACATCCAGTAAATTTTCACGGTGTATAACATGGTCTGGGACTATTCTTAAAAATCTCAGAATTATTATGACAAATGAAAGTAAAAGCAGTATAAAACGGTCAACAATATTTTCTAAATTTGTTTTTTATTAAAACATTTCCAGCCAGTCAAGAAACCAAATATGCAATTAACACTCCTCCGATTTTTAAAATACCTTTAAAAAATCTCAATGAAATCACTAATACCTACTTAGCTTACTTTCCCTATCCGAATATCCTTTAGCGCTTTCTCTGTCAGAATACTTCCCATTATACTTATTGCTATATCTATCGCCGTTCCCGTTCTGTCTGTAGGGCTTCTCTGACGCGCTGTAGTGTATTTCCGAAGGGCCGATGGTTTTGGACCAATGGTGGGTCCAGTAGAAGTCATCAGGGTAGCGGGGGTAAGGATTCTCTCGACAGAGGACTACGCAGTAGATCAGACTGCCCAGGAGCGTGATGAAGCCGAAGATTAGGAAGACTATGCCTAGGATCCTGGAAAATAAAAATGTGCTGTAATATGATTGAGCCTCGCGTTTATAGTGTTGTGTGCCACATAATTGATTTTTATAGTAAACTAGCTTTCCGCCCGCGTTAATAGTTTTTCCCATGGGTATGAGGCATTTTCCCGTGGTAAAAAGTAGCCTATGTGTTAATCCAGGTGTGAGCTAACTCCATACCAAATTTTATTTAAATCGCTCCAGCCGGTAAGACGTGAGGAAGTAACAAACATACACACACACAAACTTCTTTCACCTTTATAATATTATAGTGTGACAAGGATGTTTATGAACTAGCTAGGATGTTGCCTCTGCGTTAAATAGGCTGCCGCTTGCAAAAAATGCCGCAAATGTATTTATTATGTTTGTAGCATAACACAAGATTTCACATGCGAAAATTATGTATCATTCCGCAATGCCGCACAATGGGCAACACCACGCAACACACCAGCGTAAATAAGCCTTTAGTTAGGTTATCTAGCCACAGAGTATAAGTAGCGGTTTAGAGACCCCCACACTACCGTCTTTTAAGCGTCGTCGTCGTCGTCGTGCGTCTCGCATACAATCATCGGCAGCAAGGCGAGTGAAACAAAAGATTGTTGTTTGGTTGTGTTTCTTTCTTTCTTTCTTAAACTGAAGCCTCGGTCAGTGGTTTTTTTGCAACTTGTACTCTGTGTTATTAACTATGATGTGACCTAAGATAGAGCGGAACACGCTGAATCTATACCGCCTAAGATGCTTTCTTTACCTATTATGGATCTGTTCACGGTAACCCGCGTTACTTCAGAGCCGCCAGGTATATTTCAACAAATATTACTATACAATCTAACCAATTCTCACTGTTTCATAGAAATCCGGACAAAAGTGACCTCTTTATTTTTTTCTTGAAAGTTATTAAAAATAATGTAACGCCAAAATGTCTGACAAGTTCACCCCGCCCGCCTTCTAACTACGGTATGCCAAATTACGTATTTTGCGATAATTTCCTAAAGTTTTATCGTATTGTTTGAAAAAAATGTGCGCATAGTATGCAGGCGTCAATGACCTTTTGTCCGGATTAATATGAAACAAACCATAGAAGTGTATAAATGAAAAATATTGGATGAAATTTTAATTACTACCCGAGTAACGCAAGTTACCATAAGTTATTTGACTCGTATACAAAACACAACTGAGAACCACTCAGACAGACAGCCGACGACATTAAAAATCACTTTAAATGTGGAATAAAAGATCAAGAAGGCGGTTAAAAGAGCGTAACCGTTATCATCATTTAGGATGAGACAGCATTTGAACTTTTGTGTCGATTTTTAAAAGTTTACATCAGTGTATGGAAATAAGTTTAACGATGTGATCTAAGAAAATGCGCGAGAGATGGTAATGACAGCAAACTAGCCACAATTCAGTTATCATTTTGGTTGAATTTGTGGCGCGGTCGTTAGTTTTTAGTATAGTAGGTTTTTGGGATCTAGCTACAAACTAGATTAAACATACTCGCAAGTCCGGTGAAGCTTGATCCGTCCAGGGTAGGCTCGAGCCACTCGGTGGGGAGAGGACGTAATGAGCTGTTCACACCGATTATTGACAGTTTCCTACGATGGATGTCATGCCATGCGCCCGATCCGAGAAAGTAGTAATTCCAAACCTATTAAGGTTCTTTCCTCCGATAAGACCAACAATCTTGGACCAAAATAACTAGAAATGTTGATGAAGGGCCATAATTACCACACAAACAAGGGCTCGAAGAACTGCAGTACGATGACGAAGCCCAGGGTGACCAGGATCAGGCCGAGGTTGAGGAGCAGCATCAGACAGCACATGCCCTTCACGTTGGGACAGAATGGGTTGGGGGCAGCCATCGCGTCCACTTTCACTCCAGCCTGGAAAACAGGGTGGGTAGTCTTAAGATTTATGAATACAGACAGCATTCGTTATTTTGAATTCCGAAATATTCTGTATCGAGTGGGAGAGGAATCCCGGTAAAAATAAGTAAGGACCGTGTGTATATATAAAAAAAGTAAATAACTTTTAAAGCCTGACCTGAGCCTGACATGAGACCTGCTCTGGGGGCGCCACTTGTATATTTTATGTTTATGGCAACAATTTCCATTATAAAATTAAAGCCTGACCAAAGAAATAAGAAACCCGCTCTGGGGGCGCCACATGTATATTTTTACGACTATGGCACAGAATAAATAATAGTAGGTACTAGGTACAGAAGGCGCACTATGGCCACTGGGCCGACACTTCATACAGAAAACGCATTTTGACAACCTTTAGTAAACTGAATATCCGCTACAAGTCAATAGCGCTAGGCGCTATGTAAAACACCTCCGAACACCACCGGCGGAGTCCCGCGGTGCCTGCGGTGTGCGGGGCGTGGGGCGCTATATCGGGCGGGGACTCATTTTGGTGCGGGGAGGTGAGTGTCGCTTCTGTACGAGTAGTACTATTTTTTTCTTCTAGTACTATTTTTTTCTTTTGTGCTATGGCAACAATTTCCCTTATAAAATTAGTTCCATTGAAATTCCGCAATATGGCGATGTTTTTTATTTCTCTGGTCGGGCTTTAAATTAGTCTTTCAGCACGATTTCGTGTTATAGGATATCCTTATATTAATGAAATGAAATAGTAACTTTGATGATTAAGGATGGTTAGAAATAAAATATTCCGCTGGTTAAGAGTAGTATGGTATCATAGAAAGACAAGGATTTTCTTTACTGTAGATTAAACGGTGAAGAATATACCTACCTAGGGTTGAGCAAACCGTAAAAATATAAAAAACTGTCTTATTTATGCATGAAGGAAGAAAAAATATTACGCGCCCAAAATGGGCGTGGAATTTTTTTTCCTTCATGTATTTATGGCTTATATTTTGAGGAAAAGAGAAAAAGGGAGAACTAACCTTTCTGGAGACTTTGGAGCGGTGCGTAGAGGCGACAGAGGGCGCCACTGCACTTCTGTACGAGTACACGCTGCGGGGCGCTCGCGACTGCCGGCTGAAACAATGGAAATAACCGATATATTAATCGGGTCGAGAAACAACGCGGGCGTAGCCGCGGGCGGACAGCTAGTTCCTAATCTAAAGGAACCAACCACACGTCACAGTTATAATCGCAAGGATATTTCTGATGATAAGAATGTATTTTATTAAATACTAGCGACCCGCCCCGGCTCCGCACGGGAAAATGGTTATTGTGGGTTATCCTTCAGTATATTATGCATGTATTATACATATAAACCTTCCTCTTGAATCACTCTATCAATTAAAAAAAACCGCATCAAAATCCGTTACGTAGTTTTAAAGATTTAAGCGTACAAAGGGAGGGACATAGGGACATAGGGACGGAGAAAGCGACTTTATTTTATACTATGTAGTGATAGTGATTAATTCAGACGTTTTTAATCTACAGCTATGCAAAGTATGCTCGAAACGATAGTTTCGAAAATTTATTTTTTAAATAACTTTGACTAGAAAGGGCGGACATACTTAGCAACATGTTATATTTTTGTAATCTACCCACGATGCCCTTTCATTTGATACCCCACACGGTTATTTTTTTTTTTTTTCGGCATCTATATTGGGTTTGAGGATGCTCGGCTAGAACGGAAACCTACCACGTTCGCTCGTGGCAACATGGACTTTTATATAGCTAAAGGTCTCCAGAACACAAATCAAACAACAGTTGGCGGTACGCAAATTTTTTAAACGAATCGCCTCTGAGAGTCCGCTCTAAATACTCAAAATAGGAAACCCTGAGCTATAAGTACCAGTAGGGACTACTATTTGGTATTCTGTGGTACCAGTTAATCAGCATGAACAAACATACCTACATATATTTTTTAAACATTTTTTCAAAGACCAATTTATGGAATTTGTTCAAGCATAGGTAATCGCAAAAGACGGGATCAAAAACTATTTTTTAATGAAGAAAGTGACAAAAATGTGATATTTTATTGAGTTTTAGTACTTTAATTAAGTACTTCAAAATCAAATTAACACATAAATAAGTTTTTGAACGGTAAAAACATTATTTAGCATTTTTGTATATTATGGTGTGTACCAAATTATAATCAAGAAAAAACTTCCCAAGAGAAGAAAATGTCGTGCCAACAAACCGGCCTCAATTTCAATTTTTTTTTTATTCTATTATAATCTAGTGAACGGTCATAAAAAAGGAAATAAGTGTATGGTGTGATTTATGGCTAAGTCGTGATTTCCGAGTCAAAATCAAACAAAACATCTCCACTTGCGCAGGCGCACCTGACTCTCCTAATTTCACTTGGAAACCGTCACATTCGAAATTCGAATTTGAAACAGTTCACATAGTAGCTGGTACAGTGGAAGGCACAAGTTCATGTAGGGAGGATTCGGATTAGTTTAAAAGTTTCAATTTGAGCAGCAAACGTTCAGTTCAGATGTTTGTATATATTGTGTCTGAATATATGACTATGTATCAGCTGTTTGATACCCATATATTACAGGCTCTGCCTAGTTTGGTGCATAAAGATTAATTTTCTTTTGCGTTTGAGGCCATAAGGCCTCGCTTTAGATGTCCCTACATTTTTTTTAATTGACCTTGTGGCTAAAAGTTACGACAAATCAAGCTTCATCAGACTTTCTCTTCACTCAGACTACAATTATTATTTATATACCTACTCCCAATTTTATAAAGTTAGAATAGAACTGTAGGATGTTATTAATTCCTGTTCGCAAAATGTACAAGAAGGATTTTATATGTAACTTTACCATGTTGTAGTTTTAAATTAGGAACATAAGCTACTATTTGGAGTACGACAAAAACAGATTATTCTAACGCGGATATAACCCGGAAATTTGCAAAGCTGGTCCGTTAGTTTGAGCTAGGGATAAGCGAAACTAAAAATAACATAAAAGTGAACAAAAAAAGGAGAAGGCGTAAAATATGGCGGCTCGTCTAGCTACTGGACGAGCCAGCGGGGTAGCTACACGTTGATTAGTAGGAGTAAGACACTTGATAGTTAACCGAATTTAGTTTACTTAGTTAGGCGAATGAAATCAAGAAGAAGACTATTAGACTTTCACTGTATATTTGAGATAGAAATATTTACAAAAACACAGACTCAATAATAGATAATAATGAAATTACCGATGTAACTAAAGCAAACGTTGGTGATGGAATGAATAATAAAAAATGGTTGTTTGACGGATGATTTTGAATGAATTCCAAAATTAAATATTCAAATTTAGTAGAAGAAATGGTAAATGAGATGAGAAATGAGGTAAGAACAAAGTCGGAACGAGGTGACATGCAAGACACCTCGTTATAATAGTATATCGCTGTAAACATGTCTTCCAGGCAAACAGTAACTAAGCATTTAACAGATAGGTACTTTTCTCCGTGAATGTACCCAACTGCGACCACTTTCCGACCACGACCACGACCGTCCCAAATCCCTCGTCACGTGTGACCGTCACGTCACGTCACGTCACGCGCATCGTAAAGATGGCTTATCGCGAATTCGCATTCGTTCGTTCTTTTCATAAAAACATAAAATAAAATGTTTTACTCGAAATAAGATTACACTTGGATTACACAAATCACTTTTCGACGTCAAATTTTAATGAAGAATTTCATACGAATACCTACAGAGGGAAAGAGAAAGTTTCTTCCCTGTAAAATAAAGTACAGTGTTCTAATGCTTGCTATGCTTGCTTGCTGCTGCAGCTGTTAATATGCTTAAGTCTGCCCAGAAACAATTTTATTATAGTCTTTAAAAATTGTGCTTTATTAAAATTGGTTGATAAATAAAACACTTGACCGCCATCTTGCTTTCTTTTCGATATGTTGTTACTAGCTTTCACGCAATAACTACTGAACTTTACAATAATATAGCATCAGAACAACACATCAGCTACCTTTTACTGCAGGAAAATACTTAATTCCCACGGTAAAAACTGTTGACGCGAGCGGAGCCGGGGCGGAAAGTTAGTTACTTAGAATAACATCCATCAGCCTCGTCATTGTGCTATTCAATTTTCAAATTAGTACGTACGTACCTAGACATTTTCACAGTAAATTGCACATCGCAATAAACGATCAATTACGATACGAATGTCAATATTTACGAGAACACTGAAAAAAGAAAATCGTTTTGTGTATATCATTGAAGAGAATACTTGTACTACATATAGTTTCATAATTTCATTCGTGGACTGTTACTTGTAAAGTTGTATTAACTTACGTGTTTAAAAATTACTTATTATTTTTTCTGACTGAATGTGTAAACCTTTCACTAACAAATAATAAAAAGAAAATAAAGATAGTTTGAATCACTCCAAAATTTGTTAAATAACGAGGTTACATTTTATTTATTTCCAAACAGTTGAACGTTACAAAATATTTGAAATCTAGTCACAAAACGATTGTACGTACCTATATAGTCTGTGAAATAGTTTAATAACTCTATATTAATATCAATAATTTATCATTCTGAATCGATAATGATGGTCCGGAATAGGTCACGACTTGACACAATCGAATCAGAATCGAATAAATCGGTCCACGAGCCAAGGCCAAACGTGAATCGATTTGCGAATGATCGATTACGTAACGATCCACTCGTCAATTTGGCGGCCAATTTGCATCTATTTCCGATTGATAGTAATTTATTATTTTTTAATGCACTCATTTATTTATTTTGAAGGCGAATTTGATAATAGATCATAGCGATGTAGAGCACCTTTTTATTGTATAAAATTAATCTAATTTCAGAATTTGTTTGCATTTTCGTAACTGATTTACTACACGAAAAATAGGCGCGCTTGACGTCGAGTTGCGGAAAATTAGATTTTTTTTTTTTTTTTTTGAATTGACCTATGCTTGTGTCGAAAAGGTACGACAAATCAAGCTTCACCGGACTTGATGGGAAAATTAGCTCGTTGAACTAACGAAACTGATTTACTAATATAGAGTACCTAGTATTTATAGTTAGGACTTTTGTTAAACTTGTCCTATTTTATTCTAGTGTCGCAAAATCGACGAATAATATGAGATAGTTCAACTTTTGAGATAGTTCAACTCGTGAGAATGAGATATTTATCGGGGTAAAGTGGCCTTTGTCACTCTCCGACCATAAATCTATCACTGTGCAAAAAATCTGGTCAACCAGTTGTTTAGTTTCAGTGCGAAAGAAGGACAAACAAAAAAACCACTTTAGCATTTAGACACCCCCCACACTAGTCGAGCGTCGACGTCCTGCGTCGCGCATACAATCATCCGCGTCCGTCTTTCACTTCATTCACCTTGCTGCCGATGAAAGACGCTAGTGTGGGGGGGGGTCTCTTATAACAATAGTATGGATTTTATTATACGATGTTACTTGAGTTTGATTGAATCGCCACCACCCGGACATGAGCTCTTAGCCACTGCACCATCGGCGCTTATCGAATATTAAGTAGAATACATAAAACACACCAATCTGACAGCTACACAATAAGGTACGCGACAATGCCGTCCCAGTATGCAAACCGCGGCCGTAATGCACCGGGAATCGAACCCGCGACGATTTATTGCCTTCCACTTAATCTGGGTAACAATCTAACGGTAACGGTCCTTTTGTTGACTACCACCATACCACCATACCACCACTAAACTTATTGTTATAGAGTACTATAATATCGGCTCTCGTATGTACGTACCTACCTTATGTTGTTTGCGGTTGTTTGTAATAACCATGCGGTTATAACTAGGGTTGGGATGACTGTATCCTGAATACATTACTTTATCCTATTCAAATTATCTACAAATATTCGGATAAACATCATACAGAACAAACTTTATTGACACCCAAGAAAATATTCGATGAAACTATAAATGCATTAATTAACGATAGAGACGTCAACAGGCAGCCTTATTGCTATGGTAGCAATCTCTTCCAGGCAACCATAATCACCATCATAGTTTCGATCGAAAACGCCCACTACGGAACGTAAGCCTCCACACTCAGTACCTAATTAAAATATATGAATACACATTCATCTATACTCTAAATTCTTTAATTCATTAAGAATGTTGTTTTAATTTTATAATAACGATAGTGAGGGTCTAAAATACTCCCAACTCGATAAATAAAAATAAAATAATACACGTTTGTCTATGAAACACATTGGCCCATGGCCCCTTCGGTATAACTCATTCTTGTTTTCTTCTCTATTCAATAAACTTTACATTTAGCTGACAGCACAAATAGAAACTTTCTAAAGTACCACAAAAAGGTCCTAACGAGAAAAAAGACTCAAGAGTCCTTAGTCATTGTAATTTGAACAAATCTTTATTTATAAATAAGATGTCAGGCTTCTAAAGTAGAAAAAGTTAATAAGTAAAAAAACCTATTTTGAATAAACGGTGTTAACGTTTTGGAGTCCTACTACTGTTAATCGACTCGATACCTACTCGCTTGGCGCTTGGTGGTTAATCTCACAAACTTTTAAACTTTTGTAAAATTAGTTGTTCAAAAAAACATAAAAGAAAATTAATTGAATTTCAAAAACTATAGGTTTTTTTTAAGTTATGGCACTAGATCTTTCGCTACGTCGCATTTTGACACCTTTTAGGCTGAAGTCATACAATTCACAATTTGAAAAATTACGCTCGTCTGGCCTTAGCCTTAAGCTCGCACTTCTGTAGTAGCTTCACAGGTTTTCTATACGTGTTAAGCTGAATCAAATGATGAAAGACCCATATTCGTTCCTGCCCCCGTAACATGCAGTGCTATGACAAAAGTTTGTCGCACATTTAACTGTCAAAAAACCTGCCATATTGAAATATCCTCCAATAGGATAAAAGAATACGTACGACAAAATTAAACCGGGCATGTTAGAGGGGCTGTTCCTGATACTTAAGTCTCGGTCACATTTTGCGAGTAGTTGCTGCGATTGCATTCGCGAATAAAAATGGACATGGTCAGTATGGTAGCCCTGTCACACAGAGCGAGTTCTCGCTGCGAGTGCCAATTCGCAGCGACTAATCGCTGTGTGACCGAGACTTTAGTGAAATAAGGATGAGTTCCGATGGTAACAAGCAAGTCGTTCATTACCAATTTGACAGCTGTTAATAATGACGTACCAGCAGGGTCCGATCCGAGGATTTAGAGGCTTAATTTTGTAAAAGTAACCAAAGGAATGGCTAGTCGTGACAGTGGAACGTGACGTGACATATTATGAAAACCACGAAAGAGTTGTCTACACCGTGCTTTTTTAACCGTCTTACAAACGAAGCCCAATGTATATGCCCGTGATATAGAATATCTTGGCAATGTTTTTTTTTTTTTAAGAAAAAAAATCTAGGATTTTTTCAATAAAATAATCGATCGAGAGATCGAAAAATGTGTTTATCTCATATTTTTCTTTTGTTTTCCCATTATTTACGATTCTCACGCATGCGCAAATTGTTACTAAATTGTAAATATTATGTACAGGTTGATTCAAAAATATTTTGCATTATTTTATTTTACTTCACGGTTTTATTATTTTATTGATAAAAAAAAAATAACATTGCCAATATATTCTATATCACGGGCATATACATTGGGCTTCGTTTGTAAGACGGTTAAAAAATCACGGTGTATATTTATGGACTTCTTATTCTAAATCTAAAAATTCAATCTACACAACATTTTCTCTAAAAATTTTATATACCTACGCCAAACAATACATTAAAGGATATTTCATATACTTAAGTAGGTTTATACTATCTCATAATATAATATAATATATTAGTAAGAACACAATTGTTGTTAATTTTAAGTCTAATAGCTGTGTCATGTCATGATTAAAAACACAACGTGATTCTGGAAACGGCCGGCAAACACAAAGGGCTAGGTATCTATTAAACATCTTCCGTCAAGTAGAAGACACAAGGGTTTCGTCTATTTAGTTAGAACAAATAACTATCTACTTTTTTTTTTTTTTTTTTTTTTGAATTGACCTATGCTTGTGTCGAAAAGGTACGACAAATCAAGCTTCACCTTCACCTTGAAAAATGGCGGCGAGATTCACTGGATGGGTAGATGGTTCAAAAAATAAATTGCAAAGAAAATAAAGTGAAAAGCGAGAAAAAAAAAATGTATTACCCTGTTTAGCAAATACATATTATTATAATAAGGTGCTAAACCAGCCCCTTTAACATGCCCGGTCCACGCGTGACAGACATAATTTTGTCGTGTCTTATCCTATTGGAGGATATTTCAATATGGCGGGTTTCTCGCGCGACAAACTTTTGTCATAGCACTGCATGTTACGGGCGCTGGTGAATCGTTGTAAGTGTTTCCGAAATACTACTCGTACTACTTACTTGTCATTTTGCTCTTTTGACCTTATGCTCCGAAACGAGTCCATTGCAAGACTCAAGTCACTTAAGGGAAGTGTCATAAAACCAGTGATATTTTTGAGCAAATTGAGTAAATAAAGTGAGAGATGGACCAAAGCGGGAAAAAACCGTTTACCGATAATCAACGGAACCTTAAAAACGTCATGCTTGAAAATTGAGTTGCCAGGGAGTAGAACCCGGAACCCAAATTACGCTGGAGCACCATTTTCCACGGTTTACCAAGGACACGAGTAGAAAGTAAACCGAATCGGTCTCGGTGCGCATGGGCAATAATGCTTTGATCTGTTCATGGTGTTGGTAATTTGGGTTTGTCTGGTTTTTGTCTCCTTTTAATGGAGGGAATAAAAACGGGATGGGATGGATTCCGATGCGTTTCACACGGTCGGCGTCTATTAGAAGTTTTTTTTTATTGAACAGTTTTTTCTTACAACTTAGATACGTGACCGCTAGAAAGTGTCCGAAAGGCGACAAAGTGACATAGAAGTCGGAGTAGTTCTGTCACTATGTCCAATATTGACATCTTATCGAGGCTCTCGCATTTCTGTAGTGCCCCTGCAGATGTTTCACTATTAACACGCGCGCGATATAAAATACATATATAAACTCAAGGATCTCGGAGTATATATTTTGTTTATTTAATTTAAACCGTGTAGACGTATTACAAAACAATTTTTCCTAAAGTAAAATAATCGAATTTCCATGTCAAACAAGCTATCATACAATTTGTGAGATACTAATAACTACATTACTCACTTAACCTAACCTATTATAATATTCTTTATTTTATTTATATATATCAAAGAGACAGTAAGGATAGACATCATAACAGAAGAGTCAAAAGGTGACCTTATTGCATAGAGATCTCAAAAGAAATGCATCAGAGATGCAACGGCGAAGCAGGCGATTACTATGCAAGTATGCACTTGTTTAGGTGAACTGTGCACTTAAAAACAATAAGAGCGTCGGAGCCGGCTATCATTGCATTCCATTCAACCACTGACATCCCAGCAAACATTCAATTTGAATATACAGGTCTTTTGCCAGAGTGCAGCTTGGGCTTATAGATCAAAAAGTTATTTGTGTTATTAATTCGCCTATTACAAATTTTTAAAGTAATATTTTTAACTAGCATTCCGCCCGCGTTAACTAGTTTTCCCGTGGGAAAGCAGTATTTTCGCAAATTGGCGTAAGTCTCATAAAGTCCAAGTCCTCGACAAATGTCCCAACGCAACGGGATTCGAAACCAGAACCACAATACAGGAAAATAATAATTTTGTTTTATGTAGATGTGCCTATGATTATGACATTATGATCACTTTATAGAGTTTCATAACATTTTGTTAGAAGATTTCTCAGAAAGCAGAGCGTCCATCACAAATAGGTAGCTTTTGACTTTAAAATATTTGTAGGACAGTGTTGGTTGGCTAAGACCCGATATCTGCATAAAGAAGAGCTTAGTCATGCAACGGTGCTCCTATGGCCAATTTTCCATCAATCTGACGCGTTTAATTCAAGAGTTTTGTTTTGATTCTGGCCAGTACACACGAGCGTTTATTTTCTTTAAATTTTTGTTTTAACGTTACGTCTACGACTACGCAAAAGTGTCCATGAATAACTGCGGTAGAGAATAATATTGTAAAACTCGAATTGGGAAGTCATTTTCTGACGAAAACTTCCGAAATTGATAAGTTTCATATTTCGAATTTTGTACAGATGAATGTAGACTAGATAAAGTTACCCAATACAATATTGTCGAGTTAGCGACATAAAACTTGTGATATTATAACACGTCTATCTGTATTGAACTAAGATAGATGATGATGATGATAAATATATTTTGATTTTTTTTTATTTTGAAGCTGGTATGCACTCTGAGCACTTAGTAAGAAGCGAATAAAGAATTACATTGGGCTTGAACGGAGACAGTGGTACAATCGTAGTGCGCCTGTATGACCCACAGAGCTAAAGAGATTCGAGTCCTTGACTGAGCCCAACGTTTTCATTTTTTCGGTTCAATTTAAAATAGCAAAGTTAGTTACCCAGTCAGTGACCAAGTGGCTAAGCTAACTTAGCGTTTAAAAAACCGCGGCGTTGGAAACGCTCGTCTGCACCGATTTATGGGGCGCGGAGCAGGTAATTCAACACGTTCCTAGCCCCGTTGGACGGGATTGGGCAGGACTCTCAGCTGTGGGTATAACTGCGCGTGCGCTATTGCGCTGTGGGTTACCGTCACAGGCCGCGCACTGTGTGGGCGAGGGTTCCATTCTCGGAATTTGAATGGAGACTGTTGATGTGGGAATATTCCCGTAAATTAGGAGTTTAGGAATCTATGAGTCATGTTTAATGTATAACGTGTGAATAAAGGGAAACCGTCGGTTAAGTTTTAGATGAGTTAACATTTTAGCTGATAAGGAAATGCAGAAAGAAAATAAATATTGAAAACAAGTAAAAAGGTGTTTATATTTTAACTAGCTGTCCGCCCGCGTTGTTTTTTGACTTTCTCGTGCACCACAGTTTTCTGTAGAAATGAGATATTTTCCCGCGGTAAAAACTATTTAAGATGTTGCCCAGGGATATAAGGTACTACCATGGAAAATTTTATTTAAATCGGTTCTACAGTTTTGGATATTAGCCCGTACGAACAGACAAACAGAGAAACCAAAAATCCGAAAAAAAACTGGATAATTACTTCATACACCCCCCTGACTCGGTATTAAACTTTTTTTTCTATGTACGGACATTCGACCTCTACAGTAGATTTATTAATTTGGCGACTAAAAATATAAAACTACGCATTTAGAAGTTTTCGAATTTAGATTCTTGGTCATTTTTTAGGGTTCCGTACCTCAAAAGGAAAAAACGGAACCCTTATAGGATCACTTTGTTGTCCGTATGTCCGTCTGTCAAGACCCTTTTTCTCAGGAACGCGTGGAGGTATGAAGCTGAAATTTATATCAATTACTCAGGTCTACTGTCCCTTGAAGCTGTGAAAAAATCAAACTTCTAAGCCAACGCAATCAAAAGATACAGCCGTTTATGCCGCAAATTTTCGACACTTGCAAGGGAATCAAAACCTACAGGGTGCTTCCCGTGAACTCAGAATCTTGAAATTTGGTACGAAGCAACGTCTTATAGCATAGATAAAGGAAAAATTACGAAAACCATAAATTTTTAGTTACATCACATAATATATATTTTTTTAATAATTTTAACCTTACTACCCATTTCGTTAACGCGTAGAGGTATTAAATTGAAATTCATACCAAATACTCAGGTCTATAATACCTTTAAGCTGTAACAAAATCAAACTTCTATGTCAACGCAATCAAAAGAAACAGCAATTTAAGCTGCATATTTTGAAACTCGCAAGTACTCGCAAGGGAATCAAAACCTAAAGGGTACTTCCAGTCGACCTAGAATCTTGAAATTTGGCATGAAGCAACGTTTTATAGCACACATAAAGGAAAAATTCCGAAAACCTTAAATTTTTAGTTACATTACAAAATATATATTTTTTAATAAATATAAACTTATTACTTTTTTCCTCATGAACGCGTAGAGCTATCAAGTTGAAATACTTACTTAGTACTTAGTTACTTAAACGATAAAGAGATCTTTGTCTTAAATTTATGCTCCTCCATCTTTTTTAATAAATATAAACTTATTACTTTTTTCCTCATGAACGCGTAGAGCTATCAAGTTGAAATTCATATCAAAATACTTAGATCTAATTGCCTTTAACCCGTGAAAAAAAAAATTCTAAGTTAATCTTAGTAAATAAATAACTTTAATAAAAGAACTTTCGCAAGTCTGCTGCAAGGCTAGTATAAGTGTTTCAGTTATATTATAGATAAATGATATGTGTTAATATAAAATAAAGGATTACTTAAACGATAAAGAGATCTTTGTCTTAAATTTATGCTCCTCCATCTTTCCCCATTGTAATGTTATGAATTTCATTTTGCAATAAGATTACCATAGTTATGACTCGATTGTCGTAATGAACGAACTTTGTAAACCTTGCAGGTTTGTACGGAACCCTCGGTGCGCGAGTCCGACTCGCACTTGGCCGGTTTTTTTGCAAAACAATGGCGTATAGTTTAGCTTTTGTCACTAGTACAAAAGGCAAATGTTCTGAAAAGAATTACATAATTTTAGTAGTTACAACATTTGCCATAATATGCTCAAGTAGTAAAAATATTACAATAGTGATCACAAACGTTAACAGCTCATACACGTCCCCACCGAGGGGCTCAAGTCTACCCTGAAATCAGGGTGAATAGGCCTTAGTCGACCACGCTGGCAAAGTGCGGGCCACAAAAGTTGTATCTTATAATATCACCAATAATATCAAACTAAATTGACTATAGAGTCTAATTTATAAGTCAACCGGGCAGCCTGTTCAGATGTGCCACAGATTCAATTTATTGGCACAATTTATCATACAACATGACGCGACCGGGTGCCCCTACTAGCATCTAGATTCAATAAACTTGAGGCTAACTCCATTAATCCTAAAATGACAGTTCTTTAGATAAGATAATATGTAGTTGTTTTTTATTATCAGATAGTGGAAATGCTTTCATTTCTTCGTTTGGATTGGAAATCTATACAAAAGGAAAAGAAAGTTTTGCTTTACGTAAATTAGTTCATGGTAACATTTTCATATCTTTTCCCTACCTAGTAGGTTTATATGTTTTCATTTTAAAGAAATATTGATTAGTATAACAATCAGTAATTTGAAACTTGATTCGTTCATTTCCTGTCCTTATCAATTTCAATTTCAGTATGAGCGAAAAACTTTAATGATAGTGGGCAAAAGGGGCCAAGAACTACAACTTAGAGACAACCCCATTAAATCATCAACTAAAATAATCTTTGAAGCAAAAACATCTGCTAATTACTCGGGGTTCTCGAGATGAATTCTGATGGCCTTCAGCATGTTTGATGACAGCATTATAATTTATACCCTTTCAATTGGTATTAAGATTATGTCCCTATAGTGGCATCCTGTGGTGGCATCTCTTAGTCCAGCTCCCGAACATTTTTGCTCACTATGGTTAACTAACAGACCATATTATTATGGTTTATGGACAGTCTGGTCTTTGCTATTTATTAGCTTTGATGTCGAAAAATGATTTTGTACATGTTGCTTTTGATTTTGATCTTAGATGAATCACCACAACTAACCTCAATATAAACTGTTAAGACTTGATGGATATCTTTTTTTTTATAATGTAATGTTATGTAATAAATGTAATAAATGTTTGAGTCGAAAAAGTACGACGAATCAAGCTTCACCAGACTTGCGGAGCAGAAACTTGATGGATGTCAGTCACAAAATAGTGCCCTCAAAGGCGCTAAGTTTTGGGCTATAAGAATTTTGTTTACCTTATCTCTGAGGGGGGTCTATAAGCTGCACTGGTGACGTAGACATCCGACCCTGAGTCTCCTCTGGGGGAGCCGTTGGAGTGGTGCTTTCTGCCATTCCGATGGTCACCGTTTCGATGGTCACCATTCCTCTCGCCACCGCCGGAAGGTGACCTTGTTCGTTCGTCCATCGTCTGTAAGAGGAGAGGAATTGTTTGTGTGAATTGTTCTATAGGTTGTTGATCCAGAGTAACGTTTTTTGTGACGTGGTTTATTTATTATACTTTATTATTTATCCGCAATTATTATTATTATTATTTTTTTTTTTTTTTATCCGCAACATAGTAGTAGTGCTCATGAAAGTGAACAACTTTCCCTAAGGAACATAAGTTGAAATCTCTAAATTAAAATTCAGTCACGTGACCCGCCACTTTGTAAGACAAGTTGAATTTTATTTTTGAGATTTCGATCTATGTTCCTTAGGGAAAGTTGTTCAGTTTCATGAGTACTACCACTGCTAAGTAAACAACGAGTTACATTTTACGGTATATATTCACAAAGACAAGAAAGAAGGGGCTCACGGAAGACCAGAGTTTTAGCCTAATCGGGCTGCGGCTTTCGCTGGGAGAGGTTCTTTTTGGAGGGATATGTTATGTTATACATTTCAAATGTTGTATATAATAATATGTTAGTTAAACTTGTGACTTAGCAAATACTGAAAGGACACACTCAGTCGATTAATCTGATAAACTTTCTCTTTTTTTCAAGGTGAGCAGAAAATTACACTTCTCGCATGCGTTAAGTTGCTTGTTTATGAATCTTTTTGGCTCAATTTATTTTTCGTGCACATTTGAGGATATTTCTGTGGATACAAAAAAAGATACAAATATTGATCAGAAGTTTTGAATCTACAGCTATGCAAAGTAGGCTCGAAACGCTACTTTCAAAAAATTATTTTTTAAATAATTTTGACCAGGGCGTATATAGCAACATGTTGTATATTTGTAACCTACTCATAATTCCCTTTCATTTGATACCCCACATGGCATGATTTTTTTTCGGCCGCCATATCTGATTTTAGGTACAAGGAGAAAGTAATTTTTCGAACTGCTAATAGCGATTTTCGGATTAAGCGATGTCCAAAATCCCCGAAAAGACTAGTTACCTACAAGATTTGCCTCTGAAAATCACAATTCAGAGATTGTTTCCTAGTCTATGGTAACCCTCCTGTTCTATTTCAGTGTGAGATGGGGTTTACTTATCAATAGAGATGTGATTGGAAACATGCGCTTACCAGTCTATTAGGACGTTCAAACAAATGGGTATCGGTCAAAACAACAAGTGCGTATGAAATTAGTACGTGGTGGGAACGTAATCAAGAGTACAAGTGACGAGAAAACGCGATTTTTTATTAATTGTGGAACAGTTTGGGATTATTTATTTACAAATTATTAACAGCAGCAAAATAATTTACATGGAATCGTGTTCGTTGCATATGCATCCGTGGGTATTTTTATTTATTTAGCAATTTACCCTTTTTGTGGCAAACCCTGTTTTATTTATAAATTTACTATAGATAGGTACTATACTAAACATTAAAGGCGGTCCCCAAATGAAAAACAATGGCACGAAAACCTTCGCGTGAATCTGACTTGCACTTGTCTACTATTTAATATATTTAACTGATTTTAAAATTAGCTACAGTTAGCATATTGTGTTAACAAGCTATGTGTAATTCCACACTTTACTTCCAAACTAATAAAATGTTTATGTGTTACAAAACGCTTCTTCATAAATCAATCAATTGTCGGGTATTTTAGTCTCTTTATAATTTATAGTTTTGTTTTATGAGGTTGTTTTGCTGAATCTTTGCTTACGTGTTTTCTTATTTATAGAGTTTAGAGGAAATTATAGCAACACCTCCCTGAAAGAGATGATGTTCCTCTTCTTCTTTTTATCTCTCTCTCTCTTATGATTTTTGTCCATCATTTGTAAAGTACATATTTAGATATCAAATTGGAGACCCACGCGCTCATTAATGTAACCCATATTTGATATAAAAATACTTTACAACGAGATTTAATACATACTATTTGATTTAATATTGCGAGAAATTACTTTTACGAGCGTCATTTGTTCGATACGAGGAACATACATTCAAAATTTCTATATTATTTAGCGGACTAATTAATCGCTTTCACTTATAAATTGAGCGACTGGCGTCAAATAAAACGAACTTTCGATATTAAAATCGCATTCCGCCTGCTGTGTATGTTTTGTTTTTAATCGCTATAGGAAACGATATGACGTAGTTTTGCTACTAGCAATACTGGTGTTACAGTCGAGGCTGACTGTTCTATGATGTTTGCCCAAATAAATTACAGTTTTGTTTATGTTTGAGCGACGTATGCGTAAATATTCCACTGATTTTCGTTTCAAACCGCCCGTATGTTTGTAGAAGTACATTATACCTACCTAGAGTTGCCAGGTTTTATCTATTCTGAAGAGACCAATTTGGTTTAAAAAGGACCGAATTATTTTTTCTCACGTAGAATAAATAAAAAATCCTTTTCTGGGACATGTGATAGACATGTTACTACTAGCACAATATTATTACTTACTAGCGACCCGCCCCGGCTCCGCACGGGAAAATGTTTATTGTGGGTTATCTTTAAGTGTATTATGCATGTATTATACATATAAACCTTTCTCTTGAATCACTCTATCTATTAAAAAAAACCGCATCAAAATCCGTTGCGTAGTTTTAAAGATTTAAGCATACAAAGGGACATAGGGACAGAAAAAGCTACTTTGTTTTATACTATGTAGTGTTGATAGTGAAGTGATGATGTTATACTATTAAAACCTCGTTATTGTAAAGGTTAGTGCTGTAGATTTGCAATAATTTACCGTGTCAATTTTATGAAAGAAAAGCTTTCCGCCGCGGCTCCGCTCGCGATAACAGTCTTTGTGAATTTCTTAGCAGGTGTGTGCAGGTTTCCTCACGATGTCCTTCAGCGTATCTACATATGAAAGGTGCCGAGGCTTGAACCCGAGAACTTCCGAATGGAAGTCAACGGCCCTAGCCACTTGGCCACCGACGCTATTGTGTGGAATTCAGTAAATCCGTCTGGCATCTCTAGAGGACATTAAACCTCTTCAGTATGTTCCACGTAGTTCAAGCGGGCTTGTTTTCACCGTAGTAAATTTTCATATATGTATTATAAATATTTACGGGTATTTTATTACGGTTCGTTTCCGCTGCAACTTTACTGAGAAACTGACCCTGATCTCAACAGTCCCGATCTATCTATACCAGTGTTTCCCAAACTTGTCGGGACCGCGACCCATTTACAAGAAAGTTTATAGTTCGCGGCCCATCTTGTGTCATGAAGACAAAAAAGCAGCGGTATTTTGCTGCCGCAGCATTTACCCGTTAATTCTTATCGTTTCTATAATAAAAGTTTCAAATGTTTTGAAACAATCGTACTTGCCTTCCTCGATACATCACTGCCACAACGATAAGTTTTTTCATGAACTTTTTCATGAAAATTTCAATGCACTGCAAAAATATCGGATCCGTCGGATCCCTGCAGATACAAATTGAGTTCGTTTAATTTTGAGAAAATGTCCGCCAAGTATGTGAGTTTGAGGATGAATTCTTCGTTGAGGATCCCGAGCGAAAATAATTGCTGACCCCTGTCCTATAGTTTCAGGGCCCACCCAAAATCTACCCGCGACCCAGCAGTGGGTCGCGACCCACACTTTGGGAAATACTGATCTATACCACAGAAGAATTATAATAGTACCTACTACTCTATACGTAAATACGGATTTACTAGGTCTTTCATTTTTGATGTGATACATCTATAGGCGAGGGGTAAACTGATTATTGGCGTGGCGACCGTGGCGAGCGGGTTTCGGTCGCCACGTCAGTCGTCACGCTATATTTACAAAAGAAAACTATTCTCTTAATAAAGTGTATATTCGTATGATACAACCTGTACTACGCCATCTAGCAGATACCTGTAAAACTATGGTTTCGGCGACAATGAGCAAAAGGGGATTGGGAGATTTTCGGACAAATTGAAATTTAAAAAAAAATCGAGCGTTTTTTAAGATTCCCATAAATGACGCTAGTAAAATAATGAAAACAGTGAGGTTTATTGTAGGTACTTTTTGACTTTTCTCTTGTCGGATTGTACATAGTTCTGACTGAGATTAATTTTAGGACAATTAGTTGATTTTTGAATGTTTTTTATAATCCAATACTCCTGTGTTTTGTATATTAACTCACTATTTAATAGTGCCATCTGTTGAGCCGTTTTGTAAGGTTTTTTTTTCTTAATTTGCTACTGGAAAACATCTCATGATGTCCAATCGTCCAACCATTAAAATAAGGAAATATACCTACTTACAAATTATAAAAATGTCCAGCGTTGTGTCTTACCGTATATTCTGACAATGTTCTTTCTGACGGCGCCCGATGACTGTCATTTTCGTCCCTCGAGGACGCCCTGTGAAGGTACGCGCCAGAGGAAGGCGAATCCACACCCGACCGATGCGTGGCCACGTAGTGATTGTTCTTTACCTTATGCGCCATTTTTACTCTTTGACCATTACGTCACACATTTTAAAAACTCCAATCTCTCTGGAATACTCGTTCGATTTTCGAATTTTCAGAGCGCGGTCGTCCGTGACATAAAATATTTTTTAATTTTAACTTTTTAATTGGCTCGTGATCCGATCGTTCAGCCCGTTTTATTATTTTAGTAAGTCATCGTGATTCGATCTTGATTTCCTCGTATCTGGGTTGTTTCTCGGTCAGCGGCACAGATCTGTAACAATTGAAATTTAATAGGGTTACTTTTGACCTTTTTTCCGGTCCACCTTGAGGTGGTAATCTTGTGGTTTAGTGACCTATTGGGATCGGTTGAGTCATTGTTTTGATTGGTCGGCATGTGCGGTATTTTCTATAATCCTATAGGTGATTGGAAGCCAATTCGTCTTCGGAATTGAATTCGTGAAATATTGTTTGATTCACGCAATTTGCTTATTTTTTTATTTAGTTGGGATTTGACGCATGTACCTAATAACTACGTAGGTAGAGTCTGTTAAGATTTTTGGAAATAATAACAAACTGGTTGTTGGTCACAGTAAAATATAATATTTATTTTGAGGAGCACAAATACCTACACCTTAGCTTATGGTGGGAAAGAATCGAATAACTTTTTAAATAAGTAAGTACATTTGTTGGTGACTTGGTGTTGCCAACAGAGTCAACCATAAAAATATTGGACGTTTTTAAAGCAAAGAAATGTTTTCTATTGATTATTTAATCTTTCAACATAAACTATACTAGTTATTGCACAATTTACGAAATTGTATTACTAATATAATTTACTACCAATTACCTATCAAAATTATCTGACAAGACTTAATAAAAAAAACTGAATCATTACGGCCTTAATTTAATATAGTTTGGCAAGAAATTGTTCGTCGGGATGACAAGGGAACGTAAATATTTTACTTAACTGTCATTCATTTTTATTTAGGTACTATTTTTCTTACGTTTGTTTTTGCGTCATGTGCGTAGATGTTTATGCTATTCGTTAATTTAATTTATTTTACTGACTCACGATGTATAATCGTGTCGACCGACAGCTGGTACCTACATTATGACCTAGTCTTCGATCAAATAAACAAAAAATTTATTTGTCTATAGGTACTGTGGAGTTCGCATTAATGCGTTTGCGAACTCTTTTCGAATGTAACTGGCGCTTATGCCGCTATTCTAGAAAAATGATATTATTTTGATTTAGGAATTGTCTCGCATTTAAAAAAAAGATAATTTGTCATAACAATTATAGGAAGGGTCGAGGATAGACCAGCTCCCGATTTTAAAAAGAAGTAAAATATAAAGATTTGAAGTGTTCCTGCTATTTTCATTGTTGAGGAACAATCTTCAGTTGGTGGAACAAACCAATTGTTCACCGAAACCTCTCGCAAAAAGATAAGTTGTTTGTGAACCTTTATTTAAGTGAATTTTTATACCTATAGCGAGTGCTCACCACTACAGCTAGCTTTCCCTGAAAAAGAAGAATAAGAAGACGAAGAAGAAGTGTGTTGGCGAATCTGCGTCATCGTTTTTGTGTATTTCGTATAGATGCAGAAGGAGCGCAGACATTTGGCCACGTAATATATATGTGCAAATAGTAATATTACAAAAGTTTCAGAATCGACGTTCGTTACGATCTAAGTACTAATCAAAAAAGTGATAAAACAAGCTGACCGAGCTGATCTGCCTGTCAGTTGAGGAAATTTAAAGGATTGAAAGGATTTTTACTGGATTTTATGTGGAGCGGGCAAAGCCCTGTTCCACAAAGCTAAGTGTTTTTAATATTTGTAAAGAAAAAGTGAATAATATTGGAAATATGTCTCTGTCGATGCTTTCTCGTCTCGAGATGGATGTCGTTGGGCGTGAGGATGTGAACGACGGACTGTTCTCATGCGCGTTATGGAAGTCATGGGCAACGCAGAAAATGAACCATGTTGGGAATCTCGGTTTGAAGTTGTCGAGGCCCTATAAAGGTCCTTATCGTGTCCTTCGTAGATTACCTAATAATAATTATCTTTTACGTAAACTAAATGGTGGTTCAAGACATGATATTTTGATTCACCATAATACTTTGAAACCTTTTAAGCTAAGATTGTAATATATCGATGGTGGAAATGTCAAAGGGCTTAAAGGACAAATCGTCATTTTACAGGAGAGCAGAAAAACGATTTTTATAGAAAAAAGTGCATAACTTTTTTGTTTTTAAAGCGATCAATTTGGTTTAAAGACCAAATTTTATATTTTTTTGAGCTGAACTGTATCCACGCTTTTAATTTAACCCAACTAGCTTAGTTTAAAAGATAGATGTCCTTTAAGTTTCGTACTTTTATGATCTTGTCCTTTAAAGCCAAAACAGACTAAGAAATTAAGAAGTGCTTTGGACTTAAAGGACTGCACTTAACATATTAAAAGGTCTTAAAGGACAATTGCGGTCTAACCATACAAAAAATCTGTCCTTTACACTGTATAAGCAGAATGTTTTGACTCACCACCTGCATGCTTATTGACCTCTTCGTTGTTTCCAGTTCTATGAAAACCGAACCTTTTAGAACAGAATCTTTTTTTAGCGAATTGTTTACAACAATTATTTCTATGTCACATTCTTCCTGATTCGTGATTTGACTATTATGCAGTTTTCTGCTTTATCTCTTGGATTGTCCGTATGTACGTAGCTACATATTTGAGCCACTATAATTTAACCTGAGAGCCCTTTTCGTGTTGCCGTCTTTATAAAATAAATGGAAAGCGAGCATTGATTACGGCACCACATGTCGTTGGTCTTTTGTTGGTCAGTTAATCAAGTTTCGGTATTCAACACCAGTCAACATTTCTTCCCATAGATCTTAACGTTAGCAAACGTACTGATTTCGTGACAATTTAGTACAGCTAATGCTATTCCACGAAGTGATAATGTTAGAATGGGGTACTTTTTTTACCATTCAAGTGCTTTTATCTGAAATTTCAGCACATTTTAAGAGATGATTGGTTCTTTTGTCCTAATTTAGTTGACCACAGTTGACTGTCATTAAAACATAATATCTTTTATTTATTTTTTGTTAGTTTTTATTTCATATTACATATTCTACATATTCTACAAAAATGTAGTATTTTTTTTAGATAAGCAAGGAATTTAAATTAATTTATTTAAAAACGCTGATATTATCGTATTCTTTTGGTTTTATGACCTGAAACCATTATATTATTACGATTGTTTGTTTGAAACCATATATTGTTAGGGAATAAAATATCTCGAAAATGTTTGTGATTTATAGTTACAAAAAGTGATTAAATACAGGTACGCCATTCTATCCCGTCTTAACTTTCTTTTGTAAAGTCGAACTTTAACGAAATAATCCAGTCTCAAGTGTAAAATGGGATAGTTCTGTACGTCACATATCACGCCTCCTGCACAAAAAGCAGGGAAAAGCTCAATTAAGGGTTGGACTTTCTGGTCTAGACACTATAATTATAAGTCACATGTCATTAACTTCCTATGCTACGTGTCCTTTAAGCCTATACGTGTGAATACAAGATATGTGAGTTTGGGTCGTAAATATCCATAAATTACTAAGTTTAATTTCTTAATGTCCTTTAAGCATAAAGAATTATATGAAACTGACCTATAATACCAAAAATCGAAAAAAGTGCATTTTTCAAAATTCTCTCCTAGCTCCATTATTTGATATAAAAAAAATTCAAATATACAGATCGAAAGAGCTTGACGAGACGAATAGAACTGCATCAAAAAGTGATTTTCGTCAAAATGTCCTATAAGCCCTTTGACATTTCCACCATCGATATATTAGGTTTAATTTTTCCTAACTTTTAATTAATGACATTTTGCATTTATGACATTTTGCATTTTTGTCATTTCGCGTTTTTGTCCTTTTGCGTCTTGAACATTTTAACTTTTTTTTTCCCTTAATAACAAGCATTTGTTATTATGTCAAGTAATACTGGTTTGACATTTGATTGTTTTTACAAACTGCTATTGATATAAGTTTTATTATATCAGGGTAAGTTATGGTCATGTGTTTGGTTTTTTGTGTTCACATTTATCTCCAAGTTTGTATGGGTAGATTTCTGGCATGTACTCACTTATGGACATATGTATCCGGTGAGGTAACATTTGTTGTGTTACACAGTTGTGATGATTAGTTTTTCATGATTGATACGAGTTAGTGTGAGCATGGAGACTTAGACATTTACTGGCTATTTATCTTACCTTGATTGAAACTTTTTATGCAGATTTGTTTGTTTTCAGATATAAATAAATTAAATAATTTAAATAAATAATTTTAATACCATCCATGATGACAGCGTCAATATATTAAAGCGAATTAAATTAATTCTTGGACGCTGGTTACAACTTCTGATTTGACAGGTTGACTGTTACTCATTTTGTGACGCTGTTAGGATTAGAGTCTATTGGCTTATAGCCACGATGTTTGGTAGTCCAACCTGATCAATGATGCGACTGTCTTTTGGGACAGGTTTTGGCATTCGTTTCTTGTGTAATGGTCTGGTTTGTTTGCTTGCATTGCACCAGGAAGCTGTTAGCAACAGACTTTGTTGACAGGTTGTTATGTTAAGTGTTTATTTTGCCCTGTCCACTTTTAGGTCATGAGTTTAGGGTTGTCAATTGTGTTAAGCGAGACAATTCTTGTGACCGCGGGGGATGTGGAGTTCGCATTAATGCGTTTGCGAACTCTTTTCGAATGTAACTGGCGCTTATGCCGCTATTCTAGAAAAATGATATTATTTTGATTTAGGAATTGTCTCGCATTTAAAAAAAAGATAATTTGTCATAACAATTATAGGAAGGGTCGAGGATAGACCAGCTCCCGATTTTAAAAAGAAGTAAAATATAAAGATTTGAAGTGTTCCTGCTATTTTCATTGTTGAGGAACAATCTTCAGTGTACACACATCAAATTTTTTTCAAACTCTATCTATGAATCTGAAAAATTTTATGAAAAATAAGAAATTACCTTCTCATTTCTCTTTCTTTCCTAAGTCTTATCTTTTATGTATTTTAAATAATAATTAGGGTTGGCTACCGCCATCTTTGATTAATTGTTTTTTTTTTTGTACATGTAGGCACATGCAGAGTCGAACCTGAGGCTACATTAACGCGGGAAAATTTCAATCTTCTAATAGATTTTTCTTTTTGATGGCCAGTAATAAAACTTCCAAATTCTAAACGTGATTTCGGTCAAATTCGTTTGATTAGTGTACAGTACGATTTTGATCGTAATCGTTGACTTTCGATTAATTAAATTGAATTGGGGCAATCGGACAAAAAGTTGACTGACGTTTCAGGGCTGCCAGCACAATAATGGGAACTAAATCTGGTAACATAGATTTTGATTGTTTTTGAGCAAATTGATTTAAATTGCCTTGGAGCTCGCCAAAGTTGATTGACGTCTTTGACGTAAAGAACTACCTAAGTAAAGTTCTTTGTTTGATATGTTTCGTAATAAGAAAGCTATATTAAATTAGTTTTATTTTAACTGTGAGTGAATGTTAAGTGTAATGAAACTTATTCTAAAAACCATCTTTGAGTTTGCATCCCTCCTAGATTTTTTTCTATTTATAATCTAAGGTTTGCACCTTTGCAATGAAATGAAAGAGATGAAATTTCATAATTAGAAATCGATCTCTAAGTCTTCGTTAATATAATTCCTGATGATTTTTAAAATGTTTTTAATACGATCGAACGTAATGAAGAACAATTACAGTATCTCAGAAGTGATAAAAAGTCAGTCGGCAGCCTTATTGCTGTAGGTACTGGCAATTTCTTTCAGGCAACCAAGCAGCATGTATTGCAATTCAAACAGGTCGTGCTAGTAAGTGGGGCTCGTTTGCATGCACTTTCTAACTGCACTGTCTTCTAGTTAACTGGTACAAAGTGACACTGATAAATCTTTTAATAGTCGGTGGAGTACTTAGAATAACCAGCATTGGCCCAGTGTTTGAATTTCCTCTGAGTTTAGATATTAGCTTCCATATTATAACTTAGAATATTATGTAGAGAAAATATTTGATTGTTTGTTTGCAAGGCTCCGAAACTACTTAACCGATTTTGATGAAAATTTTGTGCAAAGATAGAATAGACGTTAAATTGGTGAAGGATATACTAGGCTACGTTTTACCACTGGAAAATTTCTCACTTCACGGGAAAAACTGTTGACGTGAGCGGAGCCGCGGTGCGAAAAGCTAGTAACTTTTATGTTTCAAATGAAAATAAAATTACAAATTGATTTGCGACCTTTAACCATCATACACATAACAACCATTTAATTATAAACGTGGTATAGCAGCAAAAATAAATTTGTAAAACAACGATTGTATTATTTTTGATTGTCAGATATTCTGAACATCTGTTTTTAGGAGCTTAAATACTGTTTTTTTAACTATGTCGTCTTTGAAATATATTTATTTTAATTTGTATGAGTTTCCCTTAGAAATGAGATATTTTCCCGCGGTAAAAACTATATATGATATTGACAGGGGACATAAGGCTTGTACCACCATGCAAAAAATAATTCAAATCTGTCTAACAGTTTCGAAGATTAGCCTGGACAAACACACAAACAAAAAAAAAAGGAAAACATCTGGATATGTTCTATATCACTTTTACATGGTTTTTTGACTAAGTTTTTAGCATTTTTTTATGTACAGATTTTCGACCTATATAGTTTTATTAGATAGATGTGTTTGTATTAATTCTTAATTGAATCCGACTTTCCGAGAATTGCAACATTTATCTTTGTTTCGATCACGGTTTCGGGTTACGTTACAAAAACTAAAGAATGAAAACCATGTTAGAATTCAACCTTGAACAAATCGTTGTAACAGTAATCTATAAAATGCAACTTGGTTTCTTATAAGAGCGGTCTAAGAAATAGTGTTAAGGTTCTGTTAACTTCTGTTGCTTGCTTATTCTTTTGAGGTTAACTTCACGACTGTACTCTGTGCAGTTGCTAATCCGTCCAGCTGAGAATCTGTCCAGTTGCGAATCTGTCAACCTGCTACGGAAGGACCTAACTCATGAACCCTGGTGTCAGAATATTGAGCCGCCTAAGGCCCAAGACATGGCTCGTGTAACAAAGGACAATGGCTCTACGTGCCTCTTAAGCAAGGGTTCTGTTCTGTTTTTTAAAAGAGTTCCACGTCTTCTACTAGTACTAATACTTAGTACTGCAGCCTATTAGATAAAAGTCTACCATGGCCACAGAATACCAAATAGTAGTCCCTACTATGGCCTGTCCCTAGAAAAGGAGGTGTAGCTATAATCCTTAGGACTCGTTGAAGGAGATGTTGTGGGGCGTTTGGGTGATTTTCCACCAGAGCTGTGTTACGGAGCTATGCTGCGAGGATGTGACAGCTAAGCTGTGAAACTACGTGACCGTTTCCACCAATGCTATGCTATGTAGCTGTGCGAGTGAGATGTGCTATGAAGCAGGGATCGAAACCGGTTTTGAAATCCCTGTTAATATCGTTCGAAAAACAGAATATATAATTCCGTTCCCCAATTAACCGGCAAAAGATGGAACTTAATGAAACAAACCAAAAATATTCTGGTTACTCGGTTTTTGATAAAGAACGGAATGAAACCGGTTTCAATCGGTTTTGTAATTATTAAAGTAATTGTTTTTGCGGCAGGCGAAGGCCAGGTGCTGGTTGCTTTGCATATTATGTTCCCCCAGGACTAAACCTACCCTTAGTGATCTTAGTTAGAGCTATAGTCGGATAGGGTTTGAACTAGCGTGATTTAACAAGTGTATGAAAAGCCGGTTCCGATCCCTGCATGAAGATGCGCCGCCGAGAAGCTGAGCGAGGAAAATGTGCAGGTCAAGACAGTGGACCACGTCTGGTACAGTAGAGGGGTATTTCACGGTAGTCAAAGACAGGAGACGAAAGAGACGCAGTTATGCGCAAGAGTGAGCGCGGATTAATGAGTGTGGATGAAGCGAAAGAAGTATGTTTGGATCGTAGCAAGTGGAAGGAAGTGGTCTCTGCCTAACCCTCCGGGAAAGAGGCGTGAGTTTATGTATATATGTATGTGAGCGCGGTGTATTTGTATCTCATTCTAACGCATAACTGCGTCTCTTTCGTCTTTGGTCTTTTGTCTCTCGTGAAATAGGTACCTTACTAAAATGGGAATCGAAGCCGGTCTATCGTTATGACAGGCGAAGTTTTACCGATCAGTTATGGAGAATGTTACTTATAATACGCTATGGATATTTTCACTTCCTCACTCACTTTATAAGACCTAAGAATATTCGCTATTATTACTTTACGGTACCCTAATGTACATTATTACAAGACACTATTAACCATACAAATACAAGAACAAAATCAGTTACAATAGCAATGAGTAGGTATCGATTACTGTGACGCAAGAATCGATATTATCACAACCTGTTGTAGCAACAGACAAACTAGCAAGGAATGTTACGTCTATGACAGCCTATAAACACACCATTGCTGCCGAGCTAGCGCGAGGTTTCATACGTGACAAGACATAGTTTTGCCACGTCTTTAATCTCCTGTTACTGTTAACAGCTCATATCATGTCCCCACCAAGGGGCTCGAGCCTACCCTGAAATCAGGGCGAATGGGCCTTAGTCGACCACGCTGCTGGCCCAGTGCGGGTTGGTCAACTTCACATACAACCTTTGTATTTTTTTTCGCAGGTGTGTGCAGGTTTCCTCACGATGTTTTCCTTCACCGTAAGAGCGTCGAATAAACGTACATATGAATTCGAAAATCGAAAACACATTGGTATGTGCCGAGGCTTGAACCTGCGAACTTCCGAATGGAAGTCAACAAACAGCCCTAGCCACTTGGCCACCGACACTCCAATCTCCTATTGGAGGAAAATTTAACATGGCGGCTTTTTTACATCATTTTGACAGGACATACAAAGATGTTTTATTTTTAAATCTGGTTTTGGCGCTAGTGTAATACAAAGATGTTATAAGTACTAAAGCCCGACCAAAGAAATAAGAAACCGCGCCATATTGCGGAATTTCAATGGAACTAATTTTATAAGGGAAATTGTTGCCATTTTCGTAAAAATATAAGTACACGTGGCGCCCCCAGAGCAGGTTTCAAATTTCTTTGGTCAGGCTTTACTGCGACAAACATTTGTCAAAGTTTTCAGGCTACATGGGCTGGACTAAAGCTTACCTTCACACAAAACCAGAGGAGGATCAAACGTTCAAAACGCCGTAAGGCCCCTATAGGTATTTAAAAAATCTGGTCAAGTGCGAGTTAAACTCGCCTGGACAGGGTTTCGTACAAACGAAGTTCTATCATGTATAGACTATGCGCGCAAAATACCTCACCTTGTAAAATTGAGAGAGAAGAAAATTTGAACACAACTCTCATGCGCTAAGTTGCTTGTTATGAATCTTTTTGGCTAAATTTATTTTTCGCGCATATTTCAGGATATTTTTGATGATAAAAAAAATAATTTACAAATATTGACCAATAAGTTTTGAATCTACAGTAATTATGCAAAGTAGGCTCGAAACGCTACTTTCGAAGTTATTTTGAAAAATTGTTTTTAAAATAACTTCGACCAGGGGGGGCCGATATAGCAACATGTTATATATTTGTAATCTACTCATTTGATACCCCACATGGCAGGTTTAATTTTTTTTAGGCCGCTATTTTGGATTTCAGGTACAAGGAGTAATTTTTCGAACTGCTAATAGCGATTTTCGGATTCAGCGATGACCAAAACCCCCGAAAAACACTATGAGCAACTTGTTACATGATTTGCCTCTGACAATCACAATTCAGAGATTTTTTCCTAGTCTATAACATTAAACAATGAAAGTAGTTCTTTACCTATATATACCTGTCTGTCACTGAAAAATTATAAGAAGTCCATAGTATTTAAAGAGACAGTATTGTTTCCAAAAATACCCTAATACTTTGAATACCACAGAGTTCTTATAGATGTAACTGTAATTTATAGGTCTATCTTCAGTATTTTTTTTTCAAAAGTTTCGGTCCAGTACGGGTAATATTGGAGATAAGGGGGCGATTTTTTTTAATAACTTCAAAATCGTGAAATTGTAAAGAAAATATATATGAGATCGTTACAACACGCCCTTCACACGGTATAATTTGCAAAACCTTGTTTTTACAACCCTAATTTATCACTCAAAAGTGGCCTCCATGTTTCAAATTCCTTATTTAGAGTCATACTTCCGTTTTTGGGTTACGTATTTACATACGTTTACCAAATTTCAACTTAACCAGTCCAGTGGTTTTGGAGGTGGTCCAGTAGCCCCGAGTAATCCTATAAGGAGTTCAGCTTAGAGTATAAATAGATAAGGAGTTCAGTTTTTTAGGGTTTCGTAGCCAAATGACAAAAAACGGAACCCTTATAGATTCGTCATGTCTGTCTGTCCGTCCGTATGTCACAGCCACTTTTTCCGAAACTAAAAGAGCTATATTGTTGAAACTTGGAAGTAGTTTTTTTTAATACGTCATAAATCACAATTTACCTTTCACTATTATTTAAAAATCGATCAAAGTTACAACGAGCTACAAGAACTTTTATTTATATTATGTTACTTGCTGCCACGAAACCCTTTATGAGCGAGTCCGACTCGCACTTGGCCGCTTTTTTGTTTTTGTGGTACGGACGGACCCCTAATTAAATTAAACTTATCAAACTATGACCTGTCTCAAGTTGCGCTTGTTGTAGGTAATCTTTTTATTAACCCCCGACGCAAAAAGAGGGGTGTTATAAGTTATACGTGTGTGTCTGTCTGTCTGTCTGTGGCATCGTAGCTCCTAAACGGATGCACCGATTTTGATCTAGTTTTTTTTTCAATAATAATACATTGTAGAGCGGCAACAAAAACCAATATGCAATAAAATAAAATGAAATTTTAATGGTATGTATGTAAAAATAAACAGATTTTTCGCTTGCTTTTAAAGTTTCAAGATTGTTTGTTTGTAGGCGTAATATTATTTTTTGTACAAATTGAGGTTGTACGCAAAAATAATAGTTTTATAGTGTAAGTACAAGTAACACATTACTTAATTACAATAAGTATTAGTAAAGAAATTATAAAAATAACATTTTAAAGCGATTGATAAACCTACGTCACTTGATATTTAAAAAATGAGACTTTTGTAAGATGTGAATGTGATATTTTGTAATAACACTAATAACTAACCATGGTACTTATATGTAAGACGAGAATAAACATGATAATAATAAATCAAAATAATTTGTTTTAAAATATTCATTATTTTATTTGCTAATACCTATACCTACCCTTATTTTCTTGATTTTATTTTCTATTAAGACAGTCTTCTAACAGGTTAAAATTCAACTCACAGGTCAATATAACGAAAATAAACTATAATATTATCGTTTTCAGTAGTAAGCGTCTTCAGTCTTTGGCACATTCAAAGCGTCTGATTCTGCAAACGCTTCCTAATATCTGCGGCAGACTCAAGGGACTTCACTCGATCATAATCAGTAAAGAGTTCTATAAAAAAAAGTTTCGAAAAATCGAAGAATCTAGCAAAGCAACTAAAGAATTCTATTCTCTTCGCGGTGTTTAAGACATTACTATTAAGATTACTTTTATTTATTAGGTGTATAAAATAAAGCAAAGACGTTTATTGTGTGTGGAACAGCAATCTACTGTAGATCATGGGATCAAATTAATAAGTATAATTCTCGAATTCGGGTTGGTTGGAAACGGATCGGATAAGTGCGTGGTAGTGTGTAACCGCTCTTAAGATAAATATTACTGCTTTGAGTAACATCATACTAAAAAAAAACCGGCCAAGTGCGAGTCGGACTCGCGCACCGAGGGTTCCGTACAAACCTGCAAGGTTTACAAAGTTCTTTCATTACGACAATCGAGTCATAACTATGGTAATCTTATTGCAAAATGAAATTCATAACATTACAATGGGGAAAGATGGAGGAGCATAAATTTAAGACAAAGATCTCTTTATCGTTTAAGTAACTAAGTACTAAGTAAGTATTTCAACTTGATAGCTCTACGCGTTCATGAGGAAAAAAGTAATAAGTTTATATTTATTAAAAAATATATATTTTGTAATGTAACTAAAAATTTAAGGTTTTCGGAATTTTTCCTTTATGTGTGCTATAAAACGTTGCTTCATGCCAAATTTCAAGATTCTAGGTCGACTGGAAGTACCCTTTAGGTTTTGATTCCCTTGCGAGTACTTGCGAGTTTCAAAATATGCAGCTTAAATTGCTGTTTCTTTTGATTGCGTTGACATAGAAGTTTGATTTTGTTACAGCTTAAAGGTATTATAGACCTGAGTATTTGGTATGAATTTCAATTTAATACCTCTACGCGTTTATGAGGAAATGGGTAGTAAGGTTAAAATTATTAAAAAAATATATATTATGTGATGTAACTAAAAATTTATGGATTTCGTAATTTTTCCTTTATCTATGCTATAAGACGTTGCTTCGTACCAAATTTCAAGATTCTGAGTTCACGGGAAGCACCCTGTAGGTTTTGATTCCCTTGCAAGTGTCGAAAATTTGCGGCATAAACGGCTGTATCTTTTGATTGCGTTGGCTTAGAAGTTTGATTTTTTCACAGCTTCAAGGGACAGTAGACCTGAGTAATTGATATAAATTTCAGCTTCATACCTCCACGCGTTCCTGAGAAAAAGGGTCTTGACAGACGGACAGACGGACAACAAAGTGATCCTATAAGGGTTCCGTTTTTTCCTTTTGAGGTACGGAACCCTAATAAATAAGACCAATCAATCCAGTACGTCTTTTCAGCTATGATGGATTTAAGAATCTCAAATATTTTAGAAAATATTAAACGTTTAATAGGATTTACTTCAAATCTTTATCGGTCATTGTAATCCAATAAGTCCAATACCGAGACTTTTAATTCATATCTTAGCTTCTAATTTTAAATAAGGTACGGGCGCCAAAGAAGGCCCACTTAAATTTTTTGATATTTTGTTTCCCAAATAAATATAATATTATAATTTCCATTATGTTTTTTCTTTACTTTACTTAACTGCAAGATTTTACAAGAATTTGTCCTTGTAACTTTCTCATAATTGATAACGGCTGTGTTTACTTGATAATGTGAAATTAGAGTGCCATATAAAAAAGGTGATTAATAAATGGCTTATGTTTAACTTATCACCAAATAAAGTAACATATAACAGACAAAAATAGTAAACGATCACGAAAATTAAACCCACATTTTAATGTAAAATTATAACCAAAGTTTTAACATCTTGCCATCTTATTTAAGCAAACTAACTCGAAAACAATCATTATTTACCCAAACATTTTTAATGAACACCAAACTATTAACCACTTTAAAATTTAAAATGACATGACATATAAAAAAATAACATCTCGTTATCCGATTAAACTAAATAAGACTCGGCAAAAAATAATAATTGCCAAACATAGTAAATAAACTCCAAGTATCCAAACTAACTAACCGCTACCAAATAAAAATCTTGAACGTTTCGTTTATTCAAACCATGGTCTATGTATAACCGTTACACCACGTGACTGACACAAGCCTACGTCATTATGCGCTGTTCATCCTTGTCTATTACACGCATTCGACAAGGATGAATAGGCAAAATGACGTAGAAATGACGTAGGCTCGTGTCAGTCACGTGGTCTAATGGTTAGACCTTGTTTTCTTAGACCATGATTCAACCCAAGGCCACCCAAGGCTATACCTAAGATAAAAAATAAAACTCTACAATTTCAACAATCCTTTTTTTAATTATTTAAACAATCATAAAAACCGCGCGCTTGGGGTAATAAGCCTACATTTTAAAGCAATCATAGTAGTTTATTTAGGCAGAAATAGCGCATTAATTTGCTCACTAAAACTTGATGATCATACATATTACTACGTTTGGTGTTCGAATACAATTTGAAGTGCAGTCGTGACTAAAATAGCTAGTACTATTGTAATTTTAGACTTTATTTGTCTGGTGTTAAGTATATATTTTTGGTAAAAGTACTAAGGGTACTTACCTAAGCATTTTATGGTGATCATTATATTTAACCCCTTAATAAATTTTATTGAAGTTTGAGAACCGTTACGCTCCAAGTTCTTACACAATGTAATTGCATGTCAAAACTCACACCTATACAAATGAAGCGTGTAATGTAATAGACCAACAGACAAACTAAATTAAACTAATATCTCGGTAATAGCATCACAAAGGATTCTAATCTAACAATTCTAATCTTAAATTACGTAAGAGGATAGGCGTTGAGATCGAGCCTCGGTTGTTTTTTATCATCCAACTTCAAAAAAATAAGAGGGTAGGATATTTTCACACAACACATTTGAGGGTATTAAAATAATTCTAATCATAGAGAAAATGGACGAGTCAAATGAACGTATAACGTATAGCTCTGTCGCCCGCGGCTCGCCTTGCTCGGGCGAGCCTGCGGCGTGAACTCTTGAAGAAGTGGTAAACTCGACGAGGAAGGGACGAGGAGCTAGGAGCTCCTGCCTGAGCGATTGTTAAATGAAACTCAAACTTCCACTTGCACTGAGTACACAGATTTATTCACAAATTACAGTTTATAGAATTACAGAGTTTATTGAATTTAAAGATTTAACATGGTAAAATGGCCTTGTTTAAAGGTTGAGGCAGAAGGAAGAAGTGAAAATAAAAATGGATGATTTGACGGATGATCTTTGAATGAATTTAATTATTCAAATTTAGAGAAAGAAATGGTAAATGAGATGAGAAATGAAGTAGAAACAAGGCAACGGGGTAGCATGCAATGCACCTCGTTACAGTTCTATGTATCTGTGGTATAATGGTAATGCGCTAGTACGGCCCGAACAGTTAAGGATATGCGGGTTCGAGTCCCTGCCAGAGCTCAATGACTTTCATTTTGACTTCGATTTAAATTAGTAAAATAAAAGGGTTCTTGTTCTATAACTAGCGTTGAGGAAGTACTATTTATTATACATTATGTGGTAAGATCGATGCTTGATCGATGCTTCCGAAAGGCGTGGGTTCAAACGTCACGTATGTCAGCATGTCAAGCTGCTGGAAACACGCTCTGCTCTTGTTGACCTTAGGAAAGAACATGCTACCATTTACCGCGGGAAAATTCCTCATTCCCGCGGGAAAAATAGTTAAAGCGGGCGGAGTTGGCACAATCACAGGCACAATGATAGAATAGACCTTTTTAAAGAACATAGGCTCCCTTTTACCGCGGGAAAAATCCTCATACCCACGGGAAAAATTGTAAACGGGCGGAGCCGCGGCGGTAAGCTTGTATTATTATATAACTGTGCAAATTCCAAAATGCTTCGTTTGAGCTGCTCTGGATAAATTATTATGCTTGAAATAAAATTATTTATTGTTTTTTTACAGTGCATAAAATATAAACTTTGCCTGTTAGTATAAGTTGGTCATAGTTTGATTTGATCACAGATTTCTATCTTATTTTCCTCTCACTGCTTTACTGTTGCTTGTTATTTTTAGGTACAGTAGGCAGCACATGCGGCTGGACATGTTGATCTTGAAAGCGCCCGTATTCCGTAGAAGTAGGTGTGAATTTCGTAGTGCCAATTTTATCAGAGGGATAATGTAGGAAAACAACCCACCGAGGATTTCACTAGGGAACGATTTTAACGTACTTTATTGTTGATATTTTTGTGATCTAAGCAAATATTTTAAAGAGAAGATTTTTGATAGCTTGTTTGTTTGCATTAAAAAGGCTCCGAAATCCGAAATATTTTGTAGAGGGAACATTTGATTGTTTGCATTGAATAAAAAAAAATGAAATGAAAATGAAATACTATCCGAAGTAGGGGTGCCCTGAACTCCCGTGCTACTGAACTCGCTTTGCTCGCACCCGCCTGGTGAACTAATTTAGCCTAGGCTAGACGTAGAAAAACGTTTTTAATTGCAATTTTTTTTCATTTATTAAAATACTTATAGTTTGGAATAACACAAAAAGTGTATTAAATATTAAACGCGACCTCTGGACCAAGAATCTAACTAATTATTAGACTGAGGAAGGTAAACAAAACACTAAAGAATAACAAAATTTGACTAGGAATGATTTGGCACTTTAAATTTTCATCTAGCAACTTTTGGTCAGTCGTCCATATTTTGATGACACATACATTTGGATTATAAAATTTTGCTAAATAAAACATTTGGTCCTTTACATTTTTGTTATTTCATTTGTTGTTCTTTTGCCCGATGAAGTTAATATTTTTAAATGTGCAACCTTAAGTGGCACATCGGTCCTTCAAAATTAAGATGATGTTCCTTAAACAATTTTTCATAAAACTAAGAAGTCTTCAATAAAAAAGTAAATTTAAAAAAACAAAAAAACCCGACTGCTTACAAAGCGAACTAAAAAGATGAAAAAATGATGTAGGAACATAGTAGCATGTATAATTGAAACTCTCATTTTCTATAAATTAAAATAGTCAATTGTTGTTACCAGCCTAGATAGAAATAGATAGTCGTGGAATTTGTAAAAAAAAAACATCCATACATCAAAATATATACATTATTGCAGTCGGAGGCATAAATGTAGCAGGAAGGAGTCGCAGCAAGTAAAATATGAATAATATGCCTCCGAATGCGATAATGTATCATATTGATTAAATGTTTTTTAGTTTACAAATTCCACGACCATCTATTTCTATTTAATTGGCAGGCTCAAGACTGATAACAACAATTAACTATTTTAATTTATAGAAAAAGAGGATTTCAATTATACATGCTACTATGTTCCTACATCATCTTGTTTTCATCTTTTTAGTTCGCTTCGTAAGCAGTCGGGTTTTTTGATTTTTTAACTTTACTTTTTTATCACCCCTTCGACCCCAACGGCCGTTGTCGGTTCAACGCGCTATGTGCCCAGCCCACTGCTACTAAAGTCTAGCAATTCTATGGGCTATGTCCGTGACTTTGGTTTGTGTGCGGATTTCATTATTCCTTATACGATCGCGCAGGGAAACTCCAAGCATAGCCCTCTCCATTGTTATTTGGGTGACTTTGAGTCTTCTTATGAGGCCCATCGTAAGCATCATTTCAGATTCGTAAGTCATCACTGGCAACATTGGTAACACACATTGGTCAAAGAGTTTTGACTTGAGACACTGTGGTATTTGGAACGAAAAGATATTGCGCAACTTTCTGAACGCTGCTCAGCCGAGTTGGATTCGACGATTGACCTCCTCGAAGTTAGATCTACCTAACAGGACTGTTTGTCCCAGGTGGACGCAATGGGTCGTAATGGTCTACAACTTTGAGAGCAGAGTCCCCAACATTTATTGGAGTGGGTACTACATAGTAGAGTATTTAGTGCAAAAAACAGTTGAAATTGGACCAGTTAATGAAACTTGGCATGGTTGTAGAATAGGTAGTCCTGAGTAGAAATCTACCGGGACCCATGACTGGTACCCCCTCTGAAGCCGGGGGAGGGGGGTGAAGGTGGGTTTTGCCGCCCTTCTTGTTGACGCTTATATCTCTAAAACCGTATGTACTATGACAAGTTTGGTATAATTTTCAGATAACTCGTTAACGTAAAATTCATTTTTGGAATTATAAAATAGGGTTGCCATACAAAAAAACTAAATTGTAGTTGTTGTAGTAGTTGTAGATGTAGAACATCAGGTCAGAATATATAAAGTTAGGGCAGCCGGAACAAACGGTAGGAGATTAAGAGGTGGCGCCGTAGTAAAACTTGTTGGAAACTTTGGTCAGACTTTAAAACGAATAAAAAAAGACCAAGATGGCTGACTTCAAAACCTGGCGAAAGCTGGCAATCCAACAAATGTCGCTTAGCAGGTGCAGACAACATTTCTGTTGACCAGTAAATATAGAATCAAGATTTTTTGGATTTTTTAACCACTGTTTAATTTTTGCGTGGATAAAACTGTTGCACTACTGAAACTCAGACAACCATTTGATGACCTCAAAAGCTATTGTCGGTCGGTACCAGTCGGTACTGTGTCATTAATGCTTAAAAAATACTGGTAATAATGCTTGGCTAAAAAAGGATGCTGACATCCTCGCAGTCCAAAAGTCTTGGATCCCGCTGAATGAATAATTGATTTAATTCCACTATCGTGAAAGCATCAAATACAAAATGTATGTATTTTTGAGAGCACTAGGCGAGCATTATTAGCTAATTGGTTTACAGCATCCTAGGACAGAGGATCCCGCCAGGGGTACGAACACAATTACCGTCTGTCTGTCTGTCTGTTTGTACACGCTAATATCTGGAACTCCTGGACAGATTGTAATGAAACTTTACAATAATATAGCTTATACATCAGAATAACACATAGGTTACTTTTTACCGCAGAAAATACTTCTTTTCCACGGGAAAACCTGTTAACGCGGGCGAAGCCGCGGGACGGAAAGCTAGTTAAACATAAATATACATCATACTTATATTATGAAGAGGAAAGATTTGTATTTTGTCTGTATGTGAGTATGTTTGTAATTAATAAACTCAAAAACTACTGTGCCGATTTCAAACATTCTTTCACCATTAGAAAGCTACATTTACCCTAAGTAACATAGGCTACCTTTTACCGCGGGAAAATGCCTCATTCCCACATGTCCTTCCAGGTATAATCCTCCACTATGAAACCGTAATGAATTTCATGTAGCTCTGTAAAACTTCTAACTCATAATCAGTAAAGTGTGCTATAGCAAAATTTCCGTTTCGTAAAATCTAGTGCAATCTACTGTAGATCATAGGATCAAGTTAATGAAAAGTAATTCTCGGATTCGGGTTAGAAACGGATCGGATACAGTGCGTGGTAGTGTGTAACTAACCTCTCTTAAGATAAATATTACTGCTTTGAGTAACATCATACTAAAAAAAATATAGATCAATCAATCCAGTACGGTTATGATGGATCTAAGATACTCAAATCTTTTAGAAAAGCGTTAACAGCTCATATATGTCCCCACCGAGGGGCTCGAGCCTACCCTGATCCTGACACCAGGGTGAATAGGCTTTAGTCGACCACGCTGGCCCAGTGCGGGTTGTTGGTTTAGAAAATATAAACGTTTAATAGGATCACTTGGTAATGTAGTCGCTCACTTGGTAATTTTAATATCTGAAATGGATTATTCACAATGCACTTTTTGTAAGCTCGTTCTGGATTTTATTATTAATCAATATTTTATTTTTATTTATTATTATTGTTATACTCTTAACCTTGGAGTCGGTGCCATTTGAGGCTAGCTATTTATTTAATCGGAACCACATCTGATCTCAAAAGCTCAGATCGTTGAATATAAAATATTAGAGGACGCGGTCAGAGTACTAGGTACTGAGCCCACTATAGATGACTGCTACCAGTAGAAGTCTTTTGGTCGAAATGATGGTAATGATATTAGCTGGCACCGACTCCAAGATGAAGTGTATAACAATGTCTACACATGTTTATATGATGTTACAATTTATGTAAATAAGGAATATTAATAGCCATATTAAATTTCTATGCTTTCAGCTAGATTTATATTTTATTTTTTACTTTTTAGTGTAGGTCCTAACCTTGAAGGCGGTTATATATATTTTTTACACGCTGTATATTAGCTTCACTTTCCGGTCTTCGATTAGGATGAAATTTTGCACATGCTCTGATTTCTGATGACAATACATGACTAGCTAAGAAACGTCATTACAAATCCAATATGGTGGCCTCCCCATAACATGTATGTAAAAAATCTTGGAATCTTAATTTGACTCACTTTCCGGTCTTCGATTAGGATGAAATTTTGCACACGCTCTGAGTTTTGATGACAATACATGACTAGCTAAGAAACGTCGTTACAAATTCAATATGGCGGCCTCCCTAAGATGGCGAACTGGCTGTTTGAAATCTACCCCCATTATATGGGTATCAAATGAAAGGGTTTGCTGTCAGGAATACGAAAAAAACAGTCACGGGACATAAAACCAATATGGCGGACGTCCAAGATGGCGGACAGAAAGCGTGTTTTTTAGTTTTTTAAACTATGTATTTTTTTTAATTATCTTTTTATTTTACCCTTTTTAGTTAAAATTTACCATGACAAATTACTCACACAAAATTTTAATTTGTTTTGTTTAGCACCTAATGATATGCAGATTTTCTCACTATGTTTCCTTTACAGTCTTACGTTTGAATTTTAAATTCTAAAACATTCTATACTAAAACATTATTCTAAAACATTGCTTGATTGAACCTAAGTTTTCCGAATGGCGAACAACTGACCACCACTACGATACCGACGACGACGCTCGCCCGTTTAGTCCACGGAAAAATTCTTAATTTGTTATCTTCACTTGGGGTTTTCAACTCTTTAATCTATGACTAGTTTACAGAATATATGAACCAAAACCGCATATTTCTTGTTGTTTCAATTATAACAAAAGCAACGCAATGAGTGTGCTGTTGTTTTTTGAAGAGTTTTCGTTTTAGTCTTCTACTCCGCCCTCAGATATAATCCAAATTTATATGGAACAATTTTGAGTACAAGTTCTATCTATAAAACAAAATATTGAAATCGATTGATTATAAGCCGAGATATTGCCAAAACAATTTACCGATCGGGTATAACGGCATCGTCAATTGAGGAGTTATTTCCTCATATCTTCAAATTTAATCATCCGATCTTAGCGAAATTTTTATAGGACCACCCTGTAAGTATACCTAGTCGATTAAAAAAGAATTTCGTAAATCGGTTCACAATTGGCGGAGATATCTTATAACAAACACACAAAAAAATAAAAACATACGCGTCGAATTGAGAACCTCCTCCTTTTTTGAAGTCGGTTAATAAAGGAATATAATTTTCTGTTAACCAAAAAATCGAATCTTACAACAAATATATTATTCGTGCACTAAAAATACTAATCTTGCACCGAATATCCAAGGGCGTGAACCGAAGGGGACAGGGGGGGGGGTCGGGGGACGCAGCCCCCGCTAAAAAAAATCAAATCTACCCAGAATCAAATCAAATCACTACTCACTACATAGTATAAAATAAAGTCGCTTTCTCCGTCCCTATGTCCCTATGTCCCTATGTCCCTATGTCCCTATGTCCCTTTGTACGCTTAAATCTTTAAAACTACGCAACGGATTTTGATGCGGTTTTTTTTAATAGATAGAGTGATTCAAGAGGAAGGTTTATATGTATAATACATGCATAATATACTGAAGGATAACCCACAATAACCATTTTCCCGTGCGGAGCCGGGGCGGGTCGCTAGTAATTAATAAATTACATTGAAGTTTAATAACCGTTACGCTCCAAGTTCTTACACAATGTAATTGCATGTTAAAACTCACACCTAAACAAATGAAGCGTGTAATGTAACAGACCAACAGACAAACTAAATTAAACTAATGTCTCGGTAATAGCATCACAAAGGATTCTAATCTAGCAATTCTAATCTTAAATTCGCCTCGGTTGTTTTTTATCATCCGACTTCAAAAAAATAAGAGGGTAGGATATTTTCAAACAACCCCCGTAACATACAGTGCTACGACAAAATTTTGTCTGTCACGCGTGGACCGGGAATGTTAGAGAGGGTCTATTTGGGTTTTAAAATAATTCTAATCGATAGAGAAAATGTAAGAGTCAAATGAACGTATAACGTATTGCATCTATGCTATGGTATAATGGTAATGCACTAGTACGGCCCGAACAGTTAAGGATATGCGGGTTCGAGTCCCTGGCAGAGACCCCTGGCTGACTTTCATTTTGACTTTCATTTAAATTAGTATAATGAAAGGGTTCTTAATGCGATTCTATGTTTTTTGTTTTATTTATCTAGCGTTACTACTATATTAATATCTGTGGTAGACGCACAGAAGAAAATAATAGTACTAACCCGTACAGAAAGAACACTCGCCCCCCCGCGCCAAAATGAGGCCCCGCCCGATATGTGTTGTGGTGTTCGGGGGTGTTTTACATAGCAACTAGCGCCATTGGTTGATATTCAGTTGTTATTCAAAAAGAAGCAGATTGTCAAAATGCGTTTTCTGTATAGAGTGACCGACCAGTGGTAGAGGTAAGATGCTTCCCATCCGAAAGGCGTGTTTAAATGTCACCTAGTGGGTACAGTATGTCAGCATGTCAAGCTGCTGGAAACACTCTGCTCTTGTTGACCTTAGGAAAGAACATGCTACCATTTACCGCGGGAAGATTCCTCATTCCCGCGGGATAAATAGTTAAAGCGGGCGGAGTTGGCACAATGATAGAATAGACCTTAGAGTATAAATAAATATAAAAATTTCTGGGAGGGATAGAGTACGACGCCTAATCGAGTATGAACCGTAAGCACGGATATGATCAGTCCGAATATCTTCAGCGCGTTCGTTTAGTATGAAATGGTTAATTGAGCTGATTATTTTTCCCGGTGAAAATAAGAAATTTAATAGGAGAACATTTTGAAATGTGCAGTGATTAGTTGCAAACATGACTTGAGGAACAAATCAAAAAAGAAAAAAAAAAACCGGCCAAGTGCGAGTCGGACTCGCGCACCGAGGGTTCCGTACAAACCTGCAAGGTTTACAAAGTTCGTTCATTACGACAATCGAGTCATAACTATGGTAATCTTATTGCAAAATGAAATTCATAACAGTACAATGGGGAAAGATGGAGGAGCATAAATTTAAGACAAAGATCTCTTTATCGTTTAAGTAACTAAGTACTAAGTAAGTATTTCAACTTGATAGCTATAGTTAGCTAGGTATTAAACCCAGTAAGGTTAAAATTATTAAAAAAAAATATATTATGTGATGTAACTAAAAATTTATGGTTTTCGTAATTTTTCCTTTATCTATGCTATAAGACGTTGCTTCGTACCAAATTTCAAGATTCTGAGTTCACGGGAAGCACCCTGTAGGTTTTGATTCCCTTGCAAGTGTCGAAAATTTGAAATGAAATGAAATATTTATTTGCTAGAAATGTGGTGGTACATAATTAAATTACAGATGTTATATCTAGTTAAAAAAGTTTCTCACATTTCACCAGACTTGGCATGCAAAAATTGTTTTTTTAATGTAAGTAATTAAAGTTAATAAAACACAATAAAACTTCTTAGCTAACATGTTGCGGCATAAACGGCTGTATCTTTTGATTGCGTTGGCTTAGAAGTTTGATTTTTTTCACAGCTTCAAGGGACAGTAGACCTGAGTAATTGATATAAATTTCAGCTTCATACCTCCACGCGTTCCTGAGAAAAAGGGTCTTGACAGACGGACGGACAGACGGACAACAAAGTGATCCTATAAGGGTTCCGTTTTTTCCTTTTGAGGTACGGAACCCTAATGATAATATTGATTTCACCGCCCATACAAAATCTGCCAAAGTTTGCTTACGCTTGACATAAAGGCAGCGGAGCGATGCGCGTGCTCTATGTATATATTAATTCTCTAAGGAATAGACCTTTTTAGGGTTCCGTAGCCAAATGGCAAAAAACTAAACACTTATGGATTCGTCATGTCTGTCTGTCTGTCTGTCCGTCTGTATGTCACAGCCACTTTATTCCGAAACTATAATACCTATACTGTTGAAACTTGGTAAGTAGATGTATTCTGTGAACCGCATTAAGATTTTTTTACAAAAATAGAAAAAAAAACAATAAATTTAGGGGGTCCCCATCTTGGACGAATTACCATAGTTACACTATAATGTAACTATGTTACTAAGTCCATGGTCCCCATACATAGAACTGAAACACAAAAAAAAATTGCATCAAACCCATACGTGTAGGGTATCTATGGATAGGTCTTCAAAAATGATATTTGGGTTCATTTAAAAAAAAAATCTAAACTAAATAGTTTGCGCGAGAGACGCTTCCAAAGTGGAAAAATGTGTGTCCCCTTCCCCTCTAACTTCTAAAATAAGAGAATGTGAAAACTAAAAAAATATATGATGTGCATTACCATGAAAACTTCCAACGAAAATTGGTTTAAACGAGATCTAGTAAGTAGTTTTTTTTAATACGTCATAAATCGTAAACCGCTATTTACCTTTCACTATTAAAATATCGATCAATTTAATTTATTTATTAAAATATCGATCAAAGTCACAACGAACTACAAAAACTTTTATATTATGTTACTGGCTGCTATGGAACCCTTTATGGGCGATTCCGACTCGCACTTGGCCGCTTTTTTAAAGAACATAGGCTCCCTTTTACCGCGGGAAAAATCCTCATACCCACGGGAAAAATTGTAAACGAACGGAGCCGCGGCGGTAAGCTAGTATTATTATATAACCGTGCAAATTCCAAAATGCTTCGCTTGAGCTGCTCTGGATTAATTTCTTTTTTGTTTTTCTTACGTATGAATGCACTATAACTAAACTTTGCCTGTTAGTATAAGTTGGTCATAGTTTGATTTGATCACAGATTTCTATCTTCTTTTTCCCCTCACAGATTTACTGCAGCTTGTTAGTCTTAGGTACATTATGTTTTGATCTTTTTTTTTCTTATTAGTTTTAATCCTTTTTATTTATTGAGAGGGATAATGTAGCAAAACAACCCACCGAGGACTTCACTAGGGGACAATTTTTATGTACTTAATTTTTGATATTTTTGTGATCTATACCAATCTACATAGTATAAAACAAAGTCGCTTTCTCTGTCCCTATGTCCCTATGTATGCTTAAATCTTTAAAACTACGTAACGGATTTTGATGCGGTTTTTTTAATAGTTAGAGTGGTTCAAGAGGAAGGTTTATATGTTTAATACATGCATAATATACTTAAGGTTAACCCACAATACCTATTTTCCCGTGCGGAGCCGGGGCGGGTCGCTAGTAAGGTATAAATATGAAAAGAATAACAACCATGCCACTTCCTTTAGTGTTATTTATATATTCCGTGATTTTGAAGAGGAGAAAATTTGATTGTTTATTTGTTTGCATTGAATAAGGTACCAATATAGAATAGATATACCTTAGGGAAGGACATAGGCTACCTTTTACCACGGGGAAATTCCTTATTTACACGGGAAAAACTGATAACGCGGACGGAGCCCCGGGGCGGAAAGCTAGTCTATCAATAGGTTTTTTACCGATGAAATATTATTCTTTGTAATATTCCTCACGCAAAAAAGAAATTAATGAAGAAATAAATATTTCTTTTTCGTATGTATTTCATGTCCTTTTCGAAGGCTTATTCAATCTCCGGGTCAAGTTTTATTAAAATTGGTTAAGTGTTTTCGACTTGAAAGCGTAACAAACAAACAGAGTTAGTTTCGCATTTATAATATTATTAGAGTAGAGAGGGATGTAGGTGGAAAATTGGCACTAAAAATTATTTGTCAAAGTTGTGGTACGAAAGTGGTGTGGAAGTTTGTGATCAAATCATACAAAATATCGATCAAGTTTCAGTCCGCCACCATGCTGCTTCTACGTGTGATTTGTATATTGCTTATATTATATTGCGCAAATATGCAAACTGAGGACGACAGTTATACAGATTATTATACCCCTGTGTATTATACTTATGAAACCAGTTGGCCACGTCCATCCAAAAAGGAGCTTTATTTGAAACAAATAGAGTCTTTTCACGGATCAACAGGTAATTTGTGGCGATGGTTAAGTCGTAAGTACTATTAGATTAACCCCTAAATTACTCGCATGAAGAAAATAATTACGTAACTGCCCGCATGGGGTCTCAGGTGACCCCAAATTTAGGGTATTATTTTTTGTAATAATTAAATAAAATGTGTAAATAAAAATATTTTATTTTTAATAATAGTTTATTATTGTAATGAAATTTTAAGAAACAAAATTAAATTATATCTTCTTTGACTAAAATTAACGCAATTAAAAATTACATTAAATAATTAACATTTTGAGATGAGATGAAACTAATAATTATATTTTTTTGTATTACTCAGAACCACTGTTATCGTCACACAGTTGACATATATCTCACAGTGATCCTTACATACATAGTTATCGCATTTTTTGCATTTGGTTGCCACTTTTCGATCGCTTTTGCGTGAACAGTTGTTACAACGCCCAAATGGTGAACTGCAATTTTCGTGATCGTTACTAAAATGCAAAGTTCAGCGCGAGTTAGGAAGCTAGCGGGGGCGCGGTGGTTTTTGGAACATGACAAATACTTTTTTTGAATGCAAAAGTGCTTTGTTTACCCTATTTATCTAAACTTTAAATAAAAACTTTACCCTATTTATCTAAATTTTGCGGTCTTCATGATGTGGAATCTGGTATCCCTCTTCCTATTCTTCTCCAACTCACGCTCCGCCATACGCCGAATGAAAGAAAGAAAAAGAAAGCACGCCGTGTGACAGCAGCACCTGGAAATGTACTTCCGGCAGCGCCAACGAGAAGAAACTCAATATAACGAATCGCGTCGACGCAATGTCTGCGTCTCCTCATCAAAACTAAATAAAAACCCGCTAAAATACTCATACCGCGTCGTATAAAGACATTTAACCTTCCGCATACAAGGTGGGGTCTAATAAACTCCAGGTGGTTAAAATTATATTTTTTAAATTTCGCGCGCGCGTATGTTGTCGTTCCGAGTAGCTGAATTTACAACATTGCCACACCGGTAAGTACCATTAGTTTATGTGATTCGCGCGCTTTTTAAAGCGCTAGGCGGGTTTTGGGTGTGTCACACCCCACGTTGTACGGCACGCGGGAAAAAAAGGTAAGGGATAATTTTACTATATTTGGTAGGATTTTGGATTTTTTATGTTTTAATATTGTTAAATACACTCGAGAGCAAAGAATCCGGGTCACTTAGAAAAATCTATAAATCTCGGAAACCAAGAATGCTAGCTTAATGAAATAAATTGTGTTTAGTAGACAATTAAATACTCTTTAAATTAGGGTATTAATTAAACGCTCCTTACATTTTGGTTGTCAGAAAAATATCGAATTTGAAAAAGGGAGACTTTCGAAGATTGAGCTATGAAATTACTACATTTGTTTTTACTTTTGTTTCTATTTTGTAATTTAAGTTGGTATATAAACCATATTGATAGTGTTAAATATTTATTATTCAACCTGTAATCATGTCGCTTACACCTGAAGAATGCACCAGAATCCTAACAATGCTGGAAACCGGCCGGAGTCAGTGCGATACAACTGTCAACAGGAGAACTCTTTGTACTGTCAACAGTACAAAGAGTTCTCCTACGAGGAAACTGGCTCTAACCTACGTAGACCAGGTACAGGCAGAACTGGGTGTACCACAGCACGAGAAGATCGATACCTGGTGAACATCATGCTTCGTAATCGCTTTCTGACAAGAACTGAACTTACAAATCAGTCTCAACGCCTCGGAGGAAGTAACCCAAGCGCATGAACAGTAAGATGACGACTTTCTGAAGCTAACTTGAAGCCTGCAAATGGCCCTAAACTGAAGCGTGGTCATCGTATTTGCAGACTAAGATATACCTAGAACCATTTAAATTGGGCTACTGAAGATTGGACGAAAGTTATGTTCTACGACGAATCCAAATTTATGCTCTTCAAGCACGATGGAAGACAGTGTCGTGTCGTTATTATCGGAGATTGACGGGTCACGACTGTCCTACGCCAATTTGTAGGTGGCTAAAAATTGTGTAGTCTAATCGCGGCTTTAGCGCCATTACTGAGCACACTCAGTCGCCGCACTGAGCTCAATGCGAGCGGCTGTATTTAGTGCCGTACCTAATTTATAAATTACGAGATAAATGTCGTCATAGAAAGAAAAAGACGTTCTACAATATAATCTATATACGAAGATGACTTATTTTATAGAGGCACTAGCTTTCCACCGCGGCTCCGCCCGCGTTAACAGTTTTTAAAAGGTAGCCTATGTTACTCAGGGTGAATGTAGCTTTTTAATGGTGAAAGAAGTTTTAAAATCAGTTCAGTAGTTTTTCAGTTTATTCATTACAAACATACACACAAAATACAAATCTGTATAATGTTAGTATGATAATAATTTAGATATTATGATAAAAAGTAAGAGCAAAACCAAGTTATTGATATTTTGACAAACATGATGCCATGATACGTTCGGCAACTGCCGACTTGAAATCGGCAGCCTACTTAGACCAGTGTAAACAGAATAGCCTTACACCAATTTGTAGGACGCCAATTTTTAGGTGGCTAAAAATTGTGTGTCTTTAAAAACGCTAAGTTGGCTTATCTTATTTAGTTTTACTAAATATATTATAAGACAAAATAAGTGTTGTTAACAGAATGTTGATCCCATTCTTGTTATTGTTCACAAATTTGAAAAACTAAATTTGCCTAGCACAAAATAAGACTTGATTTTTACTTAAGTATACAAAATGTATGAACAGATGCTAACTTGTCACATTTTAAACATTGTTTTAGGGTATAAATAAAACAAAAATAGGTTTTTGTTTCCATTTATTGTATTGTCTAGTGTAGTCATTGTTAACAGTTTTGATATTTAGTAAAAACACTATGTTTTCAGCTTTTTGTCCTGCTTGGCAGTTAGGTTTAATACAACATATAGATACATGTTAGCTTCATATTATCATATGTCAAATGACGTTTAAGTTAGTCATCCATCACCTAGCTAACGAATAGTCAACACCAAAATTGTACCTCTATCGTCATTATTGTAGCCTAAATACAGTTCTTTTAAATTATATCTTTATGTGGTTTTTCTGCACACTAGCACCTTTTCAGCACAGGAAGGTCACTATAATACAGGCGGATAGCTGGGACAGTGAAGGAATACCGTGGTATTTGTTTTGTGTGAGTGCCCGATATCAAAACAAATGCCACGGTAAATATCCCGATTTCAATCTAAATAGTTATAATTCAACGTAATGTACCTAAATTTTTACAAACGACGGAAAACGGGAGGTTCTCAATTCGACGCGTATTTTTTTTGTTTCAGTATTTGAAATGAGTTGTGAGGCTGCACGTTATATAACTGACATGCATAACCTGGCACGAAGGCGGTTGGCTTCCGGAGAGTTGAAACCTAGGGCCGGAAATATGACGAAACTGGTAAGGACTTTCCTCATCAGGTGATGATTATAAGCACAAAGCACAAGAGTACGAAAACGTCTTAAATATGTCGCACGATGCCGCAATACAGAAATACGCAAGGGTTCGCACTGTGTGCGAAATAATAATATGATTGATTAAGGACGATATTTCCTTCGAATTACAATTCATCAGTCCAGTAGTTTCAGGTGAAATTGGCTGTGATAGACGAATAGACGGACAGACACACCAGTGATCCTACAAGGGTTCAGTTTTTTGGTTTTTATATACAAAACCCTAAAAATGATTCCGTATTTTGTATTTTTTTTCCAAAACATGAAATATTATACAAATTGCTCTTGAATAGGCTACGAACCAGCAGGGTTTTCTTAACAATCCAAACCTTTCCAAGCGCATTTTAAAATAAAAACATTTAAAAATACTTTTGCTTTTTTAAAGTTTTGGGCAGAAGTATATAAACTAAAATGTAGAACAAATAAAATTGTGATAAATTTAAAATACGAAATGACGGTAGACTTTTCTAATAGCTTACTCTACTTCTAAGATGTTAAAAATAAGCGACAACCTTGTCTCACCCCCTGTTTGATCTTAGCTTTTTATTTTTCCCCCAATTTCCATAAATTGTTTCTTGATTTACGTATAATTCAAAAATGGTTGTATTCCTGCTTGTTTTAAAATATTTATTACCTAATTTAATAAGCTAAAATAATTCGTCTTTGATTTAATCACAGATAAGCATAGGTACATTCAGCTCTATATAAATACCGTATTACTATGTACCAGCTGCTTTTCCATTTGAATATTATTAACTTGTTCGTTAAGAATGGCAGCACTTTAGTTTTCTGTTGCTTTTCTAATTCTCGGATTTATGTTTTAGGCAAGGTCCATTTTTACCGTTTTAATGTAATATACATTTTGTTTTTTACAACTATCTAAAATACTATTTTCTTTTTCTACATAAATAGAATAAATATACATAAATATTACATTCCCTGTAAATCTCAAATCGTTTTGTAAACTTTTAAAAAATGGGCCCTCAATCCAGATGCACACCCTGCAAAGTAATAAAAAAATTGACTGTGACGTTGACCAACCCGCACTGGGCCAGTGTGGTCGACTAAGGCACAAATTACGTATAGCGGCGGCGGCGCGCCGACTAAGGCCTTATTTATCCTAATTTCAGGGTAGGCTCGAGCCCCTCACTGGGGACATAATATGAGCTATTAACGAACGAACCCCATCTCTTGCAGGCGTGGGACGATGAGTTGGAAATTAAAGCTATTGAATGGGCGAAGTACCTGGCTAGTCAGAAAGCGTTCGAGCCAAATTATAACAGAACTATACGTAAGTTGTACTTATTGACTTTGACACAAGTTTTGGGTTGTGGACAAACATATTATTATATCACTAGCTTTTGCCCTGCGGCTTTGCGCGTTAATTTTGGGTAATTCAACTTTCTTGCTTCTGTCTGGTTTCAAAGCTTTTCTCGCTTCAACTGAATAAAAGAAAAAAGATAAATTATAAAATATAAGTGTACCTAACTCTATTAGATAAGTCTGCAACTTTGAAACTTTGAAGATAAAGATAGAGATAAAGATATTTATTTGCTTCAAACATGGTTGTCATAACAGTTGGTAAAGATTTCAAACAGGAACAGTCATGTTTTGCTTACAATAGATTAGCGTCACTAAATTGTTAACTGTGCCATTTATTGCATTTTCATGATCTTTGATTGCTTGTTTGGTTTTCTTAGTACAGATAACAACAGAAATGTCATCAGCAAACAGTACACAGTGATAGTTAGTTACTTCAGTTATATCGTTGATGTACAGTAGAAAGAGTATTGGCCCTAATACGCTTCCTTGTGGAACACCATATTTCACCGGCCTATATTCAGAATTATGTGATACTATATAATTCCTTTCATCGCTTTTGGTTATTGCAACACATTGTTTTCTATTTGAAAGGTATGACGATAACCACCTATAAGCAAGACCTCTAATACCCATTGCCTCCAGTTTACTTAACAGTATTTCATGTGAAACAGAATCGAATGCTTTACTTAAATCTAGAAATAGTCCTGTGGTCAAATTTTTATTGTTCACATTAGTTAATATCGACTTCATTAGCGAGAAAGTGGCAAGGGTTGTGGATTTATTTTTCTGAAAGGCATATTGTTCTTTGTTGAGTACTTGGAATTTTTCACAAAAATTTATCAATCTTAAAAGCATACATTACAAGCTTTTATTTAGTTTCACCTGTCCGTTGTCTGTCTGTCTGTCTGTAATCAAATCTTGCAAGTTAAATTTGATCCACTTCCCGATTTCCGATTGAGCTGAAATTTTGCATGCATGTATAAATCGGATGACAATGCAATAATTTTATGACACGGAGCTGATCTGATGATGGAGCTGGAAGGTGGCCATAGGAACTCCGTAATTATACGACGCAACCCCATCGAGTTTGGGCTCATTTGATTCGTCTTGACGAGTACTTTGATACTATATGGTAACCAGGGTCTGATGATGGAGCTGGAAGGTGGCCATAGGAACTCCGTAATAAAACATCGCAACCCCATCGAATTTGGGCTCATTTGATTCGTCTTGACGAGCGATTTGATACTAATGGTAACCAGGGTATGATGATGGAGCTGGAAGGTGGCCATAGGAACTCCGTAATTAAACGACGCAACCCCATCGAGTTTGGGCTCATTTGATTCGTCTTGACGAGTAGTTTGATACTATTATGGTAACCAGGGTCTGATGATGGAGCTGGAAGGTGGCCATAGGAACTCCGTAATTAAACGACGCAAACCCATCGAGTTTGGGCTCATTTGATTCGTCTTGACAAACGCTTTGATACTATATGGTAACCAGGGTATGATGATGGAGCTGGAAGGTGGCCATAGGAACTCCGTAATTAAACGACGCAAACCCATCGAGTTTGGGCTCATTTGATTCGTCTTGACAGCTACTTGGGTACTATGGTAACCAGGGTCTGATGATGGAGCTGGAAGGTGGCCATAGGAACTCCGTAATTAAACGATGCAACCCTATCAAGTTTGGGCTCATTTGATTCGTCTTGACGGGTACTTTGATACTATATGGTAACCAGGGTCTGATGATGGAGCTGGATGGTGGCCATAGGAACTCCGTAATTAAACGACGCAACCCCATCAAGTTTGGGCTCATTTGATTCGTCTTGACGGGTACTTTGATACTATATGGTAACCAGGGTCTGATGATGGAGCTGGAAGGTGGCCATAGAAACTCCGTAATTAAACGACGCAAACCCATCGAGTTTGGGCTCATTTGATTCGTCTTGACGGGTACTTTGATACTATGGTAACCAGGGTCTGATGATGGAGCTGGAAGGTGGCCATAGGAACTCCGTAATTAAACGACGCAACCCCATCGAGTTTGGGCTCGTTTGATTCGTCTCGACGAGTATCTTGAATGGAATCAAAAATACTAAAAAGTTAAAAATAAAATTAAATAAAAAAAACTTTTTTATAAACAAGCTTTTATTATTTGTTAATAAAATGAACTAAAAAGTTAAAAATAAATTAACTCTAATAAAAAATAAAACACTTTATAAGTTCATTGTAACCTTTAACGATAAAGCTTCTTCGTCTACGACAAAATTATTCCATATTGTACATAATTATATCACAGAGGCAATTTTATAAATAAAAGCGTGTTACATAGTGATAGCAAGAAGAAAAAGAAGTTGCTTGTAACACGCTTTTATTTATAAAATTGCCTCTGTGATATAATTATGTACAATATGGAAAAATTTTGTCGTAGACGAAGAAGCTTTATCGTTAAAGGTTACAATGAACTTTTAAAGTGTTTTATTTTTTATTAGAGTTAATTTATTTTTAACTTTTTAGTTCATTTTATTAACAAATAATAAAAGCTTGTTTATAAAAAAGTTTTTTTTATTTAATTTTTAAATTTAGACATGTCAACAGCGACGAAATTATAAAGGTATTCAAATCCCTGGAAATGAAAAAGACTCCCGACGTTGACGGAATTTCCGTGAAAATAATAAGTTCCATAATAGATTGTATGTATAGCACCTCATCTAAGTTTTATATTTAACCAATGTGTGGATAATGGTGTGTTTCCTGACCTGATGAAACTGAGTAAAGTAATACCCTTGTTCAAAGCCGGCAGTACAACAGACCCCACCAAATTTATCGACAAACTATAAATAACGTGTACCTACCTACCTATATGCTTATTTTTCAGTTTCAAGATAACACCTTCAAAAGCTACTAGGTACTTTCCTGATTCCCCCGATGATGATAACGCTGTAGACTCATTAGTGATTGGTGTAAAAAAAAGGCATCGAAAAGAAGCAACAACTTTGAGGCATTCTTTGAAAAACCAAAAAAGAAAAAGAGGGCTGTGACTCAGTCTTCAAGTGTATCGACGGCTTGCGATGATGGTGTATCGTATATCGCGTCGAGTGAAAATGAGGGGATTTTGTACATAAGACCGAAATTTAAATTGTCGAACGCGAATAGGTCGACAACGATTTATTATGTGCTCAAAAGGTGATAGGACAATTAACCACATCTCATTTCGAAAAATTGAAGTTTACGACATGAACAAGATCCGCAACATCTCACCTATGAACTATTGGAAACCCGCAGACATTCGTGTCAAGTATTATGCGCAGTCTGATGATGATAAAAATTATCAAAGTGCGAGAGATATAATATACAATATAACAAAACAATATACAATATACATACAATATATATCTACAATATACATACAAAAAACCAATACCTATACAACAAAACAACTCGCCGTGATACGGGACTGCTGCAAATATTATATTGAACGCAAGCTGGACGATGCAAAATAAACTAGCAATATGGCAACAAGAATCTCACGGTCACAACAAGTCGCGACACGTCATTACACGAGGCGAGGAGACTCAAGATCTCCCTCTTCAATTCAATAGTGAAGTCTGTTTTGCTGTTCGGCTGCGAAACATGGAAAGAGACGAAGGGGTTGACGCACAAATTGCAATTGTTCGTCAACAAATGCCTGAGGTCCATCCTGCGTATATTCTGGCCGAACACAACAACACGAACACAATATGCAACGAGGATCTATTGAAGCGATGCTGCCAGGTCCATATTAAGCGAGAAATCGCTCAACGCAAGTGGAAGTACATCGGGCACACCCTGCGAAAAGGGAAGAACAACACCGCTAGAGTGGCATACGTGGAAGCCTCGCGGGAGCAGGCGGCCAGACAGGCCAGCACACACGTGGCAACGCACCGTCAAGCGAGACCGAGCTGCGGGCAGCGGAGAGATGCGAAGCGCGAGGCACAGGACAGGAAGGGGTGGAAACTTCTCACGAGGGCCATCTGTACCACTAAGGTACCATAGGACTACAACAGCATTATTTTTATACGAAACAAGCGGTTTAATTCGACAAGTTTTTGTCACAAAAATAAAGTTATTGAAGTGCCAATAAATCTGATTTTATTGCAAATTAAAAAAAAAAAAGCTATAAACCTAATTCAATTTCTTATTGTATGGCGCTTCCTTTGTGATTTCGCCAATGTCGAGTGTTTATAGACTCTGCATGTAATAAGGCTTCGTAAAAGAACAAGTTTATACACCGCTGCCTGAATCACCTAGAACAAAAGACAATCGCATGGTTATAAATAAAGTTAATAGGGTTAGAAAGAACAGACAACTTATAGTCTAATATTAAGTCTTTCACTGTGTCAATCCCTACTTCCCTATCCCTACTATTCCCTACTATTTATATAGTTATTATAAATGCGAAAGTAACTCTGTCTGTCTGTCTGTTACGCTTTCACGCCAAAACTACTGAACCAATTTTGATGAAACTTGGTATGGAGATAGAATAGACCTTGGGGACGGACATAGGCTACTTTTTTTCTCGGGAAAATGACTGTAAGCGCGGGTAGAGCCGTGGGGCGGAAACATGATGAAACTTGGTATCACCAATCTGAGCTTGGGGTATGATAGAATAGACCTTATATATATAGATGCATATTATAAGCTACCTTTTACCGCGGGAAAACTCCTCATTCCTACGGGAAAAATGGCAGCGCGAGTGAATTGTTTTGACGAAACTTGGCACAGAGATAAAATAGACCCTGGGAATGTATAAAGGTCACCTTTTACCGCGGGAAAATCCTTTTTCCCGAGGGAAAAATAGTAGTTTAGATGAAAAGTTTTGATGAAGATTGGTACAGAGATATATTTAACCTAAGAGTAGAATATAGACTAAGTCTTACCGCGGAAAAATACCTTATACCCACGGGAAAAAGGTAAGTCGCGCGGGAAGTTTTGGTGAAACTTGGTACAGATATAGAATAGATCTTAGGGATGGATTAAGGCTAACTTATTTATAGTGCGGTAAAATGCCTCATTCCCACGGGAAAATTGGAAGGCCGGGCGGAAATTTTCGATGAAACTTGGTACAGGGATAAAAAAGATTTTGGGCATGGATAAAGGCTACCTTTTACCGGGGGAAAAAACTTTATTCCCACGGGAAAAATGGTAGAGTGGGCAAAAAGTTTTAATTAAATTTTATTACAGAGATAGAAATGGTACAGGGAAAAGTCGAAATCCAACGCGAGCGTAGCCGCGGGCGGGGCAGCTAGTAACATACTAAATAATCATTGAGATTGAAAAAAAATTAGAAGTAGAAAAACGTTTTCTCTTTTTATCTTTTTATTTATCTATTCTTCCCTGTTAAGCTATCGATACTACTATATTGATTTTTGCTCAACTATCAATCGGCAACACTACGTCATTGTATTTTTATCAGAAATGAATTCGTCCTTAATTTTCTAAAAAAATAATTGTGTTATTGTTATTGTTTTAGCTTCCGGAAGGTTTGAGACAGGCGAAAATTTGTATCATGTTTATTATCACAAACTTAAAAGTTACGCTTATACTACCCCTAAAAGATTTATGGAAGCCTGGTTAATACGGAGTACTACCTACAAATTTGGCCCTATTAATTCAAGTAGATATTATTATGAAGATTCATCGCTAGATTTCGCGTATACCCAAGTAAGGATCTGTTCCTACTAGATGACAGTAGCCTGCAGTCTTTAGTAAGGATCTGTCCCTACTAGATGACAGCGGGCTGCTGTCTTAATTAAGGATCTGTCCATACTAGATGACAGCGAGCTGCAGTATTCATGAAGGATATGTCCCTACTAGATGATAGTGGGCTGCAGACTTCGGTAAGAATCTGTGCCTACTAGATGACAGCGGGCTGCAGTCTTCAGTAAAACTGCAGATAATTGAATGCCGAAAAGAAAGATGATTCCGTGATTACTTATATATAATCAAAGATTCCATGCTTCAGAAGGCGTTCTGTTTGTTCCGGATACTCTTTTCGAACGGATGTAGTCGATATGTCGTCGGTAAGTCGTAGAGCTCGTCATTTTACACAATGCTTCGGCATTTTACAAACATTTGGCATTCTGTAATATACCATAGGCAAATCGTAGAAAGCATTCCTCTTCTCAATAAGCAACGTGGCATAATGATGTTATTTATTATAATTGAACGATCACAACGACTTGGAATAAATAAGAATAAACAATTACCTAAATAAAGTTGATATATTAAAGATGATTATTAAAATAAAAATATAACGGTGCATCAGATACTTCATCAAAATCACACATAGTTTTCCCAAATATAGTCACAGCACGTTAAATATAATGAACAGCACTACAGTAGCACGAAAACACTAAAGAAGAATAGTTTACATTTTTAATAGCTTACTATAGTTGAAATAAATCAAGGCACAAATGGTTATTATTATTTAAACAAAATGCTAACAAATTACTAAAAGAAAACACAAAGTAATCGGGAATAGCAATTCGTCGCGAACTTGGCGCGCCGCCGCCGCGCCGACGGCTTTTTCTGCCAAGCGAGAGTAGGTAATTGTCAAAATGGCCGCCCCGTTACCATAGACAGCCATAGATACGACGCTCCGCTAGAGGGGGACAGCTCTTCCAAAAAGTCCTCTCTTTCCCGATGACATCTTTTGATGAAAAAAACAAAGCGCATTTAGGATGCACCGCGCCGTGAAATTTTCAATTCAATATTTATGTTTTTGGCTTCTGTCCAAAGACAATTCTGCCAGTGTCAGGGTATGAATAGTGCACGTAATTTTTATAATTTAAAAATGTTGTTATTTTGGCACAACAGCACCGTGCATGGACTGATTAAAAACAATTAGACAATTTGACGCGGCATTTTACAGAATGCGTTCGACTTGTTTTGGTATTTTTCAAGTAGCCTTTGGCATATTGCAAAACAGCGAGCGTTTGTAAAACGCCGATGCATTCTGTAAAATGAAGAATTCTACAATTTGCCGACCAGCGGTCGGTATACAGGGCGTCTCTTACGGTATGCCACATGGAGGGAAAGTACCTTAAATATTGCAGATAGAACATTTTACTGTGAGAAGACTTTATTTTAATTCTAAAAACTATTAAAACTGCATTCATACATTTTTTAATAATTACATGGTTGAACCGGGAATCAAACCCGCTACACGAAAAAAAAATATCCTGTGGTTTTATCATACCGATCGAAAGGCTTCATCATAAGGATTATTTTTTGCTAATTAAGATAGTGTCAGAAATAAAAGGAAGTAAAAAATAGGTTAAATGTTCTATCTACAGTGTTTATGGTACTTTCCCTCCATGTGGCATAGCCGTGGGACGCCCTGTATACGAGCCATGTCAGAACCCAGAAGCTTAGGCGGCTCAACAATTCTGACGCCAAGCTGTGAGAAGTAGATTAGCCCCGAAACCTACACGATAAGCAAGCAGTTTATTCCATCTATGCTTTCAGGTGATATGGGCAAATACTTTATATATAGGCTGCTCTTTATCATATTATAATAATGCATCGAGGAACGCGAATTGGCGAGAGTTGGAACAGATGAAACTGCGCCATGATTATATATTCATTTGCTACTATGGGCCGCCGTAAGTGTCTTTGGCTTACTTTTCAATTTCACGTTTTTAACACGTTCCCTGCTAGCACCAAACTAGTGTTGCAGAACCATCGATAGTCTGACTATCGATAGTTGACCTCGAAAACTGTTCAAGATATCGATAGTATCACCACGTGACGATACGATCGGTACTATTGATAGTATCGATAGCGCTTTATATGCAATACTATTTACAATGGCAATACTATCGATATTATTTACATTGTTGATATATTTACGTCCAATAGAATCGATAGTATCGGTAGTATTGCTCATTTAATTAGCCAGCAATACTATCGCTATATGGCTAACTATTGATAAAGCAAATCTATTGATACTATCGATAGTCCCGAATATTTTTTAGCAATACGATCGATACTATTGGATGTAAAACTATCGATTGTATCGATAGTATTGCCATTATCAATAGTATTGCTTATAAGGCGCTATCGATATTATTGATAGTAGGTATCGATAGTATTGCCACGTGGAAATACTTTCGATAGTCTATCGATACTATTAGTTTTGCTTTAACTATCGATAGATTATCGATAGTGGGCTATCAATAGCCAACACTACACCAAACTTACTGCCTGTATATATGTAGACAAGTCAAGACTGCGTTACGGTTACGGCCAATATTTTCCAGTTTCAATACCTAGCTCCTACCTACCTACCTAAGGTCTATAAAACCATGGAAAATATTTGGATATTTAAAAATTTTATGGCTATAACCTACAAATTGCGATCTTTAGTGATGGGCAGTTGTTATAAAAAGTTACTTCGATATTTTGCGTTGCAAAGTTTTTGCTATGAAGCAATCAACAAATCAAAAATTATACTATACCTACTTGTAATGTAAGTGAACTAACCCTCTCAACGAGAATTAAGCCTGAAAAATAATAATAAATGTATTTAATAAATTTATTTAATTAATTAATTGCCTGAGTAATTCATTATTTTTGTTTTATGACTAACTAGTTATCCGCCCGCGGCTACACCCGCGTTGTTTTTTGACTTTTCCGTGCACAATACAATGCAATATACCTACTTTATTGCACACAGAACATTACAGTGAAACAACACAGCACAGTTTCCCGTGGGAATGATATATTTTCCTGTGGTAAAAATTATGCAAAATTTCATTTAAAATGGTCCAGTAGTTTCGGAGATTATCCTGTACAATGTACTGAGAAGTATATTATTATAAGTTACTATAGTTCTTTAACTGAACTCTTTAATTTCCCGGGATAAAAAGAAGGTATCTAAGATTTTGACCGGGAATATAAGGTACCACCATACAAAATTTAATTTAAATCGATCCAGTAGTTTCGGAGGTTAGCCCGTACAAACAGACAAACCGACAAACAGAGTAACAAAAAAATTGAAAAAAATCAGGATGTTATTCTATATCACTACATTACATCACATTACATCCCCCTTACTCGATTTGAAGCATTTTTTTGTTATGTACAGATTTTCGACCTCTACAGTTTTGCTCTAAAGATTCCGAATCTCAGCAATAAATTTTCATACAAAATGACCCACAGGCATGCATTTTATGCACTTGCTCATATCAAGGATATTACTTAGGAAGGAGTAAATTAAGATAAACGTTACTTTTTGCATGAAAATTGAACTTTTTTGCAAAAGTTGGGTACTTTCATGCTTTTAAATCAATTTCTTAATTTAGGTGGTACAATTTTTCTAGCTGGTTTTAAGAAATGAATAAAAATTTTAGTTCTCTCATGTTGATTTTGACTGTAGTTTACTGGCAACATTCCGCTGGTCGCAGGTCGCTTCGCGTCACTGGTCGGTCACTCCATACGCGTTTTGACAAGCTACTTCTTTTTGAATAACCTTCTTCTTCTTCAGGTGGCACTCCATTACTGGAGGTCTGCCGTCAGCTTCCTGAATTTATCCCTGTCCCTCGCCAATCGGAACAGCTCTTCAACTCTGGCAATCCCGGTCCACTCGCGAATGTTCCTAAGCCAAGATTTCTTCCGTCTTCCAACGCGCCTCTTCCCCTCCACTTTGCCCATCATAATAAGTTGAAGAAGTTGGTATTTATCATTTCTCAAAATATGTCCCAGATATGCGACTTTCCTTCTTTTTACGGTTTGCAACATCTCCCGGGTCTTTTGGACGCGTTGAAGAACTCTCTCGTTAGAAACCCTCTGAACCCAACTGATGCGAAGCATACGACGATAGCACCACATTTCAAATGCCTCGAGACGTCGTCTCGTATCCTCTTTGATGGTCCACGCCTCACACCCGTAGAGCACAATCGGCCATATGTAGCACTGAAGCATTCGCGTTCTGAGCCTCAACGTTAGCTTACGACAACACAGAACTCGTTTCATCTTATTGAAGGCTGCTCGGGCTATTTCAATCCGGGTTTTTATTTCCTGGTCACTTTTCCATTCCTCATTAACCCAAGCGCCCAAATATTTAAATTGTCGCACCCGCTCTAAATCAGCTCCTGCCAGCGATAATTTAGGGTCAAGGTGTTTGTCTCTGGATATAACCATGAACTTTGTCTTACCGACATTAATATTCAGCCCGGCTCTACCACTACACTCGCTTACTCTGTCTAAAACAACCTGCAAATCAGAAGGTGATGCTGCAATTAATATTGTGTCATCTGCATAACGCAGGTTATTTATAAACTTGCCGTTTACTGTAACACCAACATTCAAGTTCTCAAGTGCTTCATTCATAACTGCTTCCGAGTAAACATTGTTTTGAATAACCACTGAATATCAACTACAAGTCAATGGCGCTAGGCGCTATGCAAAACACCCCCGAACACCACCGGCGGAGTCCCGCGGTGCCTGCGAGGTGCGGGGCGTGGGGCGCTATATCGGGCGGGGAACTAATTTTGACTCGGGGGGGTGAGTGTCCTTTCTGCACGGGTTAGTACTATTATCACAGAATACCAAATAGTAGTCCCTATTATTTTGTTCTGTGGCCGGGCGTCGCGCGTAGCTGTGGCCAGGCCCTTAAACGCGCGGTGTTTCACGCAATGCAGGCCGGAACCCATTAGTTTACCTTTGTTTTCTTTTTCTAAAGCCTTATGCGAAACGAAAAAGAAAGTGATAATCCAGCTAATTGAAAAATCATAGTTTTAAAAGAAAATGCATCGCGAATCAGACTTTTTTACTAGCAAGTTAATACAGTTAAAATAATGTTAAATTTAAAGAGTAGTACTGTGATAGTAAGAAGTAGGTACTACGAACCGCACTTTTTCATTTAGGCGCAAAAACAATAAGGAAATAATAAAAGCTAATTATTATGGCTAAATGTGTCTGCCATTTTAATCGTGTGTTTGCTTGTTTGTTTTAGTAATTTTCTATGGTTGTTTAGTGTGTTGTGTAGTGTTAATTTGCTGTTATTTTTGATCGATAAGGTAATTTACTCGCATATTTGGTTCAATACAGTGAATTAAATGTGCCTTTATGGCATTAATTCACATAGAATGCTGCTCCACAGACTACTTATTGACTGTTGACGGGGAGGAATCACCTATGGAATAAGTCTTTGCTAGTGCCATATGCTAACCATTCTGTTACTTTCGTGCAATAGTGTGCTACGAACAAACAAAATATAATAATCACTGCATCCATTCAAATTAAACAGAAAGTATATAAGCAATAATTGCCGAAGCTTTCTTTAATTTTATTTAAATTATAATAAAGTAACACGTATCAAAAGAGTCTTAAAAATCCATATTAAAATCAAAATTAAATCAAAGCAACGAAAACACAACTCGTATCACCATTATTCACCATCCAACCACTTTTTCCAAATACCATTTATCATCAACCTTCAAACTCAAAGTGGCATTCAAAATTCTTTATATGAATTTAACGATTCGGTATCTTATTAATTTGAATGAGTAGCTGTCATCTGTTCCCGCCTATAAATCTATCCTTTTCTACCCCATATCTCTGTCCCTTTCTTTGATTTCCTACCAGTTTTGCTAGTTTTGTGTGGCGGTAGGCGAACGTTATAAAAAGAGGGGCTGAACGCCGTGCGGCGTGCGCCTCATTGGCGTCTAAGTTCCCGCCGAGTACGGACATGCACACTAAAGCACGTGTATTATTCCATCAAATTTGGGTTTTTCCCGGTTAAGTATCGTCTATTATCTGTAAGTACAGAAAAATATTTTTAAAATTATTTTTTTCTTCGAGAATTTTGTAACGGATATACCGTTCAAAATTTTTATTTTGTAAATTTATATGATCTTTTTTGTAGAATTTTTAACGGTTTTTGCCGTTTGAATTCTTTAAAACAAGGTGTTACGAAATTTTCAATTTATTTTTATGGAAAATAATTATTTTATTTTAATAATTTTTTAACGATTTTTGCCGTTTGAATTTTAAACATTTTCTTATCATTTTAGTGTTCTATCTACCCCTAATAATCTAAGATGGGAGATATGGAAAATGAGCAAAAACAACCAAGCGAAGGTACCCGGAAACCATCGGAAACTCTGCCAGCTAAACCTTCAAGAAGTCGATCGTCCTCTTCAAGCTCGAGTTCCAGCTGCAGCAGCAAAAATAAGAAGCGTCGACACCGCCGCCGCCACCATGGAAAGGAAGAGGGGGGGCAAACATTCGTCCCATAGGAGCAAATCAAACCGTGAGTTTTTAAAATTATCTAAAGAAGTGCGCGAACTTCTTCAACAACTAGCTGTTGCGAATGATAACGACGATTATATTTCGGACGTGAGCCGAGATCTTTACGATCAATACGATGTTCGTTCGCCTTCTCCAGTACCCAGTACTAGTGCGGCTGGTACTTTCGAGGTATCCAAGGACCCACAACAGTATAATTTCCAAATTGCCACGAAACTAAAAGAACCTTCTGTTCCGAAAACAGCAGATGAGCAGTTGAAATTATTGCATGAAATTAAATTATTTGACAATACTGATTGGTCTGAGTTACGCTATGCTGAAACGCAAAAACTATGGAACCATTCACCTGGTTTTATTGATTTAGAAGCAAATGAAGATGTTAAAGCATATGACACATTGCGTCATCTGGCTTTAGATGATAAAACGTTTGCAGCACTGACTTTTTGCTTTTTTAACAAAGGGAGCAAATCACATTGCAAGACTTTTTACACTGGGCTAAAAACGAGCAGTCGATTAATTTTGATTCGTTGCATGTTAAGGTGACAAACTTGTTTTCTCAAAGTGATTTTCAGAAGACTTCTACAGACTTACTTCAGTTGATATGTGGTCATCGAGCTGAGATCATACAAATGCGGCGAGATGGCATTACCACCCACGTGCGAGACCCGTTAGTGAAAGCTGCTAATCGGAAAATACCGCCTTCATGCCATAATCTGTTTAAAACCGAACAATTCAACGCAGTCCTCGAAAAGGCAGGAGGGGCCAGAAAAGTTTTCTGGCCGTTAAAAAAGAAGAGTAATGCTTACAGAGGGCCCACCTCGCAGGCGGGCCCCAGTAACGCCAATAGCTGCCCCTCACAGGGGAAGATACAGCACCCCGTGCCCTCGCAGGGTACGTCACAAAATTCATGCTGCAATAATAATCCACCACCCCCGAAGGTGCGTGCAGTCAAGGCTGCCCCTCGCAGGGGCAAAACAGCCGCTACGCAGTTAACTCTTCGAATAGAGACTCTTTTCGTGGACGTCAGACTCAGCCAAGACAAAGTTCTATGCACCAGTACGGTGGCAATGGAAACCGTAAACGTCCTTCATCCTCGTCAGGATACAGAGGTAATAAGAGGCGCAAATATTGACTCCAAAGTGTTCGTAGCAGGTCGCCTTGTAAACTCTTACAACAATTGGCTTGCGTTGCGAGCAACTCATTCAGAAGAGCATACCCTTCAAACAAAAACCACCTCTACTGTATCCGATACTTATGGATCCCAATTATCAAACTCTAGAGTCAGAGGAAATGTCAAAAATTATAAATCAAATGAAAAGCCAAGGCGTCCTACAGCAAGCGCACATGTCTCCCAGCTTTCTGTCAACAATGTTTCTAGTACCGAAAAGCGACGGGTGTGCGCGACCCATATTCAATTTGAAAGCTTTAAACCAGTTTGTGACCACCGAAAAATTCAGTCTTGTCAATGTTTGTCGCATACCAAACTTACTTCAAAAAATGGATTTGATGTGAAAAATCGATCTTACTCAGGCCTACTTTCATTTGAAAATAGGTGAAAGTCACAGACGGTTTTTAAGGCTAATTTACAAAGGCGATCTATTGGAGATGACTTGTCTCCCGTTCGGGTTGAGCACAGCACCGAAAACATTTGCTGCTCTTACTAATTGGGTCGCCCGGACCCTTCGCGAGAAGGGAATCAGAATACTAGTTTACTTGGACGATTTTCTAATTGTTCATCAGTCACCAGATGTTCTGCAAAGACACATCGCAAATATCGCAATGGTGTTAGAAACACTCGAATTTTTAGGTTGGATTGTAAATTACCAGAAATCTGTCTTGGTTCCACAAAAGAACCTCGTATATTTGGGAATAGACTGGAATCCATGGACGAACAAAATGATGCTACCCGGAGACAAAGTTTTGTCTCTCATTTCCAAAGTGACGCTCTTGACACGACAAGGACTTAATGTATTTGCAAAGTCCAGTCGGATTGTTGAACTTTGCAAGTTTCGCAGTTCCAAAGGGTCGTCTGAATTATCGGTCTCTTGCATTACTCAACAAAATTTTAACCTGCCGTCAGATGAGCAGTCAGCATCACTATATACTACCACCGAACGCTTTGCACAATCTACACTGGTGGGTGGCTAATAAACTGTCGAATGGCGTCGCAAATTCATGTTCCAGCCCCGTCACATTTCCTGACCACGGACGCGTCAGATCTAGCTTGGGGTGCACAGTTAGACAACCTAGCCATATCCATAACTTGATTGATAGGGTATTTGGACCGAGCAGGAAAAGACGTTGCACTGCAATCAGAAAGAAATGCTGGCCAATTTAAAGGTTTTAAGATTTCTTGCTGATTTGTATTTAGTGTACAATCTATCTTACAATACAATTTTGCTGTACAAATCGGCGGTTTCCACATTATGTAGTGAGAATTCATCAAGTATTTTAAGTTCGCACGCTTTAGTCAAGCATGTGTTAAAATCCATAGCTCTAAAAAACCTGTTGCTCATAAACCGCCTATTTGGAATACCGATGATTTAATTAATTATTTGCAAAGATATACCGTAGATGTTGATAGTGTATTTCAAGTTTCAAGGCACACTGCTATGCTCTTACTACTTTGTTCGGGTCGTAGACTACATGACATAGCATTGTTACATGTTGATTCAAAGCATTGTGTACTTTCTGATGTTTCTATAACCTCTTGGCCTGTTTTTGGGTCGAAAACTGACTCTCATGACTATCGTCAATCAGGTTGGAAGTTAAGTGCGCAACCTAATAATCGCAATCTTAATTTGGTATTTTGGATAAGTAAGATGATTGATTTGCTTAATGTTAGAAGACTGTCAGCTAAATGTAATAATTTACCTTTTTTTTACTTTTCATGGTGAACCCAAGGCAGCGTCACGAGCCGTGATTGCTGGATGGGTTAAAACTCTCCTAGCTGAAGCAAACATTTCAGCCACGCCAGCCGTTGCGTCAAAAAATTGGACAGATAACTACACAGTAGAAGATATTTTGTCTAGAGACAATTGACGCTCTGGTAGTAGGTACTTTTAGAAACTTTTATAGACGTGAACAAGAAGGAAGAAAAAATTTTAGGGCGTGGATTTTTTTTTTCCTTCATGGACGTGAAGTTATGTCTGCTTCCTCTAAAGGAGGTATCTCTGATTTGTTTACTCCTGTTTAATTGAATAATAATAAATCATATTTTTTAAATTTATATTTGTGGTTTTTCACTAATTCATCACATTTTAATACAAATTTATCTTGGACCTTCTCAGTCACATTGGCGTCTCCTTTTTTTGTGATTTTCCTACCAGGCGATAACAAGCACATCTCATATAGCTATAAGCTTCGAATTAACGGTCAAGTCAAATTAATAGAAGCGTTTTAATTACCAATAACGCACGAAACTTATAGATAATCTCTGCCTGCTAAGACTAAGACGCAATGAGGCGCGCGGCGTTCGGCCCCTCTTTTTATGACGTTCGCCTACCGCCACACAAAACTAGCAAAACTGGTAGGAAATCAAAGAAAGGGACAGAGATATGGGGTAGAAAAGGATAGATATATAGGCGGAAACAGATGACAGCTATCTCATATAGTTATAAGCTTCGAATACAGTAAGTAAATTAATATGTGTTTTATTGGTAGGTAAAACGCTTCTATTTAAATAAAATATTATAATCAAAACGATCTGGCCTGATTTATGTGGTCTCTGCTATACTCAAACTCAATATTCAATATTTTATTTACATTTCACAAATGGTTTAAAAGGTGTTACATAAATTTGTCTTAGGAGGGTATTACATTATAAAAGATATAGGATCAAAGATCTATGAGTCAAAGATGAGAAAGGGACGCAGTTATGCGTTAGAATGAGATACAAATACACCGCGCTCACTCTTGCGCATAACTGCGTCCCCTTCTCATATTTGACTCATAGATCTTTGATCCTAGATCTTTTATAGTGTAATATGTGCCTTAGTGCACATCATGGACCCTTACGGGCACAACAAAATAGGAAAGTAAGAGAGGAGGCTGTTAACACATTTTAATAATAATAGTTTTATATAAATATTCAAAGTAACAGTTTATCTATCCAGTATAGCTATCCCGCACTCCGCTGCCGAGCCGCTTTGCGCCTCACACTTGTAACACACAGTAGACTGAATTTACACTTCCACTAAATTAAAATATATTTTGCAAACAAAAAAGTGGTCAAAGTTGGCATATTTTACGGAACCTCTTTTTTTGAAGTCGGTTAAAAACTTAACATCATGGCCAACTCTTTGGAAGCTACCGTACAAGCTTTATGTGAACAGAATGCTGCTTTACAGCAATGAATCTGTTCTATATTCTGAATATAATCATACTAATATTATAAAGAGGAAAGATTTGTGTGCGTGTGTGTGTGTGTATGTTTGTAATGAATAAACTCAAAAACTACAGAACCGTTTCAAAAATTCTTTCACCTTTAGAAAGATACATTCACCCTGAGTAACATAGGATAGGGACTATTAAATTATAATCGAAGCGAAAAATTAAGATCATTGAGCTTGGGCAGGGACTTGAACCCGCACCTCCTGGGCCATCCGGGCCGTACAGGCGCACTACCAATTGTGCCACCAAGCCTCCGTACAAGCTCAACGAAATAATTTAGTCATAATAAGACTTGTCTGTCATAAGTAAGACTTGTCTGAAATTAACGTTAGGAAGTTTTACTTTTTTCACTGTGTGTGTTATAATTTAGCGTTCCGAAAATGTTGAAAATGAAATACCTGTTGTGGGATAATTCTAAATTAAGTTTTATTATAAATAATTATAATCACAGATCAATTTCAACAATAATATTATCACAATGCAGTATTTATTCAATAGGTAGTATAGTGTTTTAAATGGAAAATAATTAAAAATAACACCATTTGTAGTGGCCGTGTGGGCCACTACTTAACGTTGAATTTGGAAGTTTATCCTAACATGAAATGAAATAAAGGTATACACAGTACTTACGGTATATTTGGTTTATCACATTCAATTTCAAATTTAAAACTTAAACAACAAATTAAGAAACAGAGTTAGAGTATAAAAGTGTCCCACTTCAGAACATATAATGGTATAATTTGTTTGGATTTTAAATGGGTAAAAGGTTGGTTTTCACGTGGTTAATTGAGCTCAGCTAACTACACAATAAAACCAAGAGACTCGAATGCCAAAGGAATATGACGAAAGCTTGGTGGCGCGACTGACGGCGCTTTTAGAATTTTGAAAAAATAAACAAATAGGCAGTTTACTGAAGAGGGGTTAAGTTTACAAAAGAATAAAGATATGTAACACGCAAATCACTTAAGATATATCAACACGTATTTTAATAAAACAACAAGTAATTATGGATATTCCACTCGCACAGATTCCGACTGCTTAGAGAGAACAATGCAGCAACTAGAGTTTCTCGCGTTATCCTATCCACGTAGCGTTGTAAGGTTAGGAAAAAGTCTCGCAGGAGCTTGGGACTGTGCCTTGCTCAGATGTAGTCAGAACTTTTGTCTTCAAAAAAGGACTAGCACAAAATAACTTACAGTTCTCCGTGATAAAGGGTTGGGTTTTGAATAAGTCCGCACTCAGTTTTAGCTAAGTCCGTATTGCTAGCGTGATAAATACTCCCTTCTTAATATACTTCTCCAACTCCTTCAACGAGCCTGGTTGGGGAACGGGTTATGTGTGTGTGGTTGGGGTACGTCGTCTATAGCTGACGAATCAGTTATCTTCAGAACACAGAGGAGATAAAACCCTTCGACAATACAATCCTGGAAAACCTCTCTTAACCTGGGAAAACCTCAGGAAAAAACTTTCAAAGTTAACTTCTAATATTTTTTGAAGAAAAATTCGTCTCTTCGCTTCTAAAGCAAATATCAATATGCCAAAATCCAAAACAAACAAAAAAAACCCGGAAATAAATCAAAAATTCAAATTCAGGAAAGAACGAAAAAAGAAAAAAGGTAACTAAAGAGTTCAAACTAGTAGCGAATGCTACAGCTACCCTCTTTCCAGAAAAAAAAGAAGTTGAAGCAGGAACAGGAGATAAGGAGACAAAAATATGAGGAAAAGGAGGAAAGGGAACAAAGATTTTGAAGAAGAAACAGCCAAAAAAAACTTAAGCTTAAAAGAAAAAATGACCCGAAAGGGTAAAACAACAAACATAATACCTAACGCAACAAACATTAAAGGTTAGAGCCTAACCAAACACGAAGACGAAGTTAAAATCCCTACCCCGTTATCAACCACTACCAATTAGTACCAAAACGCGCAAAGAACTAAAAGTTAGCAGAGCTAAGGAAGGGTAGGAGAAGCAAACATATTTAACCTATTTAGCAGAACAACGCCAAAGGCGACCACCGAAAAGGAGAGATAAAATAAATAAATAATTTTACAACTATACAGCAAACCTAAGCAAGTTCAACAATTAGGTAAACGGTAAAACTTATAATATACCTACTAATTGTACAAAAATTATGTACATTTTGAATTTTATACAACACAAATGCCCGGAAAGGCAAAAATGTACCAAATAATCATAATAGAACAAGTAGTTCAACAAGTAGAAATTGGAACAAACTTCAAATTAACGCGCCAATAATAAACAAATGAATTGGCTCAAGACCATGAAAGATGGACATTATGACTAAAATATAATGTCAACAACTGACATCAACATGATATCAACAAACAAAGGTGTCCATAGCAACGAAAGACCAAAGACACAGAATAAAAAGGTCGCAGCATGCAAACTTATTGCAAAGACTAAGAAAAAAATAGCCAAAGAGTACTGACGCATCAAGGCGGAAGTCAAGCTTTGACATGTAAACACTGCAAAGACTATACAAAAGTTCAAAGAAAGTTAAAGAAGGAGTATTCACAGTCAAAGGAGAATATACAAAGAATGAGACGAATATCAACAAAGGATATAATAAATTACAAACCAAAGGTACAGAAAATAATTAGTAAGAAGAGTATAGTAAAAAGCCAAAGAGTAGAACAAAAAAAGGTGGTGGATTATTTTAGAATATCTTTAATGTGATAGAAACCTTGATGGGGAGAATCTTGATCACGGAGGATGTATGTGTTAGAAGAAACGCGCCTAACAACAATACATTTAACAAAACGGGGAGCAAATTTATTTGAAAAAAACTCTGAAGCGTTGGAGCGAGAAAAATTACGCCTCCAAACGACATCTCCAGGATTGAAAGAAATGGGGTTCCTTTTCTCGTTATACGTAGCAGAATTACGTAGGAAAGCTAAGGAAAGGTTATCTGAAACACTCGAAAATAACTGGTCTAGGGAGGAGAGGGCTGTGGCACGAGCGTCACGACTAACGGCTAAACAACAGTCGGAAGTCCTACGCACGATGTGACGGTTATCGACACTAACCTCACGACCAAACATAATAAAATTAGGGGTGTAAGAAGTAGCTAAATTTACGGAGGAATTTAGAAAAATTTTAACTTTAGGGAGAAGACGAGCCCAATTGCGCTGATTCTGGTTAACAAGAATACTAATACAGGTAATAACAGTTTGATTATAACGTTCGACAGTATTAGCTTGGGGAGAATAATAAGGGGTAAAGAAAGGTTCAACATGATAACTATCGAGAAATTCTTGAAAAGCGTTACTACGAAAACACGTAGCGTTATCGCAAAGTAAAGTACTGGGAACACCATAGTTTAAAAATATGCAATCCTCAAGAATGCGGGCGATATCGCGAGAGGTAACCTTTTTAAGACTAAAAAGCCAAACATACTTAGAAAAGACGTCTACAACTGTTAAAATACAACGGAATCCGTAGTAAGCGGGAGGGAGAGGGCCAATAAGGTCTACAGAGAGAGATTGAAGAGGAGCCGAAACCTGTTTTGGAAACATCATAATACCACGCGGCTGAGCGTTGGAAATCTTATAGGCTTTACAAGTCTCGCATTCCTGTAGAATGTCAGAGACGTCTTTAAACATTTTAGGCCAATAATAAGATTCACGAAGTTTAGCGTAAGTTTTGTTTACGCCAGGATGGATTGAAGGAAAATTATTGTGAGCTTCCATACAAGCCTCACGGACCTTTTCACGAGGAAGAACTATCCGCCAAGGATCGGGAGATAAGGGATAATCTTGAGACATACGACGATAAAGAATACCATCCTGAATCATGTAAGCGGGAAAGGTCTGAGGGGATTCCTGTACGCCATTAAAAATGTTAGTATACCAACGATCGGAGGTGGAGGAAGAGAGACCAGAAAAAGTGATAACGTCTACATGCATCCTAGATAGGGCGTCGGGAACAACATTGAAAGAACCTTTTCTATGAATAATGTCGAAAGTAAATTGGGAAATAATGGTAGCCCAACGAGCTAGACGACCAGTAGGGTTGTCCAAAGTTAAAAGCCATTTAAGAGCCATATGATCAGTAATGACGGAAAATTTCATTCCATCTAGGTATCCTCTAAAGTGTTTTATAGAATCGAGAACGGCGAGAAGTTCGCGTTCGGTAGTACTATAATTACGCTCCGCCTTTGAAAAGAGTCGGGAATAATAAGCGATTGGACGTTCAACGCCATCTAAAGTTTGTGTGAGAACAGAACCTAATCCAACGGAAGAGGCATCACACTGCAAAACAAATGGCTCGGCAAAATTGGGACATGATATTACGGAAGTACTCATCAAAGCCTCCTTCAATTTGATGAAAGCAGACTCAGCCGAAGTTGGCCAATCAATAGGATCGCGACCCTTCTTCTTACCAATAAGAACGGTCAAAGGAGCAATAATGGAAGAAAAATTATTTACAAAGCGGCGATAATAAGAACAAAGACCTATAAAACCTCTAAGAGACTTTGCGGTTTCAGGTCTCGGGAAATTATTGATAGCTTCAAGTTTCGCGGGGTCAGTATGGAGACCGGAAGAATTAACAATATAACCCAGATACTTAAGCTGTGGCTTACAAAATTCACATTTTTTAATATTCACAGAAAGACCGGCTTCTTTAAGACGTAAAAATACTTTCTTAATCAAATTCATATGGGAGTCGAAATCCCGAGAAACTAAAATAAGATCATCGATGTATCCAAAAACACAGTCTTCACTATTACCCGTAAATTCGTAATTGACAATCATATCGGTGAGCCTTTGCATTTCTGACGCGGCGTTTGTTAAACCGAAAGGCATACGAACGAACTCAAACAGACCACGCTGGGGAACAATAAAGGCTGTCTTTTGACAACTATCTAGGTCGGCCAAAGGAATCTGCCAAAAGGCGCTGCGGAAATCTAAAGAAGTAAGATACCTAGCACCGCGTAGGCTATCTAAAATATCTTGTACGCGAGGAAGGGGGTATGAGTCTCTAATAGTAACGCTATTTAGTTTTCTACAATCTACGCAGAATCGGGGTGTGCCATCGCTTTTAGTAACAATTACGACTGGACTGGCCCATGGAGAGCGGGACGGACGAATCACACCGGCTTCAAGCATCTTATCTATCTCATCATTAAGGATTTTAATTTTTGCCGGGGACATAGGGTAATAACGTTGTTTGATAGGAGGACCGACAGTATTGATTTTGTGGGAGAGCCAGCTGGTTTTACCTAAGCCAATTCTTTCTGAGGAAATTTCTTTAAACTTCTCGACCACAAGTTGAAGTTTAGCTTCCTGATCCGGAGTTAGGGAAGAACGGGGTTGAACAAACTCTGCAGCGCAGACTCGGGCGACAGAACCGGAGACTGTAGGTTCACGTAACAACAAATCTCCGACAATGGAGTTACCAAAAGCAGAACTAAAAACCTTGGTTAGACCAAAATCATCCCAAAATTGCATACCTAAAATTATCTTCGAGGATACGGAATCAACCACTAAAAAACGATGAGGAAGAGTACGACCGTTAAAAAAAATTGGAACGACGACAATGCCTGAAGTGGCGATAGGAGAGTTGTCGGCGGAAACGATTAGGGTATCATTTAAAGAAGGGTTATATGGTATTTTAAGAGAACGGAGAATAGAAGCGTGCATTAGAGAAGTTTGCGCGCCAGAATCAAGTAGAGCCTTAAATTCAAAAGAATTTATTTTAATGGTGACGTGGAGTCTATTATCTGTGGAACGTGAATATTTAACCGGAGACACCAATTTAAAAGCCGGGTATCTCCGGTGGATTAAGCGTTTTTTGACGAGGAAGAGGAACACTTGGGGCACGTGCTAGTAATGACGTTAGGAGCTTTACACCGAAAACAAATCATACCAGGAACGTTAGGACACTGGCGGAAGTGATGACCGGGTAGATCACACTTTGGACAAGCTGAAGCCGAGACCGAAGATACAATGCGAGGATTAGGCTTTTCGAAGGACTCAAAGTTGGTGGCTACCTCAGTAAGGTCCTCCAAGTTCTTAATTCTATTTGTGGAGAGGCATGGACAGTATCTGTCATGTAGATTGTGTTTGATAATGGGAAACAGCAGTAGGTCCGGGATCGGAGAAGATAATTTGGAATTGAGATCTTTTACTTCAATGAGGAAATCCCTAAACGGTTGGGATGCAGTCTGTTTTAATCCCCTAAGCTTTTGTTCAGTTTTGAATTCAAATTCGGGGGAGTCGAAGGTGGCAAAAAAAGATGCTTTGAGCTCAGAATAAGATAAGTAGGGGTGCCTGATAGACCTAAAGAATTTAAGAGCGTTGCCAGTAAGGAGCTCGTGAAAACGACGAACGAGATAATCGTCGGGAATGTCAGAGGCCGTCTGGCACTCTTCCACGGAGAGGAAAAAATCTCTAACGCATCCCTCACCGGAGAAAAATATTTTCCAGCTAGAAAGCGATTTGTCCTTTGCTGTAAGGTAGGCGACGCGATTAGAGGTTGGAGAAAGAACCTCAGATACATCAGAAGATCTATGACGCTGAGGGCGGCTAATAATAGGGCTAGGAGGATTAGGAGTTTCGGTGATAGGAGCTTCTGTTTGTGGTTGTTGTTCCATAGTGAAAAGTAAAGGGGACTAAAAGGTATCAAAGAGCGTTAGGCTAGCTACAAAATAAGGAAACGGGGAAAACTTTTATTACACAGGGTTAATAAATAAAAGGCGAATAAAAGGGAATAGTTACAAGTTGTTCTTGTTTAAAATACACAATACAGTAACTTTTTATAACGTCATAAGCATAATACATAACATTCAAAACAGCAGAAGTAACAGCAGCAAATACTTCACAAACTAAAGCAGTCTGCAAAATATAGACGAAAATGGAGAAAACCTGGAACAGAAAGAAGAAAAAGGATGTTCGGGCGCCAATATAGTGTTTTAAATGGAAAATAATTAAAAATAACACCATTTGTAGTGGCCGTGTGGGCCACTACTTAACGTTGAATTTGGAAGTTTATCCTAACATGAAATGAAATAAAGGTATACACAGTACTTACGGTATATTTGGTTTATCACATTCAATTTCAAATTTAAAACTTAAACAACAAATTAAGAAACAGAGTTAGAGTATAAAAGTGTCCCACTTCAGAACATATAATGGTATAATTTGTTTGGATTTTAAATGGGTAAAAGGTTGGTTTTCACGTGGTTAATTGAGCTCAGCTAACTACACAATAAAACCAAGAGACTCGAATGCCAAAGGAATATGACGAAAGCTTGGTGGCGCGACTGACGGCGCTTTTAGAATTTTGAAAAAATAAACAAATAGGCAGTTTACTGAAGAGGGGTTAAGTTTACAAAAGAATAAAGATATGTAACACGCAAATCACTTAAGATATATCAACACGTATTTTAATAAAACAACAAGTAATTATGGATATTCCACTCGCACAGATTCCGACTGCTTAGAGAGAACAATGCAGCAACTAGAGTTTCTCGCGTTATCCTATCCACGTAGCGTTGTAAGGTTAGGAAAAAGTCTCGCAGGAGCTTGGGACTGTGCCTTGCTCAGATGTAGTCAGAACTTTTGTCTTCAAAAAAGGACTAGCACAAAATAACTTACAGTTCTCCGTGATAAAGGGTTGGGTTTTGAATAAGTCCGCACTCAGTTTTAGCTAAGTCCGTATTGCTAGCGTGATAAATACTCCCTTCTTAATATACTTCTCCAACTCCTTCAACGAGCCTGGTTGGGGAACGGGTTATGTGTGTGTGGTTGGGGTACGTCGTCTATAGCTGACGAATCAGTTATCTTCAGAACACAGAGGAGATAAAACCCTTCGACAATACAATCCTGGAAAACCTCTCTTAACCTGGGAAAACCTCAGGAAAAAACTTTCAAAGTTAACTTCTAATATTTTTTGAAGAAAAATTCGTCTCTTCGCTTCTAAAGCAAATATCAATATGCCAAAATCCAAAACAAACAAAAAAAACCCGGAAATAAATCAAAAATTCAAATTCAGGAAAGAACGAAAAAAGAAAAAAGGTAACTAAAGAGTTCAAACTAGTAGCGAATGCTACAGTAGGTAGATTCTACTATTTTGTAACTGATTAAAGATAGGCGTAAATGTATAAAAATCACAGATGTGCAACAATAAGATGAATAATAAGCATTCTTCTTAGAGTCGAGAGTTTCTAAACCGCAGTAGTGTCATACTCATCACAAAATTACAAATTTAAATTAAAATTTCAATTTTCAGCTAGCTAAAATTAGAGATACATTTTAAATAGTAATGACTATTAAAATTAATACCTAACGTTTATACATATTGATTTAACAATTAGATATAAGTAGGTAGTATATAAGCAATTTAAAGTATTTTTTCAATCAAATGAATTTTAAACGTGACTGTACCAGCTTTTAAGATTAAATTATACCAATAATTTAAGAAGGTTGGTGTAATGTATTGCGCGGCCGCTTTTTTATAACATTCTAAATTTGGTCGGGTTACCAGGCGTTTATAGTTTTTTTTTATTATCTCGTCAATTTATAAGTGTATACGTCTGAAATTTCACAGGTATAAAATTGAAGTGTATATCTAATTACTTATTATAAGATAAAGTTACCATTAATACAGGAAACTTGGTTAATCGGTCGTCAAATAACTCCGCTGGGCGCTGTGGCCGGAACAAATTGAAGTTTCGTCATAACTTTTTAATTACGTATTGGATACTAATGAAACTTCTTTTAACATTTATAGACAGTAATTACCTATATAATAACGTTTCAAGTTACTCTTTGGAGCTAATATTGGAAGCACTAGGTCCTATTGAAGCATATTTCTGCTTTGTAACATAACTTCAAAACGGTGCATTATGGTGGATTCTTGTATTGCTTAGCAAATTATAACTAATTAGCCAGATGTCCTGTACAAAAATCATAATCATCTAGTTAATAAATTCCGACATACAGCAATCGTGCAAACGTTACTCCAGCAGGATTTTAAATATCTTCGCAACCATAGCAGATACAAACACAAACTAAGTTTTAACATTTATATCAAATTGTTATCTAATTATTTAGACAATAATTATTTCAACATACCTGTTAGAAAACAAAAGATCTGGCTGGAGTAACGTTACTCCAGCCGGAACTGTTTTTATCAAATAATTAACAAACTATCGCTTTATCAAATTCTAAAACCTGTTTAACATTTACAGAAGCCGTATATCTAATTATCTATTGTACTAGAATGACGATTTTCGACATTTTCTGGCTGGGCTGGGGTAACGCACACTGTGCACTCTAAGCACGTAGTAAAAAAATCGAAAGTGTTAAATTATTTCGTTGAGCTGCGTGTTTACTAAATGTACCTTGTGGAGACTCCCCATGGGGTTTTGGTCGGGTATATTTAGCATGGCGCTTTTAAAAATATTCGCACTACTAAATATACCCGAGTTGGGGTGTCATGATCGGGTATATTTAGGAGTGAATAATGCGCTCCAAGTGTTTACAAATGTACCTTGTGGAGATTCCTGTAGTTTTGGTCGGGTATACTTAGTACAGCGCTTCCAAAATATTTAAACTACTAAGTATACCCGAGTTGTGATTTCATAATCGGGTATACTTATTAGTGAATAGTATTTTGAATGCCAGCATCGTATGTCTACAAAATGTACCTCCCTATAGGATTTTGGTCGAGAATAATTAATAGCATGATAAAATATTTGAATTACTAAGTGCACCCGACTTAGAATGCCATAAAGGGATATGTTTAGTGATATGATTATGGTGTGATGGACGGCTCCGTAGCCTAGTTGGTAGTACGTCTGCCTTCAATCAAACTTCTTCATTTTGCTTTGCTGAACTCGCCACTAAATGTAATTTTATTTGCCTAAGTGATAAAAAGTGTCCAAAAAAAAAGATTTCATTTCATTTCTTCGAAACCCAGGGTCGCGGGTTTGAATCCCTGCCAGGGCAAACATTCGTGTGATGAGCACTTGTGTTTGCCTTGTGTCTGATTGTTATATGTATGTATATAAGTTGTCTGACACCCATTGTACAGGCTCTGCCTAGTTAAGGGCCAGATGGCCGTATGTGACATGTCCCCACATATTTATTATTATTTTATTATTCAAAGGAAACAAACAAATTAATAAGGAAAAAAAAAGATGCAAAGCCGGTGCGCGACAGAGACGATTAGAGTAACGAAAGCTACGAATTATGTTCGGGTATAGATAGTAGCTACCAATAAAAAAAGTGCAGTCCTAACTATACCCGATCAAAGCCAAGCAGGCTCTTGTAATCTAAGCAGGGTATGTTTAGTAACGATTTATTTTTAAATGGTGCTACTATCTATACCCGATGTAGGTCGAGTCGGCGTGTCTTGCATAGGTATATTTAGTAGTAGACACTTTGTAACTTGTTCCTCCTAACTGTACCCGAAGATAGACAAGCTCGTGACGTCACAGGCGTCTCCACAAGGTACATTTAGTAAACACGCCGTTGAGCTTGTACGGAGGCTTGGTGGCACAATTGGTAGTGCGCCTGTACGGCCCGGATAGCCCAGGAGGTGCGGGTTCAAGTCCCTGCCCAAGCTCAATGATCTTAATTTTTCGCTTCGATTATAATTTAATAGTATACACTAACAGGCGTCATCTGTTGAAAAATCAATAAACTATTTAAGAAAGACATTTGCCAATGGTGATACAGTATGTAAAGGATCAGTATTTGAAACTACAAACATAGTAGTAGGTATTCGTTATACAAGGTAGGTAAACGAAAATTGGGTCAAATGTAGTGTCGGTCACATATAATGGAATTGTGAGACTTTCGGAGTCAATGACCTTCATTCTTCTTCTTCTTCTTTGCGAGTCGATGACAAACCCTAAATATTTGCGGCCCAGAACTCAGCCACTTTAACAGCGTTGTGTGAGGCGTCCATTAGGTCTTGTTGAGAACAGGTGGCAGGGCAGGCAGGACAAATCCCATGACCTTCATTGATAAAGAACTTCGTTTGTACGGAACCATCTCCAGGCGAGTTTAACTCGAAATAGGACGGGTGTTTCTTACCTTTCATTTTTCTTTAATTGTCTTTCGTATTAAATTACCATTGTCTATTTCAGGGGTAACGTGGTAAATGAAGAACCATATGAGAAATATAATGCGAAGATACATAAAGATACAGATAATTTATTTTGCAAGTCCACTGAATGCCAAAAATATCCTTACGGTGAGGAGTGTTCGTCGGATCCGGACTGGATATATGACAAATATGAGGAATATGTCCCGGGTACAGATTTATATTATTATTGGCCTTCCGATTCTTATTGGTCTGATTAAAAACGGGTTGAAATTTGGTACACCTACTTATGTAATTTTTTTTTTCAAAACCTGATTTATCACCCAAAATGGGCCTCCGTGTTTCAAATTATTATTACGTCACACGTCTGTGTGGGATTGTTTTAAAAACATGATATAAAATATTAATAATGGCAAAAAATATTGCAGTTTTTCAGATTCAATTATATAGGTACTAGCTGTCCGCCCGCAACTCCGCCCGCGTTGTGTTTTGACTTTTCCGTGCACAGTTTCCAGTAGGAATGAGTTCTTTTACCGTAGTAAAAAGTATCTCAGATGTTCACTGGGAATATAAGGTAAAACCATGCAAAATTTTATTCAAAAGTCTACCGTTTTTGGAGATTAGCCCATAAGAGCCGAATATAAGTTATATAGTTTTTTCAATTATCCCACGGGAACTCATAGATTTGCCGGGATAAAAAGTATTTTACATATTGACCGCGGATATAAGGTGTCACCATACAAAATTTCATTCAAATCGGTCCAGTAGTTTCGGAGATTAGCCCGTATAAACAGACAAACAGATAAACAGACTGAGAAACAAAAATATATCTGGATAAGTTCTATATCACTTGTTACATCCCCCTGACTTGGTTTTTTGCTTTTTTTTTCTATGTACAGATTTTCAACCTCTACAGTTTTCATATTCATACTAATTACTATTACTAATTACTAATAATACTAATATTATAAAGAGGAAAGATTTGTATTTGTGTGTGTGTATGTTTGTAATGAATAAACTCAAAAAGCGGCCAAGTGCGAGTCGGACTCGCCCATGAAGGGTTCCGTATCAGCAAGTAACATAATATAAAAGTTCTTGTAGTTCGTTGTAACTTTGATCGATGTTTTAGTAATAGTGAAAGGGAAATTGCGGTTTACGATCTATGACGTATTAAAAAAAAAACTACTTACTAGATCTCGTTCAAACCAATTTTTGGTGGAAGTTTGGTTCTCCGTTCTCTCTCGTTCACCGTATTGGTTCTCTGTTGCCAGAAAACGAGCCAAAGTTTCTTCAGATATATTTTGTATCTGATTATCAAGAACAGGCGAATATCAGAAACCAAAACTTTCCCCAACTGAACAGTATTTCTTATTAGGGATCTTCAAAATATGCTACATGACACTAACCCCTACGTTCAAAGCTTTAAAACCGCAGTCAATTCCACCAGGTAAAAACAATGACTACAAATTTGTCATTAATGCAGATAGAAGACCCGCTACTTAACACCGGGGCAGATACAATGCTCCTGTAGCAAACGAAGTCGCAGTAGTGTTGTTAGATTAATCTTGCGCACTCGAGATGACCGCTTGCAACGCATCTGCGAAACACACCGGGCTTATGATACTCTACATACATTACCCATTAATATACTGCCACGGTGAAGATGGGTATCATTTTGGAATCAGTCATATCGACCCTATTTACAAGACAGCCAAAGAATAAAACTGTCTCGGCCCAACAGTTTTATTCTTATCTTCTGCAAATAAGACGCAACCATTTTATTTATTTGCAAAGATTTCGCGGTTTATTCAGCCAGTTCATTGTAGATATGTACGCGAAAATTGAAAATGAACGATTAGTGTAATACGCACCAACCAGAGGCGCTTACGAGCTGAAGAATATGTGCATTTACGAGACGCTTTGCAGCAAGACGCTAGCTCAGAAAATCTCGGTCGTTTAGTGATTCTTCCATCCAGCTTATCGGCGGGCCACGCTACATGAATGAGCGCACTCAAGATGGCGCGACTACATCGTGCCGATCATAAAATGCCTGACCTGTCAAAAGTTCCTGTGTTATTTCATTCCACTTTGGATTTGTAGTGAATGTAATGAATAGATCCGGCCGCCCATACTTCCGGACGTAACAAAAAGCATCATGGGTCTTTCACTTGAAATTGAAATTGTTGATCGACTTGCTGACTAAAGAGCATGTTTTTGGTTCAGCATTGTGTTTCATGTACAGTGTCGAATGGCAAAAGCGCGGCCTTCCTCACGCACATAATTATCTTGCTCTGGCTGCAAGAAAAAATACGTCCCAATGATGTGGACACGTTGGTAAGTGCTGAATTCCCGAATCCCAACGAAGATCCAGTACTTTACGAAATCGTGAAAACGCACATGGTGCACGGACCCTGTGGAACCATGAATAGAAGTTCTTCTTGTATGAAAGATGGCCGTTGCACAAAAAGGTATCCCCGCGCACTCACAGAGCACACAGTAACAGGCGAAAACGGATATCCGCTGTACCGACGTCGTTCTCCAGATCTGGGAGGATTCACTGCAGAAAGTAGAGTACAAGGACAGGCAATTACAATAAATAATAGCTGGGTTGTTACCTACTCGCCCTTACTCTCCAAAACGTAAAATATCAGATCATACGTGTGTAAGTGACAAATTAAATGCGATCCACATTCGCAAAAAAATTCGTTCTGAATGGAAAAAAAATTGTACAATTTCTCAAATTGTTGGATTCAAATGGCATATTGGATGGAACCGTCGAATTTTTATCGTTTCCGATAAAAGCTTTTTTGGAAATGTTGCTCAAGTCAGGGTTGGCACGTTTAAAACAATTTAACGTTTAAAACAAAAATTAAAACGTTATAAAAAACAGGGTTTAAAACAAAATTATAATTGTAAAAATAAATGAAATCTGTAACACCATGTAATTATAGTTTACCAGAAAACCAACAGATGGCGCTGCCCTGATTTGCGTTTAAGCTAAAACGCGGTATTGAGATCACTTTTTCAAACCTTAAGTAGAATCGCAAATTTTTCCATGTATCCTTTCTTATAGGCCGGGAGATGCTGACAGAAATTTTTAGGTCATTTGTTACAGTATGGCGGTTTTACAGGGGTCTTAGTACGTAATGACGAAAAGATTAATGATGGTCATAGCGCTGGTACTGGCGGCCCAATCACGTGGGCGTTATGGGAACTTGTCGGATAATTTACGGAAGTCAGATGATTTGTTACACAAAAATTTTAGTATTTTCCGATAGCCCGTAAAAAATAACTAGACGGTAGTGTCATGCCATACTTTTCCGGTGCGGCTTACAGGCCGCCATACCGACGCGAATGCGTTAATAAAAAATTAAAAAATCAACCATTTGTTACAGGCAAATTTTTGCACAGTTGATCATCGTCGTGCAGCCATTTACGAAAATCACCATGCCATACTTTTCGGACGGTTCCAAATGGTCGCCATACCGCCGAAAATCTGCATATTTTTTTTATTTCGCCTTACGATTTGTACCACCTACAAATTTTTTTTCAACAGCTCCTGAATGATGATAAATAGAAGTGTGATAATGCCATACCTGTGGGAGGCGGCGAATGAGTATAATTTTGTTTTTAAATGTAAGATTTTGTTCGTATTTTGAACGATTTGCAACAGTGTGTTGCCCCTTTTTCCCTCTATTAGAAGTATGGCAAATATAATAATGGTCACATTACATCATATATTTTCCAAAAATACAAATGCCATACTCGTACAAATCGTCAAATTTGATTGTAACCATGGGGCGGACGACTGTGTGACTGAAGCCAAGACGCAAAAAATAAATTTAAAAAATTGACGATTTGTACGAGTATGGCATTTGGATTTATGGAAAATATATGATGTAATGTGACCATTGTTATATTTGCCATACTTCTAATAGAGGGAAAAAGGGGCAACACACTGTTACAAATCGTTCAAAATACGAACAAAATCTTACATTTAAAAACAAAATTATACTCATTCGCCGCCTCCCACAGGTATGGCATTATCACACTTCTATTTATCATCATTCAGGAGCTGTTGAAAAAAAATTTGAAGGTGGTACAAATCGTAAGGCGAAATAAAAAAAATATGCAGATTTTCGGCGGTATGGCGACCATTTGGAACCGTCCGAAAAGTATGGCATGGTGATTTTCGTAAATGGCTGCACGACGATGATCAACTGTGCAAAAATTAGCCTGTAACAAATGGTTGATTTTTTTATTTTTTATTAACGCATTCGCGTCGGTATGGCGGCCTGTAAGCCGCACCGGAAAAGTATGGCATGACACTACCGTCTAGTTATTTTTTACGGGCTATCGGAAAATACTAAAATTTTTGTGTGACAAATCATCTGACTTCCGTAAATTATCCGACAAGTTCCCATAACGCCCACGTGATTGGGCCGCCAGTACCAGCGCTATGACCATCATTAATCTTTTCGTCATTACGTACTAAGACCCCTGTAAAACCGCCATACTGTAACAAATGACCTAAAAATTTCTGTCAGCATCTCCCGGCCTATTAGTTAGGACCTCAATACTGCACTAGAGGTGCTCTCAAGTTTTTGAGACACTTTCCGGTTGATATTGAGACTTGACGTTGCATTGTACTGTGCGCTGCAGGGAACACTGCTACGGTGGTTTCCCTCGCGGCCGCTGCAATCGCGTCCACTTTGCGTCTCTACGCCTTGTAATCCTTCCTCGTAATAAAGTCAAAGTTTGTATTTAAACTTTCTGTCGTTTCCATCACTGTCGCCCTTCCGCCCCGTTACAATCTGGCGCCCAACGTGGGGCAAACACGAACCTAAGTTCAGAGCTGGAAGGAAAACTACAGTTCCCCTACGGAAACCTGCAAGTCGAAACAAGGATCGACGATTTGTTGCATGTGGCGAACCCTACTCCGTTCATGTCGACTCTGGACCTTAAATCAGGTTATTGGCAAATTCAAATGCGAAAGGAAGATAAAGAGAAGACAGCTTTTATCACCCCATTCGGAATATTTCAATTCAACAGAATGCCTTTTGGTTTGCGTACCGCACCTGCAACATTTCAGCGCACGATCTATAGAGTAAAAGTCAGCTTAAACCACATCAAGCTTCTGGCTTATTTGGACAATCTGATAGTTTTTTCTGAAAGCTTTGAAGCTCATCTATCAGATCTAAACGACATTTTCAATAAGTTAGAAGAAATTAACTTGACAGTCAATAAAGATAAATGCCATTTCTGCCGTTCATCAATAAAATATCTTGGACATTTGAAAATACCCCAAGGCTTAACAGTCGACTTAGAGAATACAGACTCGTGGTATAGACGATTTATTAAGGATTTCTCGAAAATTTTCGAACCTTTACCTCGTTTAACGAAGAAAAATTCCACAAGGCAATGGGAACAGGATCAAGAAAAAGCTTATAACGAGCTCAAGAAACGTTTGACCAATGCTCCAGTTTTGCAACAAGGTGACTCATCAAAACCCTACATTATCAAAACGGATGCAAGTAATTATGCTGTGGGAGCAGCTTTGGTTCAGGGGGAGGGCACTGATGAGCACCCTTACTACACTATCACAGAGCGTGAGACCCTTGCTTTGGTTCAACCAACTACAGCCCGACCAACGCATGGTAGAAGCCGCCCAAGAAAACAAATTTAATACTGTCTCATCGTCGGGACGCCTTTTGAGACAGAGGGGGAGAATCCGTAACACCATGTAATTATAGTTTACCAGAAAACCAACAGATGGCGCTGCCCTGATTTGCGTTTAAGCTAAAACGCGGTATTGAGATCACTTTTTCAAACCTTAAGTAGAATCGCAAATTTTTCCATGTATCCTTTCTTCGTTAGGACCTCAATACTGCACTAGAGGTGCTCTCAAGTTTTTGAGACACTTTCCGGTTGATATTGAGACTTGACGTTGCATTGTACTGTGCGCTGCAGGGAACACTGCTACGGTGGTTTCCCTCGCGGCCGCTGCAATCGCGTCCACTTTGCGTCTCTACGCCTTGTAATCCTTCCTCGTAATAAAGTCAAAGTTTGTATTTAAACTTTCTGTCGTTTCCATCACTGTCGCCCTTCCGCCCCGTTACAATACTAGTTATTTTTTTCTTTATTTCTTTTATTTAATCAATTTTAAAGATTTTTTATGCAATAATTAAAGTTTTTAACTTGATATTTAAACATGTACAATTTTTAATACTCAAAATCCTTCCCCGTAATTCGTGATCATTTAATAATGTTTTGGGTATTTTAAGAGAAATTTTGGTGATTTTACTACTAAAAATTAACGTCGGAACATACAGAATGTATTGAATTAAGATAAACCTTTGTCATGCAGTTTTTAAAATAGTATAAAAGTGAATTATATCAGGCTTATCAATTGAAAATGGATGATAACTAACTAAGGAAAAAGAAAACACCTGTTTAAAACATTTTGAACTGTTTGTTTTATAAAATGTAAAAAAAAGCAACCCTGGCTCAAGTTAAATTGACTGAGCATGTTATGTAAGTATTTGTATTGTATCGTATTGCATCGCATTGCGTTTTATTGCATTGCATTGCATTATTTTTCATTGCTTTTGTAATGAACATGAAGATGATGCTGAAACGAAGATAGCCAGGATTCACAGCTTAGCGTGCACTTCGAAGCAAATTATCATCACATTCTGGATATTGAGATGATTCAACCTGGGCAGTTATAAAATAAAAATAATATAAAAAAATTATTGATTTTTATTTCAGGTATAAAATACCAATATAAATACATTGGTTACAATTCACAATTAAGATTGTTTATGTACTAATCTTCTTCATCTATCTATACTGATAATAAAATTGAAGGATCGGTGTGTCTGTACATTGATTTGTTTTTCAAATAACTGATTGTAGGTGATAAAGGTAGTGTAGTTGAACACGAAAATACAGGTTTGGAAAAAAAATCCGTCTGTCTGTCTCTCTGTTTGTACACGCTAATCTGGAACTACTGGACGGCTTTCAGTGAAACTTTACAATAAAATTGCTCATACATCAGAATAACACATAGGCTACTTTTTACCGCGGGAAAATACTTCTTTCCCACGGGAAAACCTGCCGCGCTGCGGGGCGTAAAGCTACTCGAACATAAAGCCTTAGTAGACCTGTTACTTACAATTAAGAATATAAAGCTGTTGTCGTATACAAATAATATTTAATAATATATTCGAAGGAACAACTTCGATATTAGTAAAGTAATATCAGTTTTACAATACTAGTAAGATAATTATTATTTAGTAATTTTAAGGTCCCTTCACGCTAAACGACACGACAATGAAATGATTTGCGTATAATAGGGTTTAAAGTGAAAGGGAGGCGAATCTAGAATTTGAATAATGGCTGAAGAACCTCATCTATTTCAAAATTGCTGAACTGGTCTAAGCTAGGGCTTAAATTTCTTTAGATTCTTGACGGACATACCTTACGGCCACAAGAATTGCCCATACAAAAAGTTGCGTAAACGCCTAATAGTGGTCCAATGTTGGTCCTAATACGGCCATTGAATTCTAAACTGCCGCGATGAAATTAGTATGGAATTGTAAGATTAATGCGAGTTTCGTCACAAATATAAACCGCCATTTTGAGAAACCACATAATTCAGGGCAACAATAACTTGTAGACTTGCACTCAGCTTTTGTTAGTTCGTGCAGATTTTATGTCCGAATGTTTTCGAAATAGTTGTGTGTGGTCACTTAAAATAGTATAAAATAGAATATTATAAGTGACTTCCCGGAAAAGACATTGTCTAGAAGCAAGCCCCTAAAATAATAATACGGTTTCTGTCTTGTGTATTTCTATATTTATTTTCATACAATATTATCATCATTATTTTTAAGCCTGTAGATGTCGACTGCTGCATAAGGATCGGTTCTGCGTTTCCCAGTCTTATGTACGGTACATAAGGTTGTAATTATAGTCAATTAGTAAACAGGGCATCTCTGTCCAACTGTCCCAATATTTTAGTGCGTTATTGTAGAACAACGCGTGAAGTTGACCAACCCGCATTGGGCCAGCGTGGTTAACTAAGACCCCCCACACTAGCATGTTTTGAGCGTCGTGCATACAATCATCCGCGTCTGTCTTTTGTTTCACTCGCCTTGCTGCCTGAGATTGTAAGCGCGACGCACGATGACCACGCTCGAAAGACGCTAGTTTGGGTGGTCTTTAAGGGTCTATTGATCTTGATTAAAGCTAGGTTCGACCCTCTCAGTGGGTCACACATGGGATGTTAACGGGTATGAGTTGTTCCTTTGAAATCCAATCGAGCGTGGTCAGCAAAGACGAATTTTTCACTTGACACAACTCATGCAAACTTTTATTTTATCTAGATCATGGATCGTGAGAAAACATTAAAGTATCACATCGTAAGCACAGATCAAACACGAATGATATAGTGCATAATGCTAATGTTAAGTGGTAAATCAATGAGACATAAAGGCGTGGCCACAATGGCAGCAACAGTAACAAAATGTGAACCGGTATTCAATTAGGTTTTTATGCAAACATCGACCTTTACCGAGCCTTTGCTATCTAACGATTATGCTATGTTGATTTAGTATTTGTTGTTGTACAATTTGATCGTGATAGTCAAAACATGCAGTGTTATTAAGATGCATATTGTTTAATTCTTCATACAATACATTCTGGTTTAGAAATTTACTTTTATAAACTTCTGGTTTAAGAAATTTCGTAAATCAACCAAACACAAGATTATATTTTTATGACACAAGGCAAATGGCCTAAAAAGGAATAACCAAAAAAGTTACTTTTTTATTAAAATATCAACAATAAAAACAAGGTGTAATACTGAAACGACATAAACAGTTAACTTTTGAGCTTCACTCCATTCAAAATAGCAATTTCAATCGAAAAGTTTGTAAGCCGTTTTCTTCTTTTATTCCGTTAAAAGTCTCATTGAAAAAGTTAATCAAATCCATTGGTTGAGTAAATACTGAGCATGTTCATTCAGTATTTTCTAAGCCGTCATTTACACCCTGTATTATTATACCATCACATCATAAGGTATGTGACCTTAATACTTAGTATAAGGACAAAGTGGGACAAACTGGATAGCGGTTAAAGGAAAAACATACGTTGCCCACCCTAGTACGTCATTAAACCACAGCCTAAAGACATAGTATGGTCATAAACCTGCCCCCATCCAGAAGACCCACTTATCAGTACAGTTGTATATAATCTGTGATCTCAGAATGCGGTAGGAATGCTCTGATTTATATAGAGATTGCGAACCCCGCTTATTACGCCGATGAGAGCTAAATTTTAAAGCTTTTAAAAAATTTTAATTTTAAGCCGAAAAATTTTAAAAATTTTTAATTTTAAGCCGGAGTATCATATGAGAGAAGGTGACAACTTGTGTCTATTAGAAAGAGAAGAATGTAAGACTGTTATTGAGACATGCAGAAATATATGGACTGAAAGTTACGCAATGAATACTTACTTGTATTTCTGCTGCGAAATATGTAACGTACGAACAATATGTGCAGAAGAGATGGAAGCTCACCAGTTCAAAGGATCTGGTCTTATTTATATCGAAAATGGATGTTTACTGAAGACAGATCAGCTGACTATATATCCATACAAATTACATTCAAGCGAAATAAAAATTACTCCACATTTATACGCACCTACGATTGCACCTATAAACGATATCATCAATATTACTTTACCGAAATGGTCAAATGGAAACCTGTCACAGAACGATGTATATCAAGAGACGGTACAAGTTGGAAGGAAGATAAGTACATTAAAGCAAGAGGAAGACCAGGTATTAGCAGAAGCAGAGGATATATCATACCACGACGTGCATCACTACGTGATGATATATATGATTATTGGAGTACTTGGCTTCACAGGAATAATCATCGTTATTCGTAGAGTGCAATGCTGCTGGCAGATGCCGCGAGTACCTACAGAAGCGGAGCCTTCACATACGCCTCCTTTACCGCGCGAGCGTCGTCGTCGTCGTGAGAGCGTAACAGGCAACAGAAATGTATTCGAGATGGTTGAAATCAAGTGAAGATCAGGAAAATTATTTGAAATTTTATAATGTTTTATTTTTTAATTTGCTCTATCAATCATGATTTTTATTATTAATGTTTAATTTTACTTAATCATTTGACATGTGAACATAATTATTAACTTTGACTTGTGCACCACAGCATCCTCATCCCGTGCCCGGGAATATGTACAAAGTACATTATTTTATTGATCAGCGTTATTCATTTATTGCTTATGTTGCATTGATTCAGTTCACGATTACCTTTATAAGTGTGCACACGTCATTTTACTTCAAGTTTATAATAAACAATTTATTTGGGATTATATCAAGAATTTTACTTATCAAAACTACTTATCATATATCAAGACGAGAACAAATCATACATACTTCAAGATAAGAATTATTAGCTAACTGTTATTCGCTGGATGAAGCTGTAAAATCTTAGTGATATCATCTTATCATTCATAGTTTTGCCCGTTCAGTTCAATCCACAATTATTCTAAAAGTAGAGTTTTAGGTACAATTTTATTATTGTAAAAAAAATCATTTTACATTTAATTCTTTCTGAAAATTACGTTTCATTAAAAAAGCAAAAAAAAATTACCCACAAAGCTTTTTTCTAAAACCTGATCAAGGTCATAAAACCTCCGTTAGTAAGTTAACAGGCTTGCAGAAAATTCCGTTCGGCTTACGATACTTATCAATTATGTTATTAGACCAACTTATGCCAGCTTTTTATTTAATTATACACGAAGGAGCAGACAGATCGACTGGAAAATCGTTGGCTTTGATAATAACTGTGCAATTTTGCACCTAACTTGTCATTTAGAAGTAACCGATGTTGGGTTCTACAAGGAGGCATGTCGGGCGCACTGGTATTCCCTGTTTATATAAAAGAGTTGCTTCAGGTAATCAATGAAGGCGTGTTATTTGCTGACGGTGGATAGTGCTCACTTTGAAAGTTATTTTTATAGTGATATATTAATCGGCGAAGAGAGGGATATCTTCGTTGAGAAGTGAATTATAAATGGTGATAATAATAGTTGATAAAAATGCCTTAATTTGAATAAAGACGACACCGCAAAGGTTCATATTCTTGTTATATTTATTTAAACTTTTGTGACTGAAGCACTTAACGTCCTTTTTTATGCATCGTAATCGTAAATCGGTGAAAGATATCATTTATATAAGGTTAAAACAAGTACTTACAAATAATAAAAATATCTTAATGAACAACTACACCAAACAACCTTAAACCAAACATTCCTCAACAACAAGCCAAGTACCAATAAAGTTTATCGCGAGTACACTTCGTCGGCTACTAAATTGCAATCACCTATTTTTCCGGATTCGAACCTTGGACATAACTCAGACAGCCACCGGTCGGTATCGGACGCGAAACCAGAAAGCTCTGTAATGTAAGTTATGGCTTACTACAAGATAGATGTTACACCAATGAAACAATAATAAAACCTTAAATTGGCGAATAATTTGTGAACAATCTATCTATACTAAATACTAATATTATAAAGAGGAAAGGTTTTAAAGGCCGAGTAGGTACAATGAAAGATAGATAGATATTGTTATAGTTATACAAAAAATATATATGTATATGAAAAACTGATTTCCAACCTTATAATATTTAGGGTGCAAAGTTAAGATTATGATGGGAATATGTATTAAGTAGCCAATGGTTTTAAATAAGTACATAATTCTACCTGGATAACTAGGGGTTAGATGGATTTACTCGTATTCTGCGTAGGTCTGATAGTTTAATTCTTAACAGGTATACATGTATACAACAAAATATTTTACTCTTAAAATTTAGTTTTAAGACTGTTGAATAACTGCTTTTTTATTTTAACTTTTAGAAGTGTAAATTTTTCCGCCTCAAACTTATTTTCATATACTTACTTAAAATACAGTCCGTCCAAAAGGAGTAGAAATTAAAAAGTAGCAACACCATAGTGTCGTCCCTTTCCAACCAAGTAATGGTGAGAATGAGACGACACTACGATGTTGCTACTTTCTAATTTCTACTCTTTTTGGACAGACTCTAGCATGAATGACAAAACTAACTCCATATAATAATATCAATTATTTTAATTTTTTAATATTGTAAAACATATTATCCACACAACAGAATACTATCAAACAAGCACTAGTTTAATAACACCAAATTGCCAGTGAAAGGAGATAGCCATCTCATAAACGAGCAACACCTGGCTAGTAACTCGCGGTTACGTTACGATTAACTGCGGTTAACTAACCCAGCTCATTGGAATCGGCCTCTTCATCTGATAGACTACAGGCCCGTGTTAAAAAAATGATGGGTCATTTGAACCACCAGATGACCTATGTAGAACGATATAAGAGCATAAAATAATAAGATTCAGCATTATGCCGTCCCTTGTAAGCTGTCCAACTGAGTGCAGGTGAGAATTCAAAAGTACAGGTAGAGTGAGTACATTTTGGTCATATATTTTTGTACGGCATTCTTACCATCGATAGATCCATGAAAAATAATAAGAAAACGCGTAGTGCCGTAAAAAAATGGTGCGCCAAAAAGTCGGATTTTTTTTTATATTTTCCGACAATTTCCAGGGTGAATTTGGTCATTTGATTTTGTACGGCATCAGTTTCATACTATTTCAATACTGCTTCTAATCCATTATTCCGCAACGCCGTACAAAAATCATGCGACAAGGGGAAAAAACCGAGGGTTGCAACCCCCTCTCTTTCCGTGGTCCAGGGGGTGATTTGAAAAAGTACGGCTTCGGTTCCAAAACATTATCTAGCACTTAAAAGTACTATAAAAAATAATGCCGTCAAAAAATGATTGTTCATTTGAATGTATATCAATAATTATCTTAATTTCATCGTATTCTTGATTTATAAAGCTGTAAAATCATTTGATCCTGTACGGGAACTTTTTTTTTAACATGATATTGTAAAATGCAATTGTTATATAGTATTGCCGTACAAAAGAAACTGTTCTGAAAAAAATTATAGAGAAATACAAAAACTGAAATTTTGCAAATTATTGCAGAAAGAACAATGGCGAGCTTCCATACAACATTTTATTTGAGTTCTAATGGATGCGTCTTGAGGTCATAAATATCTAAAATAATTGTTTGGCATCAGTATAGATTACCTTTAAAAAGATTTTATATTGAGAAAGCTAGGATTCATTGATATTTGGCTTCAAAGTTTTACAGGTTAATAAAAATTGGCGACCTTCGGATACATTTACGGTGTTCTTAATTCGTTCTTAGTTCGGTCGGTAATATTGTGGCGTCCGCGTTTGGATACATTTCTAAATGCTTCGTTGACACAATTATTTTTTTGCGTTTTAGCGCAATGCGGTTAGCATATAGCCACAAACAAAAAGTGGAGAAACGAAACGCGATTGTCTGTCAGTGAGATGTGACAGTTTGCTTTTATGATCAATCAATGTTGCCATAATTATATTTGCTGTTCTTGCTGAGCAGTTTTATATCACAGTTTTATAAAATAAATTCTTAAAAGCTTTTTATACAATTCACAATTAATTAATAATATTTCTAGATAATATAAAGTATTATATTGTTTATGAAACTTGCTTATAAACTACGCGCCTCGCTGCGTCGCCGTCTGTATATCATAAAATGGTAACAATTAAAAATAAAAGAAGCGTAAAAACAATCAATTAAAATACTAAAAAAATGATTGTTATATCATGGCTTCTACCAGTTATTATGTTAAGTTGACAAAATGTAGAAAATTACATAAATATAATCTGTAAAAACAAAATTTCAAGACGTCAAAATAAGATCAAATAAAAATTCGCCATTGTTCTTTAAATATCATAGATTAATGGAATATAGCAGTTTTGTACATTGTATCCCATGTTTTAAATAGTATTAACATAAATAAATTGGGAAAAAATGATGCCGTACATTTTAATGCAGACCATATCTTTTAGGCTGATGAAAATGACGCTACCATTTTAAGGGTACTTTATGGCCATCTGATACAGTACGGCATTAACATATTTTCGAAGAGAACAATTGATAATATGATAAAATCACTATGACGTCTAACTGAAGTGAAACGGTGTGTATATTATATCCAAAAATTGAAACTGTCAATCACAGTATCAACAGTTTTGTATACTTTTTGGTTTTCTATATACTTCGAACATTATTGATACATATATATAATTTATTTGTTTCATTGTAATGGTGTGAATATAAAACAATCATTTTTTAGAAAAATTCGATATATTTAATGATGATGATAATCAAAAATATGGTTTTTCTTTAAATTATTCAGTATCGGAATCAGCCGCTGAGTTGTTATCAGAATCAACGTCTTCATCGACGTCCGAATTATCTTCTCTATCTAAATTATGAAGTTCTCTATGAAAATTAGTACAAATAAACTATCTAAATGCCGTATAAAAAAATATCGTGATGAATTTCACCTTACTTTTCGTTATATGGATTTTTTCTTTTTCATTTTTTCTTTTTCATTTTTTTTCCCCTTTGAACCAACGAAAATGTACGGCATATGAAAAAATATTATCTATGCATAAAATACTTTCGAAATAAATTAATTTGATGTTGTGTCAAATCACCCCCTGGACCACGGAAAGAGAGGGGGTTGCAACCCTCGGTTTTTTCCCCTTGTCGCATGATTTTTGTACGGCGTTGCGGAATAATGGATTAGAAGCAGTATTGAAATAGTATGACACTGATGCCGTACAAAATCAAATGACCAAATACACCCTGGAAATTGTCGGAAAATAAATAAAAAAACCGACTTTTTGGCGCACCAATTTTTTACGGCACTACGCGTTTTCTTATTATTTTTCATGGATCTATCGATGGTAAGAATGCCGTACAAAAATATATGACCAAAATGTACTCACTCTACCTGTACTTTTGAATTCTCACCTGCACTCAGTTGGACAGCTTACAAGTGACGGCATAATGCTGAATCTTATTATTTTATGCTCTTATATCGTTCTACATAGGTCATCTAGTGGTTCAAATGACCCAACATTTTTTTAACACGGGCCTGTAGTCTATGAGGTATTTGATGCGTACACGTTGTGGGATTAGTTTGAAATAAGAACAACTTTATAATAAGCAATAAACAATAAGCAATAAACTTTATAATATACAGAAACTGTTATCCTGGGTTGGAATAGGCCAGAATATTCGCAGTAGGTACCTGTTATCTTTAAAAAATTGTATCACAATGGCAATGGTGAAAAATCTTCCAAGTTATACTTTATATTGAAATGTAAGTCGCGATCTTTTTTCGTTTATGACAAACTGACATAGTAGATGCATTAATTAATATCTTAGAGTATAAATAGAAAAAATTCTGGGAGGGATAGAGTTTTTTTTTTTTTTTTTTGCATTTACCTATGCTTTTGTCGAAAAGGTACGACAAATCAAGCTTCACCGGACTTGCGGGGGAGTGGTGGAAGACTCTACCCCAGAGTACGCCTAATCGAGTATGAACCGTAAGCACGGATATGAACAGTCCGAATATCTTCAGCGCGTTCGTTTAGTATCAAATGGTTATCGGAGCTGATTATTTTTCCCGGTGAAAATAAGGAATTTAATAGGAGAACATTTTGAAATGTGCAGTGATAAGTTGCAAACATGACTGGAGGAACAAATAAAAAAAGAAAAATGTTATTGATTTCACCGCCCATACAAAATCTGCCAATATTTGCTTACGCTTGACATAAAGGCAGCGGAGCGATGCGCGTGCTCTATGTATATTTATTCTCTAAGATTAATATTTAAATACTAGATGTCATGTCTATACCATAAACTGAAGAATCGGCGTGTTATGATTTATTTAAAAAAAAACTGATTGTAGGTGATAAAGGGAGTGTAGCTGATTTTTTTTTTAAATTGACATATGCTTGTGTCGAAAAGGTACGACCAATCAAGCTTCACCGGGCTTGGAGTGTAGCTGAACACAAAAATACAAGTTTGGAAAAAAAAAACATATATATCCGTCTGTCTGTCTGTCTGTTTGTCCACAGTCTCTGGAACCGTTGAAACGATTTAAATGAAATTTTGCATGGTGGTAGCTTATATGCCCGGTCAACATCTTAGATGCTTTTTACCACGGGAAATAAAAATAAACACAACGCGGGCGTATAGATTGTGCATGTGCAGTTTATAAGATTAAGCGTAGACGCGTAGAAACTTTTTTTCTTTCTTCATGGCGTAGACGGGTAGTTCCGCTTGCACCCTAACGTGCTAAATCGATGTTTGAAGTCTTTAAAATGAAATTGACAATCGCCTGTCCTTTTTTGGTCTTAAAAGAGTGAAAAGGACTCAATGGTAGAAACAAGAATTAGAGCCAATTTCTAACTTATGTTATACGTACATACAAAATTGTCTCTCTCTCTGAAACACTTTAACGCCTAAACGGCTGAACGGATTGCGATGAAAATAGATTGAGTATTTAGATAGCATCATACGAAATTGAAAACAAGCGTATATTCATTATTTTTTGTTAGGTACTTGTGTTCGCTAACAAAGTGTAATAACATTATTTTTAATTAGTTTTTATGTTGTGCATAAATAAAGATTTACCAGATTTTTTAATTAGGTATGTACCTTATCTACATCTAGTATTACTATAAAGATCCTTATTTGCTGCAATCCTACGATATCTACTTAATCACCCGGCTGAGAAAACCTCTTAAATGCTTTCAAAAAATATTTTACAGGAAACACAAAAAACTACCTACTGAAAAAAAAGTATGATAGGTAAATAATAATTCTGTAGTTTTCTAGTTACTATATGATTATCTTTAGAGCTTTACAACAAATGCGTAAATTTTATAGTGCAAATACTGCGCGTTTTTTTGTCCAATTTGTAAAAAAATATATTTTACAAGAGCTGTCCTTTACGAGGTTTTGTCAACCGGATGACGTTATATTTATAGAGTTGGCAACTCGGTTCTGATGTAGAAGAGATTATTCGAATAGAAGTAACAACTTTGTGTGATCGCGATCGAAAGCAGCCATTGATTTTGAGATAATTTCATAATATAATAAAATGTTAGGTGCTTACGTCTCGTTATAAGAAACTGGCTTTCCGCCCATATTAACAGTTTTTCCCGTGGGAATAAGGTATTTTTCCGCAATAAAAGGTAGCCTATTATATAGGTTATTCTGATGTAATGTTAAGTTTCATTAATATCCATTCAGTAGTTTTTGCGTGAAAGAGTAAGAAACTCATCTGTTCACCCATCCATCCCTCCATCCTCACAAACTTTCGCGTTTATAATATTAGTAAATATTGATAGATGTTCATTTATTTTTAAACTTAATTTGGAAAAACCTCTTTAGTTACAGATGTTTTATCTCAGGAGTGCAGGCGATTCATACTTGTGTGTGTCTTGTGTATACACGTTGTGTTTGTGTGCGTAGCGCTCTGTTAGTAGAACGTACACAGGAGCACGTGTCTGTACGCACACAACTACAAGTAAGGCTGGCCTGCACTCGTGAGATATAATAATTGTATCTATGGATCGTAGAGGCGGAGTTTGGGAAACGGAATAATAGGTAACAAACAAACAAACAAAATCATCTATGCTTACTTAAGGTACTTTATTTCATGCTAAAACGTATAAGATAAATGTTCAATATTTTTTAACGATATTGTTAACTGTTTAACTGCTCACAACCTTTAAGGTTTGGTATTTATTATAGCACTAAATAATTATGTAAACCGGGCGTAATATGGCATTATTGCCCTTTCTCGCTTTTCCCGCTAGGAAATTGACACTTTCTAATACAGCGCGTTAAATAGCCGTAATAAAGTGTTTAAAAATGCTTAGTTAGAGTCTCATTTCGACTTGAACTACTTTAGTCTTAATTCTGGTGTGGTTTTGGTTATAAATACTCTGTACTAAGAAAAATTTAATTAACAATAAAAATAACATACCTACATTGTAAATTAATATATTATACAACACAATGTGTGAAAATTTTTGGCTAAGTGATTTTTCTAAGCGATTTAGATAATAGTATACATAGTTTAGACTAGCACCTTAGTAATTTCGTTCGTAAATTCAAGGGCACGCTGAACCTTATGTCCGTTGAATAAGGATCAGCTTATCCTGCGCTTCACCGTACTTAGGTCTCTGTGCTAACCAGCATTCAACTTAAATACCTTATACTAATTCACTTAAGAGGTAATCTGGCACTCGTTAACGATATAAATTACCTAAGTTTATTGCAGAAGGCCTAAAACACTTAGATTTAATGAGTATTTTAGGCCTAGTTACAGTTACATTGAACCCTTACTAGTCTTATAAATATATAAATAACTCATTCTGGCTATTCATACGTTTTCACACTTCATAAATATTGCTTTCCGCCGCGGCTCCGCCCACGTTAACAGTTTTTCCCGTGGGAATGAGGCGTTTTCCCGCGGTAAAAGGTAGCCTATGTTACTCAAGGTGAATTAAGCTTTCTAATAGTGAAATAATTTTTGAAATCGGTTCAGCAGTTTTTGAGTTTATTCATTACAAACATACACACAAAAATACAAACTTTCCTCTTTATAATAATATAATATATAATATAGTATGATATCTAGGAATATGAGATCCATAGACAATCTAAAGTCTAAAAAGATAGCCCGAAAAATCGCTAAACTTAAGAGGCACATTGCAGCTTTTGTTTGAAACTTTGGAAAGCCTCACAAAGTTATATTATGATCGCTCAAGACAAGCGTTCCCTGCTTTTTTAACCCCCGACGAAAAAGACGGTCGTTATAAGTTTGACGTGTGTGTCTGTCTGTCTATGGCATCGTAGTATCCTAAACGGATGGGCTGATTTAAATCTAGTAGTTTTTTTTGTAAGGTGTCACAATGGAGAGAGTTCTTAGCTATAATCCAAGAAAATATCTTCAGCCATTTGAAGATTATCAGCTCTTTTCTAGTTGTTGAAAGAATCGAATAACGGTTTTGCGGCGGCGGAGGTTATCCATGTGTCCTGTCTGTCTGTTTTACTCTAAACCTAGTCTCGTGAAATTTTGAGAATAGGTTCGTCAATTATTTTATTCTTTTGTCAAGTTAGATTTTTTTTTCTTCAATTTACAACATTATTTTTATTTAATTTTTTTACCATCTCTTTTCTTTAATTGACAAACGCTTGTGTCTAAAAGGTACTTTTTTTTTTTAATTGACCTATGCTTGTGTCGAAAAGGTACGACCAATCAAGCTTCACCGGACTTGCGGGGGAGTGGAAGACTCTACCCTAAAAGTCTAAAAGGTACGACCAAATCAAGCTTCATCAGACTTGCGGGGAACGAAAGGCTCACCCCATTACAGGCTCGCAAGGTGTAAGTACAGGTCAGAGAGCTTTTTGTGGATATTTTGTGTGATGGTTGAGTGAGATAAATAGTCAAGTTAGGATAGTAGCAGGTTCTATCTAGACGATTGAAACTTTTTTCTGTTTTCCATAGGCACTACCTTCCGTTATCACTGGCCGCTAAAATATCTAAATTAAAATTGTTGGTCTCTTTCATTCTTATGGGAATGGAAAAGGCTGGGAGATGAATGAATTTAATTTTGAATGAATGATATTCAAAATAAGTAGCGCAGTACTAATGGCTTACTCGACTTGCGATATAGTGTGGTCCACTCTTTATGGATATAGGATTCACATAAATATTATAATAGTTCAACTACTTTAGCACATGGTATAGCAAACTGCGCCAGGTATTCCCATGGAACCAGCCGACGTCATCAGAATTTGAATTTGGAAACTTTTCTGTGTGCTGTTTCCTTTTTGACCTGGACCCTGAACTAAACTTTGACCAAAACTGCTGTCAGATTCATTCTTACTGTGCGCACGATATTTTTAACGTCTTTCGAGTTAGCGCCTTCAAAATGTATGCAATTGAAAAACAGTTATGCCAATTGCATTCCATCTACATTACTCGTATATCAGAGCAATTTTGCAGTCATAATCTAGTACAAACGCGGTTAGTTTGTTAAGATAGAACCTGTGGGTATTGTAGTAAGAAATTAATCATCGCTATGCCACCCAGAAGGAGGCTGTACTGGGCTAATTAAACAAGCAACAAGGAATAGAAAATACTAAAATAATCACTACATAGTATAAAATAAAGTCGCTTTCTCCGTCCCTATGTCCCTATGTCCCTATGTCCCTCCCTTTGTACGCTTAAATCTTTAAAACTACGCAACGGATTTTGATGCGGTTTTTTTTAATAGATAGAGTGATTCAAGAGGAAGGTTTATATGTATAATACATGCATAATATACTGAAGGATAACCCACAATAACCATTTTCCCGTGCGGAGCCGGGGCGGGTCGCTAGTAAATTATAAAATAGCTAGCTTTCCGCCCTGCCGCACTAACAGTTTTATCATGGGAATGAGGGATTTTCCCGCGGTAAAAGGTAACCTATGTGTTACTCTGACGTATAAGCTATATTGTTGTAAAGTTTCATTAAAATTCCTTCAGTACTTTTTATGTGAAAGAGTAACAAACAACAGATTACAGATGGATATCCATCCTCACAAAGCGTCGGTGTAAAGTGGCTAAATTCGGAAGTTCGCCAGTTCAAGTTTTGGCACGTACCAATGTGTTTTCTAATTCAAACGTATACGTTTTCCGACGTTCTTATGGTGAAGGAAAACATCGTGAGGAAACCAGCACTGGCGAAATAATTCAAAGGTTGTGTGAGCCGTTGATCAACCCGCACTGGGCCAGCTGGGCAGCGCGTAAGTGACGGCTGAAAGGATATGCTCAATAAACGTATTTGAATAACTTCCCCAAATATTCTTTACACAGAAATGAAAAAAAAACTTATCAATTGTTCTAAAATGATAAGTGCCAATAGGAGCTTTTAACTGCATAAATAATAATAATATAACCTTAGGCTTTTAAAATTAGTTAATGCAAAAAGATTAATAGAGAAGATTAATAGTAGTATATAGTACCCACCTACACACCCGAGGACCTTTTCTACGTGCAATTTGCAATACATCGCTACTTATTTCTATTATAGAGGAAAGATTTGTTTTATGTTTGTAAAGAATAGTCTCTCTCGTACAATATTTCACCAAAGTAAATTCACATTATCATGAAGTAAACTACTTTGTATAATTTTATCAATTAAAATAATTATTGTGTTTTTATGAAATCCTACTATTATTAACGCGAAAGTTTGTGAGTATATATATGGATGTATGTATGTTTGTTACTTTTTTAAGCAAAAGCGATGAATGGATTTAAAATGAAACTTTACGATAATATTGCTTATACGTCAGAAACCTTTTACTGTCGGAAATTCCCACTTTGCCACGGGGGCGGGGCTTGTGGGGCGATTCGGCCGCTGAGATTCGGACGCGGCGGCCGAATCGCCACGTTAATTATTTTTAGCATTTTTGACGGGTGTTTCGGCAGCAGCCTTAATCTGAAGCAAAGTAACGTCAGCAATATCACAGAAAAATACTTATTTTACTCGAAATACCCGTCGAAAATGTTAAAAATAATGAACCTAAAGAACTCGGCGGCCGAATCGCCCGACAAAATTGCTAAAAATAATCAACGTGGCGATTCGGCCGCCGCGTCCGAAACTCAGCGGCCGAATCGCCCCACAAGCCCGGGGGCGGAGATTCAGATATCCTACAATAGGATAACAGTACACGTAGGTACAACAAAATTATGTCTGTAACTAACGCGCAAACGGTCATGCTAGGAAACTGCCTGATTCGATGACACGAATAATTGGATTGCCAATTGACAAGCAATCTACAACAAAGTGTTTACACTGCGCCAGTAGACTAGAAAAGTAGTAAGTAGCGAAGTGATTACCGTTCCTATATTTATCATGACGACTGATGATTACGTATCATTCCATAAATAGCTCCAGATTACGATACTTTTGTCCGCGCTCTGTTTTGCGCCTGCACATTGCCGACTACCGATGGTAGTTAAGTCATCAGTATCGAGTCGTCGAATTATAGAGGCCGTGCTGTGTTTAGAGTAATTTTACCCTTGTTTTAGTATAGTTTAAGTATTATTTGCGAAGGTTAATTTTGTATTTGCTGGCGACATTGTATGTAATGTACATTTAAAATGGTTACTAAATGATATAGGAGGTTCTCATTCGGCTATGTCTTTTTTATAGTTTTGATTTCATTGCTTATATTGTTAATTGTTATTGCTATAATATTGTTCAAACTTTTTTATTACTAAAAATATTAGGCCTGTTAGAGTTTATGTTTCATTTTTTTTTGTTTGTTTGTTTGTTTGTTTGTGTGTAGTCAGATGGAAATTACTGCAAGCCCAAAAGCCTCTTTTTGTAATTAGCATTATGCTGTTCTAGGAGTTTTGTTCCAACACAAGACAGAATCTAAAATTCTATGGTTGAAATGGAAAATTCTGAGGAGCTTCAGGGGGAGTGAATAATAATGTTAAAAAAAAAGCATGATGACAGCAAAAAAACTCTTCCTCTATGCATAACTAAATTAAATCATATTACGTGTCAAGTAGATATGTACTGATTTTTAATAGCTCCAAAGCTCGTTTTTATTTGTCCATTTATAAATATTAGGTCTCTGTGGTGTAGTGGCAATCAAGTTGGCCACGTAATGACTAATAATCACAAAGAGGTCGCTTTAATTCCCAACAAAAAAATATAAAAGAAAATATTTAAATTTACTGACTACTAAAATGCACTAGTGTTACTAAGGTTGATATAATCGATAGTATATTCCGAAAACTAGGAACATAAAATCATTCGACGCTAGTAGTTAGCAAGTTCACTGTCGTAATCTAAACGAGTGTTGCATAAGTCTCTATTATACATTGTACAGATCAGTTTGATTAGCGGTTTCATTGGCGAATTACTGGCTATAATCGATAATCGATGAAAAAAACCGCCGCCGGTTGCTTTGTACTGTTACATGTAAAAAAAAACTAGGGAAAGTATGAGTCACAGTATATAATGTATACGAGTTACAGCGTATACTTATTGAATAATTTGTAATTTTTGTTGATTCATGGTTGTAAAGCGAAAACGCCTGATATTTTGCACATTTTTTTCATTTTACTTAAGCAGCGTTGCCTGAGCTTTTTATCTGAGGGATTTTAAAACTTTTTAGTGAATAAAGTGGGATTCTTTTGCCGAAAGCGGGAAATAGGAAAAAAAGAACGTAAAAAAATATTATAATTAATATTTTTATTTACGTTTACGTGACAAAATATAGCGAAAATTGCTATGGAAAAATATACTTTTATAAAAATACATAGACAAGTCCCCACCGGCATCCGAACCTGGAACCTCCGTAACGTAAGGCGAGTATTTGACCACTCGACCACAGAGGCTGTCACTTGCACCCAGTAGAGTTTGTGTAGTATTTATTTCCACAAAGGTTATTTCGTACTATATTCCTGACCTAGTTATAGAACAATGCAACCTGCAGCGCAATAGTAACAAACTAAATCTAAGCGGCAGTTCCGACCCGAATGTACCAGGCGTTCATAAGCGCGAGGCAGTTTATCATCTCGGCCCGTTATCTGCTGTAACTGACGGTGTTGCCAACTGAATACACAAAAAAAGAAATTGTTTCTTGTTGTATTTTTATAGGTAGTAGATAAATTTGTTGTATTTTTTTAAGTGGAAGGAAGTGGTCTCTGCCTACCCCTCCGGGAAAGAGGCGTGAGTTTATGTATGTATGTATTTTTTAAAGTTTTTGACATAATATTATTTTACTCTTTGACAAAATAAGTATTTAGTAAGTATATTCCACGTATATTGTATTTCACAAATAAATATATTAATATCATGGGTAGGGTAGGTATTACTAATACTATAACATATAATACAGTCCACTGCAGAATTATTCTCTCCTGTGATCGCTGTTAGTATCTCTCCATAAGCTTTCACGCCTAAACAGCTGAATGGATTGTGATGAAATTCGCAAAACTATATGACTTCCAGACAGGAGGATTTAAGCGCAACCAAAATAGAAACTTCAATCTTACGTAACCCTAATGGTTAACTCTAATTTTATAAAATGCTGTAAAAATTTAATTTCAAATTAACTCTCCTTAAATTGCTGTGATGAAAGTCATTTTAGTGTGTATGTAATCTATTCCAATATTTCCAATATTATAAAGACGAAAGATTTGATTTTTTGTGTGTTTACACATGCAAACCTCCTATACGCTCCGAAACTTTATTTTACTTTATTTTACTTTGTACAAAGATTGAATAAACCTTGTGGAGGTACATTATGCTACCTGTTACCGCAGGAAAATTCCTCATTCCCACGGAAAAAACTGTTACCGAAAAGCTAGTATAAGTTTTTTTTTTGTATAATGCGCAGATAAATTTTAAGGTTGGCAGCATTGGTAACTGCGCGGCTGCGCTCCGTTTGGTTCGCTGTTTGAGATGCCCAGGCGCAGGTGTTGTGTCGGTATCTAGGTAAGTTGGTAGCCCTTAGATTACTACGTTCTATAATAAATAACTGTTTAATCTATCTATATTTTATTTTGTCTGGATAGAATTTATGGTAGAAATAAATTTCTGGTCATGGCTACGGAAAGGTGTAATTGTGTGACTTGATAAATCGAAAAATGTACTGTTTCTGAGGAATATGAAATTGATTGACAATTAATATAATAGCAATGTAATTGAAGTCTGTATTAGATAAGAATTACCGACATTCTAAGATGAAATATCTGAATTCACAATACAAATTAGCACCTTACTTGTTCCGCTCATAACAATTATTACTTATTGTAAAAAAAAAAGATCCGACTGCGGGGTGCCCCTTAAATTGCATAACATAAATATCCCTATTATGAAAATCCATAACAGACTTGCCATAACTTTAAATAGTATAACAATTAGAATCCATAATTTAAAAATACATACCATTATTTAACATAACTATTAAAATCCATAATTGTATAATCTTACAAAATCATAAATTTAAGATATTTTAGTAAAAAAGAAGATAATAGAAACAGCATATTTGGTGATAAAAATAATAATTTAATATAATATATGTTTACTATATTAATTTGTCATATTTATATTTTTTATTTATTATACATACTAACAGTATTCATATTAAAGTTAGGGCTTTTAAATATTATGTATTTTAAAATTATGGATTTTAATCATTATGTCATTTGTCGATTATGGATTTTCGATATATACATTTTCAATTATGGGTTTTAATATAAACCCCCGACTGCGTGATTGTTTTTATAATTTCACATTTAAATTCCAAACATTTTCATAGAACTTAGCGATATCAAAATAAAAAACATTGATTTGCGATAGCTTTTGAATTAAAGAAAATCTTTTGAAGAAAAATGATTTGGTGCCAAAAATCCACCACTTTTAGTTTTAATAATGCTGAAATACCCAGAGCCCTTATTTATCTATTGCCAGAGTCACTGTCACCATTAAGATGAATCTAACTATAATTTACAGGTTAGTCAAGTTAAAATCCATCAAGTCGTTCAGAATATAAAAAGCCCAGAAATTATTCTATTTATACTCTAAGATAAAAAGAACTATGGCAAAGAAATATACATTCACGCAAAAACATAATCCTTCTTCAGCAGTCAGGTAAAAATAAACATGCAGTACAAACTTGTCAATGTCTGGGTTATGCCGCGGACACACTAGCGACATGAGTAGCATCAATTACTGTAGCGGTGTGAACACGCCTCTGCGCCGGCTTCCCGCATCGTGAGAACTGTCTTTAGGCTGGTGGTGTAAAGGAAAGAAAGCAGCGACAAAAAAATCGGGATAAAATTTCAAGTGACTCGACAATATAGGTAATTTAAAAAAATGCTTTGCAATTTACAAATAATTTTTACTCTTGTCTACTCAAATTTATCTTTCTTGTTTAAGTCATCATTTCATTCATAACCATGTAATATATAGCTCCATGTGGTGTTACAAAGGTCGTAGGGTACAAATAAATTATGGTCCACAGATTCAGCCGAAAGACGAACACTGTTGGACCAAGGCCTACCCCAAGAACTTCACAGCAATCGGTCCTACTCTATCCAGCGACTTCCCGCGATCCTCACTTCGTGTCCTCGGTCCACCTTGTACGAACATTCGTACATGTGTTCAAATACAAAATTAAAAGATTGCTGTGATGAATGTTATTTTAATTTGTATAAAAAAATAGTTTTTTATTTTATACTGTGACAGACATGCAATGTTCAAATAATTTTGTGCAGAAATGGAAACAATATGAATTAAATAACTTGTAGATATTTTTTTTCTCGTGTGATTTAAACTTTTCAGTGCACATTTTTTTCTCTCGTAAGGTATCTTTCAGATTACGTATCTTCTACAAATCTTTACCGTATATCGCCTTAATCGCTAGAACTCGTTATTTAATCCACAAAATCATAGCCCTTCATAGACAGCCAATTTATACGATTTACCACATAAATTACAGCTAACGAATGGTTATTAATGAAAAACCGTCGTGGCCCAGATAAGCCAGGTTATTTTTGAAGTTACTATTGCCATGTTAATTTGTGTGTGGTTACGTCAAGACTGTGAGGCTCTAGCTCGCCATACATATCGCTTAGCGTCTTGACTAAATAATTGGATTGTAGTTCTAAAAAAAGTTTAACAGTATGTGTGTAGTTATGTCTGTGATTTTGCGGTTATTTTAAAAGTCTAGTATTAATAGATACGTTATGTGGCATCATAATTTGCTTTACATTATGTTAATTCGAGTAATTAAATCAAAGTTGCAATTTTTAAGTTTTATTCCATTCCATGAAAAGAAGCCTACTTGTCTTGCCAGAAATACATCATAATTTAAACGTATTCAAGAAAAAAAAAACATAAATTATATTACTGAGTAATTTAGCATTAAAAGCACTAGTAAATAATCTTACTTTCAATATAATAAATCATTACAAACGCATTTAACGTTTTTATACTGACAGACAGACGACCTTTAACATTGATTCAATGTTAAATTCTTGCTATTTAAATTTAACTCTATGATTTAGTCTTTTAATACGTTTTATTATGCAAAAATGTATCTGTAGACATTGATAAAGTGTATCGCTGGATTTGTGTTCATATTTTCCTCCTATTTATTTGACCCTTTTTTGCCTGTTATGAATCTAAATTTAGTCACACTGACCTTTAGACGTCATTATATTGCATTAAATATTTAAATAGTTCCTTGAACAAACACAGTCCCAAAGTCCTTTTAAAAGAACATCTAATAAATATGGTAAACTATGTGAAGCGGAAATAATGCTGGTGCTAATTTTTCTCACAAATATGACCTTCTGTGTTCTGTATAAAGTACACGAGTTAGTAGAACGAATAATGGAGAATTTGAATGACCTACATTTTGATAGAAAAAGTCGCTAAAAGAGTCAAATAATGGCGACAAATATGTGGCGTGGGTAGGTCCCCACAAGGTGGACTGTTAATTCAAAGAGAGTTAATGAAAGCCACTGTTATTATTCGTCGTGGACATCTTTAGGAGAGGTTTTTTGTCTAGCTGTGGGCTTCTTGACTCGAAAAGGTATCATGACATGAATACCTTTATGTTAATCCAGGGACAAGTTTCACTGCAGTTGAAAAACATTTTCGAAAGAATACAGCATAATTAAAATATTACTGATTTTATTAAAATTTTTGTTTTAAAGTTACATATTCTCCTGAAGTTTTGAATGTTTTTACTGTCCCGAAAGAGTTTGCTCTTAATATTATGTACTACTTTTTTCAGTAGGTAAGTAATTAAAGATTTACAACTAAAAACTAATACTCATATAAAACCAATACCCACCTGCGCTATAAAGTAACCATGACCACGAACTCCCACATAGTAAAACGAGTAATAAAAAAATAACTATTACCCATACAAAACGCATCAGCCGGACAGCTAATAAACCAACAAAACGAATTCATTAAAAACTAATTGAACACTCATGTAACCATACAAGTTCATACAACCAGCCCTTTCTTTCATCGATAATTACTGCAGACAAAGAGATAGAACAACACTATCTCGATAAAAGAAATTGAAAGAAAAAAGCGGCTATATAGATGCGTGCGCGCCGACAGACAATAGATCGAAATCGCGCGGGTGGTAGAAAGTCGTGTGTGAAGGGGATAGCGATATACAGGGTGAAGATCGTTAGCGGCCTAGTGGCTAGGGCCGTTGACTTCCATTTAGAAATTCGCGGGTTCAAGTTTCGGTGTTACCAATGTGCTTTTGAACGAAAACCTGTATGTGTAATTCAAAGGTTATGTGTATATTGATCAATCCGCATATGCTTAGGTACGGTCTCCTGCATAGAAAACGGACCCCCCTATCGTAAGCGGCGGGTAGTCATCGCTTATGGCAGGGGGGTCCGTTTTCTTTGCAGGAGACTGTTTCGAGGTTAACCTACTTCACAAACGCTGGTGTCGGAATTGTTAAGCCGCCTTAGGTTTCCGACATGGCTCATATGATGAATTACATCCGTAGATAGTAGCCGGGACCTAAAGTCATTGGTCCTTGCTTTCTGAAGCGCGAAATCTTTCTTTTGGGACAATCAGGTGAGTCAGCCTGCAATGTCCATATAACCAAACTGGGGAAAGTCTCACAACGTAATATTTGTTCGACGGATCCCCACCGGGATTCGAACAAAAACAAAGAAGGGAACAGAACATCAACCATCATCAAATCACAAAGGTGCCGTCACACACGCGACGTCAGAATTGTGGTTGGAACACACCAAACCCGTCATTACCCGTCTCACCTCATTTGTGCGGCGGCAGTTACCTAATTTGGGTAATCGACTACAAATGAGACCGTTACAATTATAATTCCAATGACTTCCATAATTTATTCCCGGCTGAGCTCTGAAAGCCTCGTGGCTGGACCTACCGCAACGCAACGCGCTTTCTACTGGGGTGACGGGTTTTAATAGACCGAGAGGTGGCGCCAAAAAAATAACGACGACAAGTGACAAATAAAATAACAGCCTCGAATTCTCGCGTCATTTATGGAGGTTCCGCGTGTTTTATTTTGAGATTTTCCCCAGTTAGGTTAGGAAATTGCATCCTGAAGAACCTGATTGACTGTCCGGAAAAGCGAGATGATTCAGTGCTTTGGAAGATTCGTAAAGCAGTTGGTGTTATCTATTATCTACAGATGTAGGTAGTCATTACACGAGCCGTGTCAGAAGCGTTAGGAGGTTCAATAATTCTGACACCAGGGTTTGTGAGATAGGTAAACCTCGAAACCCATATGATAAGCAAGCAAGCAATGCATAAAATAAATGTGTAACCATTTAGATATGCACAAATATGGTCTATATCCAGAGGTATATGTTGGTCAACATCCATTGTAATAAGGAATCAACTCTGAAAATTTGGTCGCATGTTAAGCAGTCGCTAGTCGTTCAAAGACGACATGTAAATAGTGTCAATAAACTACAATACTCGTATAAAATATTCTTAATTCACTCCATAAACTGATTCAGAAATAGGAAATTTAAATGAAAAATAGTTAATATTCGTTTTATAAATAATAAGCACAGAGATTAAACTCTCAAAAAAAAAGCTGGATATCATAATTTTTAGTAAAAACCTTTAAAGATTTCACCCCAGCCAGTACTTATTCGATTTTTGTGTTTTTGTGTTTTGTAATATAGGTGTATCCAGTACTACCTCTTAGTCTAAAATGGCTCGAAGTGTTGTGATGTTGTGTTGTCTAAGCTTGTATGTCATTATGTTGATTACATCATGGATTTATAATAAAGAAAGGATTACAAAATATATATATCCGAAAAAAATCTATGGATTATGGTATTATATTATAGATTAAAGTAGTATTTTGCGGTAGACGTATTTTGTGAGTTTTTTATAACCTTTATCTGCCTATCTTTAAGTATAGGTAATTTAAAACATTTTTAAGCCCTTCGATGAACAATAAACATTTTTCTGTGAAATAGAAACGCTGTACATAACTGAATATGATACCATCTTTACAATCCAAAAAAATAGAATAGAATAAAATAAAATTTTCGTTGGTAAAAAGAAACACAAATCGATTATTTTCAATGTCATACCACACAACGCATAATAAGTTACACTGCGCTAAACCCTAAAAGCAAAACAACAAGTTGAAACCGTACCTTAACTCAGTCACACATAAGTTAGCTTAAGAAGAACTAGTATACCTAATTCTGGGAATCTAATCGTTGCCATAGATCTTGGTCCTGCGGCCTTGACGGCGTTGCTTGACTCAACTCATTAATGCGTCTTACTTAGTATAGCCTTATAAGGAAATCTGCTGTATCTAAGCTTGAAATGTTGCTACGTACTGTTTTTTGTACCTGTTTTGTCTTTGTAATAATGATGCTTCCATAACCAAAATCAAAATTGATAATCAGAGACGGAGCCACTCAGGCCTCGTCTCGTCTTCTTCACGATGTTTTTCAGTATCAACGCGCTAGGCCGTGGTCCGAGGCTCCCTCGAGCCGACCCTAGACGCGTTGGTATATATGACTTTCTTTTGGGGTAGAGTCTTCTGCTCTCCCGCAAGTCCGGTGAAGCTTGATTGGTCGTACTTTTTCGACACGAGCATGAGTCAATATAAAAAAAGAAGATGTTGATCTCCCAAGTCAAATATCAGTTATTCCCAAAGGTAAGGTTCTTTATACAAATAATTAGAAAATCGGTAGCCTCCGGGAAGGTGGCTTCGAGGAATGGTAACCTCGGAGAATAATGTGATTTAGAACAGGACGAGAGATGAGACCTCATAGAGAGAGAGAGACAGAATGAGTTTAAAAAGACAGTACGGATTTTTAATTGTTATTGTGATTAAAATAGTATAATTTTGTTAATTGTTTTGATACCTATTATGGTTTTTTTTGTAATTTGTAGTATAATTTTGTTTTTTTGTTTTAATAGAATGGTATTTTGTGATTTGTACGTATAAAATCATAAAATAAAAAAATCCAGGCTTCAAAATAATTTTTTAATTTAGTTTATAGAGGTAAATAAAAACGGAAAATATATTGAAAACTTACCTTGGGTGCTTGAATTATGATGGCGTACACTGGTTGGGTTTCTGAAACAAGAAAAGATATAAATTAATATTTATAGCCATTCATTTACTTAAGTGTCATTATTATCAAGATGGCTGCATATTAGTTGAGAGTATTTTTATTTTCAAAATATTAACATTGTTAATTTCGGATAGAATTTGAATTTCAACTTACTTTATTTTCTAGGCAAATAACAATGTTACGAAGTAGAGAAATATATCTTAAATTAAGTAAATACCCCCTTTTCACGCTTTTTACTAGAAGAACAGTAAGGGACAGGAGATTGTCAATTTAGTTTCAGACATCAAACATCAATTTAGTGCGTCTATTACACTAGTATATTATGTTGCGTAAAAACACTGTCGAATTATGTGTATTTTTTTAAGTCGCATGTTTTTTTTTCTATTGTATGTGATTTCGTCCTTAATGGTACCCAAGATGGACGAAAAAGGCCGCGCTTAAATTAATGTTTATAGGTGACTTTATGACACAAATTACAGGACAGGCTTTACTATAGTAAAGCAATAAATATATCGTTAAGTATATTTAACGACTTTGGCCTTATGCATTGTTAAGCAGTATATTAGTATAACAATAGCTTTTCTAGCTTTATAAAATCTAGGTCATATTTTACGAGCACATTACGAAGCTCTAACAACCCAGGGCGGGACCATGTGCACAACGAACTAGACCAAATGCAGCCCTGAAGGCAGCCCTGGTAATGAGCCGCAAATGTAGATCATCACAACCTAAATACGCTCGCACCGTTAGTAGCGTAGCCTTGTTGTTGCACAGGGAAGCACTGAGGTAAGGGAGGGTAAGAGTTAAACTGAAATAGACAACTAATACGCAACACTATCTGTGTTTAAAATGTTTAAATACACTAATGCCGAATTTAAGCTGTTACGCCCGCCATGCGGAGCGACATAACGAAGGAAGTTGGAGATGAATAGAAACACAAAATTGCCACCAAGAACTATTAGGGGTATATTAATCACTGTTACAACTCAATTTCAAAACTTTATACAACTGTTTCAAAACTTTAGGTAAATATAAAAATACATAACCAGAGTGGCCTTGAAGCGGCCTGAATGAGAAGTGAAAATAAAAATGGATGATTTGACGGATGATTTTTGAATGAATTCCAAAATTAAATATTCAAATTTATAGAAAGAAATGGTAAATGAGATGAAAAATGAAGTAGAAGCGAAGCAACGAGGTAGCATGCAATGTTAGACCACGTGACTGACACGAGCCTACGTCATTTCTACGTCATTTTGCCTATTCATCCTTGTCGAATGTGTGTAATAGACAAGGATGAACAGCGCAAAATGACGTAGGCTTGTGTCAGTCACGTGGTCTAACGGTTAGACCTTGTTTTCTTGGACCATGCTATAGATAGAGCACACATTATTTTGCCGCGTAAGTTCGGTTTGGCGATGGTGTATACAGGGCGTCCCACGGCTATGCCACATGGAGGGAAAGTACCTTAAATATTGTAGATAGAACATTTTACTGAAAGGAAACATTATTTTATTTCTAAAAACTACTAAAACTGCATTCATACATTTTTTAATAAGTACATGGTTGAACCGGGAATCGAACCCGCTATACGAGAAAAAAATATATCCTATAGTTTTATCATACCGATCGAAAGGCTTCATCATAAGGGTTATTTTTTGCTAAATAACATAGTGTCAGAAATAAAAGGAAGACTATGTATTTTAACATTTTTAACACAAAATTTATCAATTTTATCAAATGCGCAAAATGACCCCCACGCTGTTGAATACTTACAAATCACACTCTTTATTTCACTCCTTGTCGATTTTTTTAACTCGTTGTGGTGGATATTTAGAATAATATGTCTAAGGTCTGTTTGTAGCTCGTGGACACTTTCGTACCGGTTCTTGTGAACTAAATTTTTAAACATAATCCCATTAAAAAATCCTAACGGGGCTAGATCTGGCGATCTAGGCCGGCCACCTCAAATGTTAAAATTCATAGTCTTCCTTTTATTTCTGATACTATGTTACTTAGCAAAAAATAATTCTTATGATGAAGCCTTTCGATTGGTATGATAAAACTACAGGGTGATTTTTTTCCTCGTATAGCGGGTTCGACTCCCGGTTCAACCATGTAATTATTAAAGAATGTATGAATGCAGTTTTAATAGATTTTAGAAATAAAATAATGTCTTCTTTCAGTAAAATGTTCTAACTACAATATTTAAGGTACTTTCCCTCCATGTGGCATAGCCGTGGGACGCCCTGTATATCAGCCGAATACGTCGGAACGTAAATTCAGCCGCCGAACTTCGCTAATTGCTAAGTTGCGTAAACTTGCGTAATTTCAGCATAGTGTGTTTAGACACTAAGTGGAAGTTAAAAGAATAACCTAAGTTCTATGGAGTTGTTTATTAAAATACTCTTCTTTCAAAAAGCCAGAGATTCAATTAAAAGAATTACATACAAGTTGATAAAGAAATACAGGTTGTATTTCATGCTGTACTTTCACGCTTATGTTTTGCAGTCTGGACCTGAACGATTTTTTGTTGTTGCTGTTATGATTGCTAATAGGTGAAAAACAATAGGAAAGAACTAGAAAAAAATTCGCCCCTAAATTCGTCCCTGGTTCCATGAAGTAGATAGTGATACTGCGGCATCGAAATATAAGGGTTATAAGTTGCAGTTAGTCCAGTTTCAGACAACCAGGTCTCATCGCTGTGGGCCAATCTAGCCACTAAATCTAGGTTACCTATAGAATACCTTTAGCTTTCGTTATCCCGAGGGCTACATTTTACTATGCGTCTTTAAATATGTTTAGTAAAATTTGATTCCATTTTGTTCTGAATTATAAATGAAGAAAAAAAAGCACCTTACACTCATTTTACAATTTATAACTAAGCTTTCCGCTACTAAGGAATTTCCTCGCGGTAAAAGTAAGTAAGGTCTATTCTTTCTTTATACCAAGTTTCATTAAAATCGTTTCAGTAGTTTCAATGCAAACAAACAAACAATAAAAAAAATCCTCTTTAAAATATTATTAAGTTAAATTAAAGTTTGAAATAACTTCTTTTCACAAGCTTTCAGCGTTTGAAGAAAAATATAGAGTCGCGTACACTGTATTCGTAACACAAAAATAAGAAAAACATGCCTGTAAGAAGAAAATATTTCAAAGTATAAATACACGTGGTATTTCCGCACTTTTGAAGCGAACTGTACATATGACAAGTAACTTAATAACTATAATACATTGCTGTTTACATGTCAACAAAACAATAATGCTCTATAATGTAGGGTGCTAAACTATCAATCAATATACACATCAAACGCGTTATCTAGGTGTCCATCGCTGTTCGTGACCCGTGACCGTAAGTGTCGAGTCAATGTTGTCAGTAATGTACGCCATATTAGACTAATTCATTCGGCTGTTTGGAATTAATGTGTACTCAGATTGATTCCGTGATATAGAGTAAGAGGAATGTCTTTTTCAATTAGTTACCTTTTTGATTATGAATGTTTCTTTGAAAGATATATTGCTATTTTAATATTCAGAAACAACTGAATGAATAAAAAAGTACCGTTAAGTGTAGTTGACAAATGCGATAATCTAAGAATGTTCATACCTAATAAGAATAAAAACGAAAAGTTTATTGATTGAATTAAATACTTTAAAGACCTATGTTACATATCTATATGACGTATTATAATGTAATACATAATTTATAATAATAATATGGATGTATAATGTGCACAAATCGCGAAAGTTCCAAACAAAAAAATAAATTGTTGAATATTTTCATGAAACCTCAAATATTTTGCCGAATCCCATTGTAAGCAATTTTTCAGTACAGCTAAGAGCGTTCCGAGTTGAACACTTTACAATCAATTCAAATCCCTTGTTCTGATATTATAAAAACGGTGTCAAGTCCAAAATACTGCGAATACTACTAATCCAAAATGACTGTTTTTTTTTGTTGCTTTATTTTTTGTTGCTTACGCCATTTAGATTCTATTTGAAATGAAAAAAATAAAGAAAACAGTTTATTCCGGGTAAACACAAATAACAATACAATAAAACTAGAACAATGATCATAAATTTCAAGTTTGATCTGCTCTTCACTGTATATTCTGAGTGGTATCAGGCTTTTCATCATACTACTGCCAATGCAACTGGCTTCCGTGTTGGTCAGACAGACGGACGGACAGTTTGTTTATACTAATGTTGCAGTAAACGGTATTTGCATCGCAGAAATACTGACAGGCAGACGACTATGTCATGGTTCCGAGATGGGATCAGACATTTGTTCGAAGTTGTATAATTAATTGTACAATGTATTTTATCTATCTTCTTCTATCTATACCTACTATAATAAAACTGAAGAATCGGCGTGTCTGTAGCTGAACACAAAAAATACAAGTTTTGAAAAAAATTACCGTCTGTCTGTCTGTCTGTCTGTTTGTACACGCTAATCTCTGGAACTACTGAACGGATTTTAAAGAAACTTTACATCAATTATGGTTTGTACATCGGAATAACATATAGGATACTTTTTACCGCGGGAAAGTACTTCTTTCTTACGGGAAAACCTGTTTGTTATGCGGGAAAGCTAATTATCAAATACAATTTAAATTGTTTCTATTATAATTCTCATTTTCACAATTTCCCACACACGTCAATCGCATGGTTCCTTTTACGTCGCATTGTTAAGGGCCAGGTGTGGGTTCGATTCCTGACGCGGAAGCGATGGAAGTATCGCCTTGTCGACGTTGAGACGGAAAGCGTAGCTGAAGGCTGCTGTGTATATACAGCCTTCAATAATGAGGTTACTCTGTACTTGAGCTTTGTCTTCAATAACGGGTTTTCTCAATAAACTTTAACAAAATGAAAAGAAAATCTTGGCAATATTTTTTCATGTTCAAAATTAGTTGTTAACGACTTTTTAGACGAGAAATAATAAAAAAAGACCAATTTCAATTACTTTTATTTTAAATGTATTCCTTTGTGTTTTGTTCTTAATTTTTCAAATAAACAGCATTTGATTTTGATGTACAATTCATTGACAATTAAAAAAAAACGGTTTTTGAGAGTTTCTTCTGTAACCGTCTTTATTTGATAATGCTACTTATATCTATAACATATTACGAAGGTTTCATGAAATTAACAACCTATCAATTTACTGCACTAAACTCCAAGCAATTTAATCTGAATCGTCACAGGAAATGCCAGATCTCGTACACGATCAATCTCGGCTTCAATCCAGATGCCTCGGCGTCAATACCTCGGCCGTGGGGAAGTGGGGAATGCTTTGCTACCTATCTGTCATCGCGACGGCGCAGATCTGATAGAGCTCTGAGATCTGCATGTGTCACGTTTACTTGATGCCATGAAAACAGTGGGTAGAAATGATTTTTACACTACAAAGTTATTGTTTTGCTCTTGCAACAAGGTAATAGACAGTTAAGAGTTATAAGAGCACGCTATTTTAGGCTTTCACCTAGGACATTTCATTCATCATTTCATCTTGATGAAAAAATACATTTTACACTATACTTATTAAAAGAAAACATAAATTTTAAGTCTTTTTTGCATTAGATAATCTGTGCAGGTGCCATAATACATATTACTTTTATTTAAATTATAAGGCGGGCTTTGATCGAAAACCCAGAATTTTATTGTGGTCCGGTTTTTACCCGGTCTATAATTTCAACCCTTCCCGGACACTTCCCGGACATCCTCCGAACTAGGACAAATCCGGGAAAACCCGGACGGATGGCAGCCTTAACTTAAACCAACGCCCTAGTACCGCGGTCAGCTCACCACGGTCGCCACGAAAATAATCAGTTCCACCCCTGGCCTAGATGTTTCACATCAAAAACTTACGGGGAAATCCCATGTGGACGCAGTGAACGTTTGTCAGGTGAAATGAAAGTTCACAGATTCTTTTCTTGTTCATCATTTCTGAAAACATTTTGAGTTGTGTAACATAACGTTTGACACTTGCGAACAATTGTCTATTGTTAACAGTTAACAGTTAATCTTGTTACCAAAACAAATTTGGATACAGGCAGCGCAGGTCCGATTGTTGTGGTGATCTTTGAAGGAGGCCTGTGTTCAACAGTGGACGTTTTCCAGGTGAAATGAATGGTCACAGAAAAAAAAAACTTGTTTTTTGTTTACTATTCGCTAGTCGCAGTTCTCAGGGCTTACATCTAAACGACACTGATGATGATCTCATTGCGTTTTTGCACGATCCACCTGCGCCCGCGCCGGTAACGAAACAAAACGTTTGTTACGGCTTTGTGTACAGCCAAAAGTACGCTTTATTCATCTACAGTCAAGTCCAAAATGGGTTGAGCTATAAAAGTTGCGTGAGAGTTTTTGAAATAATTGTGTGGGATAGCTCTTGCCCTTGAGTTTTAAAGACGCGACGGCAGGAAGAATGTGATCAGAATGTCAGCGAATATTTGGATTCTGCATTGATTGATAGGTCAAAAACTTTGAACGCATGCTTAACTTGAATAAAAACTAGGTTGTACTAACAATAATTATGGATCTTAACTGATATAATTATTATAATATGTATTTGAATTGGTTATAGACAAGCGTTAAACATGTGTTGAACTTATTTGTAACAAAATTGAACTTAAATAATTTCAGCTATGCGTGACAGACAGCATAACTAACAACGCATTTAACATTGATCAGTCCCTACCACTTTTTTACTCAGCCCTTTTTTATAACGAACAGTAATAGATGTTAATTTTATTATAGCCCTTGCTTGCTTTTATTATAACCCTTTAAGGATACCGACATCGGAGTTGAAACGTCGGTAGCTCTATCGAACAATCAATCGATACAGCTCTATTTATTAACCGAACAAAAAACGGTTCCACGCTACTGAGATACTAACCTATAGATTGGGCGATAACCTATTATGTTATTCGGTTTTTTAGACTTTTTTTTACCGTTAGGACCGTTTTCGTGAGAATTTTCGTCTGACAAACGAAACTTGATGGGTTAAAAAAGAGAAATGTATTAGAAGTGAATACCTATCGAAAGGACATCAAAAATATTTTTGTCCCGGATATTAAGAAAAATATTTTTCTAAAACCTAAAACGAACACTATTTTGACAGAGAATTTCTTAAAAATACAGGCCGTTTTCCAAAAAGCGTTAAAATAAATATACCCAGAAAATGGGCATAACAACCGCGATCCCCAACCCACCTGTTAAACGTGGGGATTATGACAACACATCTCTTCCGAGGGAGAGGCCTATTAGTGGACTCTTAAAGGCTGTATTAGTCATAATCATAGTCATTTATTTATTCGTCATTGTAGGTTACAAAGATGGTAAAAATATAATGCAAAATAGACTCTAAAACGGGTCTTGGGGCATACGATTGTCAATTAAATAAAGGATTTATTACATTACTGATAACTTTAAAAATGTAATTTATTGCTGGTTATGTTGACTAAATAAAAAATCACGAAATAATAAATTGTGGCGTTACGATTTTAAAATTTAAAAACATTATATACACCAACATTTCATTGAATTAAACATAATATTAAAATGTCAATCCAAATAAAAAGTATATTATTATAAATATCTATTTCATTTCATAAATTTTCATTCATAATCGTATATTCCATTCCTTCGCGTAGTCAAATTCATTTACACTGCAATAACTTTTATCAAGTGTGTGTTTTGTTTAGTGAGTACAAGGTTAGTTAAAAATGTGGTTACGGAAATAGTAACCGTGTGAATGAGATCGGAAAGTCGTGTGTGGTCTCTATTATTTTATTATTATTATTATAGTTATAACGCTAGACTAAACTACAGTTTATAATGAACATTATTTAATAGTTGCCGCAATAAAATAACTTCCACGTCTGTTGTGTTGTGGTAGTATTTACCCGATTGCAGAAGGAGGGTTATGTTTTTTAAGTGTATGCGTGTTTGTATGTATGTATAATTCTTTGGCACGTTCTGTAGCCAAAAGGGCTTCATCAATTTTGAATTTAGAGGTACTATTAGATTTATTTTAATGGTGAGATTGATAACTTTGTAATCAATGTTATTCAAATTCGATATGGCGAATTCTACGCGCCAATTACTCATATTTGCCTTCAAAATTTTTATTTTATTAAAAATCCATCGAGTAACTACCGCAGATGTGTAAATTAATTGCAAAAATATATACTTATTTTGTTATCATAACTGAAAATGTATTATTGTGTAACGCCACTTATAGGCTTAAATGTAATTTGAAATTCTTATAAATAAATGCGCAGTCGGGTTTTTTGTTCTTACAATAATTTTATATTCAGTAGAAGCCCTTTGCTCTGTTATGTTCTGTCTGGTCATTATAAGAGCGCTGAATTTATATACTAAAATATTATTTTATGATACTAATAAAACATTTAAGGCCGAAACCCACATACTCAGCGCGATCCCAAGCGATGTGGGAATTTATATGCAACCTGTCACTTAAGAAATCGGGAGCATCTGTGTTACAAGTTACATATAAACCCTCAGGTCGTGATTTTAAAGCGCCTATCTTTTTTACCGTTTTTAAGGTAAGTGCAAATGAACGATCTGAAATTCAGTACGATAGGTAATGTGTGATTTGATGTTAATTAAAGCCGTGTCACTCCACAGTTTAGGTATGATCGGCCAATGTTTAGATAGGGAACTCAACGTGTTAATAGAGAGGCGCGAATCGGCGCGATATGCGATAGAAAAGGACGCAGCAACTCGTGTTTTTAGCTAGTGCCGTGCGATTTGAGTTGCACTTTATTATGTCAATATTATGGTGGTTTTCCCTACATACATATCTTACATTTTGTATTACAAGCACAAGGATGTAGTGGATAGTGGTCACAGCGACATCAATATTAATTACTAGTGGAAACTGTTTTGGCTTACAGTATTACTATTGTATGTTAACCAGTAATGTTATATTGTATATAAGCTGTTTGTTTTCCTAATAAAGAAAAATAAAATTATAACGGAGCTAGGAATGCTATTAATTTCGTCGCTAAGTGAACCTTTTGTAAGGACTAATATTTAACCCGCTAAATACTGAAGAGAGTACTCTAAAATATTTGTTCTAAGTTGAACACACTGGATCAATGTGAGTTGGTAGACGTCAAACATGACCTTTAACGTGCCTTCCAAAGCACGGAATCACTACCCTTGCAACTGCCCAACTAAAGCGATCACAGAGTAATAAAAATATGTTTTATGGGTTTAAAAAAATACCTTTGTCTTAGCTAAGTTACGTTAGAGTTTTCGATTATCTTATTTTAAATTGGTTTCTCCATTATCCATTTCTGGTTGCGTAGGCTGGCTAAATAACAATTCTAATCAATTTTACGCAATGTAAGGTTATTTTAATAGCTGTTGTGGAGTCTCATATTATTCTGCTAACTAACTAACGGAAATAAACGACTTCATACGCCTTAGTTACGCCTACGTCGGAGTGGTACTAGCGTATTCAAAGTCACTTGGGTTATTTACTTCCTCATTGTGACTTTAAGATTGTTTGTTTGTTTATTATCAACCAGCTTTCCGCCCCGCGACTCCGCCCGCGTTAACAGTTTTCCCTTAGGGATTGGGTATTTTCCCGTGGTAAAATGTAGCCTATGAGTTATTCTGATGTATAAGCTACATTACTGTAAAGATTCATTAAAATCCATACTGTAGTTTTTGCGTGAAAGACTAACAAATAACAAACATACATCCATCCATACTCACAAACTTTCGCATTTATAATATTAGTAGGACTAGTAGCTCTGTGAGTTTTATCACAGAATACCAAATAGTAGTGCCTAGTTTCGTTAATTTCTTATATATGTGCAACGTGGTGCATCACATGCCACCTCGTTGCCTCATTCTCATCTCATTTACCATTTTTGACTAAATTCGAATATATTTAATTTTGGAATTCAATCGACAATCATACAACTGAACTGAACTGCAACGATCATTACGCATAAGCTGAAAGCCGGGAAGAGAAAAGGAGGTAGAAGGGAGGCGTGGGTTTAACCATGTTTCAGAGACCAATATTGCGTGTATATTTTCGGTTTCAAATACAGAGAGCATTTCCATATGGTGAGCAGGAACGCTCTGTGCATTCATATGAACCACGTTGAAATTTTTATGCGCGTCTGTAAAGCCTAAAAAAGTACACAATAGATAAAAAAAGCAAGAAAAGAAAAAGTGATTCCATAAAATACCTACTATAGAATAGAATATACATAAAACATTATCTTTTATAACTATAACTTGGTTTGGTCAATCTTGGTTAAAAGAGGAAAACACAAAAGATGCAATCATGTGGAATTTTCTCCACAGCAGCGCACACATTGCGCGAACCTGCCAGTTCTATACAAACTAATATCGCATCGCCTCTTTTAGATTGTTTGATCACTTTTTTATTGCTTAAACTTGTACATTCGCTTAAGTCTTAGTTTGAGCAAATATTTTTAGCTTAATAAATGACGTCTGACGTCTAACCGGGAACCTATCTTGAATTTTGGATCCATTTGTTGGCTATTGCGTGATCGAAAAGTATTTTTTTATTCTTTCTTCGCTTCTCCAATAAATTACAAACATCAAAGTCAATTTCATTTCTAAAACTTGTAGTACCACATTGTAGTTTCCCAATACTTGGCAATATTCCTATTCGAAGTTCGGTATTAATTGGTTGCTATAGTTTAATTGGAGTTTTGTAACCGGGTACCGTTTCCTTCTTTCTTATAATAAATACCGTTTATAACAAGCTCGTATAGTTTTAGCTTGCGGTACCCTTCTTAGTTTTATTTTAATACCTATTACTGTTGTTTTAGGGTAATTTTTTTATTAGTTAATTACTAAAAGGTATTTTACAGAATAACTTTTATATATAATTGAAGTGACTGAACGAAATCTTCTAGAAGTAAATAAGTCCACCTTTCAGTACATACAACTTTTTCCCATTCTACTTTTTTGTAAAAAAATACTAATTAAAGGTTTGATGATTTTAAATAAGGTCATAAAACTGACAAAATACCTAAGTTAATAAAATAAGCAACACTTTATTCTTAACAGACTAAAAAGAGACAAAAAACACTATAAAATAACTCGACAATTTATTTGAATAAAAATAACCTAATATTTAAAAAGGTACCGAAGAGCGATTATAAAATGCCACCATTGGAATGGTCATATAAAAGACATAAACGCGAGCGGACGTTCAAATTCCTAAGCACAATACTAATAAAAATAATAATATTAAAAAAATAGATCAACATTTGAACCTATAATTAATTTTATTTCTTTTTAATAATATTAAAAACCGACCTATCATTTTTTTATTTTACTAAAGTGCACGAGTACAAAGTAACTTAGTGACATATTTTATGTAAAATCCAAAGCAATATTTTTTTTTCACCTGAAGAAAAAATTAAACAAAAAAATTAACAGCTTATTAAATGAAATTTATGCGTTTTAAAGTCTTAAAAAATATTCTAGATTTATAGATGGCAAGCATAGAAATAAATTATAAAAATCTTTTTAAATTACTAATCTATGATATCCGAAATGATACAAGTATAGAACTATAAGAACTTAGCATTCTCAAATTGACAAGTAGAGTAATACCGCGCAATAGAGTTGTCGTTTATATTATCGTTTACCGGTGTTGCGATATCCGCGCAATCACGTTTACCGATATTAGTCGATTCATCGGTAAATTGGCTCCGCTCGTTCCTGGGTTCGAATCCTGCGGTCGAGTGAAAGTACCCATTATTCCTAGTTTATGATTAGATAGTAAAAACTAAATATAGGTACCGGTTTTTACAATGTTTCCGGGTTAAATATATTTTAAAAATATATATACCTATTAAAAGAGAGTACATTATTGTGTGGATAAAGTATAGCAAACATCTGAGTTCATTTAGTGTTTTAGAAAATGAATTAAAATCTGAGTTCGCGACTGAAACCGGAATTCCGTCACCAGTTTCCGATGTGGTATAAACTATCGTTGTTACCTATTGAAGGAAAGAAAAAAATTGTAAAAGATTCGTCATCAAATACATTAGCTATCTGACTCTACCTACAGCATGACCTAAAATAAATGTATTAAAAAATTTGATATTTGTGAGTTTGAATGTTTGTAACTCAATCGCGTAACAATGGCTGAACGGAATTTAAAAAAATAGTTCGAAATAGATTCTCTGGTTTTGGAGCTACGATGCCACAAACAAGTATACACTTAAACTTAAACTCCCCTATTTATGTGTCGGGGGTAAAAATAGAGGGATATTTTTATAATCTAATAGGTAATAGATAAATTGTCACCATACGATCGCGTTACGTGAAGGAAGAGGTATACCTAGTAGGGACTGCGCGTGCGGTTAGCGTCTATAATAAATAGATCAACTTACAGCGACCGTGGTTCCTGCCACTCGGGTACTATCGATTTTCTATGTAACAATAGGTTTATCATAAAATTGTGATTTTAATATCTAAAACTTTAGTCTCTTAAGTCTAGTCCGAAAAAGCTTGATAAGTCGATTTTGCGATTTAAGCGTGGGTCTATCAAAAAAAGTCTATATTTGATTACTTTTTCAACATATACTTTCTGTTAGCGTATTTTTACATTTTAAAAGTTCAATGTTACCACATTTTTTTATTTATACTCTTAAGGTTTAATGATTTTCAATTTTTTGCTTTGAGTTAAAATCGTAAGTATGACTACCATAAGAGGGGAAAAACAAGATCTTGAATAGGGTAAAAACAAAATAATGTTTTGTTAAAAATCTCGATTTCAGTGTCTGATAAATTTGAAACCAGTGGCAACATTCCAAATAAAAGAAAATAAAATGAAATGAAATCTTAATGTTTGTATTTGATAAATGTGACGAGTTTCCGATAACGGAACTCTTATTGAAGGTAAATCACTGTTTGAAGGTTTTTTATTGTGATTTGTTTTTATCCAAAATGACCGACTATATTTTTATATGCGTAGGTAAAGATTCCTCAGAAGAACAAGCAAAACTTAATTAAGATCGGATATTAAAGAAAAAATTTGGTACCTAGTGATTTTTTATTATATTTTGTAAATTAATAAATATTGGACTACTTTGGTAACTACGGTTCCCATTTCATTAGCGTTGGTTTTGTCGACACCACGTTAATTCCTACTTTGTTAGCTTCGGTTTTCAAGGTAAATGTTTGTATTTGATAAATGTGACGAGTTTCCGATAACGGAACTCTTATTAAAGGTAAATCACTGTTTGAAGGTTTTTTATTGTGATTTGTTTTATTATAGCGTAAGGTATTATTTATTATTATTATTATATATAACTCAGTTTTTATTAGCGTAAGGTATTTCTTACAATTATAATAAAGCGTCCATTGCATCATGATAAAAGAGAATAGTATTAATTTTTTACTTCGATTTGAAATAGTAAAAACATAGACAAGGTTTAAAATAAATATTTTTTGTATGTGTCGCAATGGCATCGAAATTAGGTTAAAATGTTTCTTTAATATTTACGGTTAATTTTTCACAATTCTTAAGACAATAAGAATAGTTCTCCAGATGGAAGACTTGTTTCTTTGTTTTAAGACTTTTCTTAAGTGTATTAAGCTAGAACAATATCAATGTAATGTTTCGCAATAATATATGCAGTAAATTACTAACACTTGTCTGTCAGTATACATCACACCTTGTAATATCGACATCGTGAACTGAATCTCAAGTCACTAACAGTGCGTCATGTTATCACGTACCATCATTGCTATTGAAAACCAACTAAGTGTTGCTCTTGAAATACACATTAGACTTTAATACTTTAGAAATAAGTATCTTCAACGCTACTTTACAATAATTTGTAAAAAAATAAACGCTATATTATTTTTGCTCGTTTAAGATTGTATCTACAATGAATATAAACTTTATCCCGCTAAGAATAAACACCAAGACCATAATGAAAGTAGTTTTAAGATGATAAAGTTATTTTGTTTGTGGTAGCGAAATTGGTAATAATTATTCTGGGCTTAGCCAAAGCTCGATGACCCCGCCACTAGGCCGATTATGAGGTAATTCTTGGTGCAAAGGTTGTGCTTAAAATATATAATTATGTTGGCTTCTGCTTCTATTAGCCAAGAGTACATTAAGAAAGTGAATGACCGACCAATGATATGACTTTGCAGTTATTAGCTTTTAACAGGTTTTTGGAATACTATATTCCTTATTTATTTTGAATACAGAGTTTGACTATTAAGTACTAAAACGATACAAAAAATGTACAAATCATTTCAGGAAGTTTATTTCAGATAATCAGTTCTTACTAACGAATACATACTTATTAGCTGTTTACATTGTAACAACTAATAAGAAAATTTAATTAGTATAAAAGTTGTAAGCTTCAAGAATTTTACTTAGTAGCATTTAAATAACTTCAACTTCCATCGATACCTTGTATTTATATCGTAATTTAAATTTATTAAAATGTACGAACCTAGTTTTTCATTGTATCTACAATATTTTTAAAAGATTAAGAAGATTTCGTTCAGTAACAAAATGTTCAATTCGCAAAACCTCCAAAGTGGCAAGACATGGTAAATTATCAAAATGTCCAATTCGCAAAATGTCCAATTCTCAATCAGCAATATACACATTTAACATATTATTAACAATAAACATTCTTCTTTTGTACAAAAACGTGCAGGTACACAGCCACTTAAATTAAAATACGTAGAATAGAATAAATTTTATTTACGACACACAGTACAAAAAAGAAAAACAAAAATTCAACTAGCAACTGTCCATCACATTCATTATTCCATTTCTATCTGTGCAAAGTTAATCAGGAAAGGCATTAGATTCGCAGGCAAATATTTCACCGTCTATGTAAGCTAACTCGTCTGTCAGTTTGTTTGTGTGTGAAATCAAAATCACCGTTAAGGCAATATCCGCTACAGGTGTTTTGAAGATGAAAACTGTTATATCATAGTTATAATTACATTCGCCTTGATATGTTTGTATGGCCTCCAGCTTCGTGAAGTGTTTATTTGTACGGATTGAATAACTCCGTACTGTATGAACGTATGTAATTCAAGGCGCATCATTACAAAGTAAATATAGTTATACTTAGGATTCTAAAAGTAGATAAAATTGAAATGTCTATTTTCCTTGGTACCTCGCTCTCGTAATTGTTATTTGTAAATAGATTTGATTGTAATTGGTACCGTAAATAATCGGATAAACTTTTGAAATATTCATGGAACCACGTCGTCGTTGATTGCAACAAAGAAACCACTTACTGGTTTATTTCTTTGTGTGAAAATATGTTTTTATTTTGTGTTCGTGTGCAATAATATTTGCAGATAGCTCCTGGATGCTGGAAGAAAGGGGTGAATTAGGAAAATTTTTAGGGAGGTCCGTTCGCCATGACCGAAAAGAATCAGAAGGATATAGTGTCATCATCAAAGAGACCATTTTGGAAAATACTCGAGAAGATTATAATAATAATAATAATAATAATAATATGTGGGACATCTCACACACTGCCATCTGACCCCAAACTAGGCAGAGCCTGTACTATGGGTGCCAAACAGCTGATATACATACATATATGAATATACAATATCCAGACACAGGGCAAACACAAGTGCTCATCACACGAATGTTTGCCCTGGGTGGGATTCGAACACGCGACCCTGTGCTTAGTAGGCAGACGAACTACCAACTAGACAGATTGAACTCTGATTGAAACACATGTAGTGAGGTGTATCTTATTTTAGATGTGCACCGAATCTTAAACCTTTACAAGGCAGTGTCCACTACGTGTATATTGCCACCTTAATTTTAACCTTATACCCTCAACATAAAGTCGAAAACGAATGAATTTAATAAAGTTGTTTTGCCAAAGGGTTAACCCTACACCTTTCTCCCAGTTGGCCAAAGCTTTCTGTACAGGAGGCTCAGATTTGATATACGCCAAAAAACAAAAAAGATATAGATTTTACAAAACCAGCACTCTACTTTAGAAAAAAAAATGTGTCTGCTTGCAGCGTAAGCTCTATAGCAGTACAAAAAGTCATACAAACAGAAAGTTTAAGTTTCAATTTCAATGACAATGTAATGCGATCTTTATAAACATTTCCTTTCAACATTCACTTTCCCTGTTAACTGATATTGATATACCGTGGTTCATAACCTCAAACACGTACCGACTCATTTTATTGGACTCATCGAATCAGTGTCTGAACGATTGCAAAAAATATGAGAAGCGGAATTCAATTTCATTTGAATTTGCTTATTGGCGTGGAGTAGTAAGAATGGTTCCGTAAGATACTTTTACTTAGGTCATATTTTATACGTTTTCACTAAAAAATAAATAAAGGACATGGTCAGTAAACGCTTTAAAAATACAATAAACTTTTCGCGGAAACGAAAAATATATAATTAAGAAAAAAACTAACAATAACAAACACTTTTACAAAATAGTCACAGTTTGTGGGAAGAATCAATTTAATTTTCCTGTTTCCGGAAAAGGTTCTTTGGCAATAAATATTAAATCTATTAATCAAATTAATACATTTAATAATTTGTCTTTTAAATTGTTGCTAGGCCATCGCTTACACCGTTTACCTTTGTAACCAACAACTGCGTTCCCCAACCCTCCCACCAAGTGTGGGAACACTTTCCTTTTAAATAAACGGTCTGTTTCATATAAATGGGACAAAAGTTCATTGACCTCTTTCTTTTCTTGAAAGTTATTAAAATAATGTATCACCAAAATGTCTGGCAAGGTCACACGCTCACCCCGCCTTATTTTAATTTGCGATAATTTCCAATAGTCAATTTATCGTATCGTTTGAAAAAAATGTGCGCATTATTGTATGCAAGCGTCAATGACCTTTTGTCCGGATATGACACAAACCTTAGGTTCATGTGGAGATAGAGATGGTTGTGTGTTGTGTAGAGTAAATGGTACATGTTCTTGACCAAATTGTAGTTAATAAGAAATCTAAATGTTTAGTTACATAAAGTAATGAATTGTAAAGAGAATAAGAGTAACACCCCCACACTATCGTCTTTCGAACGTCTTTAGAGCGTCGACACGTCGTGCGTCGCGCATACAATCATCCGCGGGGTTAGTTTCGCTATGGCACCCTCTCAAAATACCTATCGAAAATTCTCGCTTTGGCACTCTTCAGCTTATGGGACTGTTGAAAAGAATAGTTTTACAGTGTAATTAAAAATAAAATACACGACATGCTCATTTAAAACAGTAAATTTATAAAAACAATACTGTTTAATATTTTATCCTAATTACTAATATTTTTGTAACTTTTTTCAATCTTTCATTATGTATTTTTAATTAATATTATTTTAATACCATTTGAACTGTTAATTATTTGATTGTTGATTTTTCCGAGTCTAATTAATACAAGACTGGTTTAGTATTGAAAACCGACTTTTTATTTGCACTCCTAAAAAGTAAGTCAGTGAGGCTGGCAGGATGCACTTTTCTTTTCAATTGTACCTGCTATTGTTTGACGTAGAACCGAAAAATGCGTACTATACCGATACTTTTTGTTAGGTATTTTGAAAGGGTGCCGTAGCGAAACCATACCATAGCGAAACTAACCCGTCTTTTTTTCACTCGCCTAGCTGACTATGATTGTATGCGCGGCGCGCGGTCACTCAGAAGGATTCCAAACAGGATCATCAATTAAAATCAATTGGTTACAGCAAGTGGGTGTTTACTTGCAAGTATTAATAATAACGCCTATATAAATAAGGTAATATAGGCTTTGGAATAAGATATTTTCCGAGATAACGTTGTTTATCTTTACTATTCTGATTGTTATTTTATAGCATGGCTGACCTACTGCGAATGGTGTGGGTTCGATCACTGCTAGCTATTTGAATTTAGAGTCACGTTCAAACAAATAGTAATAAATAAATATTGTATAGTTTCTATTTTGCATTGTATTTAAATAAATTTTGTTTTCATTATATATTTACTACGGGATTTAATCATCATAATGTATTATTTAAAACATTATAAGAAGCCAAGGAGTTCTAAAAATGATTTATAAACGCTAACTGACATCTGTTGAAAAAGCAATTAAACTATTCTAAAAATGATATCACAACAAAAATTATAAATTGATTTCAGAGACATGATGCGGTTCCATACAAAAGTCACGCAAATGAAACTTAAAAAAAAAGGCGTCAATTGATTCGCATTGATGTAATAAAACAGAACCAATGGAAGAAATATATATAGACGCCAGAGTTAGTTTTTCCTTATTGTTTTTATCTGAAGGTCTATTTTCCAGTGCTGGTCTATAATTTGTATGAATAATATATAGAAAAATGATTTTATCTATACCTGCTTAAAATAATACTATTAGATGTCTACTTTACTTTCAAAACTAAACGGACAGGTGCCTTTTTTACTACAGGAAAAAAAATCATTTTCACGAGAAAAATAACAATGCGAGCCAAATCGCACGACGGACTGATATACTATATAGATTTAAAAAAAATCTTTATTTATGCTTTTTCCTTTATCATAACAATTTCATAACAAAGTTTTCTTTACTCTATGCGGCATCAAAACACGGCTCATTAAATTTCATAACAGTACATTAACTTAAAAAAAGACTGTCCACCTGGTCTCGGCATCCTAATGAAGTAGGAAGTCACGTGGGACATGCGCGAGAGTCTTTTTATCGTTCACTTAAACTGTATACAAATATTTTAATGTCCATAGAGCAAATCTTTTACATCTTGGCGTAAGAGAGGCCATTCAAACATGCTAGTTATTGTATGAATGTTTTTTTATGAATGAGAAATATGTGGTTTTGATGTGAAAAATGTTTTGTACATCTTGTTGATAAAGGGATAATAATATGGATGATAGAGGAAATAATGTCCTCAGACGAACGCCACTTTTGAACGACCAACCATGGACAGTCTGGTTCTTGGTATTTTGTTAGCTTAGACGCCTAAAATGATTTTGTAAATCTTACTTAGTATGAGTTTTCACGTGTGACATAGTTTTGTCGTGTGTATAGAGTGTCAAAATCGGCGCATCCGTTTAGGAGCTACGATGCCACAGACAGACACACGCGTCACACTTATAATAACACCCTTCTTTTTGTCGGGGGTAAAAAATGGTCGAAAAAAGTCTAGCTTACCTACTACTACAATCAATAATTGCCTTGCCTTATTCTATAGAAAAGCTGTTTAACTTCTGACGTCAATAAAATGGTTTGTTTCTTAGAATGGTTAATTAAATAGAATTTGAATTCGTCGACTTGAAAAGAAGAAGAATGGCGACTTTACACAACTACCTACATGATAATTTTTACACAACCACTGTGCATATTACGCATTTCTTTTTGTCATATTCACAATTCACAATGCTCGGAGGTAATAAGTAAATAATATGACGATGACGTAATGTGAATTGTGACGTAACACACAAAGTTGGAATCAGAATGGGTGCGCGTGAGCTTAAGACCGTGTGACGTTTACATTGTATGAATCGCTCTGTTAAAAGTAAGTGCGAAAAAAGACCATTTATTGCGTTGTCATGATTTTAGTCTTTGCTCATTTAAATCTTTCATTTCTTTTCTTATATTATATTTGCTGCTAGACGTTGTGAGTTGTTTTGTTTTTAGGATTTGACGTAATTGTAGATAGAACAAGTATGTATGTAAAAAATATAACATAATATAAAATGAACACACAAAAATTGCGATAATACTCGTGTCTTTCTTTTTTTTCTACACACAGACTATAAAATGCTTAACAAGAGACTGCATCCAGCTTCGTGTTAAATGTTATTTCTTAAAATAACTTTTTTTTTTCAGTGATTGGTATAAAGAACTTAAATACTTATATCACGAAATTAAAGAATTCCCCCTCCCCCAAAAATCATTGATGTTTCATAAAAAAGATATATATATTTTTTAATTGACCTATGCTTGAGTCGAAAACGTACGACCAATCAAGCTTCACCGGACTTGCGGGGGGGTGGAAGACTACCCCAAAAAAGTCATATACCAACATGTCTAGGGGCGGCTCAAGGGAGCCTCGGACCACTCAGACGTTGATATTGAAAAACATCGTGAAGGAGACGACGCCTGAGGGGCTCCGTCTCTGGTTTTCAATTTTGATTTTGTAAAAAAGATCGCAACAGAAACTACTGCAGCAGTAATACGGTAAGTATATCAACTGGTAATCAGCTTTGTCTCGCTTTTCGCACTCTCGAACTCTCTCTCTCAAACTGTCAGTCTCTTTCACAAGTCATTTTACTGTTGTTTGTTACGCTACTATTATGAAAATGTGCCGTGGTATGAGGTAATCCTTGATTCCTCGTTATGACTCGTCGAAGTCGTTTTCAGTAAAATTTTGTGCTATCATTATTACCTATATCTTTGCAAATAATAAATTGTTGATAATATTTTGGCAAAAAACATTTTAATAATATGACATCGTGATATTATAAAGTTTATGAGGTTGCCTGTATGAAAGGTAATATTTTAATGGCAGTGTGGTCAACTAAAGCTTGTTATAATTTTAACCAGTGGGACCGTATAAATGTTAATTGATGAAGAAGAAATATCCTTAGAACAAAGAGTTGTGTAATTCTTTCCAATTCTGGTTGGTAATATCTTGATTGGTTGCTTGGTTAATTATATATTACAAACAGAATCAGCAGACAACAGTACCAGTATCAAATTACACGAAGTAACACACGACCAAACATTGCCAAAGAAAGAACCGCCATTTAAAGATGCAATAAAAGCCGCAACTACCATCAATGACATCGAAACCGAACACAAACAAACTGAACCAAATAACTCTCACAGTTACGACACATTCAATAAACAATCAGATATTAAGCAACATTGGATCATTGAACAATTTGCGCAACTGCATGTTTACACATGGTTTTAAACAAAATGGACGACATTTTTCTTGCACGCATCGTGACGGGCTTGACAGTCGCAGAACACGGGCGGGACAAAAGGTGTGGTGTAACCGGTGTAACGCCAAACTGATGGGATGGGAAAGTAATTGTAATAGGCTGAAGTGGTGTTGGCATAAGAAACTGATGCGGCAATTAAAAGTAAATAAATAATAAAAGGAAAAGGAGGAGGATAGTGAAAAAGAGAGGAAAGATGTGGTTAAAAGATATATTTTGGATCCAAAATAGTAATGATATCATTATAAATTTGTAAAAGTAAATAGTGAGATGCAAAACATGCCGGAACAGACTAGAGTCTTTTAATCTAAAACTATCCTTTGACTGAAATAAAGCCACAAAGAAATTAATAAAAAAAACTATAAACCAAAATGGAAGCAATAAATCATGCGTTAACACTAAATTCAGCTTTAAAATAACTAACATAAGAATCCTAATAAACCACACGTATGTAAAGTAAGAAAATGAGAATCATGATATGAGATAAATATCTCAACTACTTGGCTGTATGCTTACATAAAAGAGATGTACAAATCTTCTAAATGATGCTCCTTACATTTAACATGCGATGACCCACCTCAATAAGCGAAGTGAAAAAACAATGGCTACATTATCATCGGTAATGTGCCTAGATAAGATCGAATCACTTTCACTGGCAATGGTAATACTGTTTGTAAGCGAGCTCTGTTTGTTTAACTGTACGTGGTAAAAGTTTTATTTGATTTTGGGTTTTGAAACTATCATTTTAGTTTTTCGTCTTGTGCTGTGGTTCCTGGTTATTGCTTTTTAAGGATTTAATGAAATTGTCAGTATGTTACCTCCTTTGAGCAGTTAGACCCTTCCTACGGGGGAGCTTTTTAAAACATACTTGGATCTCCCCGAAATTAACCCTGATCTTCCCCTATTCGACAACATCTTCCGACATTAAGAGAGACCTAGTCATAGTTTTGTTTTAGTGGTGGTTTGTTATTTTACTTTTTTATAACTTTTTCAATACATAACAGAATTGTTTCTTTTTTAAAACAAAGAAATATTTTCTATCGAAATTATTAAATTAATTTAAATTTATTGTTTCTTCATCTAAATATTGTAATGGTTTATTTACTTTTTAAAAGATTATCTGATCCGTTTTGTATGTAAAAATATAACTATAAAATCTTTAAGTTCAAGCTGGACTCGGTCCTGAATGTAAGTGACTTTTGATTCAAATGTAAATTTACAATATTTGCGCATACAAACAATACCGCGGAGCTTATTCATACATCATCACATCAAAATTGCGTTTCACAATCACTCTACAATTGTTCTGAATCTTTTATACTACAGAATGACTTGTCGTTTCTAAAACTAGATGATTACTTATTATGCTTCTTTCCGCATTCGCTGGTGGAAGTTATAGTTATCTTTGATGATTTCCTATATCGGAAGTAATAACGTGTGACTCGTTTCTGGTTACATCATCATTGAGGCTAATTTCTACGTCATTTTGCCTATTCATCCTTGACGAATGCGTGTAATAGACAAGGATGAACAGCGCAAAATGACGTAGGCTTGTGTCAGTCACGTGGTCTTCTTGTTAGACCTTGTTTTCTTGGACCATGGTTCTTACACTGTTCAGATAGAGTAACAAAGAAATTATGTTTTGCTCAAAGCGTTGAAGTATTTATTTTTAACTCTAGTGTAGGATATTTACATTACTTAGTTAAGTCAATTACATACATGTTCTTTTGTGGTTCAAGGTTGGTAGTATAAAGACGTAATCTTAGAGTATAAATAGAAAAAAATCTGGGAGGGATAGAGTACGCATAATCGAGTATGAACCGTAAGCACTGATAGGAACAATCCGAATATCTTTAGCGCGTTCGTTTAGTATCAAATGGTTATCGGAGCTGATTTTTTTTTCCTGTGAAAATAAGTAATTTAATAGGAGAACATTTTGAAATGTGCAGTGACAAGTAGCAAACATGACTCGAGGAACAAATCCAAAAAGAAAAATGTTATTGATTTCACTACCCATACAACATCTATAGGCAGATGTTTGACTTTATGCTTGACATAAAGGCAGCGGAGCGATGCGCGTGCTCTATATAATATTTATTTTCTAAGGACGTAATGTAATGCAACCCGATCCTGTTAACAACTTAATGATTTGGTATTGACTGAGATATATTTGTTTTCCGTCAGTTCGACCAATAGAATGCTGCATGCCCTTCGGAGCAATCACAACCCCTACAATCAGCTAGTTGACAGATATTGTTTCTTTAAGATTTGCATGTATTCTGTTTCTATAATTTTTAATTCTCTTTCACTGTTAAGTAATTTTAAAGTCCTTTCACGCCCGCCTTTAAAGTGATTTCAAGTCTGCTCGTGTTAATAGTTTTTCCTGTAGGAAAGAGATATTTTCCCATAGCAAAAGGTCGTGTCAAGTTTTTCCCGTGGGAATAAAGATTTTTTTCACAGTAAAGATAGCCTATATCCTTTTCCAAGGTAAATTCTATCTTCGTACTATGTTTCACTAAAATCGGTTCAGTAGTTCCGGGCCCATTTAATGCAAACAAAGAATACAATCTTTCCTCTTTATATTGGTATAGATATCATTTATTAAAAAAATTATACACATATCTCCCGTCTCTCGGTTCCCATATAACCGAAAAAGACAGCGACTTATATTTTAGTTAAGAGTGTGAGAATCACAGCCATTATATATTTTATTACTTCTGTAAATTCTTTAGTTCGTTATTCTGTGGTCTACATGTTGCGTAAAATACATTAGTTAGAGACATTTTAGTACCTAGACTTTCTAAATCACCTAGGCTATTTGCAATACACTGGACTGGGGTACGCAAAGCGACGCTTAACAAGATTTGAGCCTTATGAGAGAATTCCATAAACGAACAGTGGATAGTTAAGGTGAAAATTACTACCAGACATAAAATAAGTAACATTAAAACTACTAAAATGGTAAGAAGGTATGCGAGAGCAGAAATAATTTATTTTACTCTATCTCCTGTTTGATTATAAAATCATTATAATCACCGATATAAAAGAATGAAATCTATTATATTTTAGCAACGGGAAAGTCGGTATATTATGTTTTTTTTCTGTTGATAAAATTCAGAGAACACTTTTCAAAACACCTAGAATAGCTATTTATTTTAGTATCGATAGAAATGTATTTTATTTAGACCATAAAAATTAACATACTCCTACTCTATGACAAAATAAGTGACAATTATACAAAAAATTTAAAGACAAATGTTTGTGAGACAATTTTAACATTAATAAATCTATCTATAATATAAAAATGAATCGCAAAATGTGTTGGTAAGCGCATAACTCAACAACGCCTGGACCAATTTTTCAAATTCTTTTTTTTTAATGTTCGTTGAAGTCCAAGGATGGTTCTTCATACGGAGAGAAATTTAAAAAAGGGGGAAAAAAATTTAACGCGGACGGAGCCGCGGGGCGAAAAGCTAGTTATAATATAAAAATGAATCGCAAAATGTGTTGGTAAGCGCATAACTCAACAACGCCTGGACGAATTTTATCAATTCTTTTTTTTAAATGTTCTTTGAAGTCCAAGGATGGTTCTTACGGAGAGAAATAAAAAAAAAACTTCATTCCCACGGGAAAAAATTCTTAACGCGGGCAGAGCCGCGGGGCGGACAGCTAGTTAATATTAAAAATTTATCAGTGACATTCTAGGCTTTTAAAACCTTTACCTGGTAGTGGCTACTGTATTGCCACCATAATTTGAACTCTGTATCCTCAAACATAAAGTTGCAAAGCAATCTTTTTAACCCCCGACTAAAAAGAGGGGTGTTATAAGTTTAACGCGTGTGTCTGTCTGTCTGATGCATCGTAGCTCCTAAACGGAAGCGCCGATATTGGTCTAGATTTTTTGGTTTGCAAGGTGTCACAATCGAGAGTGTTCTTAGCTATGATCCAAGAAAATATCTTTAGCCATTTGAAGATTATCAGCTTTTTTCTAGTTGTTGAAAGGATCAAGTAACGGTTTTCGGGGGCGAGGGTAATTAAATTTTTAAATTTAGTGTTATTTAAGTTCTACCAGTCAAAGGGTAAACAAAAACTAAACGCATATATGTCGTCGACAGTACTCTCAAATCGATCCAACGGACAACATGTAGAGTACTTTCAATTTCCAAACCGCACTGGGTGCGCGTGCGGCGGTATCGCGACGCAGATAACACGGAACACGCTGTAATTTATTGTACCGAGTCGCGGTGAATGGACAGCGTATCGGTTTGGGAATTGGACGGTGTGTGCCGACCTTTATTTAATTTTATGCTACAGATTCAGTTGGGAATTGAACGGTGTGGCGACCTTTATTTAATTTTATGCTACAGATTCAGTAAAGATACCAAAATGTTGAACCCTGGGTTTTCCGGCTTTAGGCCCGGTTTCCACCAAACCGGAGAGGAGAGGAGATGTCTCATTTTTAACCCCCGACGAAAAAGAGGGGTGTTATAAGTTTGACGTGTGTGTCTGTCTGTCTGTCTGTGGCATTGTAGCTCCTAAACGGATGCGCCGATTTTGATCTAGTTTTCTTTGTTTGCAAGGTTTCACAATCGAGAGTGTTCTTAGCTATGATCCAAGAAAATATCTTCAGCCTTTTAAGATTATCAGCTCTTCTCCTTCTTTCTAGTTGTTGAAAGGATCAAGTAACTGTTTTGTGTCGGGGGTTATTTTTTTTTATTTAGTGTTATTCTATAGAATCTTGTGCCGCGCGCGAACTATGCGGGGAGGAGATGTGGAAATAACCAAATGTAATTTACTCAAACATATCACCTCTCCTCTCTGCTTTGGTGGAAACCGAAACCGGGCCTTACGCTGGTTGTAATTATTTCCCTTGGGAAACACCTAATTATTCACCTGCAAGTTTTTATTGCAAACCATTCAGCCGTTTAGGCATAAAAGTAATAATAACAGACCGAAAGAGTCATTTTTGTTTAGTTCCTTGTAAGGATTTAAATGTGAATTTTCTTTCTGGCGTGAAGTAGATTATAATAGACAAGGGTTGCCTGGTAGAAATTGCTACCTTAGCAATAAGGCCGCCTTTTGTACACCTGTGTTGCTTTAATTATGTTTGTTGTATTCTCTTGTGTGCAATAAAGTATATTCTATTCTATTCTATTATATAGATGCTGCTTGGCCAAATCTGAGTGACATAGATATAGTATACTAGAATTTAGGGCGTAGATAAGATAGATAGCTAATATTTGTATTCTACCGTATGGCTAGTTTTAATAATGCCTATTTTAGTAATCATGTTATTATAAATTCCCATCCCTCGATGTGTGAATACAATACAATACAATAAACTTTATTGCACACAGAACATTACAGTGAAACATTCACAAAAAAGGTGAATACTTACCTAAATCTTTTAATGGCAAGATTGTTCAAAGTTTATCTTAAGTAAAATAATAAAAAAATCATACTTTTGCTGGCCTAGATTTTTAGACCTATAGCTATAGCGTGAATACCATTAAGTTATTTCGCTATAAAAACCTACCTTCCATAACTCATAATGACTAGACTGCATAAATAATGTCTGTCGGTACGTATGTAACGCGTACTCATTGCATATGCACTAGGTAGTACGGCTTGTTAGCCTGAATTACGGTCCCATCTGGCAGAAAGCATGAAACTTAGCATACATGTAGCTTTTATATATGTGCTTCAATGTCGATATGGAAACACGCTGAGAAATGATTCCCCCCCCCCTTTTTCCCTCATTTTACCTCCCTCATTTTGGTTTTTTTCGTTTTATACAAAAACGGTTGGACTGATGAGTTTACTTTTCAAAAACCAAATAGTTGTCGATAAATTACCTACAAAACGATACTACATTTTATAGTGCTAAGATTAATATATTTCTATATACAGCCATCAACGTATTATGAAATTTTAAAAACAGGCACACTTTTTTCTTCCTTACTTCATTTATAGGAAAACGACAAGAGTGGTGATAAAATGGACTAAAGAAGTCAACTACCTTATACATTAAGCTAAAAAATGACATTTATTTCATAGTCGTAAAGGCATTACTTCTAGAGTTACAGCTCACCGCGTCTGACTCAAGTACTCCTTTTTTTACCTTTTTAGAATACCATCTTTCTGTTAACTTTGTTTAGCGTAGATTAGATTTAGATTTTCCAATTAGAAATAAAACAGTCCATGTATTAATCCAGGCCACAGTCTATTTACATGTAAAACTAGCTGTCTGCCCGCGGCTACGCTTGCGTTGTGTTTCGACATTTCCGTAGTAATTTTTAACTATCCCACTTTTTTCCGTGATTTTAAAGTATCCAACATGTTGACCGAGTATAAAAGGTACCACCATGCAAAATTTCATTTCAATCGGTCTAACAGTTTCGGAGATAAGCCCGTAGAATATACTGCGCCGTATGAGTTACTAAAGTTTTTTAACTATCCCACGGGAACATTTTAATTTTCTGGGATTAAAAGTATCTAAGATGTTGACCGGGGATATAAGGTACCACTATACAAAATTTCGTTCAAATCGGTCGAATAGTTTCGGAGATTAGCCCGTATAAAGAGAAACAAAAAAAATCTATAAAATCTGTACGTAGAAAAAAAAAGCTATAAACCTATTCAAGGGGATATAAGAAGCGATATAGTACATACCCAGATTTTTTTAAATATTTTTGTTTCTCTATTTGTCTGTTTGTATGGGCTAATCTCCGAAACTATTCGACCGATTTGAATGAAATTTTGTATAGTGGTACCCTATATCCCCGGTCAATATCTTAGATACTTTTAATCCCAGAAAGTTAAAAAGTTCCCGTGGGATAGTTAAAAAACTTTAGTAACTCATACGGCGCAGTACATTCTACGGGCTTATCTTCAAAACTGTTAGACCTATTGAAATGAAATTTTGCATGGTGGTACCTTATATACTCGGTCAACATGTTGGATACTTTAAAATCACGGAAAAAAGTGGGATAGTTAAAAATTACTACGGAAATGTCGAAACACAACGCAAGCGTAGCCGCGGGCAGACAGCTAGTTTTACATGTAAATAGACTGTGGCCTGGATTAATACATGGACTGTTTTATTTCTAATTGGAAAATCTGAATCTAATCTACGCGAAACAAAGTTAACAGAAAGATGGTATTCTAAAAAGGTAAAAAAAAGAGTACTTGAGTCAGACGCGGTGAGCTGTAACTCTAGAAGTAATGCCTTTACGACTATGAATTAAATGTCATTTTGTAGCTTAATGTATAAGGTAGTTAACTTCTTTAGCCCATTTTATCACCACTCTTGTCGTTTTCCTATAAATGAAGCAAGAAAGTAAAAAGTGTGCCAATTTTTAAAAATTCATGATACGTTGATGGCTGTATATAGAAATATATTAATCTTAGCACTATAAAATGTAGCATCGTTTTGTAGGCAATTTATCGACGATGATTTGGTCTCTGAAAAGTAAACTCCTCAGACGTACCGTTTTAGTAAAAAATTCAAAAAACCAGAATGAGGGAGATAAAAGGGGGGGGAAAGGGGGGAAACAATAATTTATCGAAGTGTTTCCATATCGATATTGAAGCACATATATAACAGCTACATTCATGCCAAGTTTCGTACTTTCTGCCAGATGGGACCGATATCCTTATATTTTTTAGCTAGCAAGCCGTACTAAGGCATCTAGTTCCCAGGAAAATGCACTAGTTTCCTACTTGCACGTTATGAAATGTTACTTAATACTTAATTGCAGGTTTCTTTGTGATCGCAGTGAAATCTAATAAATATCGCAAAAAAAAATATTTTGTTATTGTACGTATGTACACAAATTACGCATAGCGGCATTTGTGGTACGTACCGTACGATGTTACGGACGTGTTATTTTGTTTTCATTGAATTTAGGAATGTATAATATGTTTAGTTTACCTATTATAATGTTTTTTAAACGAAGCTTATACCTAGTACGTGATAATTTAAGGTAAGAATGTTTTCATTAAATTTAGGAATCTATAATATGTATAGTTTACCTATTATAATGTTTTTTAAACGAAGCTTATACCTATGTACGTGATAATTTAAGGTAAAACGAGGAAATTTTAATAAGATTTTTTTAAACATTTCCTAGTACTTATTAAATACAAAGTATTACAACAATTATTATTCTGACACTAAAACTGTCTATTTAGAATCGTTTATATTTTCCTCAAGTCAAGGGTCTAATAGGCAAATAAGTGGAATGTACTCTACAGGCACCCAGTTTATGTGACATTGTAATTTATACGCGAACTCTTGGTTATCAGCCGCTGGTGGTGTCGTAATGAATCCAGTCTTGGGACGCTCGCTGCTGCGTATTTTTAAAACGTTAGTCAAGGTACAGTTTAAACATTTATATGGAATTTAGGGATCAAAAAGTGTATCGTTTGTCGTGTGAGAAATCAGCTCCTTTAAAAAATTAATTTAAATTTCTGTTACCCTGATCAGGGTGGCAAAATATTGGATTAACAAAATATGTTTGGATCTGACTTGCCATCAAAAAGAAAAGAAAAAATTAAAATTGATTTAATTTATTATTCTTAAAACACAAAATTTTACGTTTAAAAGGGCAACTTTAACGTTTAAAAGGGCAATTGGTCTGTTCATAACCTTTGATTATATACCTTGATTTCAAAATGCAATACAAATATACAGGGCAGTCAGATTTATTGTACTTAAAACAATACTAAATGATGTCACAGTGATGCAACTCCTATGCAACCGCCAACCTTGTTCGATATGACATCATGAATGACATTTTGCGTTGCAACTGGCACAGAAATACCTTATGTTTTATTTATATCTATCAACTCGTGAATTTGAATACATTATACTATACTGATAATAACCATATTCAAATATTTGTCACACACTTGTGACTTTAACTTGGAATTTCTTATTGTTTATCGGATGAATATTATATCGTGAGGCTAAGTGGCCTATTTGTATTTATAAGATGCTACTGTAATTGTTTGTAAAGCCGGTCATCGACCCTACAATTTGCGTAATAATAATATACACTATATTCTATGTAAAAAAATAGAAATAAATAACATTGTAGTAGGTTTTACAAGGTATGTTTTTTGGATGCGGGCAGCGCAGGACCGATCATTGTGGAGATCCTTGGGGGAGGCCTTTGTCCAGCAGTGGACGTCTTTCGGCTGAGATGCTGAGGTTTTACAAAAACACTCTTAAGTCCTAATAAAAATATGCCATATTTGAGGGCACCCAACATTACTAAAGTAAGTAGACAAGTAGACTTTGTGTATACGCGTCAGGGGGGGTCGCATCGTGAGGTCGCAAGATGAAAGTGAGATTGTAGCTCCCATCCTCGCTGTCACTGCCACACTTTAGAGGAATTCTGCTCCTGAGACCTTTAGCCAGAGTTTCTCAAACAGCTTCATGTAATAGGGAATATGCACGTTTTTTTAAATTAATAATATGAATTTAAAACTGATTGTAAACTAAACAAACTAAATAAACAATTTTCCATAAATACAAATTATTTTACGTGTTATACTGGTGTAATCATGTCTGCCATATCATTTTCATACAAAAATTTGTTTTGCAGAGAGAGTTTATTTATTTATTTATTTTATTGGCTTACTAACAGTCTACTTACACTAATACAATATGTAATACATGACCAAAGCTTATGCTAATGTAGTGACTACTTACAAGTAAGCACAGCATGCACAATAATGTAAGACATTTCATAACAAAAAAGAAATGAAATAAAAATTTAGTGTAGGACATAGGCAACAGTCGTCAATTTTGTTACTGTTTTTCATTGTTGTTAATATAATTTGGTATATTTTTGGAAAAAAATACAAATATTGATTTTTTTTTCAGGCATGTTCCCTATTTCTACCTGCCTTATGTTTTGTCCCGTAGTAGATATTTCCCGCTGCGAAAAGTTTACACGAATCTGGCCCTGTTTGTTGATAACGAATACAACTAAAAAAGAAATACCAAATTTGGTGATATATTGCGATCATTATTACTATAGCTTACTCTATCTAAGTAGATATCTAACCGTAAGTGCTAAATAAGTGATTTTTCGAAAGCAATATTTTAATCGATTATTCCAGAATAAGCGTTTTGTTCACTCCTGTATTTCATTTCATCATACTAATATTATAAAGAGGAAAGATTTGTATTTGTGTGTGTGTGTGTTTGTAATGAATAAACTCAAAAACTGCTAATTCAAAATTCTTTCACCATTAAGAAGCTACATTCACCCTGAGTTACATAGATAGGCTACCTTTTACCGCGGGAAAATGCCTTATTCCCACGGGAAAAACTGTTAACGCGGGCGGAACCGCGGCGTAAAGCTGGTACATTATAAGTTTACATACATTTTGTCACCTACAATCAACCTAATGTAAGTTACATTTAGAGACCTTAGGACACACTTTGAGAAACCGTGTCCTAAGGTCTCGGAAGATCTCGGGTCTTAAGGTCGCGAAAAGGTCTCGCCCAATTCAGGGCGCTTTTACTTCATGCGAAAGTCATTATTTTAAAGGGCATCAGCTGTCATCTCGAATCTAAATGCTCTTTAAACTTCATAAATAAATAAATACGTGATGAAATAAGTGAACAAACGGATTTGAACTTCATATTATATTCACCTTTAAAGTATTTATATTTATTTCTGTTTTTGTAGCCGTTCGTAGTTTAGTTTGTTTGTTTGTTTGTTTTGTTTAGTTTGTAATTTTTTAATGCTAAATCCAAAATCATGATTGTATTTTGAAAATTTAAAACAAACATAGGCTAAACTAATAAAATTGAGAAAAAAACTATTGATTTTAGTAGATCACATTTGGCTAAGCGTGATTTTTTACATAATAATTAAAAGAAACTAATAAAAATTATAAGGATGGATTTTTGCAAGCTTCGAAATTTTCTACAGTCATTGAAACAACTTTTGTAAGCAATTAAATAATTCATGTAGAATTTGTGGAGTTATTCATTTATTTTTAATTTTTCCTATTCCCGTTTATGCAAATTAAAAAAGAGCCATGTTAAAGTACCTTTTTATTGAAGTCTCAGGAATAATTTTGGATTATTTACCTGTAACAAAGTGAACAATATTAGCAAGTCAGTCTGTATCAGACAGTAAAAATAATGCAAAATATTTCAATTTAGCAGCTATGATGCCACAGACAGACATACAGACACGTACGTCAAACTTATAATATAACACCCCTCTTTTTTGTCGGGGGTTAAAAATATACCAAATTGAATATTTGCATATGTAAAAAAGCTGATAATAATATTTATTGGCCATGTTTTATTCCCTTGCTCTACATTATCAATTTAGCGCAAATTATCACACCATCTGGCCTTGAACCACCCACACTTTAGTATTGAGATGTTGAACAGATGATCAATACTCATTCATTCATCCATTACTCATACACACGCACTTATATGGAAGTACAAGGTTTACGACTAAAATTTTAGGTCAAACGGAGAGGCTATTTGTAATTTACGTGTGTGCTTTTCATTGTGGTATTCCCAACAAATGTTATTTGAAAAAGTACTATGTAATAAAAAAAAAATTAAATTGATGGTTTTTGTTAATGCTTCACCGGACTTTTCATAATATAACAGCCCCGTAATTGATAACAAAAAGTTTATAATGATGAAAATATAATGACATAAAATTCATGTTACATGCCAGCTTCAAGGTACAAGCCATTCTTCATAAAAAGGAATCAATTTCGGATGAAGCGATCAAAGAGTATGGATTGCATAGACCGAAGCTCAAGTATGGAGGGCGGCGAAGCCATTTTCTCTTTCTATCTTCTCGAAGCACTTTGATAGTAGATATTCTTTTGTCAATGTGTACGTCGAGGCACGTAGAGGTAAAGTCTTAAAGCGGCCAAAGAATTTAGATTACACTTAACAGAATGCCCTTCTGGTAGCGAATACCCTTCAGGTAACAACGCCCGTACCCGCTAGCGCGGGCGCGGCCATATCCAAAATCAAAATTGATAAAAAGAGACGGAGCCCCTCAGGCGTCGTCTTCTTCACGATGTATTTAAATATAAACGCGCTAGGCCGTGGTCCGAGGCTCCCTCGAGCCGCCCCTAAACGCTTTGGTATATGACTTTTTTTTGGGGTAGAGTCTTCCGCTCCTCCGCAAGTCCGGTGAAGCTTGATCCATCGTACTTTTTCGACTCAAACATAGGTCAATTAAAAAAAAAGGAGGTAAAGTCGACAAAAAAATTGTAGTTCACTTAAAAAAAGCCAAGTATTCCTACTTTACATACAAGTAACAAAAATGCCCACCTTATATCCTGCAATCTCCCTTAAGACCCACCCACACTCCGATATATCAACAATAATATTAAAAGTGATCGACAAACAGTCACTCATTCGTACGGCCAGACACCCGGTAAGGTGTACAAGGCTGTACAAACGTGTCGAGGTCAAGTGTACAGTGTTCTGAGACTTATATGTATGTAAATGTTTAAATTTTTAATGTCTGATTATGTCACGTAGTTTGTACGAAATATTTGTATTAAAGAAATCAAGAGTTTCCCTTTTATTGCTTTCCATTTGGTTTAATATTTGGATACTAGGTTTGGGGATTAGGGCAACACATCCCTACAATAAAAACTGTTCTAGGCTTACTGCAGTAACCATGATCTGCAGTAATCAGTTCTGCCGTGACCATGATCGATGTAACTCGGTCGAAATATCGGTAAGCTCAATTTAAAACGAAATCGTGAAGAAAACCCATGAAAATGTGTGTTAGTTACTGCAGTAAGTATTATTCTTGCTTACTTATTGTGTGGGGTTTGAGGTTATCCTATCTCACAAATCCTGGTGTCGGAATCATAGAACCGCCTTAGGGGTCCGACATGGCTCCAATAACAACTACATCCGTAGATAGTAGCTGGGATCAACGACTTTACGTGCCTTCCGAAGCACGGAATCATCTTTATTTTCGAATCAGGTGGTTCTGCCTGCAATGTCCTAACCAACTGAGGAAAGTGTCACAAAGTGATATTTGTTCGACGAGTCCCCACCGGGATTCGAACCCGGAACCTCCGGCTGAACCGAAGGCTGATCCCTACAAAATGAAAGTGTTAATTAAACATATCTTGCAAATAGATATTTTATACAACATACATACATAAGTTAATACTTTATAAAAACACAGTATTTATCGGCATACGTTAGTAAAAGCTACGAGGAATATTGTAAACTAGCGACCCGCCCCGGCTCCGCGCGGGAAAATGGTTATTGTGGATTATTCTTAAGTATATTATGCATGTATTATACATATAAACCTCCCTCTTGAATCCCTCTATCTATTAAAACCGCATCTAAATCCGTTGCGTAGTTTTAAAGATTTAAGCATACAAAGGGACATAGGGACAGAAAAAGCGACTTTGTTTTATACAATGTAGTGATTTAAAACAAACAGAATTTATTTTATGTGTGTGTGTGAACTGAGGGCCTAAAGGGTTTTAGCAGTCATAAAAATACTGATAAAATGCATACTTTACTTAATTGTTTTACTTCACTACATAGTATAAAACAAAGTCGCTTTCTCTGTCCCTATATCCCTCCCTTTGTACGCTTAAATCTTTAAAACTACGCAACGGATTTAGATGCGGTTTTATAATAGATAGAGTGATTCAAGAGAAAGGTTTATATGTACGAGTATAATACATGCATAATATACTTAAGGATAACCCACAATAACAATTTTCCCGTGCGGAGGCGGGGCGGGTCGCTAGTGTTATAATATAAAACAAAAAATAAAATACAAACAACATTCTAACGAAAATAAACACAACTTTATTCCCACCGTGTCGCAGCGACGACGCAAAACTGGACTATTTCAATAAAAGCAAAACTCTATCTCTCTGAAGCTGCGAATAAGTTATTTATTTATTATTGACAGTGTTATTTTACGCCTATCTCTTTTAATGGTGTCTCTGGATAAAAGCAAAAACAAAATCTACTTTCATACTTACAATGTAACAGGTTACATTTTAAAGAAAACAAATCACTGTGCCTTTGTAATATGGTTGATTTTTGCTGGGATACGCGAATGTGGGAGTAGTAATCCAGCCAGCCTTCATTGATAAAATAATTCTACTGTTCGTCTTGTTGGAAACCGAAAGCATAGCAAAAAGTACAAGTTGGTAACTAGTAGATTCCGACTCAGTTTGATAAGATAAAGCAAGCATGAATAATAATTATTATAATTTATTTTAATTGTAACATTTAAAATAATATTCATGATTCAAAATTATGTATCAATAAAAAAATGTTTATATATCGTTTCTAGAGTGCTGCCTAGTTTTTATTTTTAATAATTATGTATGTGATAGCGAAGTTTTTAATATTATTAAAAGTATTATGGAGTATGATGCGATCAATTGTATAAAATAATAATTTATATTTAGTAAAAATATTTTGAAAAGATGCAATGATTGTGGAGTTTTTTTCGGCGAGTTCTTCTCCACAGAAGAAAGCCTGAATTCTGAACTCGCCACAAAAGAGTATGACATAACCAACATAACTAAGTGATGTGAATATACTAAAGTTAAAAATAAATACTTTGAACTTCGATCTACCTAAGAGTTTATAATATTATGGCATGTGTGAAATTTTAAATAATGATCATCTAAGATATTCGCTCGAAGGCTCCGAATATTAAAAACACACTTAAAGTAACTTTATTTTCAGTCAAGAAAAACCAATTATGGTTAACCTCTGTCACCTAGTGCGATTTGATTTTACTAAGATATAAAAAAAAAGAACATCAAAGTTCAAAACATGTAAGTAATAAAATAAGTAGATATTTCACAATGCTTTCAAGATAATAACAATGAAATTTTCGATTTAATTAAGGATTGCACTTTATCACAATCGGTAATAAAATATAGGTCTTCTACAAAACCAACTCTTTTTAATGATTAATTCACTATGTTTTATTTTCTGTGGTTCGCTCTATTAAAGTAGGTAGAGGTAAAATTATTAATTAACATTTTGAAAACTATCAAGCTCCCATTTCTATAACTTGAATGGTTAGTTATAAAGCTAAAGGGCAGATAGAAATGGGAGCTTATATTGGGAGGATATGTCCAATCGTCCAACAGCTACAGGCTTCGGTCATCCTTGTCTAACATACAGCCATCCTTTTCTAAATATAGTCATCCAGGAAGTCAAGAGTAATTCTTTCCTGGGGCTATTAGAACGTGTCGTCAATATGTTTATTTTGCGGTCTGCAAATTACTACCGCTTCGCCTAGGCGGATGTATGTGAGTGAGATAAAATTCAATTAACGATACTGCAGATGAGGTTCACTTAAACTTTGTTTAGATAACGGTAAATACATAATATCCAAACCAAAATAATATTAAACGCAAATTGAACATTGATTTATATATTAATAAAAAACATTATATTATGTTACAGTCAAAGTGATAAATTTGCTATTTAACATAACTGATCATGTAAATAAACTGCCTCATATTGCTTTATATTGTAAATTAAGTTTTAAAATATCAGTTCTAATTTGTTTTTACCGCAAAAATTGTGAGGATGCATTGATTTAGTTTGTGAAGTGCAATAGCTTCATGGAATTATATTACCATTCAAAAAGCAAATATATTTTGACTGATTATTAAACATAATGCTTTTACTGTAAACAAAGACACTTCAAGTCGTGTCGTGTCATCTATTCACGACTTATTATGTCTGGTAGTGTTGTTGATAAATATCGATTATCGACAGTTGCCCAAGTCCGGTGAATAAAGGAAGAAATATATTTTTTGACTTTGTTTTTTTCTAGTAAATATTACTATGTACTGTGGTCCTTATGTAAAGTACTGCCGCCAAAAGTAGTTAATTGCGATTAACTAGATGTTCCAAACATCGTAAGGAAACTTCACACACCTGCGTTGAAGAAATTCAAAGGTTGTGTGTGAAGTTGACCAACACGCATTAGGTCCCTTATAGCTCGCCAAACTCAAGCATGGTGGACTAAGGCCTATTCATTCACCTTGATTTAGGGTAGGACATAATGTTCAAGTCAAATACGCGAGTGTTGTTACACAATCACCTTTCAGCTATCGACAGCTGTTTTCCCAACACTAGACTAGTGAAATTTGCATACCAATACTCCTTGTGACGTCGTAGTGTCCGTTACCTGAAAGGTTCGGTTACGTTACGTAAAGCCACTTAGCATTGCAAATGTGGGCACTTTCACTGAATGACTGATTGGAGTTGTGACTGCAACTCTTTGACATCCTGCTGTTGTTCATAGTCACTGCAACACTTATCGCACTTTCAAAGAGGATTGATTTTAATTAAAAATTCAATGTTAGCTTTTTATTTCCTTTTTGAACCCCGCCGATTAAGAGGGGTGTTAGAATTTGACGTGTGGGTCTGTCTGTGGCGTGGCATCATAGCTCCTAAACGGATGCGCCGATTTTGATCCAGTTTTGTTTGCTTGCATGTGTCACAATCGAGAGTGTTCTTAGCTATGATCCAAGAAAATATCTTTAGAAATTTAAGATTAAAAGCTCTTTTCTAAAGAAAGGATTAAGCAACGGTTTTGTGGCGTGGGTTTTTAGATTTTTAATTTAATGTTATTTATAATATTACATAAAGACAAGTGTTTTCACTTAATTACATATTTCGTAATTTTTCGTACTTCTTACCAGCTGGGCTAGCATAGGCATAGTTACGTCGTGAGTATACTATCCTATTGGAAGATATTTTAATAATAATATGGTTTTCTCACAACAATTCGACAAACTCTTGTTATAGCACTCCATGTTACGGGGATGTTCTAACTTCGATATGAAGAAAAAATTAAGTTTTATTCTTCCTTACTTAATCATGTTTTTATTTAAACAAATTTGACATACTTTCTGCCACTTTTATGTAATTGTTTATTTTATATTTGTATTAGTAGAACCTGTATTGGCGCCGCGCCGACCAGTCACCATTCTTCGCGCTTAGTCAAGGCAAGTGGCGTCGCCTACACACCATTTGAGATGTTTGTCGATGTTGAACGAGATATTTTGGTTCATTTGTAATGAATGATCGGAGTTGTAAAGTAACTGCAATTGTACGAAGAAAAAATAAATTCAATTTTTTTAAATTAAAGCAAGAAACGGAAAACATTACCACTCGGCTAAGGACTCGAACCCGCATCTCCTAGGCTATCTGGGCCACACAGACGTTTTACCAATTGTGCCACCACCAAGGCTCTGTATGAAACAATGAAATTTACTATCGTTTCCTGCTCAGTGCTTTGGAGTACAAAAATAAATAAATTCAGGCTTCTAATACCGAACCAATGATGCGAGAAATATTTCATTTCAACAAGGGAAAACAAAACACACACACACACTATAAATAAAGGACTAGCTGATCACGCGCATCGCAATTTTATTCATAAGAACGGAGCAAAGCAAAAAGTATTTGACGGCCTCGTAGTCTAGTTGGTAGTACATCTACCTTCGAAGCACAAGGTCGCGGGTTTGGATCCCGCCCAGGGCAAACATTCGTGTGATGAGCATTTGTGTTTGCCTTGTGTCTGGATGTTGTATATTTATATAATATGTATGAATATCAGCTGTCTGACACCCATAGTACAGGCTCTGCCTAGTTTGGGGTCAGATGGCCGTGTGTGAGATGTCCCAAATATTTTATTTATATTTAATTATTTAGCTTGGGCTGCTCTTGATTGTACGTACATGTCTTCATTACTATAAAAAACAACCCGATGTAATATTGTCAAAATTACGTGTAGTTTTGTACTATTGTAACAAATTGCAAAAGAACGTTTCCTTAATCGAACGAACCTGTAAATGAGAAATGAACTAATAAATTGTATAACAAAACAAATGTTGTATAAATTAATCGAATTGCGAGTTGTGAATGTTTGAATTTAGAATTCGACAAAATCGAAAGATATTTGCAATTTTAATGAATGCAAATAGTTATTTATGAGATTGCCCGAATTTCAAATTTATTCGCGACCTTCGTGATATGGAAATTAGACATTTATAAAAAAATATACTTTCGAAATGTGACTGTGATGATGTGAATTAATTAAATTAAATCTACCTCATAAAACCTGATAAGTAGTGAAGAGATATTTAAATGGTACATCCATTTTATTTAAAAAAAAGGACTGTTAAATGACAAAATGTGTTTCTATGTTTGAAAGGGGGCTTGTCTTTAAAAATGATACTTTTTAATTTGGAAATTAGTATATTACCATGAAAATTGTTACAAATCAAGCCAGGTAAATAAGTAGTACATTCATTCGGTGTGAAAAATTATTAGTAATTTTATATACTACTATACTTAGTTAAAATGAGAAAGTGTTGGGAAATATCGGTGACAAGGATAATGTACTAAAGGTCAAAGTGAAGGTAATAGACACTTGTTTTACTGATGATAATAATAGTCATTTTACTGGAAAGCACTCTTCTCCGAAATGAAGTTTCTCGAAACCACTATACATTTTCCTTTTTGTGTTGAAACTCGTATTCTATTTTTAATTTAAAGTATTTCGAATTTATAGTATTTCTTCAACTTCGATTTAAAAAGTAGTATTTATGCGGAAGTAGACTATATCGGAAATCTAAAATATGTACTATGATGGACATTGAAACCTAGCCATTTAAAATTAAAGCCTAATGTGGCGCCCTCGCGCTTCGTATTTATTACTCGGTACTCGGTAGGTAGAAAATTTTGTGGTGGTTACGCGTAAGTTTCACAGTAGCCATCACATGCGGGTGGACATGTTGACCTTGAGAGCGCCCGTATTCCGCAGTGGTAGGGGTGAATTTGGTAGTGCGAATGTCCAACCACAATATGTACTGGCTGCTGTACATTTATTCGTGGAGGGGTTTAAAAGCCACTGAAATTATAAAAAATTAACCTTTTAGAGGAAATGGAAAGATAAAGTACTTTTCTAGATCTCAGAGTATTTTTAGCTTTTAAATGTATTTGCTTATAAATGTTATCAATTATCAACCCGGAATCATACATAATACAATACATAAAAAAAGTGCACACGACACTATTATGTCACACGATGAGTCACTGTTGCGCTCGGAACGCTACTTTAACTTTGCGCACGATACGATGCGCGCTGCGCACGGCGTCAAATTTAACTCCATATAAACAGCTGCGCAAGACCTTATCAGACAATACTAGTGTTCTTTAGCGAAAGTGGTGTGGAAGCAATTGAAATTGTATAGCGACGAGTATCTTATCTTATCCCGCGCCGCGATATTATAGTGAGTATTGTTCTATCTGTTTTATTTTTATTTGTAAACAGTTGTTATATTAGTCTTGTTTTTCTTGTATTTAAAATCAGTATGGGTCCTTTATTTGTGTTTGAGGGAATAATTTCCAAATATTGTGCAATGAAGTGGCAATCGCATCGCTTTTTTTTTAATTGACCAAGGTACGCTTGTGTCGAAAAAGTACGACCAATCAAGCTTCACCGGACTTGATGGCAATCGCATCGCCTTTTTGATTTCTTAAGAGTTTTTTTCTTCTATAGTGCGGGACGAGAGCCAGTCTTGGTTTGAACAAAACGTAATAACTTCATTAAAATTTTAAGTCAAAAAGGGATTTGTAAAATCTTACTTCGAATAAAACCTTGACTTTTTGACTTTAACTTTGCATCTCTATATCTCTGGGGAGGCCTTTGTCCAGCTGTGGACGTCTTTCGGTTGATGGTGAATTAATTTTCAATGTTACTTTATTGACATACTAGCTTTTCGCCCCGTGGCTCCGCCCGCGTTTACAGTTTTTTCCGTAAAAGATAGCCTACTATGTGTTATTCTATGATGTATAAGCACATAATACCAAATAGTAGTTCTTTGTTTGTTGTTTTATAAGTAAGTTACCTATTTGTATAAGCTATAATACCTAGTGTAGTTTCATTTATAATAATTAATCTTCATTAAAGGCCTGCATAAAATAACAATAAAAATACAATACACACAAAGTATAAAAATAATAATAATTTAAATGTTAGGAAAAAAAATCTGATCTGTAGTTTTTGCGTTTTTGTGGGGACATGTATGAGCTTTTAACGAACCTAGTAGTTCACTCAGCATTTTTACGATTCTTTATTTGTGAAATTAAATAAGCTAATTTTATTAAAGTATAGTATTTATTTAACTCCACAAACAAACAAACAAACAACAAGTAATACTAATACCTAAAATTTACTGTGCGAATCGTACATACGTAGTTGCTTACATGTTGCGCGTAGAACCGGCGGCAATGAAAGTATTCGTATTGTCCAAATAAACCGAATAATTATATGGATGTTATTCAAATAGTAAATGTGGTGAATATCCGAGTTATATGGATATTTGGATATCCGAATTGCATGCCCTATTACGATATAGCGCAAGATTGTTTGTGGGGCAAGGGCCCATTTTTATTTTAGGACTCCAGGTCCCCCTCTCAGTCATCAGTACAGTGAAAATACAAAATAACAAATCACAAAATCAAGTTGAAGTATTTTGTTATCAGTACTTAAAATGTAATGTATTTATTTCCAGATAATCTACTTCATCCTCTGAAACAGAAGAGCTAAACCTCGAAGCATCATGGATACGATCAGCAAATCCTGCCAATGTGTGAACTGCAAGTGCGGCAGTGTAGTAGAAGAATCTTGCAAATGCACTGATTGCAATTGCGTGGCCATCGTGGCTATCGTGGCAAAATCTTGTAAATGCGTCAACTGTAAATGCGTCATCATGACGGAAAAATCCTGTAAATGTGTTGATTGCAAATGTATCGACTGCAAATGCGTCAGTAAGGTAAACCAATCCTGCCAATGTGTTAACTGTCAATGCAGCGGCATGGTGGAGAAATCCTGCCTATGTGTAGATTGTAAATGTGTTGGCGTAACGGAGAAAACTTGCAAATGTGTTGACTGCAAATGTGTTGGAGTAGTGGAGAAATCCTGTAAATGCGTCGATTGTAAATGCATCGGCGTGACAGAGAAAACTTGCAAATATGTTGACTGCAAATGTGTTAACTGCAAGTGCATAACCATGGTAGAAAGATCCTGCCAATGTGTCGACTGCAAATGCATCGGGATAACAGATAAATCCTGCCAGAGTATTAACTGTCAATGCAGCGGCATGGTGGAGAAATCCTGCCAATGTGTCGACTGTAAATGCGTTGGAGTAATGGAGAAATCCTGTAAATGCGTCGATTGTAAATGCATTGGCGTGACGGAGAAAACTTGCAAATGTGTTGACTGCAAATGTGTTAACTGCAAGTGCATAACCATGGTAGAAAGATCCTGCCAATGTGTCGACTGCAAATGCATCGGGATAACAGATAAATCCTGCCAGTGTATTAACTGTCAATGCAGCGGCGTGGTGGAGAAATCCTGCCAATGTGTCGACTGTAAAAGCGTTGGAGTGATGGAGAAATCCTGTAAATGCGTCGATTGTAAATGCGTTGGCGTGACGGAGAAAACTTGCAAATGTTTTGACTGCAAATGTGTCAACTGCAAATGCATTGAAATAACAGAGAAATCCTGTCAGTGTATTAACTGCAAATGTGGCGACGTGGTGGAGAAACCCTGCAAATGCGTTGACTGTAAGTGCGCTGATGATGACACAACTAACAAAGATTGTTCCTGTGACAACTGCCAGTGCAAGTCAGACAAATATTCCTATACTTGTGAGAAACAAAAATGTGTTTGCATTCTTACTGAAGGGAAATCGTGCATCTGTATCTGCGAAGATGAAACTGGCAACATCAAGAAGTGTGATTGCAGTTCTGATTGTTCTGGGAAATGCGAGAAAGAAGGATGTACTTGTTTGTCAACTGAAAGAAAGAATTGTATTTGCGTTTGCCGTGATGGAAAAGGAGGATTTAAAGTTTGTGACGAATGCCAATGTGGCTATTCTTGCAAGTGTGAAGACTGCAGATGTGATAAGAAAGGTTGCGTTTGCATTCTAACAAAAGGGAAATCTTGCATCTGCGTTTGCGAAGACGAAACCGGCAACATTAAGAAGTGTGATTGTGAATGTGATTGTTCTGGCAAATGTGACAGAGATGGATGTACTTGCGTGCAAACTGAAGGAAAAGATTGTATTTGTGTTTGCCGTGATGGAAAGGGAGGATTTAAAGTTTGTGACGATTGCCAATGTGGAGATTCTTGTACATGCAAAGATTGTAAATGTGACAAGAAAGGTTGCATTTGCATTCTAACAAAAGGGAAATCTTGCATCTGCGTTTGCGAAGACGAAACCGGCCACTTTAAGAAATGTGAATGCAAATGTGGTTGTTCTGGAAAATGTGACACAGATGGATGTACTTGCTTGCAAACCGGAGGAAAAGATTGTATTTGTGTTTGCCGTGATGGAAAAGGAGGATTTAAAGTTTGTGACGATTGCCAATGTGGAGATTCTTGTACATGCAAAGATTGTAAATGTGACAAGAAAGGTTGCGATTGCATTGTAACAAAAGGAAAATCTTGCATCTGCGTTTGCGAAGACGAAACCGGCCACTTTAAGAAATGTGAATGCAAATGTGGTTGTTCTGGAAAATGTGACACAGATGGATGTACTTGCTTGCAAACCGGAGGAAAAGATTGTATTTGTGTTTGCCGTGACGGAAAAGGAGGTTTTAAGGTTTGCGATGATTGTTCTTGTTCTTCCAAAGGTGACAAGACCAAATATTAATTGATACAGACGAATAATATTATCTTTATCAATGTTCAAACTGACGTTAAGAAGTAGTACTAAGCAAATTTATTCCTAAACGTTGTTTTATTGTTGCTATAACCATATTTTTTATGTGAATTGATTTATTAAAGTAATGGTTACTGTTATGAATATTCTTCTTAAATATAATTTACTTTGATTGTATCATGGGTGGAGGCTTGTGGAGGTATTTAACAAATTTTAATTTTGGTGGTAATGTTTATTATACCTACTAGTATACCTACAAATTGAATATCCAATAAAAATAATAAAATTACTTGTGTACTCACATTTTTTATCCTTTCATCTTCCATTTCATAGACTAGAGATAGACCTTGAACCTTACCTGTAGATAAAAGAAAAAGAAAAGATTACCTGTTGAATTATTAAAACCAAAGTGGTATAATCAAAACAAATCAGTTCTACACGTACAATTAAATGTAATCAAATGTCTTAAACGATTACGATTAAACAATTCGTTTCCAAACAAATGACGGTAGATAAGCGTTTACTAATACCAACATGTCGAGTGTGTGTCAAGCGCCGTGACGAGTGATATTGTGACGTGTTAGTATGACGTCATGACTTGTCGGTGTGTATGAGTGGGCAATGCGGCGATCGGCTGACAACTTGGGTGGGATGATATAATGCGTTTTGACTGTTGAGGAATACAAATGATAGATAATTTATTTTTTCATAGCCTATGATAATAGGTATAGTAGCCAGCACACGCGGTTGGACATGTTGACCTTAAGAGTGCCCGTATTCCGTAGAGGTAGGGGTGAATTTCGTAGTGCGAATGTCCAACCCCCCATGTACTGGTTTCTGTACAAATAATCGTTATTTTTTTACTGATCTTAGATTGGTGCGAACCGCGAATAGTGGGAAAAGGTTTGGCAGGCCTTTGCCTAGCATCGGGACTTTTTGAGTTTAACGTAATATAGTAATATTTTTGCATGAAAAAAGTTTACGTTATTGATGATTAACAAGTTCATATATATGTCCCCACCGAGGGGCTAGTTCCTACCATGTAATCAGGGTGAACAGAATAAGTCTTAGTGGATCACGCTGTCCAATTACGGGTTTGTCTACATCACAGTACTTCACATATTTTCCAACAAAAGAGTACGAAAAAGACTGCTGAGTTATTCTGAGGGCCAATTTTGAACGAAGATTTATACAAAATACCATAGCTTTTTGCGGAATCCAAAACCGAGTTCCGAAAAGACTCTGCTCCGACAAGACACTGCTCCGACCAAACATAAACGTATACGTAGTTTGTCTGTTACATGTGTGTCCTCAATCCTCCATGTGAGGATTTTTCACCCAATAACTCGCTCAATTAAGTTGCTCACAATCTGCACAATTGTTTTGCAATGCACACTAAATCAAGGACATATTTTCATTGAGTTCAAGCAAAGTGGCCCTCACACAACACATACCTACACAAAATTTCTAACTGATAAACTTGTCATGTTTTTTCTGATCATTTTATTTTTCATATTTCAGGTTATGTGACTTAGGGAAAATTGTTCAGTTCCATATGGGTAGGTTCATCCCATGTTCATCCCTTAAAAATATTGTGCGCTAATAAAGTTACACCCTATATACTTTGCGTGCTTCTGGGACATGGGTACTTACTGCTTAAATTAAAGTAGTCACTAGACGAATCAGTGTCATTGTCAACAATTAAACGACAACACGGTCAAGTTTAATATCATACTTAAACAACAAATAAGACTATTAAAAGCTCATATAACACGAACTGCATTTAACTTAAGTTAAATTACACTTTAACTACAAGTTAATTTTAGTCGTCATGGTCTACTTGACAACTGAGTTGAGTTAACCGGAATATTTAAAGTTAAACAGTACTGCTCAACCCGTTAGCTGTTCCCATGGCTGTCGGCGAGAATTAAGAGATGAAAACTGAAAGTTAAAATTAACCTCCTTTAAAACTTACTCGAAAATGCAGAGTTTTAACGTTACTTTTTTAAGCTTTTTGCAAAAATGCATCCCGCTGTTAGTAAAGGCCACATAAAAAAACTACTTCTATGGTATGTGTTTTAGATTTTCAAATTATGTTTATTCGAATTTTTTACGGTGAAGGAAAACTTCGTGAGGAAACCTGCACACACCTGCGGAGAACTAAAAAGGTTGTGTGTGTAAAGGACCAACGTGGTTGAAGGCCTATTCACCCTAGGTAGGCTCGAGCCCTCGTTTAAGACATTATGGGCTGTTAAGGAACTACTGAAACAACTTCAAATAGGCCACTGAAAGACTTCTTCCTTAAAAGGGAGGTGTCATCACGCTTTGGGGGCCAAATTCTTTTTTTTTTAAATTCTGTAGCCTATATTATCAAACCATTTTAAATTCCTTTTTGCCGGTATAAGGCAAACAAACAGAGTACTATCACAACAACCTTAACAAGATCGAATAATGAAAGAGAAGATAGAATGAGAAAGAGAGACAACGAAGGCTATCACCGTACTTCAAATCAGCACTAAAGATATAGGCCACAGACCATAGCAAGTCTAGTTAGGCATATATAATGAAATCAGTAGCCCGTTAAGACCATAATAACTGTACCGGGGCTTGGAACATACTAATTACAATACAACATTATACTACTAGTGTGAGAACTAAGAATGAAGGAAATGGAACAGTAAGTACTTGTGCTTAGGGAAATTAATCTAGAGAACTTGATTTGACGACCGTATCTAATAAATTCGGAATTCAGATTCGGATTCAGAAGAGCGTAGGTGACCAAGTGGCTAGGGCCGTTGACTTCCATTTGTAAGTTCGCGGGTTCAACCCTCGGCACGTACAATGTGTTTTCGATTTTCGGATTTATATGTACGTTTATTCGACGCTCTTACGGTGAAGCAAGGTCTAAAAAAACAAGGTCTTCTACTTGGACTGTCAATTTTGACACAAGCCTAAGTTCATCATGCTCATCCTAGACGTAGGTTTGTGTCAAGTCATGTGGTCGGAGTGTTAGACCTTGTTTTTTTAGACCATGCGGTGAAGGAAAACATCGTGAGGAAACCTGCACACACTTGCGAAGTAATTCAAGGGTTGTGTTTGAAGTTGACCAACCCGCACTGGGCTAGCATGGTCGACTAATGCCTATTCATTTTGATTTCAGTGTAGGCCCGAGCCCCTCGGTAGCCAAACGTAATATCTGTGGTAATATGTCGCCGATCTTCGCAGCAAACTAGGTATCGTGGCTGCAAGTCTCTCGTCTCATTTACTTTATGCGTAAAGTGTTACTTTAAATACTATACCTGGTATTACATATCTGGGTTAAACACGGTGACTAGTGGAAAGCCACGTTAGTTTTTGCCATGGATACTGTGTGAAAACTACCCGCGTTTGAAAACCCGTTGCTCCGTTATTATTATTACCATTGAGGTGGGAAAGCCGCGCGGTCATTACCTATTTACTGCACCCTAGGCTCGATGACAGCATTGGACAGCAACTATGGTTACTGCTATTAAAACAAGTGCGGCTGGTTGGGAAGGCGTGAAATGTAATATTTCTTATGGCGGCTCCACATTAGTGCCGTGCAGTGCGAATTCGCGGCACAAGTCGTGATTATTAATAAACTTATAAACATACGTTTCGATGCAATATTAATAAACTTATAAATATAACTACATAAAATATGTCATTGATGTAAACTTTGATTCCACTAATACTCGCAGTTTTTATAAAAAACATTGTTACGAGCAGGAGATGTTTAAATTCTTTCTTATTGACACGTCCTACACTAAATCTTTATTTATTTTTTTGTCATAAAATGTCTTATATTATTGTGCATGCTGTGCTTACTTGTAAGTGGTCAATACACTAGCATAAGCTCTGATCATATTGTATTAGTGTAAGTAAACTGTTAGTAAGTCAATAAAATAAATAAATATGTATATATTTTGATGTTTGTTTCACTTTCATGCCTAAACTCTACTAAATGGATTCGAATAAAAATATGAAAGTTAGTTTTCTATTAACTTAAATTGACAACATTGCCCGTCGTCAAAAAAGGCTTAGGGTTGACACAGAATTATTTTTTTTGTTGCTTTTAATTTTACACATTATTATAATCCAAAAAGGACATCGGTTATATAAGGTATTGAGGCTTCACTAACCTTTTAATTTTTTTGTGTATCCTACGCACCTAAAAAAATTTGATTTTTACTTTAATTTTGGCATATTTCAAGGTACTGTGTTTTTAATTTTCGCTTTAATTTAAAATATAAAATTCTACTACTGAGCTCGAACAGTAATTTTCAACTTTGGGTCAAGTTTTAATTAAGTTTCGTAATGCCTAGGTTAACCGTATGGTTTTGGGTGGTAGCCGCTGTTACAATTTGATTATCACAAAAACAGCACCTTTATAGGTTATCAACCAAGAGATATATAAAAATCAAGGAAAGGTGAATATTTCGAAAGGAAAAAGCTATAAATATTCGTAACTCCTAAACTATCAATAATCGCGGAACATACATGGGGCAGATTCAGATACCCTTTAACATAAGGCATCATTTTTTTCTTTTGGGCGTCTATCAATGGGCCACCGTATCTAACAGGGCTATTTTTGATTGGTCAAAACTCTTCCTGTTTGTGAAACAACCAATCATCACACTCCATACTTTGCCTCAGTATCAGATAAGCACATCAGAATCTTGTGTGAAATAACAGTGTTTTAAAAGCGATCTTCGCTTGGTGTAAATTATGGTTTGCAGTTTCATGGTGTTGTTATAAGAGTTACGGAGCTACACCGTTATTTGTGACACCATAGTCTATAGCGTGTAAAATATTACTAACTTCGATTACATCAGATTACACAAATAGTATTTCTATGTCTGACTAACATCACTACATAGTATAAAACAAAGTCGCTTTCTCTGTTCCTATATCCCTATGTATGTATGTATGCTTAAATCTTTAAAATTACGCAACGGCTTTTGATTCGGTTTTCTTTAATAGATAGAGTGATTCAAGGGGAAGGTTTATATGTATAATAAATGCATAATATACTTAAGGATAACCCACAATAACCATTTTCCCGTGCAGAGCCGGGGCGGGTCGCTAGTCTATATATATTAAAACAATGTCGTATTCAAGATAAATCGAGAATTTATTCGTCTCCATCCTAATCAAAATAATATAAACAAATAAAACATTGATAAAGTTAGACTTTTTAGACTAGCGTTAAACAAGTGTTTAAAATTTCTGTGGTAAGCTAACTGCTAGTTACACCGCGACCAATCTCATGGTTTACTATCCAGTTAAGATCGAAGTTACGGTAACTCGTTCAAACAGTCAGGGACAACGATTGCTATCAATCGCCCGTTAGTTTGAACCAGTAGTTACTGGTTTGAACTAGTTAACTAAATCATCTCGGATGCATGATAATCTTGAATAAACCAACCAGGGCCCCGTAACATGCAGTGCAATGACAAAATTTTGTCGCACATTTATCTGTCAAAAGACCCGCCATATTGCAATATCCTCCAATAGGATAAGAGAATACGCACGACAAAATTATGTCTGTCATGCGTGGACCTGGCATGTTAGAGGGGCTGTCGTTCAAATACATTTTAACCCCCATCAAATAAGAGGGGTGTTACAAGTTTGACGTGTTTGTCTGTTTGTGGCATCGTAGCTCCTAAACGGATAAGCCAATTTTGATCAACTTTTCTTGTTTTCAAGGTGTTACAATTGAGAGTGTTCTGAGCTATGATCCAAGAAAATATCTTCAGATATTTGAAGATTATCAGCTCTTTTCTAGTTTTTAAAAGGAACAAGTAACGGTTTTGTGGCGGGGGTTTTTAATTCTATTAATTTAATATTATTAATATGTTCATCTAGATGCTAGATCATAACAATTTTCACTGATTATTTTAGTATTTTTTTTAATCTCACGATATTCTGACACAATTTTTGGTAGGTAACTAATAAGATAATTAATTACTAATTTCTTAATACAAAACAAACAAAAACAACAACAACAACAACAACAACACCATCACATTCCAAAATAACATCATGTTGTCAACTCAACATTTCAATACAAATAAAAAATAAACTTTATTTATCATCTTAGTGACTTCAAATGTGTGTTCTTGCGCATACCACGTAAAAATTTAGATGTCACGTATCGGCGTGGTTTTGTCGTGTTTACTAAAAACTCCAAATATTGACAACACCATAAATAGAAAAAGCACGTACCTAATTTGCTGAGTCAATGTTGTCTTAATTTTAGACAAGTAAACTTGGTCTATGTCATAGTATAGTATGCAATTGTTTGTTTAAAACTTGAATGTGGTTCCTCAAGCTGTTTTAAGTTGATTTTCTTAATGGTTATAGTTTGTTACTAATATTGCAAAATTTCATAACACAGTTTTATTTCTTCCATTTAATTTTATTAACTCACCAACCTTATGGGCATAATCATCATAATCGTTTCAGCCTGTAGACGTCCACTGCTGGACAAGGCCTTCCCTAAAGATCTCCACAACGATCAGTCCTGCGGTGCTTGCGTCATAACCCCATCATATGGGAATATTACTTTGATATTATTTGAAATAATAAAAATAGGATACTTCTTCTTCTTATCGAGTGGGTTTTGAGATTAACCTACCGCACAAACCCTGGTGTCGGAATTGTTGAGCTGCCTTAGGCTTCCGACATGGCTCCTAATACAACTACATCCGTAGATAGTAGCCGGGACCAACGGCTTTACGTCCGAAGAACGGAATCATCTTTCTTTTCGGACAATCAAGTGATTCAGCCCGCAATGTCAAGACCCTAGCCCTAGTCCCTAGCCCTGGGAAAGCCCTAGTTTGGTTAGGATTCTCACAAAGTGATATTTGTTTGACAGATCCCCACCGGGATGGGAACCCGGAACCTCCGTAAAGTCAGACGAGCTTTTCCACTAGACCACGGAAGTTGAGGAATGGGATACTACTAAAACAAAACCTTTTATTCTTTCCTTTTATTATATCCTATTATCCACACACACTTCTGTTTCCTATCTCACTTCATTCTTGTTCCAATTCTCTTCGTAATAGAATCATTACCAACTTCGAAGAATTTATTAATCGTAAAAAAGAACAAAAGTCGTAATAAAAGAAGAATATAAAAATATTATCCTATAAATGACCTTGGTAATAATAGCCAGCAGGTTGACTGCCCCTCAAGTAAACATCCTCATAATTCTACGCTAACAAACTTCCACATTAACCCTATAAAACATAACATTCCTTTTATTTCCGAACATTAAAAAATTCTTCGCAAAATTCAACGTACATTACCTTGTTAAAAAGAGCAAACAATATTGTACAACTGTTAAACGAGCAATGGATGGTGAGGTCCTTTGTGCTAAGGATGATAGGGTTGTCAAATTACTATGATTTGGAAAAGAGATCGATACGATCCACTTTAAAAATACCTAAAGCGTGTTTTTTTTAGTATATTTTCAGGCAGCAGATAGATCTATGTTACACACTTTTGAGTACTTAATAAGTGTTAAAGTGTTTAATACTCAAATGATAATATAGTCACGTTAAAATCAGATTCAATACAATAATCTAATTTAAGCTTCTAATACACATTCTAATAAAAAAAGGTCTCTATTTTACTTCTAAAAGAATAGGTACCTAAACCTAATAAAAAACATTTTATATAACAAGATTCCAGCACTTCATTATCAGCCCGTATAGACCGAGTATACTCTAAATTCAGGGTAAACAGACCTTAGCATCCACGTTGGCTCAGGGCGACTTATAAAACTTTAGTATTTATAATTTTAAATTGTTCAAGATGAAAAAGCATAGCTACTACGCTGGCCTAGTACGGTTCCAAATTTTATTTTTCGCTTTTGCCAGTTTTTTCAAGCATAATTTTAGAAAACTAATAGTGGCAGCCCTGCATCAGTGCAAACCGGTCGTAAGGACGTGCGCGAGAGTGACCTACAGGACTCGTTTAGTAAACAACGCGCTCGCGCCACTTTGATCGTCCTATGGTAATTCGCGAGGGTTGCTGTCTTCTTTAATTGCTTTTATTTACAATAACTTTTATAGACTTGAGAAAATTTTTGAATGAGAAAAAGGATTTTAGATTTTAAATAAATAAATCACAAAAATTTTGCTACATTACGAAACGTGGTGATTCTAATACATCAGAGCTTTTCTTGTCTATATTTTCTGATTAGATAAAAATTTCACAAGTTTCATCCGATTCCAAAAATTATTTCACCATTAGAAAGCTACATTCACCCTGAGTAACATAGGCTACCTTTTACCGCGGTAAAATGCCTCGTTCCCACGGGCATTCTTTCGGGATTAATTTAAGTTGTTTTTCAAAATCTAAATCGAAAGTTATTAATTTGAAGTAAGATTTTACAAATCATTTTTCGACGGCAAATGAAATTTTGCTCAAACCAAGCCGGCTTTGGTCGTCTCATCTCACACTAATGGAAAATAAACTCTTAAACTTTGAAGTGGCGGCGGCGATGCGATTTTTCATCCTCATGTCATCTCAATTTCATATCCACAATAAATAGCATAAACAAGCAGCCTGGCAACACATAAAAACCAATAATGTTCGCGATACTATAGTAACTGTATACTAAGTATAACAATTGTTCAAAGCAAACATGTATAGCGTGTGTAAATTATATCTCTATCTATATAATAAAACTATAGAGGTCGAATGTCTGTACATAGAAAAAAATGCTATAAACCGAGTCAGGGGGATGTAAGAAGTGATATAGAACATAATCCATCCAGTTTTTTTGGAAAATGTCTCATTCTTACTGGAAACTGCACGGAAAAGTAAAAAAACAAAGCGGGCGTAGCCGCGGGCGGACAGCTAGTTATAATAATATTATTGTGCTGGTAGATGCGCCTGCGACCTTGCTGCGTGCGTGCATTGTAAACGTAAACAGACAAACGTACAGCTCGTTTGTAGGACCTTTATAGGACATGTTGTGGTACCTAGTTAGGTAACAAATTTATATTTATTGACTACTATATCTATCAAGTTTTATATCAAGTAGTGTTAGACGAGATGAATGTTATAGCTTATGATAATTATACCAAACATATTTTATGTCAGATGATTGTTATACCTAAAACAATATGCCAAGTGACTGTATGTCTATCGTTTTTTATAACTTTTGAACGTTATTAAAATGAAAATATGCCAAATCGTTGTTATATAAAATGCGACGCACCCGATTTCATTTAGTTCACTCAATATCCGCCCAATATGAAACCAAGGTAGCGCTAGTAATAATAATAATAAATAAGTAGGACATCTCACACACAGCCAACTGATTCCAAACTAGGCAGAGCCTTTACTATGGGTGTCAGACAACTGATATAAATAAATCATGGTATAAGAAAACTAGGTCTAACCATTAGACCACGTGACTGACACAAACCTTCGTCATCCTGCGTTGTTTATCCTTGTCGAATGCGTGTTAATAGACAAGGATGAACAGCGCAAAATGACGTTGGCTTGTGTCAGTCACGTGATCTAACGGTTAGACCTTGTTTTCTTAGACCATGTAAATACGTAAATAAATACGTATATACAACATCCAGACACAAGGCAAACAAGTCCTCATCACACAAATGTTTGCCCTGGGCGGGATTTGTATCCGCAATTTTGTGGTTCGTAGGCAGACTTACTATCAACTGGGCTACTGGGCCGTTGGCTAGTGTAGCATTCGAGAGTACGAAACGCCCGATCTCAATGTCGACGGATCGGAATCGCCTTCAAGAGTAGCGCCTCAGTACTTGCGTGCGTGCAGTAAAGATATTTATTCAGTTCAAATTGAACTAATATAATTTTAATACTTAACCTACCTACTTTTCTAGACCTACATGCCAAAATTGGTAGGTTTAATTAAAGATAAACAGATTTTATTGCACATTACGTGGTGTCCAATTTTGGTTAAGCAACTACTTTATTCAATGCAGTTATGGATAATAGATTCTTATGCGCGATTCGAACCGGGTTTATTTATAATCCACTTAAAAAAAGTTTCTCGTAATTTTGCTGTCGCCATTTTTCTAATACATATGTGCCTAATATACATACATATAAACTAGCTTTCCGCCCCGCGGCACCGTCCGCATTAACAGGTTTTCCCGTGGGAATAAGGTACTTTTCCACGGTAAAAAGCGGCCTTTCCAGGGTGTTTAGACGTAAATATGGTGTTTAGACGTAAATAAGTAACAAACATTAAACTCACAAACTTTCGCCTTTATAAATTAGTGTGATAAAAATAGTTATTAAAGAAAACAATCAACTATAGCTATACGAGCAAGCTATATTTTTATCCTTACCTTTTTACACGCCTTTAATAAATGGTCAGATTTAAAAAATCTCTGAGACTGTTTTTGACTGTTAACCATAAATACTTCAATAGAGGCTCTACTCTACCTGTCTTTCAATGTTGTGACTAATTAAAACCGAGACTCCGTTTATCCTGAAAGGGAAACTGGTACAACTCCTCGAGTGTCAAAATCCCACACAGTAATCCCACTAGTGGGCGAGGACTAGCCCAGCTTAAACGGTAATTGGCCTTCCATCTTGTGTGGGCCTCGCGACAATGCCATTCTTGACTTGAAGTAGCGATTATTAAATTAACTGATTTGAAATGGAACGAATTCAAATTGAAACTAATATTAGAAGTGCAAAAATGTGTTTGTTTGTAATTTTTTTACGTTGCAACAGACCATCAGCATGGTGTGGTTTTTTGTATAAAGATATTTTGCTGGTTGGTGACATATTAGGGATTTTTTTACCGTGGGATAATGCTATTACCACGGGATACTTGTAAATTCAGGCGCAGATGCAAGTTGATAAGATAGTTATTATAAGCATAGATATAGTAATATAGGTCTTGGTTATAAGTAAAATGTGGTAAAATAAACTAATACAATATTAGCCATAGTTCGAATCCTTTCCTCCTCTCAAAGAAACTGGGCTCAATTCTGGCGTTGCCGCTAAAATCCCTAAATTTAAGTTGTTGGTCTTTATCATTCATAGGGGAATCTAAATTGAATTTAAATTGAAGTTTGAGCGTAATATGTAGAATCAGGCCTACTGTCCAATACGCTGTGTCTTATATAAATGTTTGTTTGTTTACATTATCACTACATGTATAAAACAAAGTCGCTTTCTCCGTCCCTATGTCCCTATGTCCCTCCTATTGTATCTTTAAAACTGCGCAACGGATTTTGATGCGGTTTTTTTAATAGATAGAGGGATTCAAGAGGAAGGTTTATATGTATAATACATGCATAATATACTTAAGAATAATCCACAATAACCATTTTCCCGTGCGGAGCCGGGACGGGTCGCTAGTAAAGAGATATAAAGCATCATATAAACTGTAAAGTCAGATTCGCCAAAGACCTAAACATTTTGAGTTTGAGCTCTTAAAGCAGAAAAGAGTGTATCATGCAGTATTTAAGTACTGGCCGTATGTTAATTCAGTCCTTTAAAATCCAGCGTTCCAATGTGTTTACAAAATTTGGATTCAACGAAAACAAAGGAAAATAACGGGATAAAACTGCGCAATTAGAAATATTACGACGCTTTAATTATTTCAGTGCGTGTTGTTTTTCTCCTTTGCAATGTGAAGAGGTTATCTAGTTCATGTACGCCTGAAGGTTTGGTTTTGGGGTATTGGCATTGTATATAAAGGCGTATGCTCCCTACGTTCTTCTAAAACTCCGTAATGCATAATTACTTACCAAGAATCTGTCGACCGTTTTTGAGAAACTTGACCACAGAAACTTTTCGCGCAAAACGTATAAAAACATCGAGACTCATACTCGTACCAAACAGCCATTTGAATCAGACAGTTTGTATGAATAAGTATTCCAATTTATATTAATATATTTTTCAAGTATTCTATAATAATGATAATAATAATATGTGGGACATCTCACACACGGCCATCTGACCCCAAACTAGGCAGAGCCAGGTGCGTACTATGGGTGTCAGACAGCTGTTAGACATACAACATCCAGACACAAGGCAAACACAAGTGCTCATCACACGAATGTTTGCCCTGGGCGGGATTCGAACCCGCGACCTTGTGCTTCGTTGGCAGACATACTACCAACTAGGCTACGAGGCCGACAATAAAAGATTCGTTGGAAAAGGAGATCGGGTAATTGACTGAAAATGTCCTTTTAGTTTTTGCTAACTCGTGCCTTAGACGGACTTAGACCCCTACACCTAGTCAGGTAGAAATTAAATGAAATAGTTTATTTTTAAGTGCAATTACATAGTAATATAGTGCTTAGTTCGACTAATTGTTTGTCGACGACAATGTAACTCGTGCGGTCTTCTTTGGGAAAGAGCCAGCCGATGAAACTCCTCAGGTATACCAACGTCATTACGTACCATTGTACGGTAGTATATACCTATTTACAACATATTTACTTACGGCAAATTAAGTTAAAAGCCTGAAAGGTCCTTTAAAGAAAATTATAAAATAATTAAAAATCCTGCCTTTTACGATATGACTTCGTGTCTCGAGCCCCACTGTGGGGACAAATAAATGTTCTGATTTACCATTCCAGGCTAAAAAGATTTCCTTTTCTTGCTTAAAACCAATTTTATGACGCTTAATAGTACAACTATGCCACATGCCGAACCAACATTATGAATGGTGGGACCTTGGCATACTTTTTAAACTATTCACCTATCAAAACAGCTGTTTAGTCATCCGCGGCAGGCATGTGGCGGAAATAATAAGACCTACGCAACTCTTAATTGTTTTTATAAGAAGTTGGTTGACTATCGCCCGGGGGCTTTCTGAGTAATATCACGTAGGTAATAAGAGGAAAATAGTCAAAACAGGGGTGTAAAAGATAAAGCAATGTTCGGTATTCCGTGATATAGCGTGTAACGCTGCGCTTGTTTTGAACCACATAGAGTAAGCATGTGTTTTTAATTTCACAAATATTTATAATTCAAATAAAAAAAACTAAGATTCTTCAAATTAATAATAAATAGGCTCTTTTTGCGAAGAAAACTACGCATCCCCGTCAACGGTTATGTTTGAAATTGACTAGTGCAGTCGACCAACCTGACCTTAATTTATGTTAGGCTTAAGCCCCTCGGTGGGGTCGTATATCGATAAAAACTCCTTAATAATAGGTTTGAGCAGTTACATACGTAAAGTTGTGAGCTGAAAGCTAAAATGAAGATAGGAGAGGCAAAATATATTAATAAAAAAAAATCTACGAAACAGGCCTTTGGGCACAGAAAAACATTAGTAAAACACGAAACACTAAAGTTTCTTGGCCTTAAGCCAATGTTTATAAGGAACAAATTCGCTTGGCATGGAGCAATCACGCGTCAGGCATCTGCTACATTAAACTTCAAACGGCTGAAATGTAGAATGTTTTTCAATAACTGTTTCATTTTAGAATGATAAACAACGAGCAATCAACTAAATTGAATCATGAAACATTGAAAAAGTCTTGATAAGTAGTTAAGTAAGTTTATTAAAGGATATTAACCAGAATTTGTTTAATAGAGCGTCGTTGTGTGTGTGATATGTGACGTAGTAGTTAGGACCGTTGGCTTACATTTGGGAAATGCGGGTTCGAACTTTGATATTATGTAAAAAAGGATTTTCAATTTCCGAATTATTATTTTTTTCCGAATTAATGGCGTTCTTGTGGAGGAAAATATTGTGAGAAAATCTACAAGCACCAACAAAATTCAAAGGTTTTATGTGGAGTTGATCAACCCGTACTGGGCTATATCGGACTAAGATCTGTTCACCCTGAAATTAGAGTAGGCTCGAGCCTGTATATAATCTGATAACAACAACCATACAATATTTTCGACTGGTATGTCTATATTACATTTGTAAAGGAAATAAACATATTATTACTTACATACTTACATCTTGAAAACAACAAATTAATAACTTCACAAATACTAAAATATTTTGTACTAGTAGTCTGTAGTATTTTAGTATGTGGGAGTTTAACAACCGCTTAGTGAGAAATTTCACAGTTTTGACGTCTAATACCTATGTAATTTATGTTTTTGCGTAACGACTCCATAAAAGTTATTATGACAGATAAACTATGTTTTTGAAAATTTGGCACATGTAAATTTCTTTCTGTATTTTAATAACAGAGAGTGCGTTTAATGGGCTTTTAAATTGCATAAATAAGTAGTAAAAAAAGTTTTACATTGCAAAAACTAACGTTTGATGGTTCTCGCCCAACCCAAGACCACTGCATTGTTATCAAACCAATGCATGTGTTTAGAGATTTGTTATTTACATTTTAATTCACTTTACACGAGTTAAAATCTTTTTTTCCGTAATAATTGGATATTTTCTAGTAACCCAAAACAATGTCATCTAAATCAATTCAGTACTTTAGGTGTGCTGTAGCTTTCTGGATAACGAAAAACCTGTGGGAACTGTTCTGAAAAATAAGTTTTATTTCACTACTGGCCCAGAATACTGAACAGCTACTGTATTTATTTCTACAATAATATACCTATATTTTATTTTAAAATATTAAAAACCATTAACATGCCACACAACTCATACTTAAAATTACATATTGCATTTAATTTTACACTAAAGACGTTTTTATTATCGCTGAATTTATTCAAAAGGACAGGTTTCTGCAGCGTAGGTTCAACTAACCCACACTGGCACACCCACCCTACTGGGTTATGATGTCATAGTCCTACCAAATATGGTCGCGTATACCTGACAGAGCATTGCCGCCTTACTGGGACATGTTCCTAAGTTAGGACAGGCGGGTGTCACTCCATAGTTTAGGTACGATCGGTCGATACGTTTTGGATAGTGAACATGGTCCCAGAAAACAAGGTCTTGCAAATAGACCACGTGACTGACACAAGTCTACGTCATTTTGCGCTGTTTATCCTTGTCTATTACACGCATTCGACAAGGATGAATAGACAAAATGACGTTGAAATGACGTGGACTGGTGTCAGTCACGTCCACGTGGTGATGATAGTGAACTAAAAATGGTTAAGCCGGCTCCACATTCTCCACAAAACTACACGAGACACGCCCAATACGAGAGTGTAGAGGGAGGTATTGGCCTATATTCGTGTTGTCTCACGTATATTGACCTTATGACAAAAATTTTGGCTATCGGCAATCGGCATATCTCCAGAGTGTAGAGCGCTTTAGTTTCTACCATGGTCCAAGAAAACAAGGTCTAACAAGAAGACCACGTGGCTGACACAAGCTTATGTCATTTCTACGTCATTTTGCCTATTCATCCTTTTCGAATGCGTGTAATAGACAAGGATGAACAGCGCAAAATGACGTAGGCTTGTGTCAGTCACGTGGTCTTCTTGTTAGACCTTGTTTTCTCAGACCATGGTTTCTACTAATGTGAATCGTTGTTTGTGTTCACTGGGAATAAATTGTTTTCTTTCTTCTTTCAATACGCGATAGAAAGGGAAGCAGCTACGTCTTGTTTTTAGCTAGAGCCGTGCGATCTGAATTGCACTTCATTGTAATGAAGCTAGAGTTGCTATTTATTTGAATTACTAGCGACCCGCCCAAGCTCTGCACGGGAAAATGGTTATTGTGGGTTATCCTTAAGTATATTATGCATGTATTATACATATAAACCTTCCTCTTAAATAACTCTATCTATTAAAAAAACCGTATCAAAATCCGTTGCGTAGTTTTAAAGATCTAGGCATACATAGGGACATAGGGACAGAGAAAGCGACTTTGTTTTATACTATGTAGTGATGTCGCTGAGTGAACCTTCATATAACCTACTATTTGGTATTCTGTAGTTAGGACGAGTCTTAAAGTACCACATTAACCTTCGACTCTAGATGCCAATCCTTTTTCGTTTGTCGTATAGGGTGCTTAATCTATCCTATCTTGAAACGGAATCGTAAAAGGCATGAGCTTTATAGACTCAAGGTCACCTAAAGGGCATTGAGAACTGAGCTTTTTTTCAATTTGATTTAATCGATTGATTCCTGAATCTTCTAATCTACATGGAGAAAGGAAAAAGAAGGTTAATGTTTAAAGGTAAGTTGTAAGTAAGTTGCAATTTATGTGTGCGTACGCACGTATGAAATGAAAGGGCTAACATACAAATTAAAAACAAATCGAACTTTTTTATAAATTTTGAAGTTACCTGAGAAAATATGGGATATTTGGCCATTTAGTCCCCCATTATCTTCAAAATATTGGATGTAAAAATTAAAAAAACACTTAACATCCTTTTGAAATTCTGTTCTGAGCACTAAAGGTTGTGACAGACAGACAAACATATTAGTGAGAATTTTTTCGACACTGTTAATGAAGAACCTATTCGAAGTTTCAACCTCCGTGGTCGAGTGGTCTCGAAGCTCGTCTGTCGTTCCTGAGGTTCCGGGTTCGAATTCCGGTGGGGATCCGTCGAACAAATATAACTTTGTGAGACTTTCCCCAGTTTGGTTAGGGCATTGCAGGCTGAATCACCAGATTGTGCGAAAAGAAAGATGACTCCGTGCTTTGGAAGGCCCTTACGGCCGTTGGTTCCATCTACTATCTATTCGTCTTCGTTATAGGAGCCATGTAGGAAACCTAAGGTGGCTCAACAATTCCGACAACAGAGTTTGTGAGGTAGGATAAAACAAAGTCGCTTTTTCTGTCCCTATGTCCCTATCAATGTCCCTTTGTATGCTTAAATCTTTAAAACTACGCAACGGATTTTGATGCGGTTTTTTTTAATAGATAGAGGGATTCAAGAGGAAGGTTTATATGTATAATACATGCATAATATACTTAAGGATAACCCACAATAACCATTTTCCCGTGCGGAGCCGGGGCGGGTCGTTAGTAAATTATAAATCTGTCGACCTATCACAGTCTAGATTGAGAAACAGCTAATTGAAAGTTGTTCCTATTCTGTCCTGTCGGGTTGGTAATGATGTCATTGGGCGGCCTTCCGAATAAGGTGCCGCGCGCCTGAAGCCTTATTACGGTCACTTATACTGAGATACAAGTTACGGTGTATGAAGGGTTCTTTACATTATACTGTTGTAAATTATATGGCTAGTAATTGTGTTTGTGCAAACGTGCATCGCAGTGGTGTGTCTTCGTACTAGCATTCATCGACATTTTGAACGTCGAGATTCCGTATTCTACTCTTCTTAGACATAAGAAAACTTGTGTCGACTCTCTATATGTGATTGTTCTTTATCTGAACAGTAAGTATAATAAACAACAAATAAATAAATAAAATTTATTTCCATTTCTCTTATTCCAAACATGAGTCCACTGTAGCCATAGAGTAAGAATTAGGTATACTATATTATTTCTTTTCGGTAGTAGCCCAGTTGACTGTAGCCAATTGCGAAATTTAACCTATTTCACTTACTAACAACTTTGTTATTGATACCTACATGAAAACACGAAATCGTTTAGTACTTTCCGGATTAGAACCATACTAGGTTGTGCATAAATTGCATTTTCTTAAAAAGCCAAAGTTCTTATCAAGCACAGCTTTTCCCAGCAATAAGTTTGTTTCCAAAAGGTCAGCAGAACAAAAGCGACATATTTCCGATCTGACTGTACTACTTTACTAAGTATTCTTAAGTAGTAACCACTGACTGTCAAATAAAGGACTTTACATAGGTATTTACTTATTTGAACAACAGGTTCTTGCCACTGGGAGTCAGAACAGCAAAACATCATAGCCCTCCTTACAATAATATAACAAATCTTCCATGTAGTTCTATCGAGTGTTGGATCGTTTTGTAATGCACAATATCTTCAAGACTGTTTTAACCATATAGGTAGGTAATTACTTTTTGTCGCACTTAACATAATATATCCTATATCTATGATTTTAACTTGTGGTTTTATGTTGCTAACTTGACGTAAAAAGTAACTGCATAAAGAAAATTCAGTCAGTCTTTTTCTGTCATCGAGAATTCTCGTTTTATTAGACGTTAGACGTACATCACCATCGAGCAAACCTAGCATTTTGATTTTGTGTTTTATACCGCACACACTCTATTGTTGTTTATAAACTCAAACAGAGTCCTCTAAGGCGTACTGGTCTGTGGTTCTAAGCAGTGCCGTGGGAAACACACCCCATGGCAATATAGTACGTGCTTAACCCATTCCTACTTAATTCCACTCATCAAGCTAAATTATGGTACTTCATTATGTTACTAACGCCATTTGCTTTGACCTAGTTATGGTAAATGTTAAGTTCAAAGTTGTAATTACACTAGACTTCACAATTATAATCGTTATTATGGGCTAGGGAATTAAAATTATACCACAGATTAAAAAACAACTTTTAAATGCTATGAGGACCTTAATACAGTTTTTTTACGACTATTGAGATTTCGTCAAAATCCGTTCATCGTATCAGCTTGAAAAATAATGTCGTTAAAAAGATCATGATAATGTGTAGGTTATTTAAAGTTCAGAAAGATTGTTAATAGCTTTTTTATGTTTGTTAATTAGAAACTGTGCAAAAAATAATCAATATTAAGAAAAGAGCCGCTAAAAAGGAAGCAATTAGTTAAACATCAATTAATTCAAGTCACAATTAGAAAGATTACTATCTTAAAACACGTTTAACTGTATTATTTCAAAGATTACTTGCACATTAGTTGTGTTAAAAGTACAGTAAATGCAAAATGTGACTCCTGTGTTATTTTATTAATGGCCGCTCATTTTTGTATTGAAAAAAATACAAATTCAAAATTCTTAAATTGTGGTAGTTACAACGTACGCTTTAGGGCACACCAAAAAACATCAATCTTTAATTTATATTATTATGAATAATTTTTCTTATTCTTTATCAAAGAATGCATTATATTAAAGTAATTTGGTCATTATGTCACCAATGTTATTATGTTATTTATGTTATTTATGTTATTTAGCGGATTTGTTTTAGGACAAAATTAGGTATGGCGTAGTTAAATACTAAAATAACTATAAATATTATAAATGCAAAAAGAACTCTGTCTGTCAGTTTGTTGCGCTTTCACGCCAAAAACGTTCAGTCATGAACCGATTTTAGTGAAAATTGGTACATAAATATTGGTAAAATATTGGTAAATTGGTAAATAAATAATAGACCTTAGGAATATCTAATTCCCACGGCAAAACCAACTGAAAATTTATTCGAAATTAGATAAGACAGAAACAATAATAAAAATTATTAAGTCACTGAATTATACTTTAGCTTCAGCTCCAGGAATGGAATGGCTCCGGTTCGAATTTTACAATAGACTTTTTATAACACACATTTTCACGATTTTTTTTTCTACGATTTAGTTTTAAATTGAGCTTACCGATATTTCTACCGGGTTACACCAATCATGGTCACGGCAAAACTTGCCTTGCTTGCTTGCTTGTGCATTTATCAACCGCGAAAATATAAGAGTCTTTTTATAATACTTACTGTAATCTGTAAATTACAACCCTTAAGATGTTAAGATTGCTTATAAAATTGATATCGATAAACAGGAGATAAGAACAACTTGAACTATCTCCAACTTGATACGAAATTTTCATCTTATCTTCCTTTTCATAGAAATATACCCTCCAAAATATTTTATAAATCCTGTATGTCTACAAAGTTCTGACTTATCATATTTTGCATTCTATCATGACTTTCTAGGTTACCATTCAAGAATGTCGTAACAAAATTACAATGCCTGCATGACATATAAATTCAAATATTAATCAAATGTCGATAAAATCTTAATAATAATATTTATGCAAATTACAAAATGACGAGAATTTGTCTAGATTACGATCGCCACCGAATTCCGACTATGAGAAACCGTTTATAATAATCGCCCCTGCATTTTCATTGTTTGATTTCGTATCTGTACTGCATTATGTAATAAAAGTTGATTTATTATTTTTTCAAAAGCCTTCTGACCTACAGTTTATTTTACATCTAGAGTATAAATATACTTTACCACATCCTGAAGCACAATATCGCGAGTTTGTATCCCGTACTAGGAAAATAATTGCGTGATATGCATTTACTTTGCGTTGGTATTTTTTAATTTACGTACTTATAAAGACTAACATTATAAAATGTAATTTAAGTAGAAAAGTTGCGAGTCTTGCGTATTTCTTTTGGCTAGTCTACAATAAGTCATTGCAACCTTTGCATAATTTTCACACATTCTTTAAGAAGATCCTTTTAGACATCAACATAATTTATTTGACAAAACACAACACAAGAAGAAGATAATAAAGCACAAATTATAATAATAGTACAGAAGTAAAACAAAATATTCTTTAATTACAATTTTAAAATGGTTAAGAAATGTTATAAAATGGCACAAAAGGTAAAACGTATGGATACCACAGACGAGACTAAAGTAATTCCAAAGACTCATCCAATCGGACACGCGGTAGAGTCTTAACTGGCCCCGGGATGATAGTCATATGTTTCTGCCGATATTTGGTTCTCGTTGGTTCCATAGTCTTTGCTCCGAAGCTCTTTAACGGTAAAACAGGGAACTGCCGACCAGCCGGAACACTCGAAATTCTATTAAAAAGCATCTTAGTGTCACCACGTAGTTTTTCATCAATCACTTTTAATATTTCTCTTTGACGTTTATTTACATCTTTACTGGTATCATACATCGCGACTTCTTCCGCTAAGTCGACACAATGCTGCAAAAAAACCTCGGTTTCGTCAGATTTGCCAATAGCTCTTGCCCACTCTAATGCATCTGACACAAGACTTTTTACATCATTGGCACTTCCTTCCTGAACTCCACAACTAGCCAATGCGAAGCATCCATTTAGCCACCAAACAGGACTTCCCATTTTCTGTGCTTCCCTTTGGCAATTCTGAGCATAAAACTTTGCTTTCGGGTAATTCTTTAAAGAGCAGTATAGTTGGGCTATTTCATAATACAACCAGCATTTCATATTTGGAACTTCGGCCGTTTCTAAAACGTTCAGAGCATGTTGCAGAGCCTTTCTTTTAGCACAGAATCTTTGAGGGTGGTTAGCTATCACCGAGTCGTACGATTTCGTTCGTTTTATTTGAACACCCATGAGAAATGCCACGCGGTTATGGTTTAATAACTTGCTGTGTTTGACAGATAGTCGATGTTGCGATAAATAACCCTTCCCGATTATATCATACAAGCGATCAATGAAAGCATCCTTATCAGGAAAAGTGTAATTTGACTTGCTATCAAGAAACACTTGCATTAGTTGCGCTTTCTTCATCATGTCATTGATACGTTTCTCGAACTTACATTTTTCTATATTGTGAATTAATTGCTCTGCGTGTGCTTTATTTGTTTTACGTTCATTAAACAGCAGTTGTTTCTTAAATTTGTTTTGATGCTGGGATTCAGTTTTTTGTATTTTTTTTAATGTGTAATATAAGTATTGAGCGTGCAAAGTATCTTGCCTTTCAGTTAGCGATCGAAGAGCATCTTTTGCCAATTCTTGCAGTTTCTGACTGTTTTCTTTACTTGCTGACTTAAGTCGAGTATCTTGAATCAAATCTTGGAGAAAAAACTTATCATAAGCCATTGGCCCGAGATATTTAAAAGCGAGCACCCTTGACAATAGCTGTTGCTTATGAATTTCGTGTGACTTCTTCGCTGCTGTTACTTCTTTTTGTGGAATACGAGACTTGTGCTGTTTAACATCAGGCTCCACATTATCAAGGAGATTCACTGCATGTTTTTTAATTAATGGTAAGTAATGCTTCATGATCCCTCCGGAGCTTTTTCCGATAGTACTCTTGATGCATTCTAAGCCTTGATTGACACCTAAACGAAAGTAATTTGGTTTGTGTCGACGTTCTAAGCCTTTGTAGTTGAGAGTGAGAGATTTTTCGTACTCAAGCATTGAAAAGTTGGCGTTAGCAAGAGCTCGCAAAGCGTGCAAATTACGGGGATTGATAGCCATTGCATTAGTTGCATCTTTAAGAGCGTGACGTGGGTGCAGGGTTTCTGAGAAAAGGCTGCTGCGGCCTACGAGTGTTTCAGGATCTTCTGGTGCGTTTTGGTAGGCGACATTGTAAGCCCATTGTGCTTCGTCAAATAACTCGCGGTCATGCAAATACTTTCCTGTATTCCGATAAGTTGTTGCGGCGCGAAATATCGGCCTCTCTTTTGGGGTTCGTTCTACTATTTCTACGGCCATTCTAGAGTATTTCTTAAAATATAGTGTAAAAGTAAAATTATTCTAAAAAATAACGTAAAAGTAAAACGTATCAAAAGTAAATAATCATAGTGTTTTTTTTTGACAGCTGAGCCGGCAGTCTGTCGCATTTTCATAGATTTAACTTATATTTTCTTAAGTATTTTTGAGCTAAGGACTATTTTGACAATGCCTCTTATTTGGAAGAAGACACAAATTATAGTATATTATTAGCGTGCGTAGCGTATCATAAAATTATAACTTTTATTACAAGTGATAACACCCGTCTTTGCTCATCTAAATAGTGACTTGTGTTGAATAAAGTGTAATTACTCACATAATTACTTTAATATTTGCTTACAAGCTTCTGAACTAATTATTAATTTCTTTTTTTACAGCTCTCGCCTGCAGTAGCCTATATTTTTTTTATACAAAATGGAATGGTCGTCGTGCGGAAAAGTCACTGGTCGGCCTCGAAATGGTAATGTCAACGACGCGGGCGCAGATTAAGGCCGACCGCTAAAATTAAGCTGCTCCTGTCCTTTTAGTAGTTTTTTATTTATTAGTAAAAAGCAGTGCAGCGTAAAGATGAACAAGTTATTCTAAACGCAACTTCATTTAGTTTTGTTTTTCAAACAAATCTATTACGAATTGAATACCATTTTTGGAAACAGTTGAAATCGAGTCAGCCGTTTTAGATATCCTAACTTTTGTATAATAAACTTTTTTTATAAAAAATTGACGCTCGTTTGCGGGAAAACAGTACTTATAAGATCCTTGGGGAAAACTCCTAAGTTTTAAATTTTCTCCAAGGATCCTTGTCTAAAATAAAATTGTTAGCTGTAAAATTAAAAACGGCACGCCATTAGGATGACAGCTGCTAGTGAGGGGACACATCATCCTTTGAATGGCGACTAGTGGCGTGCCGTTTTTGATTTTCCAGTTGACCATTACTGACAGGGACCACTATTTGGTATTTTGTGTTTTGGACCAGAATATCATTGGCATTCTGGCTCTCGACTTAAAATTCTTCATGTGGTTTTCTGCTTGGATTAAAGATACCCTATATCCATAAGTGATTGTCTTAGGAGACGATCAAGTTTATAGCAAATTGAGCAAGAACATCTGCGATCTCCACCTTAACAGTATGGAGATAAAGCCTACTATTTCCAATCAAGGGAAAGTCCAGCAGTGGGTTGTAATAGGCTGATGTAGCCCCAAAATGGATATAGAAGCGAAAGTATTTTTTATTCTTGTGAGGTAAAAAGTTGCAACACATAACCTGAGGCATTTTCCGGTAAAGGATGTCAACTTAATGCGTCAGAGCACTCGATAAACCAGTATTCATGTTTCTTACGAGCAGTTTTAAAAATACAGACAGGTACAAAGATCACGCAATAAGACACAACGATACGTAATAATGTTAATAATTGTTGATTTTAATTCAAGAAGTTTTATTGTATTTAGTATTCCATAGATATATTTATAAACAATAACAGTATCTATAATCTGAAGAAATGATAAGGAGGCATAAAAACTGAAATATCGCATGGAAATTAAGCAGGTACAGAATATCATTGAGTAAACCACATAAGATAAGACGATGACAATGAAACTGCAAAGGAATATCATAGAATTGAGCTATTATATGTATGTATATCAGCTGTCTGGCAACCATAGTACAGGCTCTGCCTAGTTTGGGGTCAGATGGCCGTGTGTGAGATGTCCCACATATTATTATTATTATTATTATATACAGAAATGAAACTAGAAGATAAGTCAATGCAGAGTACAAGTACATCTCTTGGTCATACTATATTAGATAAAGATGATATACACAAGATAAGTAGGTAGGTACTAAATAACATGCATTATTTCAACAAGATTACGCTCATGAAAAAAACCGGTACCTATAAGATCATCGCAGACGCAAAGAACTCAGCGAAAGTCTTACGCAACACGATTAGCTCATTTGCCCATAAGCAGTTGATTATAAAACGAGTTGCTTTTTATTAGCTTACACGAGTTGTGTCATCGGCTCAGTTGCAGAAGGAAAATGCAGTGTGCATGTATGGGAAGGGTCCAATAGTCGTAAAGTACTCGAATCCCATCAAATTAGCTTTTAAAGATCGAATAAGGTTTTTAATTTGATTGAGTCAAGTAATTACTTCTTGTTCATCTTCAGGAAAAAAATAATTAAACTGGCTGGTTTTGAGTTACCAAAGTAAAAAGGATTTTTACTGTACTTCCGCATGCAACATTTTTACGAATTTTGAGTAGGTATATTATATAAATCTAAATCCAAACTGAAAGAATGCCAGATGATACTTTGGTCATGACCAAACTAATATTATTACATTGTACGGTGCAGTGATCTAAATGTTAATTATTGTAGAGCTTCTTTTCTCATATAAGTGACATTGTATGTCTTGTTTTGAGAATAAAATATTTTTAAACGTTAGATAGTATCTACTTACTTAAATATTCTATTCTTCACTTTGAAATGCGTTTTGAAGGGGTTTTCATACAGATTCAATCTTTCGAAGCTTTAGAAATAGTTTTAGATACAAAATACTTACAAGTCTTGTGATATTAAACAATGGAAATTGTTTTACATACTAGCTGAAATAATGAGAAAGGAAATTGTAGAGAAATCGGTATTAACGATACATAGAAAAATCTAAATACCGCATTAATTTCAATGGCCAAAAGTATTGTAAATGTTAATACTTCAAGAAAACCCACGACATAACTCTTCTAAAATAAAAGGAATAAAGTTTCATAGTGAACCAGGTTAAAACATTTATCCAAAACATAACTGTACCCAAGAGCTTCATATCCCACAAGGCGTCAAGTTCACAGATAATTTAACAAAATGACAGCTACAACGGTTACCGTTGCGCTCGCGCGTTCCGGGTCGGCGGGCGGAAACGGTGACCATCTGCCATCTGCCACTTCTCACCTGCTGGTGACAGGCCCACTGTCTTTAGCGGTAATGGTCAATATTTGTTTTAAACCTGTTTCATATACTGGTGATAATTTGTCTACTTATGCAACAACAAAAATTCACCCTGACTTCAGGGTAGGTTCGAGCCCCTCGGTGGGAACATATATGAGCTGTTAATGATAATGATGATGACGATGATGCAACAATTTGTCTGAAAGAAAATTTGGTATTGATGTCTCTATATATCATATCTGACAATCAAATCTTCCAACTGTCTTCAATGGTAAATATTTATGTTGAAGCGGTTTCATCTGGAACGGCTATAAGTGATTTGTCATAAAAATAAGACTCTAAGAAAATAAGAAGTTTATGTTCCATAGAACCACAAGGTAAGTTGTTGATGGTCAGCTTATCCAAATTAACTGTCTCAGTTTAAAATATAGAACCAAAGTTTTAATTTATAGTCTTTCGTCGTTATTTCTCATCAGTTTCTACATGGAAATGAACAAAACATGGAAAATCTGAGATATAGGACTAAAATCGAAATGTTTGCGATTATACTTGAATATTATGTGACAGATCTTAATGAAAGTCAATGTTATCGATAATTTCATTTCACTCTTTATTTATTAAACTTAAGTAATAAACTTAATAATAAATTGCTCTCAGTTTGTCAATGATTATATATAATTAACAATATTTTGCAATTCAAAATACCAGGTCAACAAAAAATCTCAACAAGAGGAAAATAGAAAATTTATTCAAGGTAGAGTCGTTCTGTGTAATCACTACACAATCACATATTTTTGAACAATGAAATAGGTACATAATTTGACTTGATGTAATGATAATCTATTATATAAAATTTTATTAATGTACAGAGGTATATGTATATTTATATCTGTACTCAGTCTGTTGACTCTAACACCGGCAATGATTCGTAAGAAACCTTAACCTTGTTTAATAAAACAGGTAAAGAGTCTAATTGCGATCGCAAAAACAAAAAAAAACAGCACTGGAAACCAACAAAACCATGACCTAAATAGCTTAATTGCTGCAGAATCCAACATCAAAGTATCGAACGCCTTTGAAAGTGTAACTAAACAGAACTCCTACGAGCTATAACAATCGTTTAAAACAATTTACTGCCGCACATAAAACCCCAACTGCCGTTTTGCATAGAAAACACCCATCTCGAATGATACAATGGCGTAGATTCTCGTATCTCGACGATATTGTGGCAATGCGAGATGAAATTGATGGAACCAGTTTCAAAGTTGCAAAACCACCAAAAAAGCGAATTACGTTAGACGCCAAAAATAACAAAACTAAGTTTGATGATGATACAAAGGCACGTGAGGAAGTTTTTAATGTTAATACGGAATTACACGAATAAGAAGAAAAAAGAGAGGCTGGTGATAAAAATCAATCAGAACACCTTACCTTGATAATCTGCTATGTATTTTGACAGCAGCGGAACGTCAACAAAGCAAACAATAGAGTGCACTTGTTTAACAGTTGCTAAAGCAAAAACAACAATTCCTTAAAACAACGTCACTGAACTGTCACTGGCAAAAGGTTATTAAAAAGAAAGGAGGATTCACTGATTCAAAATTCGAAAGATAAACTTAAGAAACAAACAACACGGTTTCGTTCGATTTTTGAATTGGACGATGCGCGGCGCGGCGTGCGCCCGCGTCTGCAATCGCGCGCAACACTGGCTGTCTGTCGGCCATTTTCTTACGCGTGGTGGGAGGACGGATAGGAAATAAAACGGAAAAAGGCTCGTGAGGCTAGTTTAGCGTGCGCCACTCATTACACCGCGAAAATTATATGGTTAGTGGCAGGGTTAAGGGAATCGGCTGAAAGCAGCTTTGATCATGTGAACTTGATGGAATTGAACTTGCTAGTGATTTGGTACTTAGAGATTTCATTTAGAGTTGAACGGCTTTAAGTATGAAAAATTTCCTCATGGTTGCTTTGTATGTAACTTTGTTATAAATATGAGGAATTGTATTTAAGGGGCTCTACCACGCTAAGTGGCGCCGCCAGCCTTTAAAAAATAATAACCCGGAAAATAATCAATTTTTCAAAAATCCGGTCCACAGAACTGGAGTCAGGGTGCTGTAGGATATATAGAAGCTATTAACTTTATTTATTGTATCTCGCTGTAGTTAGAGATAGGAAATTTGCGAAAAACGGCCACTTTTCGCATTTTTTCTATCTATAACTACATTGAACTATAGTAAACATATGTGATTGCTTCTATATATCCTACAACACCCCGACTCCAGTTCTGTGGACCGGATTTTTGAAAAATTGATTATTTCCCGAGTTATTTTTTTTTTCAGGATGGCGGCGCCACTTAGCTTGGTAGAGCCCCTTAAGCTAAAAAACTTACAGACTAAGCTGTAAACTGTAGGTACTAGTATTTCAAAATGATGACCATCTCCATTCTTATGAGTTAACTAGCTTTCCGCCCGTTATTAATATTAGCTAGATTATTGTAGTTTCATGAAAATCCGTCCAGTAGTTCCAGAGATCAGCGTGTACAAACAGGCAGACAGACAGACGGACATTCTTTCAAAACTTGTATTAGTGTTCAGCTACACTTTATCACCACACAATCAGTTTTTTGAAAACAAATCAATGTATAGACACGCCGATTCTTCAGTTTTATTATAGTAGAGAAGATAGAAGAAGAAGATAAATCTAGACTAGATAATGTCTAAACTTCTGCAGAGGAAAATAGGTAGTAGGGATGTGATTTTTGCAGCAGGAACGTCGAACTATTGAGGTTGAGCGAACTATAGAATTATAGAGATGTGTGTGAACGTGTGAAGCTTGATTGGTCGTATTTTTTGACACAAGCTTAGGTCAATTAAAAAAAAACTCAGAATAACGATGAAGCAAAGCGCGATTTTCCTTGCTCTTAGGTCGAACATATTATTTTTAGATTTCAGATTCAGATTCATTCCATTTAGCAAACGAAAATTTACCCCCTTTTTTCATAAATTACAATACATTCAAAATATTATAAAAAATAACAAAAAAAATGTAAGGAAATACGTCACACAAAACGTGAAGCCATATAAAAACGGTTATGTCACGGTGCATAATTTTAAGATATACCTATACACAGACGTCTATTTTATGAAAAACAAAGGGCAAAATTTTACTAAGAAACTAAACATTGAAAGAAAATATGGAGATTGTACAGTTTTTTTTTTAGAAAACTTGTAGTAAACATTTTTTTGCTAAAGTACGTTATACTTATTATATTTTAAATTATTGTTTCAAAACCATAAGCACTTCAAATAAATTAAAGATAAGTAATTATGATGTTGCCACTATAAAATATGATGAAATCGACGTAGGATTAGGTTTATTTACAGACAATAAAAATATTTATTTTTGCCCTAGTAATAGAGCACAAGGTATGATGTCATTCATATTCATGCGTTTTTGGATTTACGTTATTATAATTATAGATAAGAGCTTATGATACACGTTTAAATTAAAAACATATTTACTTAAAAGTTATTTTTATGATATGTAAAAGATGATAAAACTTTACATACCCATTCGCTGCAAATTTTTACTATAAAATATTTAGCAAACTTATATTATCTATCTTTGCTCTAAACTCTTTCTCAGGCATTTAAGTTTAAACATTCATGCAGGCAGTATGACAAAATGATGTAACAACCTATGAACCACATTGTTAGAAATCTAATAATATCACGACACGACATTCATTAGTTTCAAGGGAAACAAAACACTCCTTAACTTAGGTCATCTCGCTTTAGGATTCTAGATACCTAGCTGATATGTAAACAAGTTGTAGAGAAGGTAATTAGGTAGGTACTTATAAAATCACGACTTTTTTGACTGAAGTAATTGTTTTTGCAAAAGACAATGTTAGATTTGGGATAATAATGATGTCATGGATAATGTGCTCATTTGATATTCTGATCATGTTTTTGGATGATAATCAAATTGTGGGATTTTGTTTATGATCATAATCAATTTAGTTATTTGTTACTTAGAAAAAGTAATCAAGTTAGGTATTTATCTCTTTACTTTATGTATTTATCTTAGGTGTTTCTGTTAACTATTCGACACTACTTGTAAATAGATTCAGTGGGTACCTACTTAGAAAAGATCACATGCAGATTATTAAATGATTATACATCTTGGTATATCTAAAAAGGAAAGATTTAATTGTTTGCTTGCATCGAATATGCTCCGAAACTACCGAACCGATTTAATGAAACTTGGTAAAATGACAGATAGACCTTGGGAAAGCACATAGGCTAACTTTAACCGAGAGAAAATTTCCCGTACACACGCAAAAAAACGCTTATATGGTAATGGCGATGGGAAAATCACTTACTTACTAATTATTTTAATACTAAAAGTCGAGCGGTCTAATTATAGACATCCTTGTCTTGCGTTAAAAAAGTTCTTGAATGGAAGTTTTAGTGTGGGCAGGCCCCCACGAGGTGAACCGACGATCTGGTGAGGGTCGCTGGAAGCCGCTGGATGCGGGCAGCGCGGGCCGATTATTGTGGAGATCTTTGGGGAAGCCTTTGTCCAGCAGTAGACGTGTATCTCTCTTTCTTTCTGAAAATAATGATGATGATGATGATGACTATGTAACACTTATTGTTATTATTCTCCCTGAGCTACTGCTCCTCGTAGTAGACCTCGAGAGTCCCTCAAGATTACTCAAGAGTCTCCTTTGAAATATTTTGGAAAATTTGGCTTAACTATTTCTAAATTGGACAGACAATAAAAAAATTGTATATTTTCATATAACTAGCAGTTTAGTAGGTTCCATAACGTTCTGCAAGGTCTTTGCAGATTCGCAGGTTTGGTTATTTGGATTAAGCTATAAAAACCACAATTAAAAAGACTTGCATTGTAATTTATAATGTAAGATTCAACTCAGGTCTAAAAACTTGTCAGGTCCTTAAAATCTGGTTTCTAAGAAGCCCGTGTTATGTCCCCACCGAGGGGTTCGAGCCAACCCTGGATCAGAATGAAAAGGCCTTAGTCGGTTTGGTCAACCTAACATAAATAACCTTTGAATTTCTTCGCAGGTGTGTGCAGATTTCCTAACGTGTCTTCCTACACCTTAAAGTGTTTTACACACGAACTACATAATGAAATTCGAAAATAGAAGCGCCTACCCAATGGAAGACCACAGTTTTTGCCACTACGCCACCGAGCCTCTATGGTATCCTAAAAATATTTAACGTATCTCGTACACAAAAATATTCCAAATGCGGGTTTTTAGAATTCGAATATCCAAACGAGCGCCATTGAGTTTAATACTAGAATCGAGAATGAATAAAATTTATAAATAGAGATAAAAAAACATGTGTGTGTGTGAAATATGAATTCTACCTAACCCTTTCTCTTCATTTTTAAATACAAGAATATTTCCTTTTTAAGCAATTCAGCTACTATTTATTTATTTATTTATTACAATACCTATGAGTTTGTTACCATAAAAACAGCACAGGATGTATTAATGTTTTATTTTAAAATTGATCAGCTGGCCAAGTCAACGATATGGTCTGTTTCATATTAATCCGGACAAAAGGTCATTGACCACTTTCTTTTATTAAAAGTTATTTAAAATAATGTAACGCCAAAATGTTTGGCAAGGTCACACGCTCACCCTGCCTTTTACTTCTACTACGCCGTAGTAGAAGTAAAAGGCAGTAAAAGGTAGTAACTACGGTATGCAAATAAGACCCCTAAGAAGCCCTATGTCCCTGCTGAGGGATAACAGGACGAGAAGAAGAAGAAGACGGTATGCAAATTTACGTATTTTGCGATAATTTCCTTTAGTTTTATCGTATCGTTTGAAAAAAAATGTGCGTATTGTATGCAAGCGTCAATGACCTTTTGTCCGGATTAATATGAAACAAACCAAAGTATAAAAAATTACAAAAAATGCGATTTTAGAAATTATGCAGAACAAAATTTGTTCAGTTTCACGAGATGAGTTACCACTCGATATGTTTTGCGTTAAGTATTTGATTAACACCTTGTATAGTATTTGTGGGAATAATGATAATCATAAAACTATTTTAAAATAACACTTTTAAATCATCAATTTATTATCCAACAAAGACATTTGGATGTTATCAAGGTTACACCTTTTTGTTAATATTAATTATTTTATCCAAGAGTGGTAATTTTTACAAGAACATGACTATTGATGAATACATACATTATCTTATACGTATGTATAGAATACACAGGAATATCCAATGTCTACCCAATAAAACACCTTTTTTGCTTTGTTTATAATTGGTTAAGTAACTACCTAAACCCATTAGAGTAGGTACTCGTTTAGTCCAGGTCGAGAATATTTTTACGTCTATGATAGATACTAAAACGTGTATAAAAAGATGTATACTCGTACCTATATTCATTTATATATTTTTTTATGTGAGTGACTTTCGTACATGTGAAGCCAAATATATTTTCGTAGTAATTACTATGATTCTATTTTGTGTTTTATTTGCATTCGCTTTTGTGAATTTATTTGCTGAAAATTCTATAGATTTCGAGGGTTGCAGTAAGTAACATCTTTCTTTTTCATTAATTCTACTCGCATCACTTCAAAACGGCTGTACTGAATTGGATAATTGTTTTTGTTGTGTTTGTTATTGTCAGGACAAAGGTTTGTATGAACTTTTAGCAACGCGAAAACAGCTCATTCCCGGGAAAAATATATAAAGCAGGCGAAACCGCGGGGCGACAGATAAATAGTTATATTAATATTCACGTCGTAAAACTTTAAATATCAATTATTTCTACTGCATTGCGACCAAGTCCGGACTTACAAGCTATTACAAAAAAAACGTGTGGAACAAAGTTTCTTATTAATTAATAATACTTGGACTCATTAACTCGCTACCTCAACAGCCTCCGTGGCCGAGTGGTCAAAACCTCGCCTGACGTTACGGAGGTTCTGGGATCGAATCCCGTCGAAAAACTACCACTTTATGAGACTTTCCTCAATTTGGTTAAGACATTGCAGGCTGAATCACCTGATTGTCTGAAAAAAAAGATGATTCCGTGCTTCGGAAGGCACGTAGAGCCGTTGTTCCCGGCTACTATCTACGGATGTAGTCGTTATTGGAGCCATGTCGTAAACAATCAGCACTTGAGGTGACTTTTAAACAGGTAATAATTTTTTTTTGATGGGTTTTAACTAGTTTCAAGGAGAATTAGGTTAGATAGGCAGGAGTTACAATTAACCCAAATATATAAAAAAATAAAAATAAACAGTTTATAAAAATAAAAAATAACCTGTATTTTAATTTGAAATATCGCACAACAACGCCCTATTGTATCAATTATGATGTTTAGGTAGGTATGTCTAATTTAAAAAAGATAAATTAACAAATCATATTGATGAGTGCATGGAACTCAAACCATAAAAATAATCACTAAAACACCTTAGCATATTTTTACCAATAAAAATCTTAGTCATGCTAATAGGTATTACAGATCTTTGTAAACAACCGTTTACAAAGTTAGTCATGAATCTAATTACATGTGGCCGAGGGCGCTGCTCGCTATACAAAATACTGACAAAATTTACATTTCGTACCTTCTTCGACGTTAGTTCTTTTTCTGGCCACGTTCATTTAGATCTTTGTCGGTCTGTAATATACAAAGGACGCGCGGGAATGCCTGTTCTCATTTCTAATTTGACTTTGTGCCAGTAAAGTCGTTGCGCGGTAAAATATAAAACTGGCCATTATTTTGCCAGCTTTAAATTAAAAAAAAATCTGTTCTATTTTTGTTTTGTGCCAGTGATTTAAAAAAGGAAGAAGTTGGCTGGTCAATGAGTCCTGATATTTGCACCAAAAATACCTATTATTTTTTATACCAAAATGCTAACTGTGATTTTCTTAGTAAGTTCAATACTTCTTGCCAGTACATACGCTATGTATAGCTCGAAAGCTATAGAGGGGTATCCTACAGGATACCTTGCTGACTGTAAGTATTTTTTCTTATTAATTACTAGCTGTCTGCCCGCGGCTACGCCCGCGTTGTCTTTCGACTTTTCCGTAGTTATTTTTAACTATCCCTCGGGAACTTTTTAATTTTCCGGGATAAAAAGTATCTAAAATAGTTTCGGAGATTAGCCCGTACAAACAGACAAACTAAAAAAACAGGTCACGCCATAATTTGAGAACGGCTTTAACAATTTCATTCTTTTTTTATCTGCTCTAGTACCTATATTATAAATAAATCTTATAATAAAACTGTAGAGGTTAAAAACTGTACATAAAAAAAATTTCTAAAAACCGAGTCAGGGGGATGTAAGAAGTTATATGTAACATATCCTGATTTATTTAAATTTTTTGTATCTCTGTTTGTACGGGCTAATCTCCGAAACTGTTAGACTGATTTGAATGAAATTTTGTATGGTGGGTGGTACCATATAACCCCGGTCAACATCTTAGATAGTTTTTACCGCGGGAAAATATCTCATTCCTACGTGAGACTGCACGGAAGTAAAATAACAACGCGGGCGTAGCCGCGGGCTGGCAGCTAGTTAATAATAAATATTATGTGGGACATCTCATACACAAGACACAACCATTTGACCCCAAACTAGGTAGAGCCTGTGCTATGGGTGTCAGACAGCTAATACGAGTATACATACATAAATATACAACATCCAGACACAAGGCAAACACAAGTGCCTCAGCACACGAATATTTGCCCTGGGCGGGATTCGAACCCGCGACCCTGTGCTTCGAAGGCAGACGTAATACCAACTAGACTACGGGGCCGTCAAAATATAAGTATCGTAGAAACGTAGAAGGTTCTTACAGTAAAAAAAATAACCAGCTGATAAGCATTGTACCATTTGTACCATTTGTACCGCAGCAGGGACTAATATTTGGTATTCTGTATTTTGTTTTATTTGGTACTAGCGACCCGCCCCGGCTCCGCACGGGAAAATGGTTATTGTGGATTATTCTTAAGTATATTATGCATGTGTTATACATATAAACCTTCCTCTTGAATCTCTCTATCTATTAAAAAAAACCGCATCAAAATCCGTTGCGTAGTTTTAAAGATTTAAGCGTACAAAGGGAGGGACATAGGGACAGAGAAAGCGACTTTGTTTTATACTATGTAGTGATTTTGTGAAGCCGAGCCGCTAATGTCGCTATACATTATATTACCTAGAGTTCATGACTTGTAATAATATATCCTCCATACAGCATTCTGTCTTTAAAATTACTTATCGGATTTTCGAAAAGTAATTTACACCGCCTAATAATTATGTAGAACTTTCTGCGCTTTATTCTGCACTTCTCATTGCGCGTAGAACCAACAACGGCCGTTGGGGCAGAAAGGTTCTTGAATGGCGGCCGCGCGCCGTAAGACGTAGCGTGGGCAGGCTCCCCACTAGGTGGACCGACGATCTGGTGAGGGTCGCGGGAAGCCGCTGGATGCGGGCAGCGCAGGACCGATCATTGTGGAGATCACAGGGGGAGGCCTTTGTCCAGCAGTGGACGTCTTTCGGCTGAGATGTTGATGATTATTCTGCGCTACTTAGCCTTATGTAGACCTTTTCGGTTGAACGGATTGTCATAAAAATTAATCACAGGAAAAATTGCCATGGGGAAAAATACAGAAGGTTTAGCCGAAAAAAATAAACTAAGCTAACTACTTTGTTAACCTGACCCCATGAGTCAAACTTCACTTGCCACAATACGCATTGTCAAATATTTGGCGCGACCTCGGAAGGAAGCGTCGATGACAAACAGACACAACTGTTAATCTGACACTTGTATATTTGCAAACGCCTACAAGTATCCAAACGAACGTGGCCAAAAAAGGAACTAACGAGGAAGTCATACGTACGTCATTTTCGACGGACTCTTGTATAGCGAGCAGCGCCCTCGTTCGAGTGAATTTCATTTTTGTAAAACTGTTTTATAGTATTTGTTTCCCGATAGCCGAACTGTTTCAAGGGCTGTGTGTTTGTTGGCTTCTTTTGACTATATTGATAGATTGGTGACGTCATCGATGACGCGTTAGGTTATGTTGTGGTGTGCCTATACGTATGTGTTGGTATATGAAATATTTGTCGCAAGTTTTCTTCTACGAAAATTTTCCTTTTGTTTAGTGATTTAGTCATATCATAGTAATATCTTACTAGTATTTATATATTAATGAATATTGAATAAAAGAATTAATGAAATTCTTATTTGCATGAGTAGGTAGTTTTTCAATGTCCTATATAATATACACAGAATTTGCTTACCTCACAACTTAGTTATAATTATCGTCTCCATTTTCCTGTCTCATCATGATTTTGTAGGATTACTATAAAACATCACAATTCATCATTCGTAGCTAACATTTTTTTAGATTGCTTACTTACGTAGTTATCGTGACCCGGGTCTTTCAAAAAATCTTTTACAGGAGACACAAAAAACTACCTACTGAAAAAAAAGCATGATAGGCAATTATTAATTCTGTAGTTTTTTAGTTACTATATGATTATTCTTACAGCTTTAAAACAAATGCGTAAATTTTATAGTGCAAATACGGCGCGTTTTTTTGTCCAAGAGCTGTCCTTTAGGAGGTTTTCTCAGTCGGGTGACGTTGTCGTGTGGAAATCAAGTGTAATCGAAGTTAACCCACCTCACAAACCCTGTAGGCTTACTATACGTAAGAAGCGACAAGCTCGAGAAGCTGTCAAACGCGACATAGTGACATTAGAGCCATAGTAGTTCTGTCACTATGTCGCGTTTGACAGCTTCTCGAGCCTGTCGCTTCTTACGTAGTAAGCCTACTGGTGTCAGAATTATTGAGCAGCCTATGGCTTCTGACATGGCTCGTGTAACGAAGTAAGAGTGCAAACAATTACCAATTTATTTGTGCTTGTGTAATCCTTCTACAATACATTGTGGTTGTAAAGCAGCAGCAAAAACAACTTTGTAAAACAAAGGTATCTTTGCCGCTTAGATTGTCTAATTTTCTTTCGCACTGTTTGGAATTGGTGCGCACTTGGCTGCAGATAAACTTGGTAATCATGCACACTCTTACTGAGGCCATACATCTTTACACAACAGAGATAGAGCCAGGGGTGGGTCCATAGTGCTTCCAAACGACGGATAAATTTTTCTTTTCTGTGATTTGGTCTGCAATGTCCTTACCAAAGTGGTATGAATGAATAAATGAATGAAAATACTATATCGCTCAAAAAAACTGTACAAAGGCGAACTTAATGCTGCAGAGCATTTTCGACCAGCTAACCTTTGTTTATTAATTTCCAATATATTCTCTCCCTCGTACACTCTCCTCTTATCCTTCATCTAATTAAATATATCCAAATCCACAATATCAGATTATGATTCTATGTATGCTCTCCTATGTATAATATATTATTTAGTCTATCATATTTATTGTATCATCGTAATTTTTATTTATTTATTTATTTATTATTATTATTATTATTTTTTTTTTCCTTAACTCTAATATCTACCTCCAAAATTACAACCTACAAAATTCTAAAATCACAACCTCCAAAATTACATCCTGCAAAATTTCACTTCTCGTTCGTGTGTATGTCGAGTCTCTACACTGACACTGGCAAAATACGTCCCACCGATGTGAAGCCATAAAAAAAAAAAAAAAAAAAAAAACCTTTGGTGTTTGAGAGCAGGCTATGGGTAGTGCCGCGATAACAGTATTTAGCCATATTTATGTTCCTATAGCAATACCAAACAGGAAACAAATACCTTAATAATATTAAATTATGTATATAGACAGATAAATCTATACAAAATATACCTACGATAGTATAAAACATACATATTATATCTATTCATAAATATAATATATTAAAAAAGTAAATGAGTAAAATTATCACAAAGTTATATTTATTCTACGAGTGCCAAAGCCGGGATTTGAACCCGGAATCTCCGTAATTGAGGCACCACTTGGCTACGGAGACCTTTTTTTATTAAAACATAAAGTGATTACCATGATTATTGTAGTGAGGAAGGTAATTACACTTTTTGGGTCATTATAATCTAGATTACAGTTTTTAACGACAATACGCAAAAACATGGTAATAACTTGCTTAGCTGGCAAAAAAATAACTTAATATAACATTTTGCAAAAAGGTTCACTTCTAAGATGAAAACAAAAAACTCAGATTGTTTAATTAAATTGTAAGATAATGGCCCTAAAGACGAATGTCACCTTGCTCCAAAGAGCATATCGTCACAATAATTTTATTACTATTACCATGAAGGTAGGTAGATATTTTTTATCTATAACCTTCTTATGTCGTATCGATGGCTAGTCTTCAGATTTTTCTTGCCAATACCCTGCCACCCTGAACGTTCTTTCTGAGGCCTCCAAGAGTTCCTCAACTTGCAAGACTCTTTTTAATAGATAGAGTGATTCAAGAGGAAGGTTTATATGTATAATACATGCATAACATACTCAAGGATAACCCACAATAACCATTTTCCCGTGCGGAGCCGGGGCGGGTCGCTAGTAATAATATAGCTTATACATCAGAATAACACATAGGCTACTTTTTACCGCGGTAAAATACTTCTTTCCCACGGGAAAACCTGTTAACGCGGGCGGAGCCGCGGTACGGAAAGCTAGTAGGTAATAAAATATACTTGCATATTTTTTCAGGTCCAGGGTCGACAAAGGAAGCCATCATCACCAACAGTAGTCTCAAGTATCTCAGCTTCACCATCCAGGGTCCAGGGTCCGCCTTCTCAGCCAGGAGGACCAAGTACACCTATTACCAAATGAAAGCTCTTGCCAAAGGTACAGTAGCCAGCACACGAGACTGGTCATGTTGACCTTGAGATCGCCCGTATTCCGTAGCGATAGGGGTGGGTTTCGTAGCGCGAATGTCCAATCGCATAGGTATTAGGTACATAACAAAACCGGCAAAATGTAACGCACAAATATTGCAGATTAATCTTTTACCTATAATACCATAGATTTCGTAGGATAGACCGGGGACAATGGTAACACTTTTTGTTAAATTACCTATAACACGAAATCTACTCGCTTTATCCAAAGTTTTGATCATTTGGTAGTAGGTTAATTTCATTGTCTTTATGCTTTTATTTTTGAATTACACTTAAATTGCATTTATCGTACCGAAAATCCTGTTCGAATTCGAGGGGTCTCACTGCTACTATTGACCCCTAGTGTGGGTCAATTGTAACAACATTTTAAAAGACAATAAAAGACAGAGTAGATTAATATCACCACTTTTATTCACTTTTTTGCGTAGTTTAATCACTTGTTTATCAGTGTCAATTATAAGGAAACTTGTTTTCATAAACTTATTAAATAATCAACATGAAAGTTTAACAAAATTAAAATAGATTGTTAGTAGCTTTAAACAAAATAAAAATTAACTTTAAGTAAACACAGGAACGCTTTGGGCCAAATACAACTTTTGAGGATTAATATTAGTTGAATAACGACAGAAAAACGTATAAAAACACTATTTTATTTTTTGTATTAAGTTACAATTGCCCCTGTTACAACCGTCACTGAATTTAAAAAATACTTAATAAAATGGACTTATAACGAACATGATTTGCTCACTAAGCAAACGGATCACTCTCAAAAAATATGCACCAGCAGGAGAAGGACAGTCGAAAATTTGATTTTTCTTCATAAAGTAAAATGTCTTTTGAGCCACGATCAGTTTTTATTCGTTTTCGAGGCATCTGGAAAACAAAACACAAAATTTAGAGTATTACCTATCACATACGACGTAAAATTCGATTGTTTTTGTTTTATTTGAAAATTTTAAAAAATATGAAATTATTACCTGTTGGGTCAATTGTAGCACGGGGTTGATTGTACCGTTACAACTGACCCCTTCCCTGCTGTTACAATTGCCCTCAAGTAGTATATTTTACAAAATATAAAATTTGCAAGAAACCTATCGAAATTTAGCAGTGGAATTATCACAATTATGGCAGCCAATCATCTCTCAGAGTGATTACAATGATTTGGCTATAAATCCTTCACTAACTACAAAAAAAGCGCGTAATTCAGAGTAAAAAACTTACTTGTGGTGGTGGAAAAACAAAAATTCCCTCTGAGCACGTCTGTTTCACAGCGAGCGCGCCGCCGATTGGTGAACACGTTAAACGCGTGATCTGACGGACGCACACATTTAAGCGTTGTATATGTGTGGAAATATCGCCGATGTTACTATTGCCCCTTGTTACTTTTGTCCCCGGTCTACCCTACAGGTTTTCTTGTAATCTTTAAGTAAAGACCTATCTTCAGTATTTCTTTTAGGCCCTAGTGGTCTTGGAGATAAGGAGGGAGAATAATATTTTTTTTGCCAATTAATTTAAAAAACTTCATAAGTATTACTGAAATTGTTATTATATTGTCATACAAAATAGTTTGCAGATTTTTTATTTTTCTGAGCCTAATGTCCCCTGCAAAATGGCTTCTAAGTTTAAAATTTATTACCGATGTTACACGTCCGTTTTTCGGTCACGGATTTAATACATGTAGCAAATTAAATATTAACGCAATTGGTCCAGTAGTTTTTGAGGAAATTGTCAGTGTCACAGATGAACCGACACACGACTTTATCTATACCAATATTATAAAGAGGAAACAATCAAAATGTTTCCTCTTCCTCTGAAACAAAGATAGAATATACTTTAGGAAAGGACGTGGGCTACCTTATACCACGCAAAAATTCCTCATTCTGGCGGTTAATTTGCGAGGCGGAAAACTAGTTAGTTACTAATAAAAACACATTTCTTCCTTAAAGACCCTGACTTTGACTTCAAGAAGAAGACGTTGCTGTACGTTGGAGGGTTCCTGGACAGTCCAGGGTTTCCCATGGCCTGGGTTTTGGGGAAACATTACAAGGATATGGGGTACAATGTGCTTCTTCTGGACACCAACACTTTCACCACTATGGAATACCCTAGGTAAGAAGAATATTGTGGCATCGGTTATGCCATCTCTTTTACTTGTGGCTCTGGCCGCAAGTACATTCTAAATTTGAATCCATTTCGAGATTATTCATTTTCTTGGTTTGATTCGATTGGATTGTAACGTCTTTCTGCACCATATTAGACCAGGGCAGGATAGCTCGTGATATAAGGAAGCCAGACATTAGGCGAAGTTCCTTTATAACACATAATAAGTGTTGTGAGTTTTAATAAAGTGCGTGAAAATCAATTGTGTTGTGATTTAGTGGAAGCGGCGCAACCCGCGCTACAATACCCTAGGTAAGAAGAATACCCTAGGTAAAAAGAATACCCTAGGTAAGAAGGATTGGCATACGTCATGTGATAAAGTGTCAACGATGATAATATAATAGAGCGCGTTGATGACTAAGTGGCAAGCGCCGTTGGTTTCCAAGTTGTTGAAGTTCGCGGGTTCAAGCGTCTGCACGTACAGACAGCTGCAGAAATTGCTAGCCAGCTGCGCCACAATATATATTTATTTTACTATTTATAAGGACGTATATGCTTTTTCGACACACGTAAATTATATAAGTCATACGTACATTTTTTTTTTTTTGTAAACTAACTTAGGTGGCGGCGTAGTAGCAGATTTTCAAGAATTCTTTGACTCAACATGCGCAAGCTACTTGCAGTTTGCACCGTGTAGAAGCACCCTAAACCCTGTTATTAGTATTGACAACAGGCTTTCAAAAGTTGCCTTAATATAAAGTAGGTATACCAGTACCAACCAGTAACAACAGCAATGCAACTATCCCAACGAGCTTGACTCACCACAGTCCCACTAAATGAAGAAAACAAACAGCGCCATCTCTAAGTGAGAGATGTGTGTAAAAAATTATATACTTTTTTCTTTATACCTTTTAATTTTATCAATATTCTTCTAAATGGCGGATACGCTACAAAATTATGTGTGACGGTTACATCCTACTGGAACATAAATAAAGACCACGTGGACAAAGTAAAAAGAATGTTGAAGTTGTTATAGTTATACTTACTTTGTAGTATGCAGAATGGAGTGCGCCTGTCCATTGTTTGATGCACTAGCCAAAAGCGATCCAAAACTGCAGTTAGGTATTCAGGACAGCACCACCGCCGTAAAGTGTAGGTACTCATAGTATGTACCTACCTAATATGGTGCTCAATCTATCTACAAATCTTAATAGAATGTTTTTTTTATTAAACCGTAAATTAATTTGAGCATTCGCCAAACGTATCACTATCACTATCACTATCACTATCATCACTACATAGTATAAAATAAAGTCGCTTTCTCCGTCCCTATGTCCCTATGTCCCTATGTCCCTATGTCCCTATGTCCCTTTGTACGCTTAAATCTTTAAAACTACGCAACGGATTTTGATGCGGTTTTTTTTAATAGATAGAGTGATTCAAGAGGAAGGTTTATATGTATAATACATGCATAATATACTGAAGGATAACCCACAATAACCATTTTCCCGTGCGGAGCCGGGGCGGGTCGCTAGTAAGTAAATATTTAACTTAGTAGGTTTTTTCTATTCACGCTTCGCGTTGACATCGTTATAGAATGAGATATTGGGCTGTTTGTAAATACCACTAAATTAAAAAAAAAAATAACCCCCGACACAAAACCGTTACTTGATCCTTTCAACAACTAGAAAAGAGCTGATAATCTTCAAACGTCTGAAGATATTTTCTTGGATCATAGCTAAGAACACTCTCGATTGTGACACCTTGCAAACAAAAAAACTAGATCAAAATCGGCGCATCCTTTTAGGAGCTACGATGCCACAGACAGACAGACACACACGTCAAACTTGTGACAGCCCTCTTTTTCGTCGGGGGTTAAAAATAACGATGAAAATAACCTATACATAATGTTTATTGAAACCATATGGAGAAATATATCGATATTTCTCTATCAAATTGCATCCAAACTATGATCCAAATAAATACATTTTCTTTATTTCGACTCTACTTGATTCTCTTTTTCAGGTAATAATTACCCTTCAGGTAACAACGCCCGCACCCGCCGGCGGGGGCGCGGCCAGTACCAAAATCAAAATTGAAAATCAGAGACGGAGCCCCTCAGACGTCGTCTCCTTCACGATGTTTTTCAATATCAACGCGCTAGGCTGTGGTCCGAGGCTCCCTTGAGCCGCTCCTAGACGCGTTGGTATATGACTTTTTTTTGGGGTAGAGTCTTCCACTCTCCCGCAAGTCTGGTGAAGCTTGATAGGTCGTACCTTTTCGACACAAGCATAGGACAACTAAAAAAAAAAATAATTAAATCTCTTTTTTTTTCAGAGCAGCGCGCTACATGCGTCCAGTTGGAAAACACGTGGCCCAAATGTTAGCTAATTTAACGAAAATGGGGCTTAATCCAAAGGAATTGGAGCTAGTCGGATTGAGCCTTGGTGGTCAGACTATGAGCTTTATTGCCAAGAACTACAGGTTATTGACGGGGATGAATATATCTAGACTGACGGGGTTGGATCCTTCTGGGCCATGTTTTAGGAATCTTGGTAAGTCATTGCTAGTTAGCTTATTAAATTACAAACCACTCATCTTTCTCGTTCTTCAGTGAAATGAAAAGGACAGAAGACGAATGGATAATGTTTAAATGAACGATATTCAAAATTAATGGGCCTATCTGTCTATTTTGGGTTTGAAAGTGTTACAGTCTAGTGAACCGTGGTTCCTGGCTCCTGGCCTCCTGGCTTTTAGTTTTATACTCCAACTTTTCCCATACATGTTACGAGATAGCACACACAAGATTATGAAACTGAAGTCACCTGTGTAACCAACAACGATTCGATCTCAGATGCAAATTTTGGGATTTTTCTCTTTAACTTAATGGGTAGCTTTAGAGGTTAACAGATAATCATCATAATTTTAGCTAAAAGTGCTCCTACCAAAGGTCTCCACAACGATCGGTCTTGCACTGCCCACGGCCCACGACCAGCTTGGGTACAAATAAAAATTAATTTTAGAAGTTGGCGGGTCAATACCTTTAACACTAAGTGAAGCTTTCATATTATAATCCAACCCTAAGGGTAAGAAAACAGGGGATGGTTGAATGTAGATTTTCTTGTGGAAACTATGTTTTTTCCCGCTGGTAAAGATTAAGCTACTAAGTTGTGGTTATGACATTCAGTAATCTCTTCCAGGCCCAGAAGACCGTCTCGACCAGACTGACGCAGATTTCGTAGACGTAGTAGACACTAACATAGACGGCTTCGGCATGGCAGCTCCGGTAGGCCATTCTAACTTCTATGTCAACGGCGGAGAGTTCCAACCAGGCGATTTTCTCTGGATGCCTTGCAACGTCCTTTGCAGTCACATACGGTCTTACACCGTGTGGTTGGCAGCATTGGAATACCCAAACTCCTTCATAGCTTTAAAGTGTGACTCGGTCCAACAAGCTAGGAACAGAAGCTGTTACGACAACAAGCCTAGAGTGACAAATTTGTTCGGACCTAAAACGGATAAAACGAAAAATGGCGTGTTCTACTTAGCGACGTACAATAATTTTCCGTATTTTATGGCGGAAAAGGGTTTGGTTAGGGAGAATGAGTTTTTCACAGATAATTTGAGACGGTATAATAGTGAAAATGTGATAAAAATGTAGATGCGTATGGACTAATTTTGACGAGCAGGCTCAAACAATGTACATTTTTATCGTTTTGTTTCGTTCTATCCTCTACCTCGTTATCGTTAGGTTACCTTAGGTATCTTCACGAGTAAGATGAACAATAATATTGTCGAAAAAAAAAAGATTTTTGATATCTACGCTTGTGTCGAAAAAGTACGATAAATCAAGCTTCAGCGGAACTTGAAATAAAACACTATGCACATTTATTTTTCACCTTGCCATTATAGTTACTAAAGCCTTACCAAAGAAACAAAAAACCTGCTCTGGGGGCGCCACGTGTATGTTTTAACGAATATGGCAACCATTTCCCTTATAAAATTAGTAGGTACCATTGAAAGTCCGCAATATGGCGGCGTTTTTTATTATTTCTCTTGTCGGGCTTTACAAACTGCCATCTTCGTAATGCCATTACAATACAATACAATATTCTTTATAGTTACATAAAGCCTGACCAAAGAAATAAAAATCCTGCTCTGGGGGCGCCACGTGTATATTTTTAAGACTATGGCAACCATTTCCCTTATAAAATTAGTTCCATGGAAAGTCCGCAATATGGCGAAGCTTTTTATTTCTCTAGTCGGGCTTACAAACTGCCATCTTCGTAAAAGTCTTTTTGGATTATTTAATGATTTTTTTTTAAATAAATGGTAGCGCCTTATTTTAGACACGTTTATTTGACAATCTGTAAATAATGAAAAATAAACAAATAATACCTATTAGTTCTCATTAGTCGTTAACTTAGAGCAACGCGGGCCTTCCGTACCGGTACGGAAGGCCGGCGTTGCTCTAAGGTCGTTAATGACAAAATAAACAAATAAATAGTTGAATTATTGATATGATGTCTTCTTATTTACCCCGTCTAACAATTTCAATAATAGGTAGCAATTTCTTCATGGCACCGTTTAAAATCTTTTCTTAACTACAAATTGTATTGTAGTCTGCGAGCAGTTAACGAAAAATTGCATTCCAACGGCACTATCTTTTTTTTTATCCAATTACATTTCTAAACTCAAAATCTACTCTTTCTATTCCTTATATTTTTGTAACTCGTGCTGCCATCTGCCCGATATTCACTGCACCACCACAATCTAGACTTGTGTAGCGGAGACACTCTCTCTCCTTGCTGCTTATTGCTTACAAAAATACTCCATCGCTGACATAGATGACGTTAGTAGAAGATAATTAAGTTCTCTGTTTTGTTAATAGATGGTGACATTGTTTTGTAAGAAGGGCGATAAACAATTTAATTTGAGTTACAGTGGAGAGTTTTGATACATTTATTATTTAACTAGCTATCCGCCCGCGTTAACTGTTCTTTCTGTAGGAAAGAGATATTATCTCGCAGTAAAAGGTAGACTATAATGTTATTCTAATGTATATTTAAGCTATATTATTGCAAAGTTTCATTAAAATCCATTAAGTAGTTTTAGCGTGAAAGAGTAACAAATTTCCACATATGCATACATCCATACATCCATCCTCACAAGCTTTCGCGTTTGTAATATTAGTAGGTTAGTGTATGGTGGTTTTTTGTAGAAAAACTATAGTTAATTCTAAATAAAATGACATGCCAATAAAATTTTGATATAAATACCTACCTAAATACATTGTTAAATCTGTGGACCTTAAAATAATCTATTATCAACATTATTGCACCTATAAACATACAGCTGCTTACCTGACCAATCTTTTTTTTTTTACTCATTATCATACAATTTATTCACCGATGACCCCGGAAGGGTCACGAACGACCAAACCCTTTATTCAAATTTCAAACTCTTCTCTAAATAACTCTGAGTATAGGGTCAGCAAAAAAATGCATTCCTATTCAGCTGTACGGTTTACGAAGGGTCAGCAAAGAAATCTTTCTAACAATGATCTACTGAAGAGTTTTTTTGGGAATTTTATGGACACACCTGGCTCATTTCAATGTTATTTGGTGACCCTACTTTTAGGGTGAACCAACGTAAGTACCTAATAGCATAGATAAGTAAATGCTAATAGAGTGTAAAGATAAATTTGAAATATTTTATCTATTTCACATCTTTGATAGAATTTAACTACCTACCTGACAAGTTTTATCTTAATCTGTTTAACCATAAAAATGAACATTAAGAACAAGTCAGTCGGTATCTGATAGATATATATTGAATAAAAAACAAATCAATATAATAAAATAATAAAATATAGACTCTAATAAAATAAACAGGTTGCACTGTCAAATAAACGATAAAAAATAATGCATACAAAAATAAACAATAGATTAGCGCAATTTAAATTCAGTTCTAAATTTAAATTTGCCACCTTTTATTCATATTCCATAGCCACAGGTCGTTCCAATTCCCATAACTTACGGAAACGTATTATTAGTCGGTACAGTTTCGAACAAGTCCCATGTATTTTAAAACGAGTCAATTTTAAAAGAATTATGTTGAATATAATGCCACTGGATATGCTATGTGTGTCGCCTTGTGCATACAAATGCTGTGTTTAATGAAGAGCGTTTACTTTAAAAATACTAACCCGATAACGTAAGCACGCGTAAGGCAATATTTCAGTCAGGAAAGCGGGAAAGAGGTGCATTTGAGTAAGTCCAATTATATAGACTGCTATCGGTGATGATTATATATCACTCACAATATTAGTCAAATCAGTAGGTACTAAATAAAAAAAAGTATTTTTTTTACACTTTTAGGGATAATCTATATTTACTATTCAATTCTCAAGTTTCAAGACTTCTAAATATTAAATTCCACTATGATTAGTTACGGACAGCCGCATAGATCATTACTGCTATAAAGTATAGCTTATAAACAGTTTTATTTAACTATTAATTAAAATTTTGAGAAAATGTTTAATGTAAAAAATAAAATGTCAACAGAAATACAAACAATTAAATGCTTAAAAAATAATAATTGTCAGAATACATAAAAAAATAAATAATTAAACCTAATCGAACAGGCCGCAACGGACGGCTCCCTGGCCAATGTATAATATTATAGAAAATGTTTAATATTTTACATTCATAATAAATAATATTATTTTTCTTTTTTATTTAGCACTAATTTTTAAATATATTAGGACATTGACATACATAGCGACACTGGCCTTGCAGAAACTTATGAAAGAAAAAAATAACCGTAGAGGGCAAATGGAATCTTAAATAAGATATTGAAAGTTTCCACAACAACTTTCTAGCTTCGTTCAGTCGGTTGAAAAACTTGTTAAAAAGCAAAGGTGTTACGGCTTAACGACTGTCGTTGTTGCCGTATTAAAGTTAGATAATAAAGATAATACAGTAACTTGCTTTTTACTTTCGACATGTTTGTGCGTTTGTCACATAAAATTAATTAAGTATTCCCAGAATATTTATTTTATGAATTTTATTTGACGGAAAAATTATTTTGTTTCTTTTTTTTCCAAGACAAGACACGTCCAATTATTATTTAGTTCCGTTCTGAGTCCCTAGATTTTTGACATTACAATTTAGTTTTTTTTGTCGCATTATTTGACCTTCATTGTATCGCAAAATCCCTGAATATTGTGCTGTGACTATCTGGAACAAAAAAACAATATGATAGAGTTTCTATAATAACAATAATGTTTTATTTATTGCCCTCAAATACAAATAATTGTACAGCCTTAAGTAATACATAAATATCTTCATATTTATAACTCAGCCTCCCAAACTAGGAAAGGACCAGTTAGCAAAACTGGCGTCTTTAAGCAACTGGCGAATTAGGGAAACTGACAAATCAACGAAATTGACCAATTGGAACCTGACCTGACAATAGCTATTTATGATACTAGTGCGGAAAGTATGTGATTTCCGATGAGTGTCATTTTATTCACGAGCGAGCAAAGCGAGCGAGTGTATAAGCCGACACGAGTCGGAAATCATCTTTCGCACGTGTATCATACAAGATTTTACAATGCATTGTGCAAAAAAAAACAGTTATATTAAAAAGGCGTATAAAATGGCGGGCTTCATAAACAAAACACATTCGCGCTGAAAAAAACATCTACTGCGCATGTGCAAAGCTGTCGAATCGCAATAAGGCAATGAGTAAAATGTATTCAGCCACGCAAATTTTTAATTAATATTTGAACGTAATTTATCAATAAAAATCAATTTCTAAGGTAATTATACTAATTATAAACGCGTTTATTGAATTGTTATTTTTATTGTTCCCTTTATATTAGTAACAATTGGTAATAAAAATATCTCAAATACTGAAATGTTAGGTGACTGGCTGAATGACAGGCTGAGCAAAAATTAAAAAAAAAAACTGAAAAGTAAAAAGCACTAGTGCGGAAAAGTGCTACTTTCCGCACTGTTTGGCTGCTTAGAAAACGCTCTTTTCGAGCACATGCATTGTAAAATTTTTTGTAAACGTTTTTATAAATTTTTTGTTACAATTTGATTTTAATTTTTGCACACCCTGTATCTGCACCTCCTAAATCACTATCATCACTACATAGTATAAAATAAAGTCGCTTTCTCTGTCCCCATGTCCCTATGTCCCTCCCTTTGTACGCTTAAATCTTTAAAACTACGCAACGGATTTTGATGCGGTTTTTTTTAATAGATAGAGTGATTCAAGAGGAAGGTTTATATGTATAACACATGCATAATATACTGAAGGATAACCCACAATAACCATTTTCCCGTGCGGAGCCGGGGCGGGTCGCTAGTTGATAATAAAACTGAACTTTCTCGTTTAAACTATTTGATTGTAATAAATTACATTTTACCTATACCTATGTATAATATACTTACTATACCATACATTACAATTACGAAAGGTTATTTATGTATTAAGTATAGTTATCTTCAGCAGTTAATGTCAGAAATAATTCTGTATTTAAAATATAATTGCTGCGAAGTTTAAAGTTATCTGTCCGCGTATTTCGATGAAATGTAGAAGTTGTATGTTAAAAGTCGTACATAGTAAGACTTTTAACTCACAATTTGCCGAACTTGATGCAGATTTTTTCAATAGTAATAAGAATAATAATAATAATAAACCCATTATCAATATTAGTGTTAAAGTTGCCAGGCGACGACGGCTAGCGTAGCGGTTCTTTCTTCCCTCTCCCTAGAGGGCTATGTAGGTCCAAATTTATTTTTGCTTGTAACTATTATTGACTATGATTTATATTGATAACTTGAATGTAACGTTTATTCTACTTATTTCTGGTTAGCATTGTAAGTTTTAATCTTTTTAGTGTATTCAGTTTCTATCTGTGAGAACCTCTAATTGGTTATTAAGTTTCTATGATACAATTTTTCAAATTTTGTTACTAGTAACTGTTGGTTCTCCCTTGAAATAAAAATAAAATATGCATTCGAAAATCTAAAACACGTTGGTATGAGACTCGAACCTGAGCCTCCAAAATTGAAGTTACTGACCCTAGCCACTTGGTCATCGACGCTCACCAAAATAAATTAGTTCTTGAAGTACCTACCTACCAAAATGTAATATCCAGAAATATAGTAGAGAATGTTTCGAGCTTTTCAGATTCAACACAACGGTCTAAATGTTCCTTATCAGATTCCGATAATTAAGTAAAATTTCAAAAATTATTTTAAAAATTAAGTCTAATCTAAATTTTAAAAATATACTAAATATACTTATTTAAAAGAGTACCTAAGTAAAGCTCTTCTCTCTTAAATTAACTCTTCAATAAAAGCAAAAAATATGTAAAAGCTCAGTAATGAATAGCCACTGAAAGTTCATCAAAGCGTCTTGAAAGCCTTTTTAAACACACGCGTGATGCATTCAAAAGAGAACGATTTGTGGAACTAACGCCTTGTTAAAAATACTAGTAATTGAAAGTTATATTGGTTTGCGTGAAAACACCTAAATAGCACCTATAGCACGCCTTGCCTGTTGATCGTATTATATAATTATTATTTTTTCACTTAAACTTAATTAAATTCTAAGTACAACCGAGTACCTAAGTAAAGGCCTCGTAGCCTAGTTGGTAGTACGTCTGCCTACGAAGCACAAGGTCGCGGGTTCAAATCCCGTCCAGGGCAATTATTCGTGTGATGAGCACTTGTGTTTGCCTTGTGTCTGGATATTGTATATTTATATATGTATGTATGTATAATGTATATCAGCTGTCTGACACCCATAGTACAGGCTCTGCCTAGTTTGGATCAAGTGGCCGTGTGTGAGATATCCCACATATTTATTTATTTATTTAAAATTTGTTGTAAACAATAGTGACATAATGAAAAGTTCACTGCCAATTTCAAATTACAAAAAAGCTCTTCTTATGTAGAAAATTCAATGTAGTTTTTTGAACATGTTTTGTATTACATTCTGGCTAAACCTACTTCACTGTGGAAAAAAATCTTATATTACGTAGTTCATGGATGATACAAAAGGCGAATCACAAATAATAAAGTATATTAAACTTAATTAACAAGCAATACGCATCAAATGTTCCGGCAAGTAACAGTGTGCTACAGGAAAACTATAAATGTAGTCATTCTAAACTTCCAAGTCGCAAAATATTTTTTATTCCAAGTCAAGTAATTATGTACTTTCAAAGTGGCGCTAGTGTCCGGAATATCATCCAGTTACTTAGGCCACTTTGCTTAAGCTTTTAAGCTCAGTAGACAAGGAGCTTTGTGTGGAGCTTTTGTGTGAAAGGTTATATCAAACACTTGATCACGTTGTAGGGAAGGGCTTTGACTATACGAACGAGGACAGAAGTTCGTCTTAAGTAAAAATGAGACAAAGTAACTTTAAACCATCTCAGTATTCAAATACAATGTAGAATAAAATATGAGGGCCGAAAAACGCCATTTTATGAAAGTCAACTGCGAAATTTATAAACCGAATTCTAAGAAAAAGATTAGGCCATCCGTATGACTATACAGTTTTCTATAAAACATTCTTTCTGCTAGCTAAGATTTAACTTTAACACTCTGTATTAAAATACCTAGCTTATAAATTCTCATAGTAATAAAGTAGGTACAATAGGCAGCATATGCGGCTGGCCTTATTGACTTTGAGAGCACCGTTATTCCGTAGCAGTAGAAGCGAGTTTCGTAGTGCGAGTGTCCAGCCGCATGGTCAACTATTGGTGCAAGAACCCCATATTATTATAACTTGTAAATGTAATGTGTGGTGAAGTGAATGGTTTATATAGTTTATATTATGGTATTCTGAAAAATCTACTTTTGTCACAAGCTTACGTGACCTGCGGCCCACCAGGACCTTGGTGAGCCGACAGGAGCGGCTGAAGATTGAAGGTTTCCTTTGGCACTAGTAGTAAAATATACGAGGAACTGACTGGCACTGGTTTATTTACTTGGAAACGGAACAAGTACAAACTCGGCAGTATAAAGCAGCTTAAACTTTACAAAATTACAAACATTTTAGAATTTCGGCCGTTAAGGCTGGAATTCAAAAGGAAAATTGATGAAAAATGGACGAGGATGACGTATGAATGACGAAGGAATTCCAAAATTGAATGTTTGAATTTAGACGAGAAAGAAATGGAAAATGATGTGGAAATTAGGCTGAAAAGCATCTCGTTACAACTGTAGCTAAAATAGTCTTTCTATAATTATTGGAAGTCTGCTACATAGATAACCAACGTTCTCTTAGTAGTGGCCAATTATCCCTGCAGCTGACCGTACAGTAGCTTCACCACCGTGGAATTCTACAAATATTGAAGTTGATAATAAAACAATTTGAACAAGCCAGACAGACCGAACTGCGAAAAAATAATCACAGTTTTCGTATTTGCTTCTGTCCTTCACACTTATTCTGGGTTGGCTTGGGCCCCTCAAAGGGAACTTATAAGAACTTTCACCTGTCTAACCCAGGAACCCTATTATTGCCACTTGGTCGAGTCGCTTCTAACAGTTTCTATTGAAGTTTATTAACTCCTTTTAGCAAGTATTTTTTGGCAATAATCTTTTGCTCAAAAGGGACCTTTTTTCTCTAAACCACTGGCTTGAGACTTTGAGCTTCATTGAGCATGAGTAAATTTGATTTTGGTTCTAAATTTAATTAAGCGTACTAAGTGCTTGCCGAAGTCGAAGAACTTAAATATTATTTTTTGTATTTTATTTTAGGCAGTTTTTTATTTTATTTGGGATATTTACAGCCTGTACACAATGATCCTATAATCACTATCACTACTATATAGTATAAAATAAAGTCGCTTTCTCTGTCCCTATGTCCCTATGTCCCTTTGTACGCTTAAATCTTTAAAACTACGCAACGGATTTTGATGCGGTTTTTTTTAATAGATAGAGTGATTCAAGAGGAAGGTTTATATGTATAATAAATGCATAATATACTGAAGGATAACCCACAATAACCATTTTCCCGTGCGGAGCCGGGGCGGGTCGCTAGTAATTAATATAACAGAGCCCAATTAAAAAGTTACCAGTTATAATCGTAGGTAACTCGTAATATTAATTATAGAATTACTTCTTCTTCTTCGCTACACCCGCCGGCGGGGGCGTGGCCAAAATCTAAATTAAAACTAATAAATAATCAGAGACGGAGCCCCTCAGACGTCGTCTCCTTCACGATGTTTTTCCGTATCAACGCGCTAGGCCTAGGTTCGAGGCGGAGTAGAGCCTTTCGCTTCCCCGCAAGTGCAGCTTGATTGGTCGCACTTATTCGACACAAGCATAGGTAGGCATAAAAAAACATACCAGCGTATCTGTGTTACCTAACCTAACCTAACAGGGAGCAAAACATACCAGCAGACCTCTTCTAACCTAACACGGTTCCTAACATGATTTCGTCCGTCAAAAGACGCGCCGCCAGGTCTAATAACGTTATCCGAGTCTGGACGCGTAACGATATTATACCTGAATTAGTCCGCCGCCCTAGCCGGGGCAGATATTGGGGACGATTCTAACCGATTTAAGGAAGTTTTAATTTGTATGTAACCCCCTCTAACATGCCCGGTCCACTCGTGACAGACATAATTTTGTCGTGCGTATTCTCTTATCCTATTTTTCAACATGGCGGGTTTCTCGCGCGACAAACTTTTGTCACAGCACTGCATGTTACAGCGGCTGTCTCAAACTTGACAAAAAATATTCTTGGGGTGATAAATGATTCCATTGACGTAACTTTAGTTTTTATCCAAATTGGTCTGTTCTAGCCGGGAATTAAATTTTTGTACGTATAAATTATCCTGTCATTAAATCCTCAGAATGAAACCACTACAGGGGAACTCCAAGCGTAGTCCTCTCTATTTCTCTTTGGGTAACTTTGAGCCTTTTTATAAGGCCCATCGTAAGCGACCACGTCTCAGATCCCAAAGTCATCACTGGCAACACACATTGGTCAAAGACTTTGGACTTGAGACACTGCGGTATTTGGGACGAAAATATATTGTATGATTAAAACAGTATGAGGTGACAAAAGGAGCATAATCCAGAAAATGTCTTCTCCAATACTTTATGACACCAACAACAACCGCGATCCCCAACTCACTTGGGATTATGGCAACTCCACTTAATTAATGATTTTGATATATTATACTATGACGATTCAGCCGTTCTATATATTTTTATACAATAATGATATATATATTCATGTAACACTGAAATAAGAAGCCCATACTAACTTTTATCAGGACATTATTTTAGTAAAAATACGTGGATGTCTGATCAGAAAAAAAAAGCTGCTGAAAAGGTGAACAAATTTTTGAATAACGATTGTTGCCAGAATTAAAAAACATGGGACAGATTTTGTATTTTTCTGGTCTGGCTTAATAGAGTAGAATCGAGACCTTAACTGAGCTAAATATTATTATTAGGAAGTCTAAATCTAATTTCAATATTATGAGCCTTAGCCGGTAATTATTATAATAGCCCGTCTTTTATTACATTTTAGGATCGTTATGAAATTCCTTAATTTCATAATTATGGACTCTGTACAGGTTTATTGTTACGAGTATTACCTACACCGTGAAATATTCGTACACGTATAAAATTCTAAATTTCAAATTTAGATTTTCTTAATTTTCTAATATTATACATAACTAGCATTCGGCTAACATAACTCTACCTATGGCTATCGTGCGAGGCACCTAACATCATCCAAGGAATGGATAGCAGTTTTCACTTGGATAACCAACAATAACTGTGATCCCCACTTAGGTACTAATTCACTTATAAAGGAATTTTTTTTCTTAACAGGGAGGTAGGTTTTTAGCCCTGCACTAGTGAATAGACAAAGCAAATATCAAATAGTAAATAGAAATATCTATGTAACTATTTTTGATAAAGAAAGCAATAGGTACTATATTTAGAGGAAATTCTAAAAAAATCTGCTGCTTTATGGATGATGGGGCATTTATGAATATTCCAACGATTTTCCACTCAACTGAGCGATTCCATTTTTAAAATCCCATTAACGGCTGATCGGTCCAGACCGATGGCAACAGGAAACGGAAGTGACGTCGCCAGGTACCGGATATTACAGGTCTCCCCACCCCACTTCTGTGGTTAATTAAAACAGTTAATAAAGAATGATTATTTGGTTATAGCTAAAAAAGATAATATTATACGTATTCAAATCGTGATTGATGAAGAAGTAAAATTAAAATCAAAGTAATTAATTGAGTAATATTAAGAATAAGTACCTACAATTTCTGTTTTAATAAAATAGGTTTGTTACAAAAATCTAGGTCCAAGTTCCGTTCACCGTTCCTAGTAACTACTTTTAGCATTATCACAACCTTGTAAAAAAATAAGTGTGAAAAAAGTATTTATGCCTTTTATATATACATATATAGACAGTAGGTACTCAGTATGGTATTTTCAATATATTCCTTTATTTATCAAAAAATAATCAACAAAAAAGTTTTTAAATAAAGTTTTAATAAGTAACAATATTGTATTGTTTTATTTTAGTACACAAAAACCATATAATACCTACCTACAAAAATAAAATTTCTACAAAACACATCTACAATAAAATAATTTCGAATAAAAGCAAACAGGAACCCAAGAACTTCTACACCGTTCAAACAAAAAACGCTTAAAAAAAAAACTCCGCCACCTTTTCAAACTTTAACCTACCTCCGTCCGTACCCTCAAAAATCTTATCACTCTCTTTTATTTATATTTAACAGGACCCTCCCCTATCGAGGCTTGGAGCGAAGTTCGAGGGAATGTACCGCGCTTGCGTCAGAAAAATGGCCGACGAAAAAAGGCGCGAAATAAGAGAAAGAAATCGCGAGGGGTCGGCCGGAGGAACGGTTCGCGGTGGCGTGTGGGAGCTTAACCGACTGAGGAAAAGAGGGTTTATAACTGGCGGATATCGTACGACAAAAAAAGTTATTTGGTTTCTTAAACAACGAACAAACGAAATAACAGTCAAATTCTTCATGAAATGTTTTAAGCAGAATGTAGCTTTAATGTAGCAGTTTATTACTAAATACCTAAACATTTTTTTCTTTTGTAATGACACCCGAGCCCATGTCCGGTGAAGCTCGTACTTTTTCGACACTAGCATAGGTCCATTAAAAAAAAAAAAACAAAAAAAGACACCCGAACCTAAACTCGGACGAAAAATAACAATAACACGAAATTAAGAGATAAAGTAAAAGATTATATCATTAACTAGAATATTAAACATAAAATGACACATCTTAACTCGAGTGCAAACAAATAACTACTGAACTAAAACTATTGTTATTTCGAGGCGGTGCTAAATGAATCAGCTAGTCCCACCCCTATTTCATGCCACAAATGGCAAAAATTGTTCACATCGTATACTAAAAATAATGTAAGTATAGTAAGAACGCTGGTAGTTTTATAAAATCTACTTCTGGATAATTCATAACAACTTTATGCTGCTACTGAAACATTTATTACATAATAAAAAAGAAATACTAGCATCTATACAATTAAAAACTATAACGAGTCACTAACAAAATTAAACTACTGGCAATAAATCTACAAAGCATTCGAAAATTTCAAATTTTGCAATAAAAAATAAATCACCAACGATTCTAATTTTGAAAATGTAGTTGGTTTTGAAATAAAATCACCAGTCGCTGTCGCCCCGCGCCGCGGGCCGCAGGGGTGTGTCTTCCCCGCCGTCGCCGCCCCCGAGGGTAGCGCACCCCATCACTTGCCTTCGTCGACTTGAGTCGCGTTTACATCGAGCTAGCAGCCGTGCTCGTTACTGGAACGTGAACTAGCCAGATGCCTGTCAATTTGACGCAACTTGCTTTAGGTACATTTTTAGCGAATTAAATAAAAACTGTTTGATTATAAAATAAAATATAGAACTGAATCTTCGCATGTTTATTACAGATAGTGTATGTGTGAATTACATTATGTACTTAATAGATAATTTACTATGTAAATCAATCATCACATTTTTTTTTCATAACGTTAGACCCAGAAGTTTCGGAGACAGAGGGGAGTGGTAAATTTTTTCCTTATTCTTTAATAACATCAGAACGATTTATTATATAATTCTTATAAGATATTTGAGTAGGTCTTTGCAACAACCTTTCATTTGATATGTCACTCGCACAATTACTTTAGGGTAGAGTCTTCCGCTCTCCCGTAAGTCCAGTGAAGGTGCCGTTCGTTTTCGACTCCAGTACCCCTACCATGAGTTGCTAACGTAACTTACGCGCTCGATATCGACTACGTAAACGTGCATTTAGTATGGAGAAATTTTACTTCAGATAACTGTCAATAGATGGCGTAGTTTTAATTCCATACTAAATGCACGTTTACGTAGTCGATATCGAGCGCGTAAGTTACGTTAGCAACTCATGGTAGGGGTAAAGCATAAGTCAATTAAAAAAACATTATTTAATGTTAGGTCATCATGGATTTACGTAATATTATAATTTTTCAACTCAATTTGTCCAGTAGTTTCGGAGAAAATGGACGGACAAACACACGAATAATCCTATGAGGGTTGCGTATTTTGTTTTTATAACACGGACACCTAAATGCCTAAAACACATTGTTTTTTTTACATTCTAGTCAACTAGACTAGACCGTGTAAAGAAGCACGGATGGAGAGAGCCGATGCCTCATCGATCTTTCCCCGATCGCGATAATGTCAAAACACAGATTTGATGTGATTTAAACTCCGCTCATAACTTTCAAACATTTCAAGTTGATTCTTAATAGATACGTAATGAAACTTTTTTGAAGTTGAATAAGTATAAATTAGCCGTGATAATTTTTAAATGATCGACCCGACCATTTTGATTATATGCATTCGATACGTATTCACGTACTTGCGACAATTTGTTATTGAGCAAAATTTTGTTTAAAGACAAAATGTAGAGACTACAGGACAGTGACCTGTAGTCTCTACATCTAGTGTCCTTACTATTTCGTAGCTTCATTTGAACGTACATATACTTACCTAAGTAAAACAGCCATACTTTCAAATTCCAAATTTTGAATTTACAGCAGTTACAGTACATGGGTTATGTCAAGTCAAATCAGTCACCAAACCGTGTGTTGCATCAAAAATGTTATAAGTACCTACTACCCGTTGTAACGTTTGCATTTATTTAACGAGCTGGTTGTCAAATTAAAAAGATAATAAAAAATGGTACTAAGTTTGAAATCCTCCCCAAAAAACGAACGTAACCTAATGAAAACTATAATCAAGGTAGCAAATAAAAACCTACTATACTAAAAAACAAAAGAACCAAACCGAAACGCAAGACGTGCTCATTACGCCTCGTATTTCCGATCCCTCCAATTACGTGAACTTATTCTTCAAAACAAGACTGCACTTTTCGAGTTGCACCCCACACGGGAGCTGTTGGAGAGCGGGGGGATGAAGTGCGGGGGGAATGGAGTGCGGGGGTGAAGCGTGGGCGCAAAGGGGGACGAAAATAGGGTGCAAAAATGCGACGCCATTACGCGACTGCCCACAGTCAAAACGATGTATAAGTTTGAGACGAATTTTACAGGAGGGCTAAAAAACAAGTTCTGTTGCTTCAAGTGAGTGATCCTCAAGCAAGATAGGCCTAAAATGCCTATAAGCAATAATTTGTTCAATGCATTGGTTGTTTATTGTGATTTGAATTGGTATTGGAGAATTAATTTAAATACTAAATAACTACATAGTAGACATAGTAGACTTAGGATTAACTATAACAATAACCACAACAATATTAAAATAATAAACTCTTACAGCGAGTTTTTGTAAAAATGTAAGCATCAAAATGTACTTACATACATTTATAAGTTTGTTAACTCCAAATACAGTATTTCAGCTATTAAGTCAAAAAATACTAAAACTCGTTTTTTGAAAAATTAACCTTACTGGGTTTTGACTTCAGGCAGCCGAACTAGTGATGAGTGAGGGAAAAATGTTAGTGGGTAATCATTTTCGCGCTGCATTACTTGCGTGGAGTAATGACGGATTGGGAAGAATGGGTGTTGCCTCGAGTTCTTTTGAAGGTGTTCCGGCGTTTTAGGGACTTCGTTGGCAGCTGGCAACACCCTCAGATAGAGCTTTGCGACTAAATCCCTTGTAATTAACTATAGAGGCGCTTTTTATGTGCTTAAACGTAATTATGTGCCAGAAGTGCCAGATATAAGTATTACTATTGTCCGCCCGCGGCTACGCCCGCGTTGTTTCTTTACTTTGTTTCCCGTAGGAATTCAGTTTCGGAGATTAGCCCGTACAAACAGATAAACAGAGAAACAAAAAGTTTGAAAATAATCTGGATTATGTTCTATACGAGTATCACTTCTTACATCCGCCTTACTCGGTCTTAATAATATTTTTTAAATGTACAGATTTTCATCCTCTACAGTTTTATTATATAGATTTTGTTATGTTATCTGTTAACCTGTTTTCTATATTTTTCCTTGAATTTATATTCAACAGGGAATATATTAACTAATCAGATGAAATGTTTGCAGAAGAATGCTTAAATCTCAAAACATTATGAATCTAGGTTTTAAAAATGTGCTTTTTCTAAACTTTTCATTTTATTAGGCTTTGGATCAAACTAGCCTAGTCGGTCGGCTTTTTAAAAATGCGTTTGTTATTTTTCATGCCAATACAACGAACCATTTTGTAAGTTGTCACAGATATACAAAAGTTTATCATCAGAAAAAACAAACTTGAAAACTGATGCATAATGCAACAAGAATTGTCTTCTAGTAAGAAAATTCAACGGAAAAGCCCATTGTTGGTTTCAAAAAGACCTACGCACCGCAATACTACACAATGATAGGTAGATATAACTAGTCCAGCTGACCTAGACCGAGATAAACCACCCCAACTGACCCAAACTAACTTCCAACACACTGGCCTTTATACACCTACTATACCCTACTACCTACTAAAGAATATGACTTTAAAAAAGTTCACTAACTATTTTTCTTTTTTTTCAAATTTGTATGGAATGTCACCAATAGCCCTCAGAACGTGCCAGTGTCACTATCACTATATAATATAAGGTAAGTTTATTAGGTTTTTGAAAACATTTAATTTTATTATTCATCGTTCCTTTTTCAAAATTGGATTAAACTTCAATTAAAAAAGAAAAAAGAAATAGAAAAAGCGACAAGAAAATATTTATCATTATAATAAAAGACATCCATTCCAATTAAAAAAATATAAAATATTGTTTAAAAACCGACTTTGACACGTATGTTTTTCTTTGTTACGCCAATTCTAAGCATTCGTTCACTTAAACGAACACCTTTTTATGACTAGCTGACTAAATAGTAGGTACTAAGTAAAAAAATACCTAACCGCAACCAATACCCAAACTCAACTATACATAATATGAACAACCCGTACATTATACGATCCCCAAAATCAATACCGATTATGTGCCAATAATAACGGACGAATCCGTGGGGTGACGTTAGAAAAAAATGTGAGGGTGGCACCCCTACCCTGATTTTTTTCCGCCATAGATCAAGAGTACAATAATACATCTTTATGTCCTTATTTATTGTGTGGGGTGGGCACCCTATTTTTTTTAGTTGGATCGACTGTCATTTGTTTCGTTCTTGTTATGTGCTAGATAGAGAGATTTTTACATTCCATTTTGGATCTTTTTAAGTGTCTTGTTTAATTAACTGACTGGTTAGGTAATATTAAAATGCTGACTTAATTCTGCATAAACTAGTGTTCCTAAATAAATACATACTCTACGTATTTACTTGTCTTGATATTGTTATTGTTTTCTTTTGAGTGCAATAAAGTGTTTTAACTTACTTACATAATTACGTATGCAAGCAAGTCCTTATATTTTTATCGGAAAATTGGTATGGATAAGTAATAGTTTTTTATTTTATTTCCTGGAAGAGTTTCTGCAATAAAGTTGCTCATAACCTTTGACTGAGCTGGCCTTTCAGTATTTACTAAGTTCCACCCTATATATTTTTAATCTGATCTAATATGTACTATGTCATTCGACTTTTCATATGATAACTTGAATTAATTTAAAATCAAGACTGAAGATATTTGGCCGACTAATAATTTATTTGTTCCGTCCGCCATCTTGGCCAATCTTTTTCCATGCGTAATGAGCATAATTACTTGCATATTTTTACAATTTAAGCAATTTAACTACAAGGGTACAGGGGTTGTTGACTTGCGTGTAATCCATACTAATATTGTAAATGCGAAAGTATGATTGTTTGTTCGTTCTTCACATTGTAACTAAGAAACGGATTGACCAGATTTTCGGCACAAAGATAGATAGAAGGCTGGAAAATGACATAGGCCATGGTCTAAAAAAACAAGGTCTAACAATCGGACTGTCAAACTTGACACAAGCCTACGTCATCTGCTGTTCATCCTTCTCGAATGCGTATTATTCGAAAAGGATGAACAGCAGATGACGTAGCTTTGTGTCAAGTCACGTGGTCTTCTTGTTAGACATTGTTTTCTTAGACCATGACATAGGGCCTATGTCATAGGCTATATTTTACCGCTAGAATTTTCCAGATTATTTAATCTCGTTCCCACAGGAAAAGCCGAAAAACAACGCGGTAATAGCCGCAGGCGAACAGTTAGTTCTATAAAAAAAAACATAAATTATTTCCACAGTCACGGTAAAAAACTAAACACATTACAACCAAGTAACCGCCTACACATTAACACGCTAACTTCCCACCAATAGTCCAGTAGAAGTCGTATAACGTTCGCAATTAAACACCATTATACGACCACGCCCACCCATTGTAACACGCGAACTGGCGATGATTATACACTTAAAAACTTTGAATAAAATGATAAAATCGGTCTATACCCGGTTGGCTAGTTGCGGCTGTAAAGAGGAATGATAATTAGATAAGATGATTTCAATAACATAGATATGTGACGAATAAGTAAAAAAAAGGAAAATTTATGAAAATTGAAATCTATCTCCAAAAATGCTCGAAATGCTGAACCTCTCTGACACTAGAGTTTTTAAGCCAAATTAATTTTGAAGATCATGGTAGGAACCGTATAAGTTAAGAATTAAGATATTCAAATAGAATGAACGTATTAAGGGTAAACTTCTTTAATTTGTTCAAAAACTTCCTTAATTGCTTATTAGTTCATAAAACAATCTCATAGCGTGATGATAATTTTTCTACACAGAGCCTCAAGATTACTCAGAATTTAGTTGAGATAGTCATAAATTACGCTTGTTGAGATATCTTGACATTGTGAATGCTTCTATATCATTGCAATGCGGTAGCCGGGATCAAACCAGCAGCGGTAGCGTCGCACACCTGACGAGAATCAGCCGCTCTAGCCATTACACTACAAAAGCAGTTAAAGAAGATATAATACAAAATATCTAACTTATCTATAATTTCTGACCATCAGTGTATTTCCGTTTGACCATATCTCACGTGCAGTACTTATTTATGTTCTAAAACGTTCGCTATAATTATTTGCGCATAGATATTTATAATTAACAATGAAATGCATCACCATATTATACCTAAATTAAAAACATGTATCTTGTTTCAGTTATTTGTGAAAATCTCATTATGTGTAAGTAATAAAGAGTTACTTAGTTATTTATCAAAGGAAATCCCTTCGGCCCACCACATCGTAGCCAGTTGGCTTCGATACGGGAATTGAAAATCCCATATCGAAGCTGGCTCTGAAGTGGGAATAAAACTGTCCTATTACGCTTCATATTGGGAGCAAATTCGGCCCACATCGTAGCCATGAAAATCCCGTTTCAAAGTTGGCTTTGAAATAGGAATATAGCAGTCCCTTTACGAAGCTAGCTTCATATTGAGCTTTTAAAATGGTATTTAAATTTTAGTTACAGCGTAATGTAGAATCGGGCCCAATATTTAAGTAAAAAATAAATACTTTTTAAACATTTCAAGTTAACAAAAAACTCAGCTTGCAAAAACATAATCCTAATCAGAATAATTAAAACCGGTTTCGCGAGTTCAATACAAGGAGCCTCGGACCGGGTTAATTGTGGAGAGTTCTAGAAGTTTAAACAAAACCGACCCCTTTTTACCAAGACGTCGAGTACGGGAATACGAAAAAACGAAAACTATAAAAGTTCAAGATCGTAGGAACCGGCTGCTGGGACTAGTGTTGTGAAGAAACTATGGCACTGTTATTGTTACCTGCTACTTACTTACTTGTATTTTTCATAAAATATTGTATTACGGAGAAAAGACCTTTTGGGATGGGAAGACTTGGGCTTGATCAAAATTTGTTATAATATGAGAGTGCAAATTGTTTTACATTAAGATAATGTATACTTTTTCAAAATAACTTTATTGATATTGTGACAGTTAGAAAAAACTAATAGGTAATCTTCTTTGTTTTTTTTTTCAACTAGTTTTCTCGTGATAATTTATTATTGTTTTATCCAGATTGATTAAAAATTAACACACAAACTACCCTGTAGTATTTATTTACAGTTCAAGTTTATTACGATATCTCATTAGTGTAGTTGAAAAATTGCACCCATTTATCAAATTCAAACCTAGGTCAATTCTAAAATTTGCCAAGCAACCACTGAACGGATAGATAGATAGATAGTTAGATAGACAGAAGTTTATTGCATAGTAGTTGCACACACACAAATATAACAAAGCTTAAAAGTAATACAGTATCAAATCTGAGTAACTATCACAACATAAAGAATAAATAATAATTTTAACATAAACATAGCTGTTTGGTGTGCAATATGCAATGGGCCCAGGGTCAGTGGAAATTTACCCGACAGGGCAATACTGATTTTCAGCCGTCACCCTAAAAAGAAGGAAACGCAACAGCATTCAACCCTACGCTACTACACAAACTATTTCTATAATAGTTACCAAATAGCAGCAACAACAGTCACATCTCTACAATGCCGTTGCTTTACGGGGCAGCTCCATACTGTAAGAGGTTACGGGCCCCTAGCGGTCTGTGGGTAATGCATGACATGGTGTACGTACGTAAAAGTACTCCACTCTGTGATGTTATAAATGTACGGCCCTGTAGCTTAGTTGGTAGTACGTCTGCCTACTGAGCACAGGGTCGCGGGTTCGAATCCCGCCCAGGGCAAACATTCGTGTGATGAGCACTTGTGTTTGCCTTGTGTCTGGATGTTGTATATTTATATATGTATGTATATCAGCTGTCTAGGCTCTGCCTAGTTTGGGGTCAGATGGCCGTGTGTGAGATGTCCCACATATTATTATTATTATTATTATTATTACTACGTTAGTATTTTATAAAGGGTTAATTTAGAGCCAGTGCGAATTTTTAACCCCCGACGAAAAAGAGGGGTGTTATGAGTTTGACGTGTGTGTCTGTCTGTCTGTGGCATCGTAGCTCCTAAACGGATGCGTCCATTTTGATCTAGTTTTTTTTTGTTTGCAAGGTGTCATAATCATAATCTAGAGTGTTCTTAGCTATGACCCAGGAAATATCTTCGCCATTTGAAGATTATCAGCTCTTTTCTAGTTGTTGAAACGATTAAGTAACGGTTTTGTTAATAAGTAACGGTTTTGTAAATTTTATTTTACGTTACAGATGGATATTGAAAAATAATAAGACCCGTATAATTATTTTTATTTTATTTCGATATAACGCCATTGTACGCGAAAAAAACAATAAACTATCCCACCCAGACGAGGCCTGGGGCAGGAAGATGTCAAAAACAAACTGAGACAATCCACGAAAATAAATATTATGTTTCGAAATAGATTTAAATTTAGAATGTATTGTAGCCACGCCGACAAACAAAAGAAATGGCATGACAAAATTTTTTTTTGAGATGTCGTTCATGGCCATCTTACCCCAAAGTAGGCAGAGCCTAGACAGCTGATATACATACATATATAAATATACAACATCCAGACACAAGGCAAACACAAGTGCTCATCAAACAAATGTTTGCCCTGGGCGGGACTCGAACACGCCACCTTGTGCTTCATAGGCAGACATACTACCAACTAGGCCATGAGGGCGACAATGCCACAGTACATACAATTTGCTCACTGACTCTATTAGTATATTAGGTCTATCCGTAGTTAGTACTCGGTGGCAAAATGTGATGTTATTATACTTTTGGGTGATACTTTTGTGGCCCATTGGCGTCGCCCCTTAACGACTCTTGCAAAACACTATGCCCCTAATAGCGAAGTTTGTTTTATGTTTTGTTTCAACTAATTTTACTTTCTTAATTCGCTTTCTTTTTAAATGTCTTTGTACTTATTTATCGTCAAAATATGTACGAGTATTTGATTCTAGTCTAGTTTTTGTTGAATTGCTTTAGTGAAGAAATGTTTTAAAGGCACTTATTAATCGAGTATTTAGGTACCTCTTATTAATATATTGATTGTTTTTCTGTTCAATCTCCTTGTGATTTTTCGTATTTAACAGGTGTATATAAATTCACTACTTTTAAAAGCACATAATAAAAAAAAAGACAAAAATATCTGATCATTAACAAACTTTGAACAAACACTCATAGAGAAAAAATTCTTCTTCAAGCGTTCGGTCGTTTTTTTACGTTCATTTTATAACTGAAACTTTTCATTTCGCATTTCATGAGGCGAAGATTAAATTTAATGGGGAATTATCTCTTTATCTCCTTAACCTCACCGTTCGTCTTCCATCTCTCCCCAAGGTATAATTCACTAAACTTTTTTATGATCTGATATATTTTTCTCCTCCCAAAAACACTGGCTGAAAATAAGCGTGCGTATTTTCTTAATTTTCTTTTTAGCGTTGTATCAAATTGGCAATTTGTAGAACATTTACTTTAATGTACTCGTATTAGGTAGTAGGTGCTAAACATTTATTAAAAAGGTTTGTATTATTTTTAATTTAAACTACTACAAATTATTTTGCGATGGCAGTTTTTCAAAGTTTAACTACTTATTCAAGACTTAATTTGCTTTGTTAATATGAATATGGAACATGTACACCAAGGGACATTAGTATTTAAATTAAGAAAAAGTGAATCATCATCTTTTTATTTATATAAAGCCCTAACGCTCACACGTTTTTCCAAACAGTATCAGAAAAAAAAACTTAAAAACTAACTAAAATAGTAGCAAAAACTATGAGCATCACAAACATCTATTCAAAATCCATCTACCGTACAAAGTTAAGTGGCAAATACAAAAAATAACCCCATACAATAAAAAATACTGTCTCGCAATTAAAATTCGGTTCACACATCGCGGCATCGGATCAACTTCAAGGTAACAAAAAAGATTCTCAAAAGGAAAAAAAATCTGCATAAAAATGCTTGCCAATAAAAAAACTTCTTGCCAACGAAATAGGGTCACACTTACACTTTTTGTATACGTTTTTTATGAATCAATCGGATCAATAAGTGTGTCGAATCGTAAGATCAATTACCTTTTACGGCACGAGCCAAGACTTAAAATGGGGCTTTAAATATAATCGATAATATTTATAAGTTTCTTTGTATATTTCTTTGTACCTTTCTTATTAGGCATTCTAGCTTACTTTTTAAATTAGAAACAAGACGTTGTTTAATGTAATTGGATTAGCTCTTTCAGTATTGCCACATATTTAAATAAAAATAAATTCATTGAGCTTTGTAATTTATAGGAATAATGGAAAATGCCGCACGTTGTGTTAGAGTAGAGAATTAACAAAAAACTATAAAACAAAAGTTAAATAAGTTAGTAAGTATAAGTAGACAATTTGCTTTATATATTTTGTATCTGGCTAACGCAACATATAACATAGGTAATACAATTTTATTGCCACCATATAAGACATATTAAGAAACACAGAAAAAAAACCAAAAGAATCACCACATACCCAATTTAGAAAATAAATTTTTTAAGTAAACGTTGCCATAAAGCTAAAAAAATCCTAATTAAAAACACGCAACGAGGGGCGTACTTATCTACAAACTGAATTACGAAAAATATCGCGAGAATGCAGGCAACCTAGCAAATTCTTACATATTTACCGAGCCCCCCAAGTCAGGACTCGAGGCATCATCAACAGACGTGTTCCCTAATTAATTCCAAAAAAATTGAATTTCGGGGTGGGGAATTCTGTCGAAACTTAAATAAAAATGCAGATAGGTAGAAGTTTGCTAACAAGGCGGGTGTGGGGTGTAGGAGGGCTTAGAAGTGAAAATTGTAGAAATGGAGAGTGAATTATTGTAGCAGAGCGAAGCTTCGGGCAGTAATGTGCTGATAGAAAGCTCTATCAAAGGTGACAATAAGACTGGCAGGTAATTTTTAAAGACAGATTAATTGTAACAACAATCATTATATTATTATGCCTTTAGTTTGTTTTTTAAAGCAACAGAATTATTGTAGTTATGAAAACTGCACGGCGAAATTTTTATTCATTTAGACATACGAGTTGCTGTGTGGTACCGGCATAGAATAGTACCACCCCATCTCTTCCCGTGGGGGTCGTAGAAGTCGATCAAGGGATTTAACCAGAAGACGGGCAGCAGCGTCTTTCTGTGTATCTACGACCAGACACTGTTGATCGCCAACCCGCATGCCAAGCGTGGCGATTAGGGCAATATCCCCCCAATATGAAAAATAGATCTTCGGGGGAGGCCTTTGTCCAGCAGTGGACGTCTACTGGCTGAAATGATGAGACATACGAGTAGGGGCTTTTTTATTTAAGTTTTTTGTGTATTTCACATCTACATCTGCAATCTTCTGTACCACTAGTGGGCGTAGGGAGTGGGGGGTCTGGCCACCCTTCTTTGAAGTTGAGGCGCGAACGAGTGAGCCGTGTTAGGCCCGGGGACGAAAAATAAGTCGTCCTCGTGAAATAAGTCTCCCTCGAATAAGAATGTCCGCCAAATTGAAAGCGTTGAAGCGTTGTGTAGTTTTTTGGGCCTATAATAAGCTTGTACTTTATATTATGTGACTAGCTTTCCGCCGTTGTTTCGCCCGCGTGAACTGTTCCCGTGGGAATGAGGCATTTTCCCGCGGTAAAAGGTAGCCTATGTTACTTAGGGTGAATGTAGCTTTCTAATGGTGAAAGAATTTTTGAAATCGATTCAGTAGTTTTGGAGTTTATTTGTTACAAACATATACACGCACATAAATACAAATCGTTCTTCTTTATAATAATAGTATGATAACGAGTTGATGAGGCAGCCTCAACAATAATAGATAACGTTAAACACACACACCTTCTTTATTCATAAAGACACAACTTTCAGCGTTAACGGTTTTCCCCGTAGAAATGAGGCATTTTTCCGCGGTAGGTATAAGGAAGCCTATGTTACTCAGGGTGAATGTAGCTTTCTAACGGCGAAAGAATTTTTGAAATCGGTTCAGTAGTTTTTGAGTTTCTTTATTACAAACACACACACAAATATAAATCTTGAAATACAAAAATACAAATTTCTCTTTTTTATAATTTAGGTATGATTAGTATAAATATAATATGATTAGTATGAAGTATGATATAAAGGGACATTGAAACATAAAATACACATATTTTTGTCTTGATAGACATTGAAAAGGCTTGTACATTTTTATATTACTTTTTACACAATAAAAAGCAAAAACATATAAAAATATATTCCGAATTTTGATTCCTTGAAATTTAACATAAGTACCTAAATACTCTTATATTTGTGCATTTTGAAAAATTCATACGTAAAAACAAGTCAATTTTTTATTTGTATCTATGTATATAAGAAAAAAATTACTTGTTTTTACGTATGAATTTTAAGATAACATTTCCAAAATATGTATATGAAAATTGGACCATGTTTAAGGTAAGGAGACAAAATGCTATCTGCTTTTGTGCTAAGGTTCATAATATTCCTATTGATATTACCTATTCATACCATTATAGGATTTATTATTTCAGCCGAAAGACGTCTACTGCTAGAAAAAGCTTCCCCCAAAGAAAATCTCTACGACGATCGGTCCTGCGATTTATAGGATAGGATTAAAACAACGAAATAACATTACTATCATTTTGAAGTAGGTAGGTATTAAGTACACAAGCCAGCACATCCGCACTACGAACTTCAACCCCTACCACTACGGAAAACGGGCACTCTCAAGGTCAACATATCCAGCCGCATGTGCTGGCTACTGTACTTTATATTTTTCAGTTTGATATTATTAAGATACAAATTTGTAACAATTTTTTCATTTCTAAAGTCTAAAAATGCATTAGACGTTAATATTCAACAAATTAAAAGTTAAGATATTCGTTAGGACCCCTATTCGATTTCCATAATTGCTATAGCAAATTGGTAAAAGAAATGCTCTTTTTTGAAGCCTCGGTGGCTGTTTAGGCAAATAACTTTTGGCTTAAATAAGGGACAGTTAGCAAAGAAAGTTTGTTTCAAAACCTATTTTATTAATGTAGAGACAAAAAAAAACAATTTGAAATAATAATGATCAGTGACACTTTGACATTTAGAGCGCCGTTATTCCTTAGCAGTAGGGGTGAATTTCGTAGTACGTGCAACCAGTCGCGTGTGCTGGCTTCTGTACCTAATCTACTTGACTAAATACTTTAAACAACTTATATATAGAATAGAATAAGGCATTTTCCCGCGGTAAAAGGTAGCCTAGTTACTTAGGGTGAACGTAGCTGTCTAATGGTGAAAGAATTTTTGAAATCGGTTTAGTAGTTTTTGAGTTTATTCATTTCAAACATACACACACACACAAAATACAAATCTTTCCTCTTTATCTAGTATGATATGATTGTTGTTTTGCTGTCGGTACATCTTAGGAATCAGGGAGGCACACGCGACCTCCTCTCCTCACTCCTTAATTATTTCTTTTTCCCTCAGACCTCAATAATTAATGCAAATACCGACCAGGAAAAGGACAAATAAGGAGAGGGAGGGAATGTGCAATCAACATGGGGAGGGGAGAGTATTTTTTGCTACTTTTACCTACCTTCTTTAACAGCTCATATATGTCCCCACCGAGGGGCTCAAGTCTACTGTGGCATCGGTTATGCCGTCTCTTTTACTTTTGATACTGGCTGCATGTTTGTTCGAAATTTAAATAATTTTAGAATTGATTGATTTTGATAGTTTCAGTCAGTTTTTATCCGATTCTTTCCGGGAGCTGTTATAAAACGCTCCAGGAACTTGCTTTCGGGTTCTGTTTATCTTATATATAAAATTCTCGTGTCACAGTTTTCGTTCCCATACTCCTCCGAAACGGCTAGACCGATTCTCATGAAATTTTGTGAGCGTATTCAGTAGGTCTGAGAATCGGCCAACATCTACTTTTCATACCCTTGAGAGCGGGCGGAGCCGCGGGGCGAACAGCTAGTCTTTTTATATAATTAATGTGAAGTGCGATTGTGTTTGGAAGTAATATAGAGTTAAAAACAGTTTCCGTGAGTTTTTATTTGTAGTACTGGTTACGTCCATACTACACTACCTTGAAATTAGGGTGAATAGGCCTTAGTCGACCACGCTGGCCTGGCACAGTGCTGGTTGATCAACTACACACAAAACTTTGAATTAATTTGCAGGTATGTGCCGGTTTCCTCTCGATGTTTTCTTTCACCGTTAAAGCGTCGAAAAGACGTACATAATTATGAATTTAAAAATCGAAAACGCGTTGGTAAGTACGTGCAGGGACTCGAACTTGCACCTCCATAATGGAAGTCAACGGCCCTAGCCACTTGGTCACCGACGCTATCATCTAAAATAAGAATCATTTTGTTTAGTTATTATTAATTTATTTATTCTAGAACAGTGCAAGTTTACAGTAATATAAAAAAATATGTTCGAAATAATAAAGTGTAAAGAGTGTATTATATAAAAATTAAATAAACTATGTATGAAAAAAAAGAAAGTCAAAAAATTATCTAGAAATATAAAGTATTTTTACGAGAACTAAATTTGATTATTATGACTAATCATAACTATTAATAGTTTAGTAGTTATTAGATGATAAAATAAATGTGAATTCCCAAGATCTTAAAAGCAGCTATATTAAAATATCATACACAAGAGAAAGCTTACCTAACTCTGGCTGAATTGCAAAATAACATTAGACAACTATATTAGACAACAGATAATAAACATTTCCTCTATAAAAGCCATAGATATAGAATGTAAAGCAAAAAAGGAATTCTACCTATAGGAAACAAGCAAACTCGAAGGAGGGTTGTTGACATTCCCCCTGATAACAATAAAAGAAAAAAACTTAGGGAATGTTTGAAGTAGGGAAAGCCATTAAAAACAATCTCTAACAATAATTCTTGGTGGAGTTTGGTTCTTGTCTTTCGCAGCCACTTCATAAAATAGGGGACTGGGGTTTGGTACTTTCGATGATATTTTCTTTTAGTTTTTTTTTGTTTCAATGGGGTATGTTTAAATTTCTTTTGGTTCGAAACAAAATGTTTTTTAGCTCATTTTAAGAGATTCTTGTTCTTTTTGTCTTAATTTATTTCATTTACATTTTCTATTTGTTTTTTATGGCCTACTTTGAAAGCAAGCATTTTCATTGCTACGCAAAAAAGTCTAATTCTAACACATACGTGTAAACTAAATCTAATTTGTATTTTGACAGTTGATCGATTTTGACTGACTTTTAAACATACCCTCATATTTCATTTTTGTTAGTATTCATTCATTTTTTTTATTACATTCGTAGTCTTTAAAATAAAATCCTGAAAATACTATTTTAAATTTTAAAATTTTTAATATTCTGTTGTTAATGTGCAAACTGTTTCTATAACTAAAATTTAAAAATATAATTATACATATAAGTTCATTTACTTAAATTATCTAGTTAGAGACTAGTTTTATGAAACAAAATTTGGCATTTTTTTTTAGGAATTGGAATATTATTATCTCGATATTGTTTTTGATTTTGAGTAACAACTAAATAAACATACCCCATTCTGTAACGTTGGGGACGTCAAGTTAAGTAAGAAAATATTCCAAAGTGGAGCTTAAATATTTGTACAATGATTTAATATAATGGAATGGTTCCATTGTTAAAGATTGTGGATGGAAAATCATTTAGAAGTTGGATTATTCAAATTTTATTTTCATAGGCAATTAAAAAGATACCCATAAACGGCATGATGGGAGATTTTTCCAAAAAATTTGACGACAAACTTTTTGAGATTTCAAACTTTGTTCCTTAGGGAAAATTGTTCAGTTTCGTGAGTACCTACTAACACTATGTAGAGGATAAACAATCGGTTAAATTTTACGGTATATATTCATCGATTGCTACAACATTGACAAAAGGATGATGACCATTTTTATATGAGCCCCGTCCCCCCCCTACAACAGATTTTTTGTATGTGTCAATAGGTTCTTATGGATCTATAGAAAGGCTAGTAACCAGTTTTAACTTCATGATCAATGGGATTTGAAAATAAAAGAAAATTTTTGCTAGGTGTTATCTTGCCTCTAATAAACTTAGTACAAAGGATTTTTAATGTTTGTAATGCTTACAATCTGTTATTTTGGGTACCAATATTAATAGCAAGACGATTTTTTTCTCGGAATATCCCGCGTCTTTGAAAGATGTTGCCATAGTAAAATGTAATCACATAGCTAAAACGCATATACTGAGATACAATTCAAATCTGTTGGTCGATGTTATTAGTTTTCTGTTTTTTGGGGGGACGTTTTGAAACATCATCCTTTAGGTAGGTAAATTAAAAAAAAATACATATACTCTTAGTTCATCTGAGATTTTACCGATTTATCTTTTTGCCTATCTTAATATACGTCTAATATAATTCATCTATTACGATACAGCATAATAGAATATTATTGATTAACCAGCCACCATGTTGGAAACGCAGGGTCAGTGGGGTCGGCGGAACGGGGGATGTAGGGAACGACCCTCGTGTGACCGCGGCTTTATATCAAAACTTATATCGTAACCATTATGAGCTTCTAACGTATAACAGAGATTTTGATGATTTAGTGTGGGTTGGATAGAATTACTACACAGTTAAGTACTTCGTAGGCTGGGAAATGTTGGCCGATAAGAGAGACGAGTGGCGTAGGAGAGTAATGGAGGGGCGGAAAGTTCACGACGATGCCTGGTTTGCGGAACTAGCTCTTTGAAGAGAGAGACGCCACCAAGTTGACACAGCACCGCCTTCAGGCGCTTTTATCTGCGGAGCGTGCGGAAGATCTTGCCGCTCCCGTATAGGCTTGCACAGCCATCAAAGAAGGTGTCTCACACCCACTGTTTAATTCGTCTGTCATAGACGTGTAAGGCCAATGATTGATTGACACACACACACACACACACACGCACATGCATACTAGAATATTACTTATTTTTAATATTACTTAGATTTTTTCTTTTTTTATTTAAATTCCGAAGTATTTCCATTTTCAAAAACTTTCAGGGAGTTAAAACAAAACCTGTGTTACCACAAAAATTAAGATGCGCGTTGAACGCGTGTCATTTAGACAGGTATTAAACATGAGTTTAACCATTTTGTGCATTTTCTGTCCGAGCAGATTACATTGATTTTTGTAGGGGTGGATATCAAATACTGAATCAGGCTGTACAAGTATAATTTGTTGTAGATTTAATTTTTACGCAAAGCATAAACCAAGACCACCTTTAGCAAAATTACGTTATATTTAAATGCTACTTAAACTAGGACTGTCTCTTTCAGCACCATTGGGGGAGGATAGCCATTGGTCTGGATAAATAGTTGAGGAATAATGTTGCTTATTTTGTTACTAACAAACTAACGTAGAATTTTAAGCATTGTTGTTACTAACATAAGTCTAACATTTTTACTACTTGTATTATTGTGATGTTATGGATTTTAAATCTGAAATAAATTACTATTACTATTATTATAACATTATATGTACAGTATTGTACAGTAGCCAGCACATGCGGCTGGACATGTTGACTTTGAGAGCGCTCGTATTCCGTAGCGGTAGGGGTGAATTTTGTAGTTCGGATGTCCTGCCGCATGTTCTGGCTTCTGTACCTACTTCAAAAGTATCAGAAAATCAACACAATAAAAAAGCACGACAAAAACTACCTATACATATTTAATAGTTTAATCATATTTACGTAGCAATGTATATAAAAAAATCAAAAGTAGATTTTACAAATCACTTTTCGACGTCGAGGCGAGTTCACGATTTGGCTGTCTTCTGTGGAGAAGAACTCGCCGGAAGAAACTCCACAGGCGTTGCATCTTTTCAAAATATTTACCAAACTTATAAATTAATATTTTATACGATTTTATTGATATAACAAAAAGTGCAAACGAAATAAACAATTAGAGGAAGGCAACCAGTCAAAGTAGAATAACTAATACAATAACCAATAAATCTATCACAAGCACAACAACCGACTAGAGCAGATCAGTCCCCCCAAGCAGCACCACGTTCACGGGTTTGACGTATATGGTATAAATTATGAACATAAATATCACTGTATCCATTAAACTACTTATAGTAATGAAAAAAATTTAATTTTAAAACAAAACGTGCAATGAACTGGATTAACCTTTAGCCACCAACCAATCAATTCCAATACCACAGAGTCCGGTTAGCCACCATTTTGTGTAACGCATTCAGATCCATTTTGTTTAATAATTTTAATCGTTACAATAATTCTATATTACTCATCCGTTTTGTTACATTAAATGAATTATTCCAATATAATTAAATTATAGTTGATAGTCTGTTATAAATTTAAATGGTTTGTCAACAAAGGTAATTTAAATTAGTATTATTGAAAACAGTATTAAGTTGTTTTATGTTTTTTGTATATATTGTAAATTAATTATTTACTATATGTAATTTGCGTGCAATAAAAAAATCACATTACATTGCATTGTTTGTTGTTTGATTTTTTTCTTTGTTTTTGTATTGTAGATTTTACAAGTTATAAAATTATTTATATTTAATCTAGTTTTTCCCTTATATCATTGCTCATATTTAGCTTAAAAAATAACCGATGAACAAAGAAGAGAATATATTTATATTTTCGTTTTTATAATTTTGAAATGACACTTTCATCTATTATTTCAACTGAAGACATTACTCGGATATGCAAGAAACTACTAAGAAGATACTAAGACTAGGATATGTTCAACATGGATGCAAGAAATGACTAAAGACGGACGACGAAATGAAACTGAAGAAATAATGACTGAAGATTCGCTTATTTTGAAAAGATATAAAGAAAACTAAGACTGAAGACTTTATCAATTGAAGACCTGGCCTAAGGCCTTTTTTTGGAAACTAAAAAGAAAATAATTTTATATATGATTAGGCTGTATGGCTTAGCACCACTGCCTTTCCCTTAGGGAAAAATTCGAAAAAACAATAACAACAATCTATTATTTCATTTAATTCGACGAAACTAACACAATGCGATTTAATTTTATACATAAAAAGATACCATATAATTATATAGATCAATTTTACTTTCTTCAAGAGGAAAAATCTCATTAGTTATTCGTTATTTGGCCTGTTCGCCCCCTGAGATTGAAAAGACGTTTAATATTCAAATTTGATCGCCGATGCGTTATTAAGCCGCTGCAAGGAACGGAAAAATTGCTTCCCCTTTAAAAAGCTTGTAGGTATATAGACTTATAAACGGGGTGTTTTAAATAAGTAAGTGGACATTATATTGTGGGTAAATAAGTGGTTTGTACTTTACTTGAAGAGCGTCGGTGGCCTAAGAGCGTCGGTGGCCTAGTGGCTAGCCAGCTAGTGGCTAGGCCCGTTGACTTCCATTCCGAAGTTCGCGGGTTCAAACCTCGGCACGTACCAATGTGTTTTCGATTTTCGAATTCATATGTACTCGTTTATTCGACGCTCATACGGTGAAGGAAAACATCGTGAGGAAACCTGCACACACCTGCGAAGAAATTCAAAGGTTGTGTGTGAAGTTGACCAACCCGCACTGGGCCAGCGTGGTCGACTAAGGCCTATTCACCCTGGTATCAGGGTAGGCTCGAGCCCCTCGGTGGGGACATATATGAGCTGTTAACGTACGTACTTTACTTGAGCCTCCTCTGAATTCATGGTGAAATGATGGCTTTTAGTCGACTACGCTGGCCCAGTGCGGGTTGGTCTTCAAAGACGACTTGGTGTGTGCAGGTTTCCTCACGATGTTTTCCTTCACCGTAAGAGCGTCGAATAAACGTATATATGAACAAAAATCAAAAACACATTGGTACGTGCCGAGGCTTGAACCCGTGAAATTCCGAATGGAAGTCAACGGCCCTAGCCACTCGGCCCTAACTAGCTTTTTTTTAAATTCCCGTGGTAAAAAGTATCTGAGACGTTGACCGAGAATATAAGGTACCACCATGCAAAAGTTTCATTTAAATCGGCCCAACGGTTCCAGAGATTAGCGTGTACAAACAGACAGAAAGACAGAGACGATTTTTTTTTTCAAAACTTGTTTTTAAGTGTTCAGTCAGGTGCACTCCCTTTATCACCTACAATAGTTTTTTGAAAAACAAATCAATGTACATACAGACATTCCGATTCTTCAGTTTTATCATATATTTATAGAAGAAGATAGATAGATAAAAGAAGATATATTGCATAGTTTTGTTTTAGAACAGCCTGTATATCAAAAACAGCATTGCGTATGAGCACCTACAAAGAATAAATTCTAAAAGAAGATGAACTTTCTATCAAGACGAGAGGGGATTTATTAGTGTAGGCGGTACAGATGATCACAAAAAGCATTTATTATTTACTAGCGACCCGCACCGGCTCCGCACGGGAAAATGGTTATTGTGGGTTATCCTTCAGTATATTATGCATGTATTATACATATAAACCTTCCTCTTGAATCACTCTATCTATTAAAAAAAACCGCATCAAAATCCGTTGCGTAGTTTTAAAGATTTAAGCGTACAAAGGGAGGGACATAGGGACATAGGGACGGAGAAAGCGACTTTATTTTATACTATGTAGTGATAGTGACTAGCTTTCCGCCCCGCGGTTCCGCCCGCGTTAACAGATTTTCCTCGACCTATCCTTTTTCCCGTTGGAATGAGGTATTTTCCCGCGATAAAAGGTAACCTATGTGTTATTTTGATGTATCACTACATAGTCACTACATAGTATAAAATAAAGTCGCTTTCTCTGTCCCTATGTCCCTATGTCCCTATGTATGCTTAAATCTTTAAAACTACGCAACGGATTTTGATGTGGTTTTTTTAATAGATAGAGTGATTCAAGAGAAAGGTTTATATGTATAATACATGCTTAATATACTGAAGGATAACCCACAATAACCATTTTCCCGTGCGGAGCCGGGGCGGGTCGCTAGTAAGCTATATTACTGTAAAGTTTAATTAAAATTCATTAAGTAATTTTTGAGTGAAAAAGTATTTAGTTTAGTATAATTTATTGTATTATGTAATGGCTTTAGTATACTCGTATCATGGTTCGGACAGCCAAAGAGATTCTGGTTCTAGTCCCTATTTTAGTTCAATATTTTTAATTTTCCTTTTGTTTTAAAATATAAGTACGGGCGCCAAAGAAGGCCCACTTAAATTTTTAGATATTTTGTTTCCAAATAAATATATTATAATTTCCATTATGTTTTTTCTTTACTTTACTTAACTGCAAGATTTTACGAGGATTTGTCCTTGTATATTTATTTGGGAAACAAAATATCTAAAAATTTAAGTGGGCCTTCTTTGGCGCCCGACCTTATTTTAAATTGTTTTTTAACCTCGTTAGGTATTGGAATCAAAATTACTTCACTTTTGCCCGCGACTATATCCACGTCTCCCCTAAAACCGTGGATTTTTTCAAGCGCACCACACTCCCCCCCTTGTTATTTCACTTTATTAGATTTGTTAGCACCCTCCTATTTCGAGCACATGTACACTCCGCCTTATATACTTATTTGATGAACAACATAGACTCATTATTGTATGCGTCGTTGATTTATCACCATACATTCGAGTATCATACTTTATATCATACTAGTCATACTAATATTACAAAGAGGAAAGATTGCTATTTTTGTGTATGTGTGTATGAACATCCATAAACATCCATGGGAATAGTTGCTTGGGTGGCAGGCTTTTTCAATCGTACTTTAAAAAACATTTTTATTAGTAATTATTATCATAATAATTGTAAAAATATGTTTAAACGATGCAACGCCTGTGGAGTTTCTTCGGCGAGCTCTTCTCCACAGAAGACAGCCAAGTTTTTGAACTCGCCAGAAAAGATAATTTAAATGACTGAACTAAGTGAAGTAACATCCAAAAGTTAAAAAATAAATTGTTTGAACTTTTTGAACTCTTATGAATGTAATGAATAAAAACCGATTTCAAAAATTCTTCCACCATTAGAAAGCTACATTCACCCTGAGTAACATAGGCTACCTTATACCGTAGGAAAGTGCCTCATTCCCACGGGAAAAACGTTAACGCGGCCGGAGCCGCAGTGGAAAGCTAGTAATCTTAACAGTTTAGTTGTTAAGTCACATTAAAATTTATACATACATAAAATACGAAAGTGTACAAAGATAAGATAATGTTTTGAATTATATAGAATTAGCATTGAATTACATAAAGAGAATAATAGAAGTAAAAATTTAAACACCTTTTATAGCGAGGCAAAAATTGTAAAACAAAAAAATAGCTAAGCACCTAAGCTAGGTGCTAAGTCAGTCTATTATCTAACTGACATTTCATAATGTCCATCAAAATGAAATGTTGACAAACACCTATCGGCTCAGTATCACTAGCACGACAGCTTGCCAGCAACTAGCATGCTAACAGGAATAGAATACGCATATGAACTAAACGATTAACCGACATCTGCTCCCGCTAACTCACCGCAGCCGTGACTAAACCGACCGGTACTAAACTAAAACAATAATAACTGGCAACTTTGAAATAAAACAGAAAAAAAAACGAAGCGTTCTAAACACAAAAGTCCAAAAGGGGTCAATAGAACTACGTAACTTAGTTCTCACCAAAACAGCGTAACTCAAAAAAACGCAATTTCAATTCTTTCAATGCTCAACTCATCTGCATATTGCACCTCTTTTTATTAAGACAATAATAATTTCTACCAGTTATACATCTGTCTAGGGTTGCTACAATACTATTGTTCTTAAGGGTAAGTCGGGGAGTTTTGACAATGGAATGCGTTGACACAATTATGTGACCCCAACATTTTGGAGTCGTACTAAAACAAAAAATAAAGATTGTTATAGACGGAACAGGTTTGCATTATCATGAGAAAGGGTAAAGTGAGATGTAAAGTTGGAGTGCTTCGTAGGGTTGTACAAATATTTGGGAATCGTGTGAATTTCATATCTTGACTATAAAATATTTTTTAGGTAAGATTGGCGAAGCAAAACAATAATTTTCAGTTAATAATATATGTTAATAATAAATATATATTAATATAAGCTTTTTAGAAAATATACAAGCATTACGTAGATTTAGAAAGACAAGTTTTACATTAATAAAAATATATTTTTCTTATTACTATTATAAAAATAAACTTTTCTTAAGATTTAAAAAAGAGCGCACACACTAATTTATAAAGTATTATTTTCCAGTGATTACTACAAATTCACGATTACACAAACTTTCAAAGACTTTTAGATTTTTTCACATCCGCTTACATTTAATACATGTAACCTCATCTCTTGATTTAATTCTCACTTAATTATAGGAAAAGCTGTGCGATAAAATATTGTTTTTAAGTTAGTGGCAGCCCTACCGGGTTCTCCCATGTTTTAATTACACACCGTCTTCCCCTATCCGGTAAGACATTGTCCTTTAATAAATTCATACTTCCTTACAAAACCCGACACATGCAAATGAGCTTAAATTAAAATTTTAGACAAAGTGATTTTTTATGAAATAAAATAATATTTTTGTCACCGCTTCTGTTTCCCACCAAACCGGTAATTATTATTTTGTAACTTCAATAAAAAATAAGTTATGTTTTGTAAATTTTTCACTTTTTTTGAGTTACCTAAATATAATAAATTAACATGTAATTGTGCATAGGAGCAATTTGCAGATTTCTATCTGCAACTCAAAAGTCAATTGTCAATAAGTCTCCTGTCTTATTGACAATTATTCTCAGCAAAACGTAATTAATAACAATTAAAAAAATAATTTGTAATTAAAAAAAAATTAAACGATACGATCTTTGTTTATCGATCGATATTATGAAGGTAAATGATCCCTCAATTTTAGCACGCAGAGGCATGAGAATGAGACTTGAAGGCGATGCTTGAAGGCGACTTACTTAAAGAAGAAATTGACCTAACTATCTTTTCCGGTATGAATGGAACAATATTTGAATAAAAAAAAAAATTATTCGTCCATCGTCATTTGGCATTCGTTCTTTTTGGGTTACCTAGAACAAAGTAAAGAGCCAAAGCGTAATTTAATAAAAGCCATCTTTGAAAATTCTTGTCAACGAAAAGTAAAATAATACAAAATAATACAAAAAGTAATAAAAGTAACAAGTAGTAGTAAGTGAGTAGTAAGTTTTTTGTAATTAAAGTTATAATTAAAAGATTTTATTTTTCTAAATTACATTGTAGATATACATATTTGAAAATATAGTAATTTAATTGTGCATTTATTACAAGTTTTTATGTAAGTGGTACAAAATAATAAGGTTATTAATATTTTATTACCCGCCTTTTAAAGTTACGTTTAACTTTTTTATAGACGTAGTAAAAGTCAAAATTTAAGATTTACATTTGCATAGCTAACAAAATATTAATAACGCGTAGAATAATTATGTAACAATCCGGAAGCACCCAGCTGTTTTTATGTCAATAGGCACAAAAGTTTTACTGTTTCAAATATGGTATTAATAAATTATTGAAAGCGGGCAATATTTTACATATTTTATAATCCTGTGTGGATTGTGATTGTATCAACTGTACTTGATTGTTGCTACACATGCTTACTTTTTATGAGTAAAACATTCCGTGCATGTGTTTCATGCACGCGAGTGTTGTTTGTCATTTTGGAAAATGTAACATTATAAATAAAACACATAAAAGGACATTTTTGTATCGGAAATATTTTACAAATAGTTCATTTATATTTAGGCATTCTTTTACTATCAAAACAATACATTATTATCATTAATAAACCTCAGTCCTTGAATAACAGCCCTACTCTCTAATTCTACAATTAAGAAATATAGCAATTTTTTTTTGTAAGTTTTTTTAGCTATCGTTTGGCAAATTATTAGAATAATTTGAAATATTCTTCATTTATTCAATAAAATTGGAATATAATATACCTATCGATCATCATCATCATCATCATTTCAGCCAGTAGACGTCCACTGCTGGACAAAGGCCTCCCCCAAAGATCTCCACAACGATCGGTCCCGCGCCTATCGATAGTAAGAGAAAATTATAACAAACATTTTAGTACCAAAATTATCTATTTCCATCATATTTACTGAAGTCGACATATATTTTTTAAACATTTAAAGATAACTCCATCTATAGGTTTAATTTCCCTATCAGCCGAGCACTTTTCTTGTAACACTCGTAATGCGCGTTAAATCATTTTGCCACTACGCAGCGGCCGGCAATCATAATGTCAATTTGCACGATTTATGAGAACAACCAACCAATTCCAACGAGTAATTGCGAGTAGTAACAATCAATATGTGTCACCTATACTTTCAATTTAGCCAGGTTACTTTTGCCTTTTATCAACAAAACTTTTATGCGGTTTTGGACTTTATTGTACTTCGTTTTAAGACAGTATTTTTTTGTGAGAATATTGTATTGAATGTTTGAGACGAACAGCTACTGTTATAGTTAGTCTATTTATAACTGTCAAATGCGTACGCGTCAGTAGTGGAACGATTTTCTCTATTTCTATTTATGGTGGCAATTGGTGGTCAGGCTTTTGACATTTATTATGAGCGAGAGTTTCTGCCTACTCTGTAATGGGGATTCTTCGTTTTATCGATGGTTCGTTAGTATGTTGATTAGTGTAATAAAATTTTAACCATTCTCCTTTGATGACGTAGGTTATGTTACGTGGGTAAGCAAAAGGTTTATTATTGTGTTTATGTTTTATACTAATTGCCTAAGCTTTTCCCGTGCACATATTAAAAGTCGTTTATTGAGATAAAATAAATACCTGGAAACTATCATATCCTATCCTATCTATATAATAAAACTGTAGAGGTCGAAAATCTGTCTGTACATAAAAAAAGCTAAAAACCAATTCAGGGAAATGTAAGAAATGATATAGAACAAATCTAGACTTTTTTTCTTTCTCTGTTTGTCTCTTTGTACGGGCTAATCTCCGAAACTACTGGACTGATTTAAATGAATTTTTGTATGGTAGTACTTTTATATCCCTGGTCAACTTATAATACTTTTTATCCAGGGAAATTAAGAAGTTAATCGAACGATTATTTCGTAGATTTAAATGTTGTGTCAAATTATTTGTTATTCAATCACGGAACAACGGCTGAATGTAGACAGTTCATTGCCTTGCCTTGAGGATAACTTCTTATCTCGGACAAATACTATGGAAACGAAACGAAACCGCAGGCATGAGCTAGACCCAATTATTTCATTTTACGTGTGGTCTTGTAAACTGTTAAAAATGTTCTTTTAATAACCTATAAAAATGGAATCGCAATATAATATCTACTTTATATAATAATACTTTTTAATACAAAAGCGTCGTATAATAATTTTAAAAACATATTTCCGATAAGGCTAAGACCATGCATCATCTGCCTTTGAAAGAAGGAAACTTAGTTAGAAACATCGATGAATATAATGATTATTTGTTAAAATAATAAAGTTGGTGGTCCGTAGGCGACAGCTGTTTGAAAATGGCGTACGCAATAGACGCATTATCTGCCCATCAGATGCGCAGGAGTGGATCTAGGCACCTAAGCTTCATTTGTTTTTTTAAACTGGAACTTGCCACGATAAGTTATCTGACTCCAGCCTAGCCTAGCACGAAAGGATTCTGTCCAATTAATAATCTGTAGAATTGGGAATTAGTAGAAATGAGAATCAGGAATAATGGGATTCTATCTAATTGAAAATCTGTAGAATTGGGAATCAGTAGATATGAGTAAAATTCTCTAAAACTACAAAAAAAAGCAAAAAATATTATTCTTCCCTATTTCGATTTTTCCTGATTTATCAATTTTTACACAACATAAGTAAATAACTTTTCAAAAAATTTATTTACTAACTTGGGCTACGATTTTTTACTACCTTAGGACGTCCCCTAGCGTTTCAACCGTTTCAACACCCTACTCCTAACACTATAGAATTTCATGGCATTACTTATATTAGAAAATGAGCCGTTCTATCGCAAATGGTAGTTAGACATTATTTGCTATAACATCTGCCTGTATTTATGCCTACTATAACAGTCAACATGATTTTATGCAAAAGGTCTTTATTGCTACAGTAATAAGGATTATATTTGTCTAATATTAATTGTGCATAGGACTAGACCACATGCTTGCCACCTGGTAAGATGAAAGTACAAAATAAAAATAAAATAGAAAAGCGATATAATGTAATGATATAGTATTATAAAAATAGCATTGTTAGATCGACTACTGTAAGCGCCAAACATAGTTACATCACCTGCTTGAAATATGAAAAGATTTAAGACTTCCACAACTTCACACAAAGTAGTAGTCATAATAATAGTACCTAGTAATTCAAGAAAATTCCATTATGCCTGATTCCCAATTCTACAGATTTTCAATTGGACAGAAACCTGTCGTGCTAGGCTAGACTGGAGTCAAATAACTTACTGAGGCGAATTTAGGTTAAAAAAACAAATGAAGCTCACAATATATTTGTCTAAAATCGTATTTTAAAAAATATTTGAATAAATAAAGAACAAGTAGCGACTTATAAAAACAGTATTTTTAAATTTGTTGGTTTGAAAATGTTTACTTTCTTACTTCAATGGATTAGCGACCCGAAGTGCATTTTGGCCTTCGACACCAATTTGCAACAATGTTATGAAATAGAAAGAAATATTTATATTGAAAAATTATGAAAATATGTTCAAAACAACAACAAAAAGAACAAAAGAAAAGACAGTAGCAAATATAAAATTGTAGATATTTAGGCAAGTTTCTACAGTGAAAGTGAACTTTATAGATATCACAGAACTTGTAGCCTGCTACCAACTTACTGCTAAAACCGCACTGGCCCAGTGCTGGTTGATCATGAGCACTCAAACCTTTTATTTATTTCGCAGGTGTGTTTATGCAGGTTTCCACAGATGTTTTTCTTTCAACCTCCTTCAAGGTGTTTTTCTCGTATCAACGCGCTAGTTCTAGGTCCGAGGCTCCCTCGAGCCTCCCCTAGACCCGCTGGTACATGACTTGTTTTTGGGGTAGTCTTCCGCTCCGACCGGTGAAGCTTGATTCGTCGTACTTTTTCGACTCGAGCATAGGTCAATTAAAAAAAAGGCTTTTTTACCGTAAAAACGTCGAATAAACGTAAGCATATAAATTTAAAATCGAAAATACATTGGTATTAAGTGCCGAGGTTCGAACCTGTGCCTCTCGGATGAAAGCCAACGGGCCTAGCCACTTTTTTGTTTGTTGCATTGTTCTTCGCTTGTCTTAATTTACGTCCTAATGTAATTTATATTCTGTCTGACCATAGACAAAGTACCTGTATAATTATTACCTTCAAGTAATACTTAATATACCTTTTCTATACTATTCAAAGGTAAGCGTATTTAATTCATAAACATAATAATATTATTATGCCAAGTCACTAATAATGGAAATCCATCTAGGTACCGGACAGTAAGCTTGCTTGCATAATATGCTTATTAAAGCTAATTTTATAAATTCTATGCAATAATGAACTTGCGTCTATCTAAATAAATTTGATAGTGTAATTTTCATGGTAGTCATAGGATATTAGACAGATATATAATGTAGAAAGATAGAAAACGTTTATTGCAACAAGCTAATATGTACATATTGAAATACCTACATAGTGAAAAGATATTGAATATTTTACTTGTCAGTTGCATGGATTTTTCGTGCGGTAAAAAGTCTTAATGTATCTTTATAGCCTACAAAACAATGAAAAAAAAAATCGAATTAATTTAAATAGGTAAGTTTTATATCTAAGTAATTTGATTTGCTTTCATAGAAAATAATTATTTTGCATTATTGTAAATTAGAAAAACCACGACAAATTATATTAAGACTATTTAAGACTAAATCGGTGTAAGTAATTTGGTTTGTAAATTGATGGACTACTGTTAAGTATATAAGTTTCAACCCTACCTATAATCACCAAAAACATTAGGTCTAGAAACAGAATTTGACCAATACGCATTATGACCTATACGCGGTACATCCCGACGATCAATGAATTACTAGGCAATTAAGAAATATTTAAGTAATTGACTATTTTCCTAGCTCTTTTATCAAAGAAATTACAATGCGTACTTCCTACAATACGCTACAATGGCTGACAATAAAAAACAAAGCGGATCATACGATCCGTGACAAAACACTTTACACACATGCTGTAAGTACCTAGTATAATACTTAGATAGCCATTGTAGTGCACCTAGATCGATATCTGGCCAAAGAATAAAGAATTAGAGATACGTACAGACAGACTGAATAGTCCTTGATTACATTGACATTTTCATCGCTATTGCTTACTACAACAGAGCTCATACTCGCATACACCCGTGAAAAAAATCCACAGCTGTTTGAGAAGTTGATCCCTCTGTTACTTATTGTATCATTTAAATTAAATATCATTGTCTTACTGTGAAATATTCATACTGTTACATAGATCTATAAAAAATATCTGTAATCGAGGGTAACTAGCTATGTTAACGAGATAGCTAAATTATTAAAACGAATGCCTATTAAACGCCACACGTTTTTTAGTTTAGTATGCACCAAATTTTTGGTTTTGAAAATGTTGTAAAATTAAAATATCGATTACCAAGAGTGATTGCGTACCTATTTGGGATCTTTTTACGCCTAGCTGAACAGTATGATATGAATGAAAAGTATAGAGATGATTTATATTCTAGTAGGTATATTATTACATAATTTACTTTTACCGCGGAAAAAATCTAAACTATGTATTACAAAAATTTGCCGGTGAATTTCGGGACGGATAGCCATTCGTAAATTTTTATTCACCTCGCCTGATTCGCCAGCGATATTTTTGCTTAGAGTTACGCTTCTCATTAACCTACTCTATGATACCTAGGTGGTCATTTCATAGGTCTAAGTTTAGACCGACGACCGTTAGATAGTGAGCCGGTTTTTATGCCATCTTGTACGGTTTTTGTGACGTCATCTGCGAACGCTCGTAACTTCTTTATACTTTGTTTTATATTACACATTACCAATTTATTTTTATTATACTACAGTGCGTCAAGTAAGGTTATAAGTGAATTTATACAATGTGGTAATAAATATCCGCGTTAGAATACGCGCATTACATATTTAATATGTTGTCATTTATAAATATATATTCATACGAATTTATTGCGTAATAATAATTCAAAGTTACTTCGAAGTAAATTGGTATTTTAGCTAGAAATAATAATTATAGATTATTTATCACCTATTCAATAATAAAACAAAATTGTTTTTACTATTTTATAACTTTTCGACCGTATTTTCAAATATAGTTCTTTTTTTACTAATTCGCATTCATTGCCGGCCAGCTTCATATTGTTTAAATTTAAAAATATTTCTCCTCTTATCTTCGTCGTTTCGAAACTTGTCGCGTAAGATATTCATATATGAAAAAACATTACATAAAAAAACCCCCGCCACAAAACCGTTACTTGATCCTTTCAACGACTAGAAACAAGCTGCTAAACTTCAAATGGCTAAAGATATTTTCTTGGATCATAGCTAAGAACACTCTCGATTGTAACACATTGCAAACAAAAAAAACTAGATCAAAATCGGCGCATGCGTTTAGAAGCTACGATGCCACAGACAGACAGACAGACACGTCAAACTTCTAACACTCCTCTTTTTTGTCGGAGGTAATAAAATTATTATCAATTCTGTGGGTCCTGTAAAAAACGATCCAAGTTGAGTTAGACCCTTTTGCGTTTATTTGTGATTTAGACTGTACTCTCCTGATAATTATCTATCGATGAGTCTAAATCCACGCTCTTCTAAGTCAAAAGATAACGGAATTGCAACTTGTGCATAGTAGTTTAAATAGCATAAAAAATTGTGAAAATGAATTTAACTTCTGTTAAACAATCGGAAGATTTCATTTACTTGGTGAATATGGGTTTAATACGTGTAAAACCCTTTATTTTTTTCAGAAATGCCGAAATATTTATTTGTAGCACTTAACAACACAACACAAGGACGATATAAATTAGTATTGGTTCTAACTTCCTTGACACAACATACATATAAAACAAAATGTACAGAACACATGCGGTTGGACATTCGCACTAGGAATTTCACCTCTACCGCTACGGAATACGGGCGCTCTCAAGGTCAACATGTCCAGCCGCATGTGCTGGCTACTGTACATAAATTTATTTTTAAAAGATAATCAATCCACCAGGAAGGTTTTCCCTTAGAGTATAAATAAAAAAAATTCTGGGAGGGATAGAGTACGCCTAATCGAGTATGAACCGTAAGCACGGATATGAACAGACCGAATATCTTCAGCGCGTTCGTTTAGTATCAAATGGTTATCGGAGCTGATTTTTTTTCCCGGTGAAAATAAGAAACTTAATAGGAGAACATTTTGAAATGTGCAGTGACAAGTTGCAAACATGACTCGAGGAACAAATAAAAAAAGAAAAATGTTATTGATTTCACCGCCCATACAAAATCTGCCAAAATTTGCTTACGCTTGACATAAAGGCAACGGAGCGATGCGCGTGCTCTATGTATATTTATTCTCTAAGGGTTTTCCCTACTATTAAAATATCTAAATTTAAGTTTATGGTATCTTTCATTCATATGGGAATCGAAAAGAATGGGAGATGAATGAATTTAATTCTGAATGAATAATATTTAAAATAAGCAGCGCAGCTGTCAAATTCAACTTAATTTAGTTGGGATGTTTTTAAATGCCTGCTAAATTAGTGCGAATTACGCGTAAAATCGATGTTTGTTTGACATCTTTTTTACGTTGACAGTTGTTCCCGTTCTTAGGAACGTGAAAGGAACATAATAATATGATTTTTTAATTTAAGTTAGAGCGTAGTATGTAGAATCGGACCCTTGGATATGTTGGTACGTCCAGAGGTTAGCATTGAAAACATCCCGTTGGGACCGGTTTCAGTCGGACCATTATTTGGTACAGGAATTGTAGCCCATCTAGTTTTGTGGAATAATGGAACTTAAAAAGCTCAAGGACGACTGGTTTTTGTGATGTCAGATGCTAGATTTTACTTGCTTGGCATAAACTAAATGGTAAATTATATTGTTATAGCCGTAAAGTAAAGAACTAAAAAGACTTGTAAGAATTGGTTTTCATAGTTATATTATTAATTAATAAAGTAACAGTTGATTTAAAATATCATCAGAATGTAGTGCTAAAATTGACAATAAGGTAATATTCATTATTATCTACCATATTGTAAAATTTGTAGTTTTTTATCTTTACCAGATATTTTCAGGAATAGCTCTTTACAACATAACTTCAAAATATATTTTACTCTCTGATTATAGATTAATTAGTCAAGTCTTTGAAAGTTATAAAACAGTAAATTTATTACAATATTATAATATTGTTTAGGTACCACATTTATCACGAGAATGATATAAAGTTCAATGTGAAATTTAGTGAATTTAAAGTGATAGTAAATTATCAATTTTATTGCCATCTCTACATGTCGCTTTTTGAATATTGGGTTGTAAATCTAACCGGTGGGAAAGGAAATAAATAATTTAATAAGATATACTAGAATCGAGAAATTGCGCACATATTTTGGTATAATAATGATAAAATTAGCTGTCTTCCCGAAGCTACATTCCGCTGCTTTTTTATTTTGAAATAGGTACCTACGCTATGAAGTTTTCGTCGAACAAATAACAACTTTCATGTTATGAATTTATGGCAGCCAGGGAACATCTTATTGTGAACATTCTCTAGTAGATAATTTGGTTTAATTTTAGCAGATTTTTACTAAAAAGTTTTTACTGTATGCAATTTTTTATTTACTTAATTACTCTTGCTACCAACAGATTAAACTGTTTGGCATACCGACCGATAACTGGCAACTCGGAGCTTAAAAAATATAATAAAGAGTAAAATTTGAAATTAGAACGTTCATCTTTTGTACTGAAATAATCGCAACACGTTCTAACAACAAATTTATAGCAACAAATTCTAAGTGGCCAGTGCTTTATAGCATATTTTATTTTTAAAATACTATCTGAGATCGGTATTTAAAAAATATAATTGTTATAGATGGTTGAAATTAGTAGCACATGTATAAAACGGTAGCGTCTTTAAGTTGTGGTCAACGTATCATATTTTATTGTTCACCTTACACTGTTAATGGTCTTCTTTCATTTTTATAGCCCATAATGGCAGGTCGGGTAATAAAATAACTCAATATAAGACCCGTGTTGCGGTTCGTATATTATTGAAATATAAACCTGCGGAACAGTGTCATAATTCAGTTGAAATACTTTTTAATATCAAATAGAATATATTAAGTGTCATAGACAACATTGAAAGCGTTAGAAGTTAAGTACTTACATAAACATAAAAGTCTTACTTAAAGACAACAGTTTCTTCTGGGTTACCTCTTTTTTTTTCAGTGTAAACTACAACTACTTAAATGACATGTGATAAGAAAATGGATCGTTTCTTTAAATTATCTGACAGTTAGTTGTACTTCTAAACGCAAAAAGTCGTAATCTGACGAATAAATAAAAAAGAAATATAAGTATTTTTTTAAATAATGAATTAAGTATTAGTTAGTATCAACTGTAAAACTGTGTCAACATAGTAATATTATATTGAAATTCATGACTATTACAACTAAAAGGTAAATATAATTTAGTTCAACAAAAATAATAACATAAATTACAATTTACCTTACAGTGAGCTGGAACATAAATTTCAACCTAATTTACAAGCAATACGGATAATAAACGTCAGTGATAATTGTTCCTTTTATGCCAACTCAAGTAAATTATTTCAAGTAAGTCAATTATATGAATTACTAATGTAATGCAGTTGTTTCAATGTTCAACGCAACGACACAAATTATTGCCCTTGGGCTGAACGTTCTCGTGCAACTGCCAATTGAAAATTTAAAAAAAGAAACAAAAAAAATAACAAATGCTACTACTGGCAGGTTTAAATCAGATAGCAAGCGATGCATGAAAAATGACTCCATGCTTATTTCTAATTAAAAAAAATGTGACAATAGAGTTCTTAATTTAAATTCAAACGTTGCAAAAAATCGGGACCCTTATTTTGTGTCATTGGCATGAAACAAAAGGTTTAAAATTCGAATCCTTTGATACAGTTTTGATTTAAAGCCGTTATTTTAAAGAGTTGAGTGCGATGCGAATGTAGTTGTGAGACAAAGACAGTTTTTTTAGCGCCAAAAAAACTTAACACATTTCAATTTTGATTTTAATCAGTTTTCCGTTGAGTTATAAAAACATGAGCTTTGTGTGACAAATTTTAGTACGATAAAATAATGTTGAAATACATACTTCTGAGTAAAATATAGTTTTTAAATGTGGGTAATAAAAGTCAGTACCTAAGTACGAAGGTTAGTAAAAGAAATCTATATAATAAAACTGTAGAAGTCGAAAATCTATACGTAGAAAAAAAATGCTTAGAACTGAGTCAGGGGATGTAAGAAGTGATATAGAATATATCCAGATTTTTACAAATTTTTTGTTTCTCTGTTTGTCGGTTTGTCTGTTTGTACGCGCTAATCTCCGAAACTACTAGGCCGATTTAAATGAAATTTAGTATGGTGGTACCTTATATCCCCGGTTAACATATTAGATACTTTTTATCCCGGAAAATCACAGAGTTCCAATGGGATAATTAAAAATCTGTAGTGACTTATATCCTGCTCAGTACATTATACGGGCTAATTTCCGAATATACTGGACCAATTTAAATGAAATTTTGCATGGTAGAACCTTATATCCCCACTCAACCTCTTTAATACTTACTTTATATCATGAGAAAATATCTAATTCATACGGGAAACTGTGCACGGAAAAGTCGAAAAAGAACGCAGGCGTAGCCGCGGGCGGACAGCTAGTATGTAATTAAAATGTAAATAAGTGCGTTAATTTTATTTTACCCATTGACTTATGGCTAACATTTAGAGAAGTAAGTAAAAAATATAAAAGTCATCTTTATCTATATGCCTGTTTTTACATTACGAATTTAAATCGTAAGTCTAACTCATTTCTTTTGCTACTTAATGTTACTACTATTTACTTTATTTTTGATTTCTTTCCAAATAACCTTACACGTAGGTAAATATAAATTACATTACGCATCCAAATTTTTGTTATTACATTACTTAGAAAACTGATTCCGAAAGTTTCTGAAAACTATGGTGAATTAGGTTTAACTACGAGGTAACAGAAAGTTGGAATAAGATGTTACATAAAAAAAGATTAAAAAATGAATACCTAAACCGAAACAACGCTTGCTCTTTGCCAACGCCATCTTCAATCAATAGAACAAAAAGCGTCATTCAAGTTCTAGCGCCAAAAAGTTGACACTTCCGAATTTCGAACGCCCCGCGTTTTCGAGTTCACTCACACATGCAAAACCGCCACCCCCTGCCGCACACAAATAAAGCGTCGGTCAAACAGTTTTTTTAGTGTCGCTACTCGTCGATAGATGGCGCATAAAAGCATTATGTTATAGTATTTTTTATTTAATTTTATAATCAAGATTAATCATTATAAATATATAATGGCATTATAAAATAAACAAATTAAATATAAAGGTTTTGTGCACTCTGCAGTCCTTAACCATAAAATTCAATAAGAAATAAATCTAATTCTGTAATATCTCCATAGATGGCGCTACATGTATCGCATTACAACCATCTACGTAAAGTGGAAAATACTGACTCTACATTTTCTCTACGTGACTTTTAAAGCTAAGAGTCTCATTTCACAGTGGAATTGCCTACTCACATCTTATTCGTACTGTCTTTCGCATTTATATTCATTTTGTTCGCGGTTTTATGAAGACGTATGTATTTTGGAAGCCTTATAAGATACTCGGTCGTATATTGCGCCTTATTAGAATTTAGTGAAGTGGAAATTAGGCACCTATTGGAAATAAATGGAAAGTTATTGACAGAAGGAATTAAGCTTTTATTGGTCTTTTGAGCTTGCAGTAAATTTGCAGTCAGGACTGGAAAGGTGGAAATGAGTTTCTTTTAAACTAAATATTGGCTTATTAGTATCGGTTAATAAAGTAGATAGCAGAGTAGTAGGAGATTCCCGAGGGAAAATTCCTTCCTAATTCAGTGTCTCGTAATATCTACTTGACAAATTCAAATTACCCATGCTCTTATAAGAAGTAAGATTAGTCTAATAGGACTTATTTGAAAGAACAAAATCAATTACTGTGTTTTTTTTTATCTAATTTATAGAGGCTCCTTCGGTGGGCTAAAACTGGCCTTTGATTTTTTTTCAACATATGCTTGATTCGGAAAATACGACGAATCAAGCTTTACCGGACTTAAATGTTTAAGTGTAGAAATTAATTAAAGTTTTTTAAATTAATGTAGAAAAATTTAGACCTTATTTTGATAAACTTTGATTCAAGTTTTACGTTGACTTGGATGCTACAATAATTTTTAGGTGCAACAAAAATCTCAATAGGTAAATACAAAACGATAAATTATAGTCATCCCACTTCCTCTTACTAAAAGTAGAATGTAGAACTTTTTGTGTCATATTCTATCTCTGTCTAGCAAAAGACCTTAGGGTAGACCCACCCCTTACATTTTTTATACAGATAAAAAAACGTTTGTGGAAGGGAGTTTGAGTGTAACGGTTAATGATATTTTAGTTTTGAACTGCGCATGAGTTGAAAGATAAATTTTTACTAAGCGAGTTAATGTCTTCTTAAGATTAAGACGTTAGAAGGTGCCGAAAAAAAAAATTTTTTTTAGATTCTTTTTGTCGAAAATAAATATTGTGTGTTTCAGAGACTATAGGAATTCGTTGTTTTTTATAAATAAATGTGATAGTGCCTTTTCTAGACGTTATTTCAAAGATTGTGTAAAGTTAAGTAGGTACTTACTAAACCTGGTAAACAACATCACTCTGGTAGGCTCCAGCCCTTTGTGACATAATTTTATTTTTTATTTAATTATCTTAATGCGTATAGGTCCGACGGCCGTTGGGGCAGAAAGTTTCTTGAATGGCGATCGAAATTCGAACCGACGATCTTGTGAGGGTCGCAGGAAGCCGCTGGATGCGGGCAGCGCAGGACCGATCGTTGTGGAGATCACAGGGGGAGGCCTTTGTCCAGCAGTGGACGTCTACAGGCTGAGATGATGATCTTAATTGTGTTGTCTACTTGTATTGAAATACAGGTATTTATGAAAAAAGAATGTGTTTTTAATCATGAAAACACATTAAAAAGCGGCAATCGAACTTCTTTTGACTGTCACTCGTTAATAAACAGGCTCTGCCTAGTTTAGGATCAGATGACCGCAATAGAAAAGCTTTTTTCTTAGAACTGTCCCATTGATGGGCAAGATCCTTAGTTTGTTGTAAATAGTTATCTATGTAAAAATTCATCACTTATATACTAAATACACGCACGTAGCCGGTACGGTCAGAACATAAAGCTAAGATGCCTTTGTCCACGCGCGGTACCGTGAAGAGATGCTATCAGCAGTACGGTCAACAAAAAATATGGAAGCAAAAACGAAATGAAGAAAATAAAACGAATAAGTACGTGGGTGTAACGAATAAGTTTGAGATAAAGTAGTGATGAGTAAGTAAAGTTTGATATGTACAGGTTGATCTAGGACCGTGTGAGATTGGGACTGAATGCAAATTTCCTGTTTTTTCGCTGTTGGACGAAATAAGACTTGGACAACTTGGTACCCGGAGCTTTTTTTTCAGTGTGCCATTTTTTATTATTATATTTAAGTTTTCAAAACTAATCAAATCACATCTTTTTATTTTCTTTGTGTAAATGTAAAATTGGAAAAAATATACAATTAATATAATTTAGTATGTTAGTAGGTACACATTTTTTTTTATATATAAAATGTGAATATTTTAATGTGATTACAAAATGTAACAACATACCACTATACTTACGTATTGGTAACTTTTGAAGACACTATTTTTTTGTCAATTATATAAGTAGATATTGTGTTATTTCTACAAAATATTAATATAACATTATTTTACGGGTCAAATTGATAACCACCTTTATTCCGAATCGGTTATTAAAATGATAAACGAAAATTTATCATCCTGTTAAGTTAATTAAGATAAGCGAGTAATTATACTGTCATCGTGTCAACAAATAATTACTAGTTTTTAACTTTTAGTACTATTTAAGAGCTACTTATTAATGTTTAAATACATTTTATACTAATTATAAATGTTTTCGACTATTATTTCGCTAATGTAACAAAAAAAGGTTAATTTTTATCGAAACTTTTGAGATAATTTAGTAGTAATTACGTGTAGTTTTTACTGTTGATGACTTAACAATGAAATTGAGTAGAAAGTGTTAAAATAACATCAAATAAAAATCAAGTAAAGATTTTGTAAGTTCGCTAGGCCATGATTCAAGCAATGGGTATCATTTTCTTCTTCTATATTAAACATCGGATATATAATATGTGGGGACATTTCACACACGGCCATCTGATTTCAAACTAGTCAGAGCCATGGGTCAGAAAACAGAAATACAGACATAATAATATATACAAATACATAACATCCTGACATAGGGCATTGTGATTGCCTCGTGTCTGGATGTTTTTCATTGTTTGGACGGGGTTCGAACCCGCAACCCTGTACTTCGAAGGCAGACATACTAACAACTATATAGGCTACGATACGAGGCCGTCAATAGTTGCACTTCAGCTATATTCATTGTTTTCAAGCTCAGAATCAGAATACCTGAAAATTCAAAAAACATCAATCTATTAGAATTGAACCCATTTCTTCCTGACAATACGATACAATATTCTTTATTGTCATATAAATTACAATAGGAAAGACAAAATATAAAACAGAAGAAAAAATCCTAGTGTCATAGTTATTAAGCTGCTTTCTCATTACTAGCTTTCTGCCTGCGGCTCCGCCCTTGTTAACCAATATTCTCGAGGAAATGAAGTATTTTTCTGCAATAAAAAGTAGCTTATAAGGTAGTGTCGCCGAAGATAGCCCGGCTCCTAAGATAGCCCACTTTAAAAAAAATACAGTTATGATTATTCGAAACATTTGAAATTACGCGGGTTTATGCCTACTAGTATCATAGACAATAGTGCAAGTGTGTTTCATTACCGGGGCGTCATCATTTTGAAGACAGACGACAGTTGGCTTGGTCATGTCAGGACGATACACGTTTTATAAACTCCACGATGTCATTTCTTTTGAAAATTTGCAAATTAAAACAAAATCTCTTTGCTCTAAACTGTGAAAACTCGTATTTAATTTATTAATCAACGAAATTACAGATGAGTTTTATTATTTTATTACCTATTTTGTATTTTTACGAGATTATACTTAAACTGGGGGTAATTTCCTATCATGGCCCATAATATGATCCCCAACATAGCCCCATTCGCTTTTCAGATTATTTTGGGATAATTTATTTTTTTGTTAAGAATACACGCACATAATTAAAGACAATAGCGTCTTATTTGTTTTTACTAATAAGTACACTTATTTTGATTGATCTCAAAGTTAATTATCAGTATCCCTTAGATAGCCCACCTACTAAAACAAAAATGTTTTAGAAAAAAGAATTGATTTCTTTATATTTTCGATAAGTTACTTTCAAAGTTAATTTAAAAGTAAAATATATTTTTATTTAGTAGTTAGTTTTTATTTTATAGTTGATTTATATTTTGATAGATTTAAGATGGCCCACATTTGAATTTTTCGTTAACTATTTTACCTTTTGTGAATAATGTTATGAGAAGATTGTGTTTCATTTTGATATTTTATGTTAAAAGTGTTAAAATGTTTATAATGCATATATTTCCATTAATATTTTTCGGGCCATCTTCGGCGACCAGCTTCCCAAGATAGCCCAATACCAAGTTTATAAAAAGTGTTTATCTTTGTGTTAAAATGCCAAAAGCTGTACTACTTTTTTAGGTATCTTGCTTCCCAAATAAATATACTATAATTTCCATTATGTTTTTTCTTTACTTTACTTAACTGCAAGATTTTACAAGGATTTGAAATTAAGTGGGCCTTCATCGGCGCCCGTACCTTATAATAATTTAGAGTACATACTATTTCCATACCAAATTTTATAATCCGTAGAGTAATTTAGGCAGCGAAATCAGAACAATCTAACATCGAAATGAGTACTTACACGTTCATAAAAAGTGTAATGAGATGCTGTAATGTAATAAAATATTGGATCTTACCACAAAAAAACTTAAACACTTATCTAAAAGTATTGTAAAAAAAATCACTTAAAAATCACTTATAAGATTTCTAAAAACACGCTTAACACGTGATTAAGTTTTTTTTTTGTAAAACGACTTATATCAGTACTATTTGGTATTCGGTGCTTATATTTCTCACCAGCTTTAAAGCTAGATGTTTTTCCATGTCCTGTTTTGTAAGCCCTACTCACGCCGCTAACGCATAAAGCTGTAACAACAATGAGTTAATTGAATGGTTAGTTAACTGTAGTTACTGGCGCTTCTGAGAACCTTTCTTAGTAGTAAAACCAGTGGTTAGGGCTTAATTGCCAGTTAAATTTACATGGCACCTGGTATTTTTTACATACGGTTAAGTTGATTTTTATTTAGTTCTATAGAGCTTTTCAATAAGGTGCTTTTAAACATAGGCTTACAGTTGCAAACATAATTTGAAGTTATTTTGAATATCCAGTCACTGTTATCGAGTATTAAATAAACTACTTCTAAACGTTAGTATAATTCATTTATATTCATCCCATTTATCTATTTTAGTGGTATATAACTACTTATTGTTGTATATTGTAAGTAAGTAAGTACTTATTGTTGTATATTGTCAAGAATGTAAGACCAACAATCAACATAGAACTAGCCCTTGCCATACAAGGTTTCTTAGTGCAGGGACTTTTTGTTGACATTTAAATATATTTTAGTTTCCATAACATTGTTTACGGAGTATCTTTTATTCACCTTTGGTATGTTGATAAAATGGCACAAAATGTTTGCGTACAATGAAAAAAAAAGCCAAAATTCCTTACATTTTATATCGAATATCACATCTTTCTTTTTACACATAATAAATTAGCAGAGGAACGTGTTGAAGAATTTGGCATTTAACAACGCGCTCAACGGTTGTTTATTTTATCTGCGGATTACCTTTAACTGGGCAATTAACTGTGAATCGCGGGGTGACAGTAATTAAGGAAAATTCTTACGAATGTCAGGATAAAAAGTGGTTCAACAGACTTTAGCTGCCCAATGCTGGACTTAACTATCTGAGAGATGTTATATTTATTATTATTACGATTGGTATGCGAATTGGGGATCCCAGTTGTTTCTTTTGGCAGTACGATTGGAGATCGCAGTCGTTACGCTTGGTATTCAGAATGAGGATAGCAGTTGTTGTTAGTACACAGACGAAAGCTATTCTTAACCTGGTTTGAGGAATTGGAATAGATCTTTAACTTATAGATTTTAGAATTTAGGTAGGTAGTCTAGCTTTAAACCTAACCTAAAGCATTCAAAATGTCTGTTTGATAAAAGCTAAGCAAGATACTGCAAGGTGCTAAAATTTGAAACACAGAGTAGTTTGACGCAGAGATAACTTATATGCATATAATATTTTTCAAAAAGTAATACAATAAGAAGGAATTTATAATTATACTAGCTTTCCGCCCCACGGCTCCGCCAGCGGTGACAGATTTTCCCGTGGGAATGAGGTATAGACATACGAATCTTCCATCTTTATAATATTAGTATGAAGTATGATAATAGGAAAAAAAACAGTTATACGTTTCTAATGAGTGGTTTCAGTCTACCTAACCAGACTTAACAGGGTTTTGTCCAGCAATGGACTTCTACAATTACAAATGTATGATAATCATAACGATGATAAAAATGCAGTACGGTTAAACCTGCTATAGCTAGATTTAATCGCAAGTAAGTAGGTAGTAGCAATCAAACGAATAGCAGATACACGATTACGATTAAACAAATATCAAACCATTCGCATTGGGTATGATAATTTTATTCTTATAATGATAATAACGTTAATGAAACGACATAAAAGTTTTCATGACGTACGTATTAAAATTATTTCACGTATGCAATAATAATAAATTGTTTAGTAAAAAAACAAAAAAGAAAGGTAGTTGATAAATCAGTTGGAATTATTAAGTGGACTGTGGGTGTTTTGTGAAGGCGTATTTCTTGTAAGAAATTTTACATAGAGAAAAAGAACAAATCATTTCTTTTTTTAGTTAAACCTAACCTAATCTGATACTTGACGCAAAGATGAACGCAAAAATGTCTTTAATAGTTCAATATCAATCATGAATTACTTTTTAAGAATATCAATGTTTACATTAAAAATATATCCTCCCAGAATTTTTTCTATTTATACTCTAAGATATAATATATCTGGTAGGTACTAGGCCAGGAAAACGCTATGTTGAAAAAAAATAATTTAAAATAATCCACACTAATATTTAAAAAAAAAATATAGAAATATTTGTTTTGATTAGTTTTACAGACCGAAAACATACCTACTTTAAGATTTAATTTGCATTTTTAAAAGTTATCTCATAAAGATCAAGTCATCCCAAAAATTGATCTTATTGACAACATAATGTGTACCGTGTAAGGGTCAATACCCTTCCGGTCAAATTAGTAACTAATATTCACAACAGTTACCAAAGAAAAAAAAATTGCTACCCAACCAATAGGCAAATACTATTCTATTCTATAGTCTTAGTTTAGCAAACAATAAAAACTTCATGAAGTAGATTTCGATGGCCAGTGCACAGTGGTCCTAATATCTAAAAATGTCAGCCATATCTTGGAGCCAGTGGGTGCCCCACGCCTTAACGAGGACCGATGGCGAGATAAAAACGATTTAGTGAAGAGATAGCGACTCTGTGCGTTTTATTACTCTGCGCACTGTGTAATTGGTCGGATGGACTGTGCGGATAGTGCTGCCGAACGGTTAGATTTTTGCGGGACATTTAAAAAAATAACTTGCCAAAATTCTACTACACAAAAAGTTTATAGTCAGATATATTATTTTTCCTCCACACTCATTCCTAACTCCTGCTTGCTCTCTGAAGTTGTCCGCCGATATTGTTACCTATAATAGCCCATTGCTAAATTGAGGTCTCTAGCTTAAAAAGTGTCAAAATTATAGCAACTTCCAGTTAAAATTACTACGCTTGGCACACGGGTTGGGGATCCCAGTTGTTGTTGCTACAACGTTAACGTCCCATATAATGTGTTTCCACAGAGGAATCGAGAGCCTACCCCGAAACAGGGTAAATAAATAGGACTAACCCAGCGGTCGACTTCACAAATCTTTGAATTTCTTAGCAGAAAAGACTACCTAGGGTCGTGTCTTATATGCGGGAGGAGCAATTTCGAGCCGCGGCGCGTACCAATGTGTTTACTTTTGATTTTGGAATTCAAGCGAAAGGAAAACATCTGGTGATGAAGCCTGCACATACATTTATTAATTGACGGCCCCGTAGCCTAGTTGGTAGTACGCCTGCCTACAAAGCACAAGGTCGCGGGTGTTTATGGCAACACAAGTTTTTATATTATTATGTTGTCATTATTGACGGCTCGACGCCATCTTAGTATTGTTCTGAATTTCTCTACGAACTCAATCTGTAGTTCTGTACACTTTCCATGTGCTTTTGTGTTTCTGTGCGTAATAATAATAAATTCAGTGCCCCTCAAGCTGCCGTTGTTTTACCTTATAAAACCAGCACCCTACAGTCCAGAAAACCTTACAAGGCCACGAACCCAACATTGGTCCTGTACGAACCGGGAAAAAACTGCGGCGCGAGGCAACGGAGGGAGACCAACCGAAAACGCAAACAGGACACGCGACACCAAACACGTTTGGTAAGCGCAAGGACAGAGATTCAGCGATTAGCAAGCAAGAAGCGTGGTGCTTTATTATCTGCGGCTACGAGGAAAACGCCACGAGAAGTCTGAAAAGGCGAGGCGCGAGGCGAACGGAAGAAATAGTATCCGTCCCGCAAAAATTTTCCACCACCAGCAGCAGCTACGAACAAAAGAAAAAGAAGAAATCATCTCGCAGTAAGTCGAGTGCATCATTTCATACAAATTTTTGGTTCATTTCACCACGTGCATCGAAACCGGAAACACATTCCTCGAGTCATCGTGTTGTTGCACATTCAGGCCCCAACCGGATATCCAATCCAGAGATCCAATCGGCGACCCGACGGGAAATCGGCCCGATTTTTCGTCCGATTTCGGAACTAAAATTGAACAACGGAACGCAACCTTTTTTTTTCTTTTCGTCAAGTTGGTGCCACTGCAGCGCGCCACGATCACTAGCCAATCAGCGTACGAGTGGGCGACGCTTTTCGAGGAAGGAATTTTGCGACTGCGACGAACGATTGACGCCATTTTATCGATCGCCTTGTGTTGTGAACGTCATTTTACTTCGTAAATTGAAATTTTACATAGAATTTGTGACTTTGTGTTTGTTGTGTGTAGCTACTTACAAATATGGCTGATATAAAGGCTTTAAACATAAACAGAGGATATGTAAAAGGTACTATCACGAGATTGTTTAATTTTGTGTCCAACGAAAATGATGTCAAGGAGAGTCACATTGAAGCCCTAATCGCCAAGCGCGACAAGCTGATATTGTCTTTTAATGAGTACGAGGCTTACAACAAGCAAATCTTGGCATTAGATTCGTCGGACACCGAAAATATTTGTGAAGTAGAATCTAAGTACTACCATTGTTTGAGTATTTTAAATGACCACATAAACCAGAAATCAAGCCCCAATAATGGGCATGGAAACGAGGGGAAAGGTAACAGTAGTAATGTGTCTAAGGCTAAATTACCTAGTGTAAACATTCCAAGCTTTTCTGGCGACTACTCAGAGTATGTAACATTCATAGAAATTTTCAAGTCGGTCATTCACAATGATAGATCCTTAGACAATGTTCAAAAGCTATACTATTTAAGGTCTTTTCTTATAGGGGAACCTTACGATCTAATAAAAAATTTGCCACTTGTCAGCGAGAGCTACTGCGAGGCAATGCAACTTTTAGAAAGGCGCTACTATAATAAATATAAAATTATAGGAGTGCAGGTTAATGCGATTTTAGACCTGACTGAACTGCCAAAGTTTCCAAATTCTAATCAAATTAGAAATTTTATTTCAGCGGTCCAACAGAGACTTGCAGCATTAAGGAATTTGGGAGTTAATGTGGACACCTGGAACCACATACTGCTTGGTGTCATTAATAGGAAACTGGATGCATATAGCTCCAGGTCTTACCAACTTGAACGAGACCAAGATCAGGAGCCAACGGTCAACCATCTGCTAGCTTATTTGGAGAAGCGTGCCCTAGCTTTGGAAAACAGCGATGGAGGCTACGAGCGCAATGAGTTGGTGAAGCGTCAGCCGGCAGCTGCAGCACCACCTAAGGGTAGGGTTGTTATGACAGCAGGAGCAAAGTCTGCGATGGAATGCACATACTGTAAGTGTTCAGACCATAAATTATTCTCCTGCCCTAAATTTAAATTATTACCTTCAAAGGATAGGGTTTCCTTTGCAACAGAGAAACATCTCTGCAATACATGTTTAAATGCACATGCAGGAAAATGCAAGTTCCATTTTAGATGCTCTCAGTGCAAAAAATCACATCACTCACTGTTACATCTCGATGCAGAGACCGGTCCAAAGCCAGTAGTCCTTGTGTCTAGGGGCTCTGCTATTAATAATGTTTTGGTCCCAACAGCTCGTGTCAAGGTCTTTGCCAAAGATGGAAGAGAAGTGCACATTAAGTGCATTTTGGACTCAGGATCGCAAGTGTCACTGATCACAACAAAGGCTGTTGAGGTCTTAGGTTTTAAACCTGAGCGAACAAATATAAACCTCATTGGTGTCACTGAGACACAGAATAAAGTCAGCTATTGTATTCCTATACAGATTCACTCACTGACATCCCTATTTAACACCCTCATCGACTGTCATGTAGTTGAAAAAATTACTTGTCAATTACCACAAGCACAGATCAACCGAACCGATATAAAGATACCAGCAGGTCTAACCCTAGCCGATGAAACCTTTGATAAACCATCTGAAATAAATATGCTAATAGGTGCTGATGTGTTCTTTCAGGTGCTCTTACCGACTGAGGAGCCTCAGTCTTCACCTGCAAGCAATGACCTAGCAACACCATCACCATGCATCTTCAACACACGGCTGGGTCACATCATCGCTGGAGGATTGGCATCCAACATAATAAAAAATCAGGTTGTATCGCTTGTTTGTGCTACTTGTGAGTCAGACGTTAGTGACAGTATCAAGAAATTCTGGGAGGTGGAGCGTGTTCCGGAATTACTGATAGAAGGGGGGGATTCAGAGCAACAAATAGCAGAAAATATTTTTAAAAATACAGTAAAATTTGAAAACAATAAGTTTACTGTCGATTTACCTTTAAAGCTAGAAACCAGCAATGTAAATCAAACTCTGGGCAATTCATTTGATTTAGCTTTACACAGATTTCTCAGTCTAGAAAAAAGATTGCAAAAAAATATTAATTTGTTAGCTGCATATCAAGATTTCATAAATGAATATGTAGATCTTGAACATGGCCACTATTTTGATATTAGCTCTTACAATTTTAATGAAGATCCATTGTATTTTATGCCACATCATGCTGTACAAAATGAGCACAGCAAAAGCACGCCTACAAGGGTAGTGTTTGATGCGTCAATGAAAACAAGTAATAAAGTTTCATTAAACGATATACTATTAAATGGGCCAACAGTACAAAAAGAATTATTTGACATTATTCTTTTATTTCGCTTTGGAGAGTTTACACTTAGCACAGATATTAAAAAGATGTTCAGGAACATTTTAGTAAATCCGGAACATACTTCACTCCAAAATATAATATGGCGCGACAATCCTGATCAACCTATAAGATGTATTCGTCTTGATACAGTCACATACGGTATGAAATCTTCGAGCTATTTGGCAACAAGGTGTTTGACAGAACTTGCACAAATGCATGAGCACGACCTTCCTTTAGCATCATTCATCTTAAAACACTGTACTTACATAGATGACGTCATGTATTCTTGTTCTGACATGCACCAACTGCTTGAAGCAAAAAGGCAACTGTGCGAGATATTAAGCTATGGAAGCTTTAGTTTACACAAATGGGCGTCTAACACACCAAGTGTTCTATCAGACATTCCTGATGATAAGCACCAGGTCACTCAACTTGATCTGCTAAAGGGTGATTATAATATGAAGGTTTTAGGTCTCACGCTTGATATAAAAAAGGATTGCTTTACAATTAATAAACTTGAACCTTTCGGCGACAAGGTAATTACAAAAAGGGAGGTTCTCAGTTACATATCCAAGTTTTACGACCCCATGGGGTTCGCAAGTCCTATAATTATTAGGGCAAAAAGTTTTATGCAAAAAATTTATTCACTCAAGATTGATTGGGATGAACGAATATCTAGTGAGCTTGTGGATGAATGGCTAGAATTTGCTGACAGCTTAGTCGCCATGGCACCTATTAATCTAAACCGCCACATTCCTACTAACAATGCAACAGCAGTGCAGCTGATCGGGTTTGCGGATGCATCAAGTACTACTGGCTACGGTTGCTGCCTATACTTACGTGTGGTCGACGAGAAAGGTAAGGCTAAGTTACACTTACTCTGTTCGAAGTCGCGAGTTAACCCACGCGTCAATGCATTAACAATCCCCAGGCTTGAATTAAATGCTGCGCTACTTTTATCAATTTTAGCTGAGAAGGTATACGAGCTTTTTAAGGGCATGCGAATTGATGATGTCTATTTATTTACGGATTCAAAGATAACTCTTGCTTGGATAAATACGGAGCCTACAAGGCTGCAAGCTTACGTTTCGAACAGAGTGAGTGTGATACAGCAAAAGACACGCAAATGGAGCTGGCTCTATGTATCATCGCCTGAGAACCCTGCTGATCTAATTAGTAGGGGTGTCAGTCCGAAGGAGCTACCCGCTTGCGCCCTCTGGTGGCAGGGCCCAAAGTTTTTACAAGGTGAGTACAATTTCAATAATAAAAACATAGACTTACCTGATGACTTACCTGAGGTGAAGGTGCCCGCCCCTGCGCCAGCTAAGGTAGTGCTTGCTGCGACGATCCACGAAGGTATTTCAAATATCATAAATAGGTACTCTGATATACATAAAATGACAAGAGTAGTAGCCTATATACTTCGGTTCTCTCACAATCTAAAAAGCAGTACAAAGATCAAAGACAAGGTCCTTAGGGCTGATGAGTTACAACATGCGTTACACTTGATAATTAAACATGAGCAAGCTATTCATTTCTGCGATGAATTAGAATCGTTGCGAAAAGGTAACGACATGCGAAAACCTCTTAAATCCCTACATCCATTCTTAGATAAGAGCGGATTGCTTAGGGTAGGCGGGAGATTAGATAACTCGGATATACCACTAGCTCAAAAGCACCCTATTATACTGCCGAAACAATCACGTATAACAGAACTCATTATAAAAAGTGAACATATTAGATTACTTCATTCAGGTCCAAAATCGTTATTGGCAAATATAAACCAAAAATATTGGTTAATTAATGGAATGCGACAAGTCAAAAAAGTAACTCACAAATGCTTGGTATGTTTCAGGTTCAAAGCTGGTGCAGCGAAGCAGCTAATGGGGTCCTTGCCTCAGCACCGCGTAACAGCTTGCAGACCGTTTCAAAAAGTCGGTATGGACTTCGCTGGGCCAGTCCAAGTTAAGAATGCAAGGATAAGAAAGTCACTAGTTGGTAAAGGTTATGTTTGCATTTTTGTCTGTTTTGTCACGAAGGCGATTCACTTAGAATTATCTTCAGATTTATCAACCGATTCATTCTTAGCTTGCTTCAAAAGATTTATTAGTAGACGAGGCTTGCCCAGCGATGTATTTAGCGATAATGGTAGTAATTTTCGTGGGGCAAGGAACCAGCTTGCTGAGCTGTACAAGCTTCATAACTCCTCTGATCACCAGACGCATGTGCAAGCCTATGCCGCTAAAAATGGTATAAGATTCCATTTCACGCCTAGTTATGCACCAGTTTTTGCGGGGCTTGCAGAGGCGGCTGTAAAGAGTATGAAATTTCATTTAAAAAGAATTGTTTTAAATGCTATCTTAACCTATGAACAACTAACTACAGTATTATGTCAAATAGAAGCCATATTAAATTCACGACCAATTCTTCCCCTTTCAGAAGATATAAATGACTACTGTTACCTCACTCCGGGACATTTCCTAGTAGGGACAGCATTAACTATGTACCCTGAGACAGATATCTCTGAAACTAACGAAAATAGGGTTAAATTCTGGCAAAAATGTATTCAGCTAAAACAAAGGTTTTGGAAGGCTTGGTATAAATATTACCTTAATACACTGCAAAATAGAAATAAATGGTGTAATTCTCTACCTAATGTAACTGTAGGTTCTCTCGTCCTTATGAAGGACCCTAATGCTTCACCTTTGGTGTGGCCCATGGCACGTGTAGTGAAAACATTTCCTGGAAATGATGGTAAGGTCAGAGCCTTTCAATTGAGAACAGCTGATGGTAAAATGTATGATAGGTCTTTGCAGGGCATATGTGTTCTACCTATGGATAATTGATTTATAAATTAATTAACTATTTTTATACTATTTGTGAACTTTGTTACTCTTACAGTTCGAATTAAATAGTTAATTAATTTACCATTTTTATATTATTTGTGAACTTTGTTATTTTTACAAGGATGTGTATTCCTTTTACTTGCATTATAAAGTGTACTTTTTCTAATTTGTAAAAGTAATTTTCTAGTTACTAAAAAAGATATTATAATAAAAAAAAACTAGTTGTTAAAAATTCATTTTTAATGCTAAAAACAATTTTTTATTGTAGTTTCGTAACTTACCTGAAAATATCGATCTTCATGCTTACTTGTGAAACTATAATAATTAACTTTAATTGAATGATTTATCTAGTTTTTAAATTAGTATTAAGATAAGTTTTATCTTACTTACTGTTTGTAAAACTTTAAATGACATGTTTTCATACTCATTTTTGATTGAAAATCTTTACATTTAAAACTTAAGGTTCTTTCTTACTACACAGGTCATTTAAAGTAAATACTGATTTAACTTTAAGTTAAATATATCGCTTTCATGTCTGTTGCTGTTATTAAGTAAAATACATTATATGCTTATATTATATAGGTGTATTTAAATAAGGCCCATTTGGTACAGTAACTGAATAATAAGTTGTATGTAATGTTCATTAATGTTTGAGAGGTTTTTCTTGCATAATTGATCATTGGTTTATATACCTTTAGTTTGTATCTTCTGTGTTCTTCTGGGCCCCCAGTATGTTTATGGCAACACAAGTTTTTATATTATTATGTTGTCATTATTGACGGCTCGACGCCATCTTAGTATTGTTCTGAATTTCTCTACGAACTCAATCTGTAGTTCTGTACACTTTCCATGTGCTTTTGTGTTTCTGTGCGTAATAATAATAAATTCAGTGCCCCTCAAGCTGCCGTTGTTTTACCTTATAAAACCAGCACCCTACAGTCCAGAAAACCTTACAAGGCCACGAACCCAACAGCGGGTTCAAATCCCGCCCAGGGCAAACATTCGTGTGATAAACACTTGTGTTTGCCTAGTGTCTGGATGTTGTATATTACTATTTATATAATAATATGTACCTAACTATATCAGCTGTCTGACACCCATAGTACTGGCTCTGCCTAGTTTGGGGTCAGATGGCCGTGTGTGAGATGTCCCCATAAATTATTACTATTATTATTATTAATTATTCCACGCAAATAAAGTACAGTACTTAGGCATCGTTTTTATGACTTAATCCCAATTTTTTCAGCTTCGGTCCCGTTTTTCGAACAACACTAGCGAGGAGTGGACCGCAGCGAAATAGTTGGAAGTATCTATTACTGTGACTTGTAGCTTGTACAGTCGGTAATGGGTTCTGGCTTCCTTATAACTGGGTGTGGGTTAAATAACAATACCTAACAGAAAATTGTTGGACAATAACTGTATCTGATTGATTTAGCTGCGGAGAAAATATTTAAAAGGATATTGGAATCACTATTTTAGTACCTACCTATATTGGAATCACTATTATATTTTATAATAGAAATAAATAAAGTTCTCAGTTTTGATTGTGTTCGTTTTATGGGTTTCCAATAAATAAGTACTTCATTTTAATAATAGCAGGTTTTAATACATACATAATAATATAAGTGATTTTCAAACAAGTGTTTGCCTTTACTGGGTTTCGAACTCGCGATATACATATACATACAAAAATATTTATTGAAAACAAGAACAAAATTGTTCAGTCATACATTGAGTAAACACTCAATTTTTAAAAAGTTGCCTGGTAGAAATTGCCACCTTAGCAATAAATCCGTCTTTCCGTATACTGTAGAGTCTGTGCGGAAAGAGAATAGGATTTAGATTTGAGGGCGCAGTAGTGCTTTTCTACCGTATTTGTCATACTGGCAGTACATTATAGCATAACTGTAACATCTTGATATTTATTATACTTAAATAAAACCATGTTAATGATTTCCGATTCTGTCTGTCTGTCTGTCTTTTGTGTTAATGTTAGTAAATCTGTAAATCTATGTTAGTTCCGTTTTTCGCCACGCCTATTCTCTTTCCGCACTGACTCTAGTTGTTATCAATTGTAATTCTTTCTTTAAATAGGTACGGTATTTGTGTGCAATTCTAAATTTAAAATCTTTCACAAGAAACCTAATCTATCTAACTTATTATGACCTCTAGATTCAGCCTCCGTGGTCAAGTGGTCAAAAGCTCGCCTGACGTTACGGAGGTTCCGGGTTCGAATCCTGGTGGGGATTCGTCGAACAAATATCACTTTGTGAGACTTTCCCCAGTTTGGTTAGGACATTACAGGCCGAATCACCTGATTGTCCGAAAAGAAAGATGATTCCGTGCTTCGTAAAGCATGCAAAGCCGTTGGTCCCGGTTACCCGGTTATGAGTACTATCTACGGATGTAGTCGTTACATGAGCCATGTCAGAAGCCATAGGCAGCTTGATTCTGACACCAGGGTTTGTAAGGTAGGTTAACCTCAAAACCCACACGCTAAAAGAAAAAGAACATCTAGATTAGTAAACGCTTCATTTGTATCTAGATTTTCTTAACAGGTTATGTACCTACCTATGGGAACCTATGGGTACCTATGGGTACACCTCAAACCCTGGGCCACCCACTATCCTCACTCGAGTCGAATCTGGATGACCTGGACCTTTGACCCCTGAGATACCGTCTACTAATTACTCCACGAGGCTAATGGGCGCGATTCTGAATAATATATATTAAGTAGGTACTAAATAAATGCATGGATGGTGGATGATGTCTATGTTTACTAATGAAATGAAATGAAATGAAATTATTTATTTGCAATAAATGTGGTTTTACAAAGTTATTATTACAAATATATTTCATTCTCACACACTAAACGTCTATACTTGTTGTTGTTATTATATATTACTAGCGACCCGCCCCGGCTCCGCATGGGAAAATGGTTATTGTGGGTTATCCTTAAGTAAATTATACATTATAAACCTACCTCTTGAATCACTCTATCTATCAAAAAAAGTAGTTTTAAAGATTTAAGCATACATAGGGATATAGAAAGCGACTTTGTTTTATACTATGTAGTGATAGTGATTATTATTATGTTATTCATGTAATGAAAGCCACAATTAGTTTTTATAAGATTTATGTCACGCTAAGATATTATGTTATGTTACTTAACTTTAAACGCAAGACAACGTCTTGGCAAGCGTAGCATGGGACGCCCCCCTGCAAGATGGCCCGACGACCTAAAAAGGTGGCTGGCGGTGGCTGGATGAGAGCTGCCGAGTATTGTGGCGCACACTTGGGGAGGCCTATGTCCACTAGTGGACTGCTACGGGGTAATATATTATGTAAACGCAATAAATACCATTCATTGTCCAAAAAGACATCATCGTGTTATTGAATATTGTTTTTTTTTAATATTATTACCTACATTTGATGAATACAATCCCCAGTGTGTTTTGCGAATCCGTTATGCATCTAGTGTTCTAAATAAGATTTTAAAAGTTCTTAATCTAATCTATAAAATAATAAAAAATAATGTTACAGCCTGTCTGTTAGAATCGAAGGCTTGTAATAGTCTGTGAAATTGCCTAGGCTGAAATATCTGATTGTCTTAGCCTGTTATTAAGCATTATTAAGTGTGGAAGTATGTAATCAAAGGAGATAATAGAGAAATAAATTCTGTATTAGCTGTGAGAAATATTAGATAATATTACACGGGTAAGAATCTGAATTAGTGTTGGCAGTAGATAACTAAATTACATATGGATAGGTATTCATTACTATTAAGATCTAAAACGGGATATTTACCGTGGTATTTTTGTTTTGTGTGAGGGCCCGATATTTCGATGCAGTTGCATGCACCATGATCACGGGACGACTGAAGAGATATCCCGTTTTAAATCTTAATAGTTATGAAAATAACCGTGAAAGTTTTACAAAGTATATTCGATAGGTATTCGGTCGATATAATATATGTTATGGATTAATATTAATATAGGTACCATCAGCAAAGTTGCCGCTAGCCCACCTTAAGGGATAATATTGTGTGCAGTGGCTCGAGACAAAGTATGCTAGGCCCCGCCTTGCTGTTTTTTTTTCCGTCATAACGTTATATTGACATACTTAATTATAAACATTCTTTTTTGAGTCTTCGTTTCTTCAGAATTATACTTCAAAAATCATCGGTAATTGCTAAAAAAACAAAAAGGCGGGGCTAGAGAAGATCGTCGCGTGCAAGGAGAATATTTTCAAACTGGGCTAGCGAGAACTTTGCTGATAGTACCTATGTTAGCGATTGTCTAACCACAAAATAGGCCGAAAAACTTGTATGAAAAGTCTTTTAAAAGATTTTTTTACTTGTGGACTCGCGCGTTCTTTAAAGATTTTATTTTGAATGTCCCCTGCTTTCTTATTTTAACATTGGTAAGGTAATTTAATACTTAATAGTTTTTTTAAATTATACTTTCATGATTGACAATGTTTCCGGCTCAACAATGTGTTTATATTTATCGTTTTGATTGCTAGCAAAGCAAATAGGTCGTACTCACACCCACCTTTAAGTATTTTTATTTCTTTTCCTTAATAAACGGAAATTGCTTCTCGAAGCGTTCCAAATTCGGAAATAATTCGAAATTCGTAATTCTTTTGGTACACAAAGTTCATTCAACCCTCTAGTCAAATAAAAAAATACGACGATGCAACCGCGCAACATGACATCAAAATCATAAGAAGTCATTACGCATTCGAGCGTGCCTGCCGATCCCTAATTTCGCAACGAAGACCGAACTCCCATATACCATGTTTACTGAGGCATTTTTGATAAAACCTCACCACTCAAAACTCTCCTCTAAACCCTAAAAAATAAAGAACAAACTCCTACAACATCCACAGAAGACAATCATTCACATATCGAAAGAAATACCAAACCAAACCGAACTCAATGTCTCAATCTTAAGGTTGGAACTTACTTATCCGGCCTACAGTCAACAAAAACACACGCGAACGAGAAAAAACGGGGCATCTTTTTGCGTCATCCCTCGCCCCCTAAGCCGGGGGGTTGGGGCGAAGAAAAATCCGCGTGGCGAGGGGGGTAACCCCAGCCCCCAGTAGTTTTTCGTGAGGATCACGCATCCACGACACGGCGGTATTGATTTTCGCGCACATGTCCGCGACTCAGGTAGTGTGCATGGTGCATACTTGAAGATGTTTCTTGTTGCCACTTTTTGCGACCGTATTGAGCTTGGTTTGTGACTCTTTATTGTTGGGTTGCTTTAGATATTTTCTCTTTGACCTTTCATATCTCTTTGGTTTTTTGTGGAGGGAGATAATATATATTTTGACAGATTCTGTTTTTAATACATTTACATATTCTACATTTAAAGATAAGGTAAAATAGTGTATTTTTCAATATAATAATTATTTTTCTATTTTAGTCTGTAATTCATTAAGTTCAGACAAGTTTTTCAAAAGTTTAAATTAAACGGTTGCCAACCTATTTTCGAAAACCCTGATTCCAGCGTAATTAAGTCTTAGAAAGTTTATAATTTAAAATTCGAATATTGTTTGATCACTAGTATGAAAATATGTTTGTATTCTTGTAAGTCAAGACATAAAACCACACGTTTATACGGTATATCTATACTAAACTATACCACTATACCACTCCTATACCACTATACTATCTATACTATTTGTGGAAATCTCTCCTCAAATATGGAAATCCTTTAAAATTAGAAAATAACTAAAGCGTTAAAAAATTTAATATGACTTGTGTTTTTTTTTTGGTATATTATGAGTACATAAAAAATATGTAAATTCAACAAAGTCCATAACGGTCATTTATGTGTGAATTAAAATCAAAATTATATGTGAATTATTATGGGTTCTAATAATACTTTGAAGAGCAGATTCGTCCAAAAATTATTAGACAAATCCAGATCTGCCCTCATCCAACGGCTTCTTAGAATCTTCACAAAATCACCGACTCGTTTTATTATGAGTCTGTTACACAAAACAGTAGGTTTATATAATATAACTAGCGACCCGCCCCGGCTCCGCACGGGAAAATGGTTATTGTGGGTTATCCTTCAGTATATTATGCATGTATTATACATATAAACCTTCCTCTTGAATCACTCTATCTATTAAAAAAAACCGCATCAAAATCCGTTGCGTAGTTTTAAAGATTTAAGCGTACAAAGGGACATAGGGACATAGGGACATAGGGACATAGGGACGGAGAAAGCGACTTTATTTTATACTATGTAGTGAAGCGCAGATATTAATAATTTGTTGAATAAGGAACAGTGTTTTTTTCTTAAATAAAAGACAAATATTCCAACGAGCTTCTCGTATCTCATTTTCATCGCGACTAATTCGTTTACTCGAACCAAACCCCAAAAAAGACAATGCATTCTAAAAATCGCGGACAAAAACGGGTTCTCATAACTCAAATTCTCACCACGGCGAATATTATGCAAATTAGAGGAAAGGTGTTAAAGATTAGCATCTTATTGTGATTCGGCGATTCGTTCCGAGTACTCGATGTTTGTTCGCGATTCGCTACGGACCACCAGGTGTGGTGTGAGACCACCTTTATTTTATACCAGTGTTTCCCAATAGTGTCAAAACTTCGTCCATAAAATTTTAAAGTAATGAATTGCGTATGTTTTTGTGTTATAATATTAGTTATAATTTATTTGGTTAGTAATTTTAACTGAACTTGTGTAGAAGATGCAAGCTAAAATATCACATTGATTTAAAAAATCTACTAAAAATATAAAATTTTCAATATGAATATTATTGTGAATGCCTTATAGCATTGAATTTTCGATTAAAGTATATTTTCGATTTTTCATACAATGACAAAGGAGTCAAAAGAAATCAAAATCAAGGGTTCGTGGGTTATCAAAATGTTACATGGCTTATAAAAGTTTGGGAACCACTGTTTTATACCGCTGCTACGTCATGTTGACATTATCTTTGTTAGTCTGTCTGTCTGTTTTATGATCTTTCCTTTGTTTCTGTAAAGCTAATTGGTAGGTACCTAACGTGAGATAAAGAGACTGTAATATAGGGTTGTCTTTAAGAAATCGTTTAAGAGATAAGGCCTCTATTAGCCCTTTATTTTTGACAATTAACGATACATATTGCAAATTAAATTCAATATTTTTCATCGTGTTATAATTTAGTAAACGTTCTGCGACATGGTGTCTGCTGTTTAAGTGAAAGTTACAGGTTCAATTCCCGATAAATACTTTATAGTTTTAGTTCGCGTTTTGTTAATATATTATGTAGAGTTCTTGAGGTCAATCAATGAATTTGTAAACTAAGTAAAGGAAATTCTATTTATATAATAATCTTAGCTTTCTTAGCTTTCCGCTGAATTTGTAAAATAAGTATTATATTAACACACTCTTAGCGTGAGCGCTATTTTTAACACAACCATAGTAATTATCATGCTGTTTTATAAATACATTAAGTTTTAGTCCATTCGAAAAAGACTCCTAACTCTTTAGTATAAAGTTTACAATACAACCATTGAAATGACACAGAGCTCAAAATTAATATTACCGCGCGACATAAAGGTGCGCTTTTTGTTTAGACCCGACGATTTTGTTTTCGAAATTTAAATATTTTATTCGTGTGACAATAGACGAAACCGGTACTTGTAACTGTAAAAAATTAAATATAAAAATTATGACGGTTGGCCTTTTGTCTCGTAATGTATGCAAATACGACGGATGTGATGCGGCGGAAGTGGTGTGTTTTTTTTCTGTTTCTCGCATGACACTGGCCGCTGTGTTTTGATTTTGTTGCGACGGATCATTTTCGAGAAGAATTTTTGATGTTTTTGTGTGGATTATGTTTTGTGTGCGTTCTGTCTGGACTCGGTAGATAGAATGGCTGAGTTTGTTTTGTAAATCGAATTATGACTTTTTAATTCGTTTGTCTGTGTAATGTGTTGGATGAGGACTGTTTAGTTGCTGGTCGGGTCAATAAAGGAGGAGGAGTTGGGGATTGCAGTTGTTATTGTAGATAGACTAGATGTAGATGTAGACAGATGTAGTTGTAGAAAGACTAGTAGAAGAATAGACTGGTGAATGCTTTTGTCCATTCCTTGGGGTATATTATAGTTGCTTTGTACAATATCCGCAATATTTAGCATAGAAAAGGTTGCGGATACACATTCTAAGTCATATTGCAAATGTGAACTTTAGTTTATACGTTTTTTAAATTTAGTATTTAAGAAAAAGAATATAAAAACCACACAAAAGAGTACTTTAGAAAACAAATAAGACATAAAACATCGCTAAAAGCGTAACAAAGTAAAATTCTTATTTTCAAAGAGCAGTATTTCAGCAGTTACTCACGAGGAGCGATTAACCTGCATTATACTGTCACCAAGAAACAATTTATTCTCATCCACTTTGTGCACTCTCCTTTATATTGCGGGATAAAGATTTCAGTGTAAACGGTTTCTTAAGAAAAAAGTGTAGGTAGATGAGACGTAGGTCGTAGATACATTAAAGATTAAGATTTTGAATTTTTTTTTTGCTTATATGTACCTAATTCAACCATAATAACTGTTCCTGTGGGTGTAACTAGTGTAACTAGTATTATATTATCTGTGGTGTAACGCATCATAACTAAGTAAAGTAAATTAGACCCCGCGCCGGAAGACGTAGTGTAGGCAGGCCCCCCACAGTGTGGACCGATGATCTGGTGAGGGGCGCGGGAAGCCAATGGTTGAGGGCCAAGCAGGACCGATCGTTGTGGAGAACACAGGGGGAGACCGTTGTCCAGCAGTGGACGAATTTGGCTGATGATGTATGACGTAACTCAGAATGGAAATGATTTGATGATTTAGCTGGAAATTATAGCTATATTTTCTGACAAAGAAGAGGTCTCAGTCCAGCAGTGGACCGATATAGATAGGCCTTATTATAAAAATAGCAATGAGAACTTAAAACTGTAAGAAATTGAGTTCATTTTAAGTTGTTCGTACCATGAGACGACGACGCTATGTCAAGAGATACCTATAGTTTCATTGTATAAAGATAATTTCGAAATGTCGGGTTTCTTATAGCACTTTCAGAGAAATTATATACTCTTGTTACAGAACTCATGCTAATTATTATCGATCAAATCTTTTTCCAAATCCAAATCTATAATTCAGTTAAAAACGCATGTGTTCTGTGTTCCATAATTATTATTCAAAGTCATTACATTTGCATAGACACGTTCAATTGACAGCGAATAAAAGAATGGATGCGTTCAATAATATTCAAACCCAATTTTATTATCTGCGAAACGCATTGTTTATTTTTATTTGACAAAAGTCATGTTTGATCTTCGCCATAAATAATAAAATCATTGTTATTTTAATGAGAACAATTAATCTTGCATTTTGTAACATGCTATTATCAGACAATTTTAAGTAATAAGTTTTTATGTTAAATGACATTTTGATATCGATAATGTATGATAGAGTTCAAAGTTTTGTTTATTATTTTGAAGTAGGTAATTTTTTTCCTAATTTAAGGGTAGTTGAGTGGTATTGTAAAATATAGAAATATTAATTTGTATGTATTTTAGTTCAGTTTAGTTATATTTCTATAGCTAGAGAAATAACTTCATTGTATGTTCTAACTAAAGTTATATTTTAGTAAGTAAAACAATATTTACCTACACATCGTAAGAAGAAAAACGTGATAGGAGCAAAGATATATATTTTTAATACAACATACATAGCCTACGTGACGTTTCGAACGCATGGGAACAAAAATTGTATCGAAACATCTACCACCAACAACAAAGCATCGAATAAATTACCGCTATAAAACTCTTAATATGACAAGCAAACGAAAACATTTGATCTCATTACGCATACAAACAGCATCTGCACGCATCGACAGCGAAAATCAATATCCAACTCCTTTTGTACCACTGTGCGAAAAGTTAAAAAATTCACCCACTAGACGACGCGAGGAAGGAAGAAGACTCCAAAGACATGCAAAACAGGCATGCATCGGCGTTCTATATTCAAATAATTTCGATATTCAAATGAGCTCCCATTTTCTCTCAAGGAAGAGCAATTTTGACACTTGGAAGAATGGCTAACCCTTTTTACTTTTTTATTCAAATTAAGAACATCTTCTTTTCGGCCAGTCCGGATTTGAATATAGATAAAAGAGTTTTTTTCTTAATAAAGTATTCATGGATTTGGTCGTGAGAACGGAAGGTGTAGTTGTATGAGAATTTTGTCTTTGTGACGTAATCGATGGGGTCGCATGTTTTGGGAAGCTGTGTCAACATGTGTTGTAGTATGCAAATTTATTGATACAGTATTGATTATAAATCGACACTTAAATCCCTCTATAGATTTTTTAGTTCAAGTAAAATATTACTATAACATCTAAAAAGTCACAAATTCATTATTTTAAAAACACTGAGCTTTTTTTATTTTCCCTGCTTTAATATTCTTCCGAAAGTATTTTTTATGCATAAAGCTTAACGATGCTCAGTAAAATTAAAATAGCTCTCTCAGTTTTTTTTATTTATTTTCTCAGTAAATCTAGTTTTATGTGATTCATAATACAATATACCTAATGGTACTAATTTTTTACACGACCCCTTCCATTCCCAGCAATACTAAATTATTTTAATTAAAAAAAAGAACTACTTAATTAACCGGTTCGAACAAGGAAACAAGTTCACAAGATTCCAGTCTTCGTCTTTTACCCTTCCGCATGTATTCATATTCAAATTCTATATTCAAAGTTCGAATTTCGTCCCCGAGACTTGAGCAGGTGTACGTACAGTGATGTCTTTGAAAGAATTTCCGTTTGGAACACTGGCTTGTTTTACTTTACTTCCGATTCGTTTTGTTTTTTATTCTTCTTTTTTTTTGCATAATGATTACTGCATACTTAATCTTGTAAAATGATTTATTTTGTTGATAATTAGGTAGAATTTAAGTACCTAGAGTGTCAATAAAACAGATTTCTTTAAGGCTACTGGAACTTATGTATGTAAGTTATTGATAAATAAAAACAAAGATAGGTTCCTAATGTGCCACTGCTAGACCATTGCGGGTTAATGGCCTTCCACATTATATTTGAATTTCTTAGCATGTGTGTGCAATGTGCAGGATTAGAGTAAGTATTCCACTAAATGCAAGAAAACATTTTATTCCTTATTTAAATTACGGTCATAAGACTGATGTCACTTCAACAGCCAGTTATTATTTTAAAAATAATATCCCACCTGGACCGCGATTCCCAGCCAGCATTTGCATACGAAGGGTTAAATCTTCGCGATTATTGCGCGCACGCATATTTTTAATTATTCAAGGGTTTTTAATGTATTCCATTTTTGAAATGCAGATACGTGAGCTTATTTGACGCGGATTTAGTTTGTAGTTGAGTGTCGTAGAGTGAAGATCGTTTTTGTAATTAGTTTCTAAGTGTTTTGTTTCTTGAATATTAAGGTGAGCTTTGTTACATAGATTAAAATATAATTTTGTATACGGTAAGTTTTATATTTTGTAATTTTAGAAATATTACCTAACTTATATCTTTAGTCAGTAGGTTTGCCCGCGTCAATAATTTTTCGCATAGGAAAATAATGTCCACATTCAGTAAATAAATGTAGCTTTAGTCTCTAAGGCTCAAGACAGCGCTATTTCTGAATAATTACGCATATATTAGATAGAATTATCCATGTATTAGTAAAATAATTAATTTTACATTTTAATACCTACCTAATCACCACACCAAATCCAAGTAATTCAATCGCGTACCCTCCGAAAAAAGAAAACAAATTTTTGAAAAAAGAATATCTGCGAAAAATCAGGAGTAGTGACGTAGAGCCATGCATCACGGATAATGATTGGATCCGCCCCGCCTACGTCATCAATCTTCGGGAACGAGTGAACGAATGACGGGGCCGTGGTGGGCGGACCAGTGTAAAATGGCCTTTAAGACATGGTTTGACTTTGCGACTATTTTTTTTAGTTTCTCGTTATATTGGTAAATATGGTGTACTTACATGATTTAAACTTTCGCGGTCTCTATCATTAATTATACGCATTTGAATAACGGGAGTTACCGCGTTAATTTAATTATTGAGAGATTTTGGGTAAGCCTACAGACTACAGGGTAAGCCCTTTAAAATGTCTATTTACTCTTAAATAAGTGTTTTAATTAAAATTAGTTTAATTTAAAAATAAGACCAGAGTATATTTAAAAAATTAAATTGAATAATTTTAGGTTTAATATGAGTTTACTCAGACTATGGAAAACAATCGGAAAAATTAAAACCTTATAATTTAAAGTTATTAATTTCAAAAATTCTTTCACGCAATCAAAAAAATGTTTAATAAAACTACTTTTTTTAAATTGAAATATGTATACGAAAATATTATGTTGTTTTAAAACATTCCTATTTAAAAGTTTCTTTTAATGCATTATAGTTATCTAATGCATCTATTTAAACAACCAAATAAATCTCATTCATTTTATTTGCGAACAAAAATATATAAAGACGTTTCAAAGAAACCGGCAGTAGCTCAAACTTCACTGGCTAGAGTCTCCACATTGACCAGTCTAACAAAACCTGTGACTTCAGCAGTTTAACTTCCAAACCCTCAAAGGTCTAGGGGTCTATATTTCTGGTTGGCAAAAAGGCAGGGTGGCAAGTTATTTCGTAAAAGCCATTGTTTTTCGTAAAGCCAGCAATGTCTTAGATGGGTAGATGTAAGAAAATTACGTTTCCTTCGTGTGTTGGGGTGATATGGTAACCATTGGGTGCCATTTTGTTTTTTAGATAGATTGTCCTAAACAGAGTCTGTCTTTGACCGAATACAAAATATTTAGTTTTATTTTTAAATATGGAATGGTTGTTATTAGAATTTGCCAGTACTGACGTGTTTTTGAAATATTACGCCTAGATGTTGTACATCAGGATATTTCTTTCATTTTATCATTGTTTATACTCGGTGTAGACCATCTGTCTGCATCACCTTTATCTACGCTATTTCCATACATAAAGGTTATGTGGTAGAAATTGCTACCTCAGCAATAAGGGCGTCTTTTGACTTCTGCTTTGTTTTTTTTTATCTGTATCGCTGTTGTCTTTCTGTATTGGGGGTCAATAAAGTATAATTATTGTATTATTAAATTTGAAGTCTGTGATAACTTAAACAACCGAAAAAAAAACCATCGAGATCGGACAGGGACTCGACTTAAACCTTGTCTGTCAATAATACTCTACAGACGGCATGACTTGAAAAAGCAATATTTTACTAAATTCTCCTTTCCCGTACAAAAAATCAATCAGAAATGTTTTTTTTTTTAAATGCCTTTCTCTATTTGTTGCATTTTTAAGCAGCGCCTACTCTAAAATGATATGAATTTAAATATTTCTGCTCCTATTTTCTATTACAAATTACATCTAGATCATACATGGGGGTGTTAAAGAGAATGCATTGTGTACCTGGCACTCATCAAAATATATATTTTTTTTATATTATGTGTTTATTTGTCAGTTCTTTTAGTTGCTTCACTTGTTATTTTTCTGTGTAATTTTATAATTAACAATATCTTTTATTTCATCATGGATAGTTCAATAACATACAGTTTTGAACAAAATTCAACTATCCCACTCAAAATAATTGCCTTTATAATAATGTAAAAATCCCTCAAATGCGGGGGTAGGGGGTAATCCCTCAGGGGCGGGGGGAGGCCTGAAATTGAGACGCTGTAAGGAGATTACCGTTGATGTATTACGTGCCCACCTAACGTAGAAGCGAATTTTGACATCTTTTGTGCTTTGTGGAAAAACGTTTTTTTTTCCTTGTTGAAAATTGTTTGGTCTACGATGAAGTCTTGGTAACACGAAATTATAAGTTGCTAGCTTTCTGTCGCGGCTCCGCCCGCGCGGGTTAACAGCTGTTTTTTCCGTGAGTATGAGGAATTTTCTCGCAGTAAAAGGTAGCCTATGTTCTTTCTCAAGGTCTATTCTATCTTTGTACCAAGTTTTAACAAAATCGGTTCTGTAGTTTCGGAGCCTATTGAATGCAAACAAATAAAGAAACAATAAAATATTTCGTTACACTAAGTTAAGCAGCTGTATGAATATGTAACCTAAACTTGGATTGCACATATATTTTTTTATAGGACTCGTTTGGGCGGTTATTGAAAGTATTCGTTTGAAAGACTGATCATGGGTTTTTGGCGAAACGTAACAAACAGACTGAGTTACTTTCGCATTTATCATATTAATAGGAATAAGCCTAACTGCCTAACCGCAAGAACAGTCTATTCGTAGTTAAAAAAAAACGAAACATTTAACAACGCTAAAACTTGAGCCTAAGGGTTAACATTGTTAAAAACTTCACCCGACCCGTTACAAAAGTGTTTCTATTCGCATAGCGTACGAACTCGCCGTCCAAAGTTGCGCTATATTTCTTACTTTTCACACGCGTTTCTTCCATATAACAACTTTTATATAGGAAACGGGTCGGTAAATAAAATGTGGGGGTATTAGGGGGGTGACGTGAGTTGCCAGTTACCCACAAATCTTCCTGACGCAATATCTCGAGGAAAAATAAATTCGTAAACTGGGGGTTGTGCACACCTGATGGATGTTTATGTATAGTGAGGTCGTTAAGGTGTGGTCACAGAAATTGTCGTAAAGTGCGATTTTCATGTTGACTTACAGAGCTTGCTTGCTTGCTTATCGTGTAGGTATTGAGATTAATTTACCTCAAAAACCTTGGTGGCAGAATTATAGAGCCGCATAAATCTTCTGATATGGCTCGTATAAAGACTGTATCGCAGTAGCCGCGACCGCTTTACGTGTCTTACGAAGCACGGAATCATCTTTCTCTTTGGTCAATCAGGTGATATCCTCATCTATCCAAACCTAATAATTTTTCACAATATGATATTTGTTCGAGAAGTGCGCTATCGGGATTCGAATCCAGAATATAATGTGATTTAAGGCGAGAATTTTATCACTCGACCACGGAGGCTGTCAAAAATAATCACGTCAGACACGAATATGAAGAGTTTTAACAACCGTCTATGATTGTAAAAGATTTTTATCATACTTTATTTTTATAGAATACCAGAGGGACACGCCTTGCCTTGATTTCGCAAGAATACAAGTATAATTCGAAAAAAACTAAAATTATACCAAATTATGTCAAAGACACTGAATCCAAAAATATACGTCAAACAAGCCACCCATACCGAAAATAAAAGCATTTATCATATCTCTTAAAAACAATTTTCCTTGCAGTTCCAAGAATTCTATTGTTTTTCTTCGTCATAGCGGACATTATTTTACGTTATATAGAGTAAGATATATATTATATTTATCACTATCCCTAACTACCTTCCGTATCACTAGCCGTAAGTCCCCTTATGTAACGCCAAAATCTTTCTCACGTCTCTCACGTATTCTAAAAATATTCCCACTTTCTTGTCGCAAATCGCATTAGAACAATTCTCCAGGGTGAACGCACCCTTCTCTTCCCTGCTTCTTAGTCCCCATTTCCATACATATGAGGTAGACATCCCTAGCTAGCCAAAGCGGTCTTTGTAGCTAGGTTATTCCTTTTTTAAATTTTTTCTTCAGTTTCTGTCTTGAGTTCGGGTTTGACTATGTTCTTTTGTTTCGAACTTTTTTATTTCAGAATATGTTTTGTGCCAGTAACTTTATAAGTTGTTGTGTTTTTGTTATTTATATTAGGTACAGTTTTTTTTATAGAGAAGTGGGTATTATGAATATAATTATTTTCAGAAGGCAATAAATAATAGTTTGTAGTTGTTAGTTAAAGCTTTTAAATAAATCAATTGAAGTTATCTTTTAGTGTCGAAAATATACTTAAACTTAAATTTTGTCAGATATTAATGCTAGCTTATCGTGCGGGTGTAATAAGTGATTGCAAACAAGAAACTATTGCAAATCAATAAAATATACATTTTATATTTATACATTACTAGCGACCCGCCCCGGCTCCGCACGGGAAAATGGTTATTGTGGGTTATTCTTAAGAATATTATGCATGAATTATACATGTAAACCTTCCTCTTGAGTCAGTCTACCTATTAAAGAAAACCACATCAAAATCCGTTGCGTAGTTTTAAAGATTTAAGCATACATAGGGACATAGGGACAGAGAAAGCGACTTTGTTTTATACTATGTAGTGATAGTGATATTATTAGTTGATTGATATAGTTGTCGATTTAAGATTTTTGACTAAATATTTAATGATTAAGATCAGAGAAAAAAGACAAAACTAGCTGGGTACTTTGCTTTATCCCTAGTAAAATTATAAATGCGAAAATAACTGTCAGTCTGTATGTTTATTACGCTTTCACGCCAAAACCACAAAACCGATTTAGATGAAAATTGGTACAGTGATAGAATATACATTGGGAAAGGACGTAGGTCACCTTTTACCGCGGGAAAATACCTCATTCGTTTCGTTAACAGTTCATATATTATGTCTCCACCGATGGACTCGAGCCTACCCTGATATCAGGGTCAACCTCATTACCACGGGAAAAATTGTCGACGCGAGCAACGCCGCGGGCGGAAAGCTAGTGTAAAATATAGCAAACTTGTCTCATGTAGAGTCAAGAGGTGGCAATAAAACGAAGTGCATTAATTTTACGATGTCTATAAACTTTAAACTTTGACGAACGATTTTATAGCGTCTGTGAAACGAAACGACAATCCGAATGTAACTTATAAAGATAAAACTATTCAACAATACTAAATTGTTACAGGAAGATTTTATGTATACTTAATGTTTGTGGAAATCAAATAGGTACTTTGTGAATGTTGAAACTTAAGTTGTTTGTCGTAAAAGCTATGAAATGTTTAACGGGACATATTATAAAAATCATACCTACTCATATTATTATTATATAGAGGAAAGATTTGTATTTCTGTGTGTGTGTGTCTATATGTTTGTAATGAATAAACTCAAAAACTACTGAACCGATTTCAGAAAATCTTTCACTATTAGAAAGCTACATTCACCCTGAGTAACATAGGCTACTTTTTATCGCGGGAAAATGCCTCATTCCCACGGTAAAACTGTTAACGAGGGCGGAGCTGCGGCAGAAAGCTAGTGATAATATAAAAATTAAATAATTTAGAATAACATGTTCAAAGTAAGATAGTAATTTTCTTGATATGAAAATTTGCGTCTTTTAAATGCTTTTGTTAGGCAAGGACATAGGTACAACAAAAAGAAAATTTAAAAAACGTTTATTTTGAATTGTGAAACGTGTTGTGTATTTCAATTTATTATGCCGCCAACCCGCCATACACTATCTGTTTTGACGTTTTCTTAAACGAAGGTTGCCTGGTAGAGATTGCTACCTTAGCAATAAGGCCGCCTGTTGACTCAAATTTGTCTATTGACCCATTGTAATATTTATGTGTTTTCTTTTGGTGTCAATAAAGAATATTTGTATTGTATTGTATTGTATTTTTCTTTCTAAATATTAATTGGGCTGATTTCTGTGAAAAGCGTATTCAGATGCGATGTCAATACCTGTAAATATTATACAAATTCTATTGTTAGACAACTGTATATTGAGTAGCACTGCCAGAAAAACCAAAAAAGCTATAAAAAATAAATGTATCGAATTGCGGTAAAACGATTATTGTAACGAATTCTAAAAATCTAGGTACATTTAGCGTTTTACGTTATACATTCAGTTTTTTTTGTTTTTCCTTATTGCATACAAATTACGCTGCCATTCAAAATTGTTAGCTCAGTTTGTGAAATAAACGACTACAGTTCCAATTTCAAACCTTTTCGAACATAAAAGGAAAGTTGTAGGAACATAAATATAGGTATGCTACTCATCTCCAACATAAAGGTGTGTGCATATAGACAACGTAATGGCGGTGAAAGCCAATATATCTCGTGACGTCACGGCCGCATGCAACCGACGCGGAAATATTGCGATGCATCATCGCCAAGCCGGGAAAAAGTATTTAGAGCATAGTACAAGTTGTAAGGAAAACACGGATATGTATTCAGTATTTTTTGTATAAAACTAGCGACCCGCCCCGGCTCCGCACGGGAAAATGGTTATTGTGGGTTATCCTTAAGAGCCGGCTACGCGGTCGCGCTGCGCGAAGTTTCGGTTTTTAGCGCTACTCCCACAACGATAGAGGCTCGCGCACGTCACACGCACACATGAACGTATACACAGTGTGTCGTCGCCGCGCGCCGTCATCGGACTTTGACTCGCTAACTAAATTGTAACTGGATTTTGTTATGAAATATAACAATTATTACGTCAAATGTATTTCATCATAATAACGATACCTACTAACTACTGCCCACGACTTTGTTTGCGTGGACACGCTTCTCTTTAAGAATCGGTTGGGAATATATTCCCGTATGTAAATCTTGTAGGTTTTTTTGCACATTTGATATAAGGAAAAAAAAAACTCAACGGATAATTATTTTCATTTATTCATTCTTATAATGATAAATAATATTATTTCACACTGAATACGTATTTCGGTCGCCATTTTGATGAAATATTTCAGCATGAGGGGAAGATTCATATTTCTATTTCTTCGATTTAAGATTTATTTGAATCAACCTATGAACATGACAGTTGCTTGCAAATATTATATAATATTTATTTGACACTATAATGACGTACTTTCTTTGCCTGGAAGAAATTGCTACTTAGCAATAAGGCCGCCTACATGTACACTTTCTTTTATTTTTTCGTGAATTTTACTGTTCTGTTTTATTCTGGTGTGCAATAAAGTATATTCTATTCTATTCTTTCTTAACAAGAGTTTCGAGATGGAGATAGGTATTCAAATGCTAAAAAAACGTATAAAAACTATAGTTATAATTAGTAATTACTACCCAAGCCTTTTTTATGATCAAACCAAATATAAGAAACAGAAATACATATACAAAACGAGGACCTAATTACATTACATTAGTAATCAGTCTACAGAGTGCACTTGCAGATAGGTACAAAATTAATACATAACAAATGCCAAATTATAAGTGACTAGCTTCCCGCCGCGGCTCCGCCACCTATAGCAGTTTTCCCGTAGAAATGAGGAATTTCCCGGAGATAAAAGGCAACATAAATTACTCCGCAAGGTCTATTAATTTTTTATACCAAGTTTCATTAAAATCGGTTCAATAGTTTCGGTGCGGTAACCTATCACATTTTCGAAAAACTGAAAACCGAATTTCAATATTCCGTAAACGATTCATACATTTTTCAATTTCCATTGTATGACTTGACATATTTTTAAATCACCACAATAACACTTTACAGAATTATTCTTTTTCCGCACAACGTTATTCCGTTTTACGATTAATCATTTTTACTAAATACCGTAATCTCATCTGGTCTTTTTTTAAACGCTAGAATTTTTTTTGTTGTGTTATTTTTATTATTCCGAAGTAACAATTATTATTTTTTATAATTACGACACATAATGTTTTTGGAGTTCGGGGCACCCCGACATCTGTCGGTTAGGTTAGAAGGGTATGGCGGGCGTGGTGGGCGAGCAAAGCGAGCCCACCTCGCCCGCCATACCCTTCTGTTAGGTTTGACATGTATGCATGCCTGCTTGTGCTTGGTTGCATGCTTGCTTGCTTGCTTGCATGCTTGCTTGCTTGATTGCTTGCTTGCTTGCTTGCTTGCTTGCTTGCTTGCTTGCTTGCTTGCTTGCTTGCTTGCTTGCATGCTTGCTAGATTGTTTGCTTGCATGCATGCTTGCTTACTTGCTTGCATGCATGCTTGATGGAGTACAGAATGTAAAATGGAGAAATTAAATTTGACCTTGCAATATAATGGTTCAATTGAGCTATCGCACATGTAAAAAAATGGTTAACGTTGTCATGGATTTTCGGTATACTGGTAAATAGTTTAGCGGAAATTTGAAACATCGGTGAACAAGTAAAAAGGTAAATTAAAACGCGGAAACATGATACAATGGAAAATGTTATTTCGGATAATAAATAAATTTTCTAACTGATAAATGTCAAAAAGTTAGCGGAATAACAATATTCGGAACAAAAAATATCGGAAATACAATAGGTAACCTTTCGGTGCCTATTCAATGCAAATAAACAATCAAATCTTTCTTCTATATAATAAGAAAAAGATAAGCAAAACAAAAATACTCATACAAGGATTTCAAAATTCAAATGTAGAACGCCATTGATAAGCAGAAGAAAACAAACGACACGCGGAGTTTTCTTTTTTCGTTCGGCGTGTCACGGCGTCATTTTGTGGGGTTTTCGGCCTAGTTACAGGACCTTTAGGCCAAGTCTTATCTAATATAGATTTTGTGTCAGTCTGTTTTTTTTTTCATAAAACAGTAAGGTATTCGATACGAAATAATATAAAGAAGGTAACAGTATGAAATCTAGATTATGTGCAAGTTTAGTATGCTATTTAGCAACTTATTTTTATTTTTTGTATTATTATTTATTGTGCATATTGTTTAGTTAGTTATTATTTATTTGTGAGAGAAAAAGGGCAAGTCCACCGGGTCCGCTAGTAAATATATAAAAAGATAGGTAAATAAATAGTCAGAACCGATATAAAAAGAAAAATAATATTTTAGTTGCGCAGCTTACATCATAATTTCGACATCAAAGAAAGTGATTTAACAGATGCGCCGCCGTCTCGTCTTACACATAAATGGGATTTAATATTTTTATTATACAGTCTCTGTACTAAGTTTCATCGTAAAAGAGTAGCCTATGTGTTATTCTGATGTATTTTAAGCTATAAAAAGTAAAGTAAGTGCTATAAAATCCATTCAGTAGTTTTTGCGTCAAAAAGAGTAGCAAAAAACAAACTTTCGCGTCTACAATTTATTTGTAGGCTAGGATTTGACAAGGATGAGAACACTGTGCACTGATTTTGTGTCAGTACACGGTACGATCGCGATCTGTCAAATCGGCGCAAAGCGACGTGCTCTCACTTTGGAGGCGCTCGGCCGACTGATGGCGCGGCTGAACGCCCGCCAGGCGGTCACGGAAACACGACGCTCCATAGTAATTTGTATGAAGATTTTGACCAAAAAAATTGCACAAGTTTGTGATATTTTTACACAAAATAGGAATATAATTATTATAAAATGAAGTCTTCAAGATTAATCTTATAGTTTTAACTTTATTATTTAATAAAAAATATTTTCTTATTCTTGATACTTACGACTAAGTTGTTGAAATACGGGAGTGCGATTTCACCATTTTTTGTGATTTTCTGATTCTTTTTTACACTTATCCATAAACATTATGTTAAATTGAAATGCTTTAAGATCAAGTAACATTCATTGGCTAACTGTGTGATGTTTTACAAGGTTGTAGGGCATCGTTTTCTATATAATTCTTAGGAATTCCTGACCCTCGAATGCCCTCGATTGGCGTAAGGCCTCCTTAAGTATATTATACATGTATTATACATATAAACCTTCCTTTTGAATCACTCTATTAAAAAAACCGGATCACAATTCGTTGCGTAGTTTTAAAGATTTAAGCATACATAGGGACATAGGGAAATAGGGACATAGGGACATAGGGACATAGGGACATAGGGACAGAGTTTTTTTTTTTTTTTTTTAATTGACCTATGCTTGTGTCGAAAAGGTACGACAAATCAAGCTTCACCGGACTTGCTTAGGGACAGAGATAACGACTTTGTTTTATACTACGAGTATGTAGTGATATATAATAGTATGTTCATTTACTTGAGAACTTTTCAAATAGCAAAATTTCCCGTGAGAACGAGGTATTTTCCCGAAATAAAAGGTAACCTACCGATTTCTTTCTTCAAGAAATTCTTATTTTATCTCTGTACCAAGTTTCATTAACCTTTTAACCGCCATTGTCTGAAATATAAGACTTACCAAATCGAGCTCTCAACGCCGCCGTCTCATAAATAAGACTTATGTTTTGACTGATTGATATAGATTTTTTTTCTATGGCTGGCGGTGGGAGCAAGTTCTTAGGAAATATGCTAGGCGATTAAAAGGTTAAAATCGGGTTTTTGGTCTTGACGTAAAGCGTAACAAGCAGACAGACAGACAGATTAGATTTTATAATATTTGCAGGGATAACGCAGACGGGTTATGTTAAATTGGCTATGGCTGTGCTTTACTATGTGACATCGTCTGCTACGAGTAGGTAAGCGAAGTATGAAACACCAAAATGTATTTTTTAATAAAAAAAATCACGCCTTAAACATATGCCTTTATATATAACGTTGTAGCAAAATTAATATGTGTTATTCATATTTAATAAAAACCGATATTTTCATTCATCTGCAATTATTTTTTTCTGTTATTATTATAACACTAGCTTTCCGCGGCGGCTCCGCCCGCGTTAACAGTTTTTCCCGTGGGAATCAGGCATTTTCCCGCGGTAAAAGGTAGCCTATTATATTCAGTATTTTTGCCGCCGCGGAAAGCTAGTGTTTATTTATTTAAATAAATAAATAAATAAACACTAGCTTTCCGCGGCGGCTCCGCCCGCGTTAACAGTTTTTCCCGTGGGAATCAGGCATTTTCCCGCGATAAAAGGTAGCCTATGTTACTCAGGGTGAATGTATCTTTCTAATGATGTAAGAATTTTTGAAATCGGTTCAGTAGTTTTTGAGTTTATTTATTACAAACTTACACACAAAAATACAAATCTTTCCTCTTTATAATATTACTAGCGACCCGCCCCAGCTCCGCACGGGAAAATGGTTATTGTGGGTTATTTTTAAGTATATTATGCATGTATTATACATATAAACCTTCATCTTGAATCACTCTATCTATTAAAAAAAACCGCATCAAAATCCGTTGCGTAGTTTTAAAGATTTAAGCATACATAGGGACATAGGGACAGAGAAAGCGACTTTGTTTTATAATAAGTAGTGATTATGTAGTATGATGATTCGTCGTTACGTTCGTTGACTTGTACCACACAAATAATACTTTGGAGGAAGCGAGGGTGATTGTGTCTTGAAAAATGCTTCGTTGAGCTGAAGAGATGAGTTTGGATGTATTATACTTACATGTAGGAATAGGAGTTTGGAAATAAAACTGAAGAAGGCACTTTTTTCATTTCAAGTAACAAAATAGATCTTATCTTCTGTTATTTTCTTCTATACTTTAATAAAACTGAAGAATCGGCGTGTCTGTATATTGATTACTTGTTTTTCAGAAAACTGATTGCAGGTGTTAAAGGGAGTGTAGCTAAACACATAAATACAAGTTTTGAAAAAAAAGCCGTCTGACTATCTGTCTGTTTATACACGCTAATCCCTGGAACTACTGGACAGATTTAATGAAACTTTACAATAATATAGCTAATACATCAGAATAACACATAGGGTACATTTACCGCGGGAAAATACTTCTTTCCCACGGGAAAACCTATTAATGCGGGCGGAGTCGCAAGGCGGAAAGCTAGTTCATGAATAATGTTTATTTATTTAAATCCATTTCGCAGCTATAACGTTAAGCAAGCATTTATATGGCATTTTTTTGAAATTGTTGTCGGTTGCACAAGTTAAAGTTTTTCATTTCCTAAATTTTCATACTTTAGAAATTCCTTAGAACACCACAAGAGGAGAGGGGTTGGTTTTTTGCGACTAGAATATTTTCCATAATTACATTACGGTATAAAAAATAATCATGTAAAATTATGCATTTTAAAGTGCCAAATTGTGTAGATACTTACTGTGGATGTCTGTATGTCGATTTACCGCCATGCGCCACTACTAATTAAAACGAGTTATTATTTTATCCTTTCTGCTAGATGAAATAACCCAACATGGTTAAATAATTTTAACCATATTCCTTCCATTTTAACAATAATTCCATCCAAACACATTAAAATAACACAAAATAAAGCAAAATACCAGAACTCCCTCAGGAAGAGCCATTTCTGAGCATCTATTGACTCGTAACGACTCAAAATCAAATACCTAAACACCCTACACACCTGTACTCCTTTAAAATCGTACGAGCGCTATTGAAAACCCGAAACAGGGGAGGTGACCCCCCAACCCCCCTTGTTAAACCGGGGGGCCCCTTTCTTTCCACTAACTTCGCATCGTCATTCGTATTACTTGGGCCTTAACTTATGTGGCGAACCCACCCCTGCTACATGCAAAAATAAACTTTACAGGCGGAATTACAGGGCTGAATTTCTTTTGCCGAAAAAAACCAATTTACGACCGACGTCTACGTACGATTCTGTTCTTTATATGTAAGTAGTTAGGTGATATAATCGTCTGTTGTAAGCGGGGATCAATTTCGAGATAGTAGTTGGTGCCGATTCCTTTGCATTACTTTTTCTTTGTGAAGGTATTTTTGCGAGTTTAAAAGTCTTATATGGATTCGCGTGTCGCAAATATCGTGTATAGTCACTTAATACTAAATAGTAGTCCCTAGTATAGTAAGTAAAGTCCGACAAGGATCTAAATGAACGTGGGCGCTGCTCGCCAATAAAATACTGACAAAAATTACATTACATTTTTGGCCACGTTCGTTAAGATCCTTGTTGGACTGGACTGTAAGAATTAATTTGGAAAAAGGGTTCTTTTGGAATGTAAATTGGAAACGTATGTGGAATTTCTTTGCCCTTTCTTATAGGGATTAGCTTGAGAACTTTTAATTTTACAGTATACTGTCTATTTCTTATTAGAATCCCTTTGAAAGTTTTGAACAGAAAACTGTAGTTTAAATGAAAAATTTTCAATGTTCTGCTATGTGAAAAGGTTGCTATAATTGCTTTATCCCAATAAATACCACATATAAATGTAACTGTATTTTTTGTTCTTGTGTTTTAACAATATTATGATTATTATGATTTTTTACTTTACTATGACTATATAATATAAGTAATAATAGTTTAAATATTATCACAGAATAATTTAGTCTGTCTACGGCTGGACAAATAACTTTTCCTAATAAAAAAGATATTGCTTCCGAATTTCTGAAAAGCTTAATTATTAGATTTTGAATTGGTATCATATTTCAACAAGAAAAACATAACAGGAACCTAATTTAGAAAAAGACAAATTAAAAATATAAAATCCGGCATCTATTGTCATCTAATTGACAGCCATCTCTCCCTTAAGACCAAACAATACATTTCTCAGTCAACTGGATACTTAATAACCAAAAAGAAAAGAAAAAAAACAGCCCCTAATAACAGGCAATTAGTGGTCTTGACAAATAACTTAGTACATCTGGGGTGAAGTGGAAAATCGTGAAAATTCGACCTTAAATAGCGAGCTTTAAAGTCCTGGTACACATTGAATCAAAAGTGTCTTATTGTAAATGAGATCATAGAACTGGGAAATCGACTAAAGGAAAATAAAGGACGAAGTTTGAGTTTGCTAATTGCGGCTTAATCTCAGGACTATTATTTTAGAGCAAAAGCTTAGTCAAAAGTGGGAAGCAAAAAATTACACTTTTATCTCATTTATTTGATATATAAAATATTATAAAAATATAGCATCTTTCCACAAAAAAGTAAACTACACCCTAAACGCTTTCATGAAATTCAAAAAGACTTAAGTTTTAACTTTTAAAAGGGAACTTAGGGAATAATACTTACACACTTTATCAAACAATAAAGGTTGCTTGGTAAAAATTGCTACTCAGAAATAAGGCCGCTTACGTGTACAATTTCAATCCTGTTTCTGAATTATACTGTAGGTACTGTTCTTTTCTTGTGTGCAATAAAGTATGTTCTATTTTATTGTATTCTTATCATGATAAAAAATAAAAATTATTGTTATAAATCTAATAAAATAAAAGCACACTTCGATCGCCTTATGTACGGTATTAATTTATCTACTATCGCAAGTTATGTCAACTTATGTCATATCATGTGATTTTAAACCATTTTTTTTACCAATAATTTGCTATACGTCATCCTCGAACCTCCTCTTACCTTCTTCCCAGACGAGCATTAAAGTACGATGCAGCTGAAAAGATGTTTCTGTTTGTCTAATGACGTCATTATGTGACGTCATAACGACGGCCGGCTCATCCGGGGAGTGACCCTCGAACTATAAATAATGTAGCATCCCATTGTCGCGGGTTCGAGTCTCGTTTGTAGCACTTTTTTATTTACTTGTTTGCATATTATTTATGGAGTGCTCGGAAAATGTAAATGGTTGTATGAAAGGAAAATCTGAGCATATAAGGATGTAATATAGACTTTCGTTAAAAGCAGAAAATAATATACATAGTAGGGTTAAGTGATAAGCATGGAAGCTTCAAAACACACACACATACATACATGTGTGTTATTTTTAATATGTTTCATATAATTCGATGTTTTCTTAATGCTTAGTACTAATTATTTATTTTTTTAAACACTTACTTATCGAGTCATTACATACAAGATCCAGTATATGTATCTACGGATTTTTTTGAAAAATTCAACATTTACGTATTGTCACGCACTATTCTAGGTTAGGCGTTGAAGGAATTATTTTTGTATTATTTTGCAATAATAATTTAGTTAATCTCTTGCATCAAAATAACTAAATTACAAATGATTACTATAATTTTTGCTGTTACAAATTATATTAAAACAAAAATTTAAACGTTTTTTTGTAGATTTTCTGCTCCATTTTGTTTGGGTATCGATCTTTGTTTAAATTAGGGGTCGCGAACCCTGCTAAATACTGCAATGGCCGCTCCCCCCAATCAAGTAATTTGGCACAGTAGCCCAGATTTGGAGTTCAAGGGTGCCAGAGCTAATTATAAAACCCGGAGCCTGATTTAATTGCTTCGATTATTTTGAATTTGATTCGATAATTTCCATTCGAGAATATTTTCAAATTCGAATTCATATCGGCATAGTTTCTTCTACTATATATTATAAAGAGGAAAGATTTGATAGTTTATGCACTGAGCATCGGTGGCCAAGTGGCTAGGGCCGTTGACTTCCATTCAGAAGTTCGCGGGTTCAAACCTCGGCACGTACCAATGTGTTTTCGATTTTCGAATTCATATGTACGTTTATTGGACGCTCGTACGGTGAAGTAAAACATCGTGAAGAAACCTGCACACACTAATATAGGCTACCTTTTACCGCAGGAAAATTCCTCATTCACTCGGGAAAAAACTGGTAACGCGGGCGGAGATACGAAGCGGAGAGCAAGTGTCATATAAATTACTATTAAGTAGTATAATTACAATATTACAATAATTATAATAATTAGACCATGCTTTATATATGTCGTACAATAACAATATAATAATACTAGTGATAGGAAAACAGGTATAATAGGCACGGCACAGCAATCTGCTGGTTTTAAACCCATCCTGGATATTGATGTAGTATGATTATTATTAGAGATTTAATGGTAACACATGGCGATTTGTTCCAGTAAGACAAACACCAAAAAACATGGGTAGTTCTTGTCCTTGGTATTGTTATCTCATACGTTGAAAAATGGTCAAGTAAATATTTCAATCGAATAAATAAAATACATAAATAGACAAAATATAGCTTAATTTCAGGTCACGAAATCATCGTTTGACTTTGATTTTTGACTTTAAATGATTTAGCGAATACATACAATATACATATTTAACTTTAATAAACTGTATTTGTTTGTTTCAGATCAAAGTTCCTCTTGTTTATGCTTAATCTTTTTCATGTTTATGTTACTTTACTAAATTTTCTTAGAGTTATAAATTTTTCACAAACATACAGTTGCACTGTAACTGTACTTGAATTAAAATTTATAGTTAAATTATGTTTCTCAGTAATACATGCAACCACCATAAAAATGGCTGCTCACACTTCAAAAAAATCAATTTAACCCCCAAAAACGTATCATATTTTCTAGCCACCCCACGCTTCGGCGCGATAACGCGAAAGAGACGGGAAATGTAGCTAAACGTTTGCCAGAGTGAGATGGAAAACAAACAAAAAATTGTGTAGTAAAAAACATGGTCGCGAAAAAAAGTACCGAGGGTTGGAAGTACCACATTAGTGTGCCCTATGCTGGGTTTGACTCGTGAAAAATGAATAATAACCCACCCTCTGAAGTTTTACGATCGTGTTCGAAGATATTGCACAAGACTGGGAAGACGGAATTTTGAAGGAATATTAAATTTTTAGTACCGTTTTGTAGTGGTGATAAGAGAGATGATTCTGATACTAGATTAAACGTTTATATGCCACAATGTGGGAACAATTTCATTGCAAAATTAGTAGGGTTTTTGGTGAGTCGATGGTAGAAAATTGTATTGCAAATAATAATTTTTCTAGTCATTCACGGTATCTTAAATATTGCATTTATTTGATTAGACAAATGTTGATAATATTTAAATACAGAACGGGAAATGGCCACAGCCTTTTAGATTCACCGATACGTAAACATTCATTCATTTTGTTTTACTATATTTAAGGAAATAATAAAGAGTGCTAATTAAGATCTCGCTTCACGTTTGACCGAAATTATGACATGGGGCTTAATAAAAAAGGTCGTAAAAATCTGAAGTGTATCACTAATGGGTTATAATAATAAATAGTGTCCCTGATAAAGATAATTAACGTAAAACGTGTTGGGTAAAACGTCTTAGGTCAGTTCCAAACGTACTGGTTCCGTAGTCTCAAAATGTTTTTCGAAATAAATAAATAGTAAAACGGTTTCAACAGACATTTTATATCTTATTATTTAAATTTAAAGACGATATAAATTTAACTGATCTTTTAACTTTTAATAGAAACTAGTGTGATTTTTTTTAAATCTAAATTGGTAAAATGTGTTACCTGAATTGTATTTCTTTGATAGTTATTAATTTTCAATGTTTCCAGTACATAAAAAAAAACAAGTATCTAGTTGGATACACAATTTATTTTTTGTAGAGCTCATTTTAAAAGACCTCAAAAAAGGTTATTGTTATTTTATTATACTATGATGCAAAACCACTTCAATTATTTACATTTAAGCCGTAGATTTCATTTTCATTTGTTTTATGTGCGTAACTTTTTAGGTCTATAATTTGATTGCGCAACCCCAAAAATAATAAACAGCAATTAAGTCAAGAAATGACGTTTTTAATACTTTGTCATATAATTTTGGTTTTATAACTATGTTTTAATAGTTATAAATTATAATAATAATAGCAATGCCTTCGGAGGTCTCTGGCAGGTGTAAGTTAGTCTACTGTGTTATTATTTTTATGAAGTCTTTAATGTTTCTGTCATATTAATGACAGAGTATTATTTTGTAACCATAGACATTAATCTATAAATAATTTATTTATTTGACAATTCTGATGTTACGATAATGATATTAGTTGAACTGAACGAAGTTGTAAATATTTTCGATGAATGCAAATTCGAAATATCGACTTTACACTCACGGTAGGTAGCGTAAAAATATAAGAGATTTACTGTAACGAAAAAAAATTATATAGGAAAAAATAAATGTCGTTACGACCTTTCTAAAAACTAGATAATATGATGATGACGTACTTATTTCATCTTTTCTGTGTTATCTCGTAACTTTTGGGGACACAAAAATAATAAAGGTAGCATACTATTACAATTTTCTAAAAGGATTCAGTTGGAATGTTATTCTGATTTTTTAGAGGATTTTATTTCACAAAAAGCATAGCTTTGGTAATAGGTTTGGCCCGTAAAATTATCACAAAATAATCTATTATTCCAAAATGTATTATATAGAAATATCTCACCTATTTGACAAGTCATTTAGCTAGTTAATTTATGTAAAAATGTAGTATTAAAGCTCTGCCACAGTCCACTGAGCTGAGAATGACTAGTGTAGACATGGCAGTATATTATCCTCGGTCGTGTTCGACCGTGTGAACTAGCCTTACGGTTGCGTGTCCAATTGGAAGGCTAGGCTCACACGTCATGCGTGCGTCTACGCAACTTTTGTGACGACTTTGATATGCATTGACTAGGTACTTTAACTGAAAGAGTATTAAAGATTTATACAAAAGAATATAAACATGATTGTTTTGTGATGTTACTTAGAATTAACATTAATAAATGAAGAATAACTTATTTATGTTTATTGCTTTTTTTTTGTATTGCAGCAGCTATAACATCTAGAACTTAAAAAATATACTATGCTCCCTTTAATTATGTCCAGCATTAAAAAGTTATCCCTTGGGCCAATCATTAAAACTAATTTGTGTCAATAAAGTGCAATTATTAATTTCGATACTGAAAAGTTACTAAAATAAATAAAAAATCCAACACACACACACACGCCTCACTCACACTGCACTTTATTGCTAGGTACACTATTTAACGTACGTTCGATTACTTTTAAAGGTTTGATTATCTTTTGCTCTCACTTTAGGTACTCACCGATTGAGAAATTGAGGACGTTTCGCTTATCATCACCCAGCGATGTACATCAAATAAGCACAATAGTGCCTGCAGATAATAAAGAGGGTTTTCATCAGATAAACTAACGGTTGGTTACCATCAACCTTTACAATTAACTGTGCAGTTAACTATTCCGATCGCTGATAAGCCGAATGCAAATTAAAGGAAAAAAAAGTGTTCTGGTCAACGCGTTTTCAGAGCTTCACTTTTTTGTTTTAAAATGTATAATAAATGTATATTATTTCCGTAATATTACCTATATCATATTATACTATTATACTACGAGTATTATAATAAAGAGGAAATATTTATTTTTTATAGAAACTTTAGCACATAATTAAAATTAACTGCCTATTTATCACAAATATTTTTGTTTCAGGGTCATCATTATGTCTGCTGTAATATTGTCAAATACTCGTATTGACAGTAAAAAGCTACCATGAAATCTATTCTTCGTTTATGAAATTCAAGAGCTATGCAGAATAGAAGAATCACTGATGTTATAAAACCGAAAAAGCGTGGGAATTACCAAAAAAAAGTACCTACATAATGGCATAATGGTAATAAGCTTTTGTCATGTGTTTCATTTAGGGGGTTTTTCGAATTCATATATACGTTTACGCGACGCAAGCGCTGCGTTTTTTTGCAAACATAACTTTATTTGGCTTCACTCGCTTGCCTGCCTATGATCGTATACGCGTCGCATCGGCCAGTCCTGGCGCGACGACGACAATCGAAAGACGCTAGTGTAGGGGGGTCTCTAAATGAGAAAATGCATCGTGGTTCTAAAAGATGCCGAGCTTCTCTAGACTAGTAGAGACGAAGCTGAAATATACATTTTACTTTACCTACTTAATAAAGTGAAAAGTAAATTTTCAAACGTACAAGTAAAATATACACTCATTTAAAACTTTTTGTTCAATGGTTACGTGTCCACAGGAAATGCCATTCACCAACTCAACCCCAGTAGCAATAATTAATTACGTTTATTTCCATGTCAATTTGTTTTGTCTTTATCATGTTTGACGTATGTCCACTGTTGGTCAAAGGCCTCCTGCGCTTCCCACATCTTGTAGGATGACGTAATTACAATGAAAAAAAAATAGAGAACTAAAATTGCTGGTATCTGAATATCAAACTCCCAACAAAAAAATAATTTAAAAATTTTGATTACGACATTCATGTTATAGAATAAACATAATTCGATAGCCAAAAACATGTTTGCTACGCGACGTGGAAGGAAAGATCCTACCAGCTGCGCCAATGACTTTAAATAAATATAAATTATTATTTTTAATAATAAAAAAAAATCAAGTAGTTTAAATTCCCTTAAAACCAATAAAACTGCCCCCAAATTAGCTAACAATCTTGACGCGGCTATAACGCATAAACATAAAACCACCATAATAAAAGAGTAGGCTATTTATCTGGGTTTAAACTGTTAAATTTTCTATGAAAACGCCAAACAGCTGAGTTTATGGGCAATTCACAATGAACACAATTAGTTTGGACTTCAGATAACATCGTTTTGGAAGCTAGATAACATCATGGGTGATTCCCTACCACTCCGTTTCTATTTCTTTAACTTACCTTGAGAACTTAATTCACTAGCCCTGACTTGCGCACTCACACGACTAATAAAAAAATATGAAGATCACATTTTTTTTTTATTTGGAGATACGTGCGCCTTAAAACTGTGAAAATCCTACTAGGTACTAAATATAACAACCGATTGACTGTAAAAGAATAAGAGAGCTACAAAATTCAATTATACCTATTGTTCTTAAAATGCCTAGCAAATAAAGAAATCTCGGAAATTAAAATAAAATAAAAAATGCTCATCCTAGTTTGACGGTATCCGGGGCCGAGTATCTGACATAGTAGCTACTTAAATAATTTGAAATTATAAAATTAAGATATTATTTTCTAACCAAAATTACATGATAATTATTTAATAATGTCATAAAAAATACTAAAAATTTAATAAATGCTTAAAATCATTAAGTAAGTTCTTGTCGGGTCATATCAGGAGGTCAGACACAAGCATAGAAAAAAAAAGGGCGAATCAAGAACGCGACTTCTTATCAAAAAAGAGTGGTGTTATAAGTTTGACGTGTGTGTCTGTCTGTCTGACATTGTAGCTCCTAAACGGATGCGCCGATTTCGGTCTAGTATTTTTTTTTTGTATGCTAGGTGTCACAATGTTCTTATCAATGATCCAAGAAAATATCTTCAGCAATTGGAAGATTATGAGCTCTTTTCTAGTTATTGAAGGGTTAAATAACGGTTTTGTGGCGAGGGTTTAATTTTTTTTAATTTAATGTTATTTGGTGTGAATGAGAACGATCCAAATCAGCTTTCGTGTTGAACTCTAGTCGATGGTGCGCCATGGACGATGACCGCTACTTTATAACAGTTTACTTTTTATATGGAAATTTACGCCCCATAAATAATTAGGTGTTTTGGCGTTATTACAATGGAGAATTTATAGTTTTGGTAGTTTAAAAAATTATGGATAGCGCAAGCATTGCTGCTAATTATAACATTGGCTTATTTGTAACGGTTTATCGGTATAAAATATTCTAAATTTAAAGCCTACAATGCTATGATAGAAACAGGTAGATCTTATTTCGATTTAATATATCGGGTAAACGAAATAAAAATTAAGAAACTAAATTAAATGCTGTCTACCAAATATTTTATATTTCAAATTACATTGAACTTTAGTCACCTATTATCAAATTATTCATGAGTAGTTAGAATAAATCCTTGTGTAATATAAACGATGATTATGAAATGTTATACGAAATGATTAAAGAAAAAGGGATAAATAGCTTCCACTGAAAATGACATGAATTAACCTATTAAACCTAAAATCTACACCTACCCACGTAATCTATTTATTTGAACCTATCGATCAGCATTTTTTTTTTAATTTAAAATAGTCCAGGAGTTATAGAAGAAACCAAAAATAACCCAAGCGTATTTCCTTCATACAAAAATAACTGATACGAAACAAAATTCCATACAAGGTGACTACAAACTAAACGAACAACCAAAAAAGGATATATACCACATTAACGCTTTTACTCCGCATAAATTAACATTAAAATTTACTTATAAATATTTATAAAAGAAACTATATCAGATAATTAAGGTTTGGAGAATTACCATGTTTTCGGTGAAATGTTGAGAACCGTGCTCGTTTATCGGCGATCATTTCCAGATTAGTAATTAATGTGTTGAATTTTAACTAATTTTCAGGGGATCGTACGAAAATACAAAACGAGATATTTACCATGGTATATGTTTGCGTGTGAGTGTCGTCCCGTGATCATGATGCATGCAACTGCGTCGAAATATCGGCCACTCACACAAAATGAATACCACGGTAAATATCCCGTTTTAAATCTTAATAGTTATGAAAACAACCGTGAAAGTTTTAAAAAGCATAAATCGTACGAAGGTTTATAATTGAAGTAAAGAAAACAAAAAATATATAAGTATTTTATAGTATTTAGATATGATTTTATTCTTACGACAAAACACATGATACGTATTTGTGTGCTTATGTGTGTTTGTGTGTGTGTGTATGTTTGTAATGAATAAACTCAAAAATACTGGACCGATTTCAAAAATTCTTTCACCATTAGAATTAATTATATTCACCCTGAGTAACACAGGCTACCTTTTACCGCGGGAAAATGACTCATTCCTACGGGAAAACCTGTTAACACGGGCGGAGCCGCGGCGGAAATCTAGTTATCTAGACATCTATGAGTTTCCATTCCATTACACAAGAATATAAATGTAAAGATTTTTTATACAGAACCCATTAATGAAGCCCAACTTACCCTTATTACTTTCATTACGTTGCACGTCAAAAGACTTACAAAACCATTTAAGATGGTGGTCAGTTGATACGACGAATATTCAAGTTCAACTTTGTTCGAGCTTCAGTTTACTGTAGTTAACTCCAAGTTACCCTGTTTATGTTAATCGTATAGGCAGTTAATTAGATAACTACCTAGTTGAAATAATAGTTTTTGGGGTTTAAATAGACTTGTTACCGTCGATGAGAGATTTTCGAAAGTTTTTTTTTTGTTAGATATGGTTTTACCATTCGTGGTTATGTTTCTGTAGTTTTTGAGTTAGATTATGTGGCAACCCAGCCAACGAATATAGAAATATAATAAATTATGTGGGAACAAATAACAATAAATTAAAAAAATATAACCACCGACACAAAACCGTCTTCTTCTTCTTTTCGCGTCGACAGCAAACTCAGACAGTCTGGGCCCAAAAACCAGCCACACGAATAGCGTCGTCAGTAGCCTTCATCAAGTCCTCTCGCGTGCAGGTGACAGGACAAGATGAGCAGCTAATGAGATGGTCCATTTTCTGTTACTTGATCCTTTCAACAACTAGAAAAGAGCTGATAATCTTCAAATGGCTGAAGATATTTTCTTGGATCATAGCCAAGAACACTCTCGATTGTGACACCTTGCAAACAAAAAAAAAACTAGATCAAAATCGGCGCATCCGTTTAGGAGCTACGATGCCACAGACAGACAGGCAGACAGACAGACAGACACACACGTCAAACTTATAACATCTCTCTTTTGCGTCGGGGGTTAAAAAAAGCTTAAACAAAACAAGTTTAAACAAATACTAAAACTATGGCCTGTAATGTGTTATCATTTCAGTACTACTTTATGATGATTTTGTTTAAATACAAATGATAAGAGGGCGGTGCGGTGATAATGGTTCAAAGCCTACAATTTAACTTTGTTGCCTTATTTCTTTTCACAAATGACATTTCCACCGTCAATTATATTGTCACATTAACTTGTCAACGTGTCTCTTGTACTATAATAATTGTATCTTGTGCTATAATTGTTGGCTGCTGCTCTACAATTAACACAATGTTTGGCCAGTACGTTGTGTTTAACTTTGTTGTTGTAATTACTATCTTTTATTATTTATTTTCAGAGTGTCAATGACCAAGTGGTTAGACCCGTTGTCTTCCATTCGGAAGTTCGCGGGTTCATGACTCGGCAAGTAAAAATCGGAAACACATTAATAATGTGTTTCCGATTTTCGAATTCTTATTTTGTTTATTCGACGTTCTTACGCTGAGTGAAAACATCGCGGGGAAACGCCTACGAAGTAATAATGTGTGTGAAGTTGACCAACCCGCACTGGGCCAGCGTGGTAGGCCCTAGACTAACCCAATTTCAGGGTAGACTCGAGTCCCTCTGTGGGAACATAATATTATGAACTATAAATTAAAGAGCTTTATCGAAACTACTTTCGGTATTTGAATTGTTTATGCTGTAAAGTCGACAAGTATAAAATATCAGCTTATATTTTCTATAAATATAAAATTGAAGACTAAAATCCTCCTAAGGCTTATCTACAAACCATTATTTTATTTGTATTTTTTAAGACGAGTTCTTATCTTTATGATTCAGCCATAAACATCAACGATTTACCTCAAGTAATTTAATAACACCATAAAAAGCTGCAACACCCGTTTTCTACCAAAATTTCGATCATCATTATTTACCTTGCACGAAATTTGTAACTATCAAAATATCATCGCTGGCAACATTGATCGGAAAAAAAATAAATAAAAAATAAAATACTAAAAAGTAGCGACATGACGTAATTGTGGCAATAAATTTAAAAACAATATGGCGCCCGCACAAAGATGGCGCGATAATCGGTTGAGTGTAATAAACTGTTTTTAATGACTAAAACCCACCTGCACAAATTTGTCTCTTTGTCCAAAAGCAGTAAAAAAGTAGTCGAAAAAAGTAATTTTCCTTTTTAAAAAGTTGTTTTTTGAGAATGACGAATTGTGTCGTTTAGGGTTAAAGGTGCACTTATTCTTGTGCATTTTTTTAACAAAGGCATACATTTCATACATTAGGACGAATGATAGAGTAAATCAGTACGAAACGCTATGAAGATTTAAGTATTAGGCTTGATGCCTGTGGTGAACAACAAACTAAAAAAAAGCTTTAAAATTCCAAGTAAATAAATAATATTTTTATCTTCGTTAGCTCAAGAAATCTCTTAAAAGTTCCTGTAAGTACGTCTCTAGTAAGCAAGAGATGCAGATATAAACGAATTTGAGTTTGATACACACGCAACCTTTGAATTCATGTGAGTGCCTTATTCACGTAAAAAACGTCAAAAATCGTAAACACGGTACAAATTACTTGTATATTCATTCATGGACCGGTCTTGGTTTGAGCAGGGCTGTTTTAAACTTTCAAGTCATCAACTGTTTTTATGATGAATTGATAAAGACTTTATCAAATCGGATCTAAGTTTTCCGGACAGCAAACGATTGCCCTTCTATTGCGACACCAAAACTCTCATCCATAAAAACATTATCAGTTAAAAAGAATAAAAGAGTACTGAAAGTTGGCAGAGGGACCGAAAATAGAATTAATTAGGCTCTCAACAGGTGGTTAAGATAACTTGGTTAAGGCTGGAGGCGGTCTTTAATAATTCCACTCGTGCCTTCTCCAGAGTCGTCGACATTTCGTGTGATTCAACATTTTAACATCTTTGGTTACATGGAGTTAGAGATTTTGAACAATAGGCTATTTGACAATGCGAAAAATAAAGTGTTAATTACTGTAATCAGTATGTAATGTAAGTTTAAAAATGGATATTTACTATGGGAAGTTGAAAATAATAATTAATTTATGTAAAAATCCGTAAATAAAAATGTATTTTTTTTGGCGTTTGTCACGTGACTCAAAACGCTCCTGTTTGGTCGGGTATAGGACATAATGTCACTAGCCAGTAAACATCGTTTTCTACTTAAGCAACTTGTAGTAGTAGTACTGGCTAGTGACGTCACCGATGCCATTGCGACGCCATATTGTCAAAGTAGCGTTTTGGCGCGCTACTTAAATATTGAATTTTTATTTTGATATTTTTCAGGAAATATGTACCAGAATTAAAAAATACAACTATTACTGGGATCCACAAACTCTACTGAATAATAAAAAATATATTTTAAAAACCAGTCAAATAGCCTATTCGGCACTCTTCGTCCATTTCCCCGTTCGTCTACTTTAATCGTCTTGCCGAATTGCAAGACGATGATGATATGTACAATTTTTTTCTACATTCTACTTTAAAAAATTGATTTTGACGTTAAAAAAGAAGGAATAGGTTCTCTAATAAGTCCGCATGTGCTTTTTTTGAAATTAGCATAAGCCGAGACATGATTCTTTAATTCCGTGTACAATGAAAACCGCCCCGAGGTTTCCTTTTTGTCTCAATTTTCGCTAAGATTTGGTTCCGTCTGTACATCTGTCTGCTCTGTCTCTGATTATCTGCGCCCGATTTGATGTAAACGGTTTACTAATCGCTTGTTTAACTTGTCTCCTACAGTTTCTTGTGGGGGGTCGAAATGGTTAGTATAAAATATATATTATTTTTAAACCACATACTCATAAACATAGCATTTCTTTTGGGACATTAGAGTCGACAATGTTATGATATTTTAAATAAAAATAAATCAAGAGAAAACTAATTGTCTTGCAGTATTTTAAAGAATTTTGATAGATTACTTTATAAAAAAGAAAACATGCGCATTATAATTTCATTTACAATTTTCTTTTACTAAGGATCCAGCGCCCTAGATGTCACTCGACAATTTTTCTGCAAGTCAAAATTATACACCTAAGAACTATCCCTAGGTTGAAATCAACTTCACACACCGGGTTTTATGTCATTCATGCAGGCACAGTAAAACCGTGGTAAAACCAGTAAGTTATCTCCATACTAACTGGCCGTATAGGTTTGAATGTGAGCGCGCCGTGTAGGCACGCGCTGTCACGCACACACTAGCATAAAATAAGGGGGCAGCAGTACGGGCTAAATGCAAGCGTGTGCGTGACTGCGCGTGCCTACACGGCACGGCGCGCTCACGTTCAAACCGATACGGCCAGTTGGTATGAAGATAACTTAGGCTGGTTTCAGAGCGACGCGTCTCGGCAGCGCTGCCCAGCCGCGCGCGCCTCGCATTACACTAGATTGTATGTAGCGTTTCATAGTGACGCGTCTTGGGCCGCGTCTCGGCCGCTTATGTTTAGGCGCGCCCGAGCCGCGCGCGCCTGGGCAGCGCTGCTGAGACGCGCCGCTCTGAAACCAGCCTTACTGTTCTGAGTCTACTATGATGCAGGTTTCAGGCTGCCACACACCGGATACGTCTGCAGCACGATGCGTTGCGTCTGCAGCACCGCGCAGCACAGAAGGCCGCGTTCACAGTGTTGCAGACACATGCAGCAGCGCGGTGTGAGTGTCAATAGAAACCCCGTGTACGCGTGTTTACTAAATGGTAATACTTAGTAGTTAAAATATTTACAACTTTAAACGGGTATACTTAGTAGTTAAAATATTTTGGAAGCGCTGTACTAAGTATACCCGACCAAAACTCTACAGGGAATCTCCACAAGGTACATTTATACACACTTGGAGCGCATCATTCACTCCTAAATATACCCGATCATGACACTCACTCGGGTATATTTAGTAGTGCGAATATTTTGAAATCGCCATGCTAAATATACCCGACCAAAACTCCATGGGGAGTCTCCATAAGGTACATTTAGCACACACGCCCCGTGTACAGATCGTGTCGCACGCAGATGCAACGCAATGCGTCTGCGACACCTTTGGCCGTTAATAACGATGTTTTTTTAAATGCCGAATTAACGAACATTAAGAATTTAAAAATCGAAGACACATGTGGTAAGTACGTGCCGAGACTTGAACCCGCTAACTTCCGAGTGGCTCTAGCCACTTCGCCACCTACGCTCTTAAGAGTACCAATTTAAAACAAAAAGTACCTTCTATTTTTAGAAGCGAAACCTGTTCAAGCACGATTACCCCATAAAGTATGGTAGATTGATTTGTTATGACCCTATATTTTACGACCCTTTCAGGCAACAGTCCAGGGGCTGATTTATACGACGCCCTTACCGGCATGGCCGCACTTCCGGTAGCTCGCGACTTCCGCTCCGACGTTGCCGACGACGTTTTCCTGAAGACTTTTATGTTCTTTTTTTGAAAACCGCTCCGGGGCGGGCTTTGTAAATGAAGTTGTGGGTATTATTAAGAAAATCGTTTTGTATTCTTTTAGACATTTAATATGGTGGTGGTCTATTAGATATTTTGTTATTATTTTTAATGTTAATACCTTTAATTGTCATAGAGGTAAATACTAAAATTTTATTCTATAATGTTGCCCTTGACTCAAATATTTATTTTTCAGTTTCACTTTTAATAATATATCTTCTGTTATAATTATTATAGTCCTTGCATTATGAACCACTAGAGAAAAAGGATATAGAAATTGTACCTAATACAAAATAAATAAGTAAAGTAATAGTCACAATTTGTGTTATTTATTAAATAAATTGAGATAATTATGTGTCATTTTCCTTTACCATTGAATAAAAAAATGTAAACAACTACAAAGCACAGTACTGTCGCTTTTCATATTGGTACAGGCAAGTGCACGCGAAGCTGAACACTTATCTTACACTTGACCAACTTGACCGTACATGGCGCAGAACAAACTAGAAATATCTTAAAATTCGTAAATACAACATTTAAAAACCACAGACTACAAAAACTAAACACCCCACAACACTTAAAAATTCCATACATCTTAATACACAAAAGGGCGGAGGACCTATTTTCCCTACAGTATATTAGTGGACCTGGTGACAAAATTTATGATTCGCATTTATGGAATTTATGGGTTTGAGAAACGCTAGGGGGTGGGGGTGACGGCCCCCGTCTTGGGGGCTTTGACACCCCCCTTTAATATAATATAATGTGTCACTCGTGAAATATGTTGGGGGGTCCGTGTCAATATGAAGATTGGAGAAGAAGTGCGAAGTGCTAACTCTCTGAGTGTTAAGCCAAAAAGTAATACAATAAGAAACATGAATTTTATGAGTAGAAGACTAGCTTTTCGCACGGTAATAGGTTTTCCCGTGGGAAACAAGTATTTTCCCGCGGTAAAAAGTACACTAACCAGCATATGCGGTAGGACATTCGCACTACGAAATTCACCCCTACTTCTACGGAATACGGCCGCTCTCAAGGCCAACAAGGCCGCATGTGCTGCCTACTGTACCTTATTTGTGTATGAGAAACACTAAGTTAGGTCTACTTTAATGAAAAACCGAAATCACTACATAGTATAAAATAAAGTCGCTTTCTCCGTCCCTATGTCCCTATGTCCCTATGTCCCTATGTCCCTTTGTACGCTTAAATCTTTAAAACTACGCAACGGATTTTGATGCGGTTTTTTTTAATAGATAGAGTGATTCAAGAGGAAGGTTTATATGTATAATACATGCATAATATACTGAAGGATAACCCACAATAACCATTTTCCCGTGCGGAGCCGGGGCGGGTCGCTAGTATAAGATATTATTAAGACTTAAAAAAGCTGTTAAAAAAATATACGCACACATTTATTTTAAACAAATAGTTTCAATATATTCAATAAAACATTATAGACAATGCTTCTGCTATATACAGTAAGCAGGTTATTGCACTCGTGTTAAGCTCCAAGACGGGTTCTTTAAATCGGAGGGTATCGTTAGCATACATAGCGAGCGGTGTAAAGCATACTAGCTTAAAGTTACTGCTATACTAAAAGCTAGGATATATCTGAGCGGTCGAAAAACAAATGATATTTTTGTCGAATACTTATTATAAAACATGAATAGAGTAAAATAACAAAATACATAAATTAAAATGATCCCAATTTTGATGAATATATTTTGATATTAAAAAATGAACAAAATATTACAAACCTAATTACAATTGGAAATACAGATGGAAATTTGGTATTTAATTTACTAAAGTATCGCTTGTGTACTCTACGTATGAACAATTTTTTATCCTTGAGTTCAATCAGACACTGAAAAACCAATATGCACCTTAAACCTTTTCAAGGCAGTGTCCACTATATTGCCACCTTAATTTTAACCTTATACCCTCAACATAAAGTCGAAAACGAATGCATTTTGTAAAGTTGTTTTGTCTTATAAACGTTATTTGAAAGAAAGAAAGCTATATATAACAACGTCGATGACAGTCATTATTACGGCAAGTAAGTAAAAATACTTTATTACACACAAAAATAGCGAACATAAAAAAAAACAACACTGGAAAACATTATATGCAAAGGCGGTCTACGTAAAAGCACAAAACAGGAAGTTTTCCGGTAGCAAATTAAATAAAAAACCTTACAAAACGGCTCAACAGATGGCACTAGTATATAGCAAGAAAGTTTTGGATTATAAAAAAAAAACATTCAAATTAATCAACTAATTGTCCTAAAATTATTCTCAATCAGAACCATATAGTATGTAGTACAATCCGACGACAGAAAAAAAGTCTACAATAAATCTCACTGTTCTCATTATTTTATTAGCCTCATCTATGGAAATCTTAAAGAACGCTAGTTTTTATTTTAATTTCAAGCTGTCAGACAATCTCCCTTTACAATATATCAGCTTATCCTATGCATAATTTTAGTGTCATACCTCGTCAGAAAACTATAATATAATATTATAGCGTTCACTGTATAAGGGTGCCAAATGAAAATGTTTTCCCCGTCCTTTGTTCAGCGAAGAGATACAGTGGCGTTCACACACGAGTGGGTCCCTTTTTAATCCGGTTGCATTTTTCTTCGGCAGAGGAAGCGCGTCCGACAGTTAAGGGTGAGTTTGTAAGTATTTTGTAGGTAAGATAAAACAAATTTTGTAGGTTTAAAGCCTAATACCAAAGAAAAGACAAACAATAGATAATATCCAACCATCGAGGTTAACTTATTTAAAGTTATGTTTGATGGGCTTGCTTGGGTCAACGGGCCTACACACCCTGATTTCCGAGTAGGCTCGAGCCCCACAGTGAAGAAATATGAGTGGCTAGCGAAGAAATCTAATCAGGTCCACACAGCAGGCAAGATAAGGCAGAAGGTGGAGCGAACTTGCCCAGAAAATCATACTAATTTTATAAAGAGAAAATATTTGTATTTTTGTGTGTAATGAATAAACTCAAAAACTACTGAACCGATTTCAAAAATTCTTTCACCATTAGAAAGCTACATTTACCCTGAGTAACATAAGCTGCCTTTTACCGCGGGAAAATGCCTCATTCCTACGGGAAAAACTGTTAACGTGGGCGGAGCCGCGGCGAAAAGCTAGTGTTTTATAAAGTGCAGGTTAACCTACCTCATAAACCCTGGTGTTAGAATTATTGAGCCAACAGCCAACTGGCACTATAAGGCCTATTCACCCTAATACGGGATAGGCTCGAGCCCCTCAGTGGGGACATAACATAAAGGCTGTTCGATAGATTAGACAAGATATTACATTAAAAAATTAAATGACATGTAACTCAGGAAAATAATTTTAAGAACATGTGATTAGTGGCCAGTGATGACTTACGGATCTGAGACGTGGTCGCTAACGATGGGCCTCATAAGAAAGCTCAAAGTCACCCAAAGAGCGATGTAGAGGGCTATGCTTGGAGTATCCTTGCGTGATCGAATCAGGAATGATGAGATCCGCAGGCGAACCAGAGTCACCGACATAGCCCGAAGAATCGCTAAACTTAAGTGGCAATGGGCTGGGCACATTGCGCGTACAACCGACGGCCGTTGGGGCAGAAAGGTTCTTGAATGGCGACCGCTCGCCGGAAGACGTAGTGTGGGCCGGCCCCCCACGAGGTGGACCGACGATCTGGTGAGAGTCGCGGGAAGCCGCTGTATGCGGGCAGCGCAGGACCGATCATTGTGGAGATCCTTGGGGGAGGACTTTGTCCAGCAGTGGGCGTCTTTCGGCTGAGATGGTGATGATGATGATGTGATTAGTGTAATCATTACACTCATGTTGGAATAAAGAACTAATGTCAAATGTCTTCTCCTTAAATTACCAATTTTTCCCCATAGCGGGAACATGTTGCACCGTTCTTGCACTGTATTAAAATCTTCCTTAGCGTATAAATAAGATGCCGGTTACTTCCGATCTTACTGAATTCAGATTTATCTTATGGTTTGTATGGAAGTGGGCAGAATTTGCCCAAAAAAAAGATCCATTTGGAGACATCTCACACACGGCCATCTGACCTCAAACACTGTACTATGAGTGTCAGACAGCTGATATACATACCTACATTATATAAATATACAACATCCAGACACAAGGCAAACACAAGTGCTCATCACACGAATGTTTGCCCTGGGCGGGATTCGAACCCGCGACCTTGTGCTTCGTAGGCAGACGTACTACCAACTAGGCTACGAGGCCGTTAGATACACCTTCTGGCGCATGTTTTGTGACGTGAACAAAGCTATAAATGTGAATATTTTTATTCATAATAATTATTTAAATGCCGAAGATCGGGCCAAATGGCGCGCCTTGGGAGAGGCCTATGTCCAGCAGTGGACTGCCGCAGGCTGTTAATGATGATGATGATGATGATGAATTATTTAAAATACAGATATTTCATAAGTATTCCTAAGAGATTCGAAATTTTACCGATTATTATAATTTTATTTTTGTACGCTTTATTTTTTTATAAAGATAAATAAACGATCAAATAAAATGAATTTTAATTTAAGAAATAGATTGAAACGATAAATTAAGCTATCGTCATATCATAACTATTAAGATTTAAAACGGTATATTTACCGTTGTATTTGTTTTGTGTAAATGCCAGATATTTAATAAGTACATTTATGTACATTTTTGTCAAAATTAATATTGTTTCCTTATTCTATTACAATAACAACATAATCAGCAGCATCAAAACATATCAAAGATGACTATGTAGTTTAAACTTTTATAAAATAAATATACTTTTCACATGCAACATAGTTACCTAATTATCCAATTAAGAGCAAAATATATAAGTTTATAAAATAACAAAAATAGCGAATGTACGAATACCTTCCTACATAGCTACAAACTAAAGGCGGTAAGCTACCGTCGGTAAGTTCAAAGGAAAGCTCCGCCGGCGGCCCTTTCATCTCACCGCCCGTCGGCGAATCGTCTTTGATGTCACTCGTTCAACGCAGAAAGGTTGGGTGTAAGTAGTAGTTTTTAACTGGTTATTTTAAGAATTATGTGAAATAAAGTATACAGCTAGCTGGAAATACAGTTCTTTAATGTACCTATAAATTGGCCTTGTAGACCCCATCTACTTAAATCTCATTTTTAATAGACACATAAATTAAAATAATTTAGTATAGGAACAAAAATAAATTAAAATAATAAAAGTGTTACCAATAAACTATATTATGATGTTTATACATAAAATGTTTCAAATAATAGATCATTAGATGTATATTGGGTATTTGACAAAAATAACTTGTGATTCAGGCAATCTTCTTCTTCTTTGCGAGTCGATGACAAATCGAACTATATGTTTGCCGCCCAGAATCCGGCCATCTGTACTGCACCATCCGTGGCGTCCATCAGGTCCTGCTGAGAACAGGTGACAGGACAGGCAGGACAGGACACCAAGTGGGCCATGGACTGAACTGCTGATTCCCATTCATTGAAATCCCAACCATTCAGGCAATTACGGCAATAGAAGAAAGGAATCAAATATGTTGAAAAATTGTTAACACTAACAATAAAAAAAAAAACAATTTTATTGAAAGAAACAGTTTGCAAGACGTTAACATAAGCACGAATAATGGATAAGACTTAAACTTAACCATATTAAAGTTACCTATAATTTTGGTCTACCTTGTCAAGTGTAGTATTTTGTTTCAAATTAACATTTCCGAACAATATTATGATTATGTTGCAAGCACAAGAAAAAATTGAAGCAATAAAAGGTACGAAGCCATGGATGGGCAGAAACATTCACTTGTATAAATTATAATAACTGTTAAGCTTTGAGACTACTGAGCTTAAAGTTATTAAAGATCCCATTAAATTTAAAAGAGAACTTAAACATTTTTTGTTGATGGGATGCTTCTATTGATTTCATGGATCATAAGAATATATACCTATAATGTTAGTTGTTATTATTACTATAACTGTTCTTGTTGTATCTTGTTATTGATTATTTTCTATGTTACCCTTAAGTATTAATTTAGTTTTAAGAATTTCCAACACGACATCATGTTGTATAAGGAATAAATGATTGATTGATTGACTTAAAGCAATATCTTTTATTTTATCCACCACACACGCACAACAGTAAGTACATTTTCGTATTATAGATCAGTCAAAAATGTGTGCAGTCAAAAACATCCAGAGGTATTATATAAGTATATTTTACTGGACTGTTTTAAGCTGCCAGAATAGTAGTGGCATCTAAGTTCAGTAGTGGACTTTTAGAAGTAGTACAATTATTACTTTTATTTAGTACTAGCTTTCCAACGAGGCTCCGCCCGCATTAACAGTTTTTCCCGTGGGAATGAAGCATTTTCCCGCAGTAAAAGGTAGCCTATGTTACTCAGGGTGAATGTAGCTTTCTAATGGTGAAAGAATTTTTAAAATCGGCACAGTAATTTTTGAGTTTATTCATTACAAACACACACACAAAAATACAAATCTTTCCTCTTTTTAATATTAGTATGACTAGCGTCCGGTAATTTTTTCCGAGGGAATGATGTATTTTCCCGGGGTAAAAGGTAGCCTATGTCCTTTCCCAAGCTCTATTCTATCTCTGTACCAAGTTTCATCAAAATCTGTTTAGTTAGTGGTTTTGAAGTGAAAGCGTAACAAACAGACAGACAGATTTATTTTCGCATTTATAATATTGGTAGAAGTATAGTAATGTTATACTAGGGATGTAAGTTTACCAGGAAAGCAGAAATCAACAAAGTTTGTCGCCACCCGTTCACCGACCTAGTTGAGGAGTACCAGGGCATCAGAACTGGGGTGAAAGTTCACCAGCTGGTCAAGGTGAGGCGGCCATTAACGTCTCCACTTAGAACAACTCGCTTCCCGCCTTAAGATCTCTACTGCGGCCGTGTGGAATTGGTGCTTGAGCGAACATTTATTTATTCATCGGGTATTTCAGTGGTGTAAATAGAATCACCAAAATACTCGTAAAAACAATTTTCTTTTTGTTTTTATTTTCTATTTAGGTATTTTTCATTTTGGCAATCTACTTGTCGATTTATGTCATATATTATATAATTTGGTTCTGAACGTTTAATTCGATTCAGAAAGATACTGGACCCGATTAATGGGCGAAGTTACATAATTAATTACCCACGCTCTAACTTAAATATAAAAACCTTAAAGTATATTCTATTCTATTCTATTCTTAAGTGAACCATGTGTATGTGTGTATGTGATTGTCAACTTAAATTTAGGGACATCAAACATTGATTTACGCATAGTTTACACTAATCTATCAGGCATACGTCAGGCATACGAAAACATCCCATTAAAAATTAAGCTGAATTTGTCAGCTGCGCTGCTTATTTTAAATATCATTCATTCAAAATCAAATTCATTCATCCATCTCCCATCCTTTTCGATTCGTATGATAGCGTGATGTTTTTTTCAGTAGCCACTGACACGTGACCGGTACTCTAGTACGCGCGCGCGTAAAAATAAACGACATAAAAATTATTTTTTCTTAAATGGTTTAAATAAAATATATTTTTCCCTACGTCTCAATATCGACTTAACCAACATCTTCTTAACCACAACATAACACATTTAAACACTACCTACATTATTTTCAGACAAAAATGCAAATTAGCATCCAGAGCAAGTATCAAAGCTGGCAAGTCGCAGTGTACAAAGTAAGCTAAGTAATAAGATAATGAACAGGGGTCGGGATGCGAATTAAAACGAGCGCCATGCATCACCTCGGCTATACCTGCTCACATTTTAATAAGAATATTGAAAATGGATGTATTTGAAAATTTGGTACCAATATACTATACGTATACGTATATACATATAGATATATTTTATAATTGTGTGGCTCTCTTCTTCTTCACTCGTATAAAGTTGCCATCATACTCCATTTAAGGGTAGTTACAGGTCAACTGTACATCTGTATACCTAACCAACAACTAGGTACTGCAATTCGTAACATACCCACGTAGGGATTATTGCAATTTCCAAGAACACAGAACATTATATAATAACAGTACTTGTGAATCACAGTCAAGTTGTGATTGTACCAAGAGTATGCCAAAGACATAAGTCTACCAATGGATTAGTTACAAGTATCTATATAGGATGAATCGTTAAAACGGCATCAAATTCTTTAAAATTATGAACGATTGTACATAAGTTTCTAAATAAATGAGTTTTACTAAAAATGCACATACGTGTTCACTTTCTTCTCTGAAACTATATTGGAATAAGAACTTTCAACTTACGGTGCATGTAACAACCATTTAAATATAAAAACAGATTGATAGAGCAGTTTTACTTTGCGATTGTTAGTTTTTTATTCTCACTTTTTATAATATCCCCAGTTAAACTGTGGTAAAGTTTGTCTAGCAAAATGTAAAAAAAAAAAATGCTTCGGGAACGCGACATATCCGTTTTTGTTGCAACAATAAAAAGTTACTTTAATATAAAATTTAATCGAATTATGGCGGAGTTTTTTATATTACTAGTCAGGTTTACATTAATATTGCATTCTAAGCAATAGTGACGTCATAACGAGTTCTTTGTAGTCACAAAGAAAACAGAATACTCGTCCTGCTGAAGTTACAAACTTTTCACTCCTTGTTTATTTAATGAGTGAATCGAGAGACGACTCGTTATGACGTCACTATTTCTCCAACATTGAGCGCGAATGGAACGGAAATAGTGTCTTCCGGCTAGTGCGAATGAGACTTCCGATCAGCTGAGAGTGAATGAATAGATTATCTTAAGAACTCGTACTAATGAAATCGAAATGAAGACGTTCAGAAGTTCTCAACCGTTTTGTTTGAGAGTTTCAAGGCTCTTTCAAGTTCGATGTATTAATTTTTATATTATGAATGTTTTTCTTTGGAACTGTAGTTGAAACTTTAGCGAAGTGAGAGCAAAAGTTTTCTTTACAAGTTTTAATACTGAAACTTGAAGTCTTTAAAATATTTAAGTTGGTTATTCATGGATGTATTTTTTTACAAAACCATAGTTGTGGATAGTTTCTCAAAATAATACTAATTATTGTAAGTAATAAAGTTACCAATTAAAAAAAATTTAATACTCGACTGCTTTAAAAGCGAACTAAAAAGATGAGAGAGAGAGAAAACCTGATGATGTAGAAACATAGTAGCATGTATAATTGAAATTATCTTTTACTATGATTGGAATACCTACTCAATTGTTGTTATATTGTGTCTTGAGCCTGCCAATTAAATGTAGATAGACAAAGTCGTGGAATCTGTAAAAAAAAAACATCCAATCAATTTGATACATTATCGCATTCGGAGGCATATTATTACTATTCATATTTTACTTGCCGCTACTCCTGCTAAATTTATGCCTACGACTTTTGCAATCGGGTAAATATCGTTATTGTCAGTAAATTAAGACTGAAGACTAAAATACCGTATTTTTATTAAAATTATTATTATTATTATTATAAATAGCTCAAAGCCTTGATCAAATTACTACTTAAATTCAATTACTACTTCTAATAGCGTACAAAATTCCAGAATTGGACAAAACAAAACTTTATTTTAAAAATCATTTCCATGTTTTTTTTTACAAAAATACCCTAATTTTAAATTTTCCTCTAAATGTTCATCACATCACCCCACCTACATTTTCCTCACCCATGGGGCTCGAACCTACCCTACAATAGGGTGAATAGACCTTAGTCGACCACACTGGACTAGTGCGGGTGGGTCAGCTTCACAACCTTTGAATTACTTTACTTCCTCACGATATTTTCCTTCACCTTAAGAGCGTCGAATAAACGTGGAATATGAATCCGAAAATCGTAAACACATGACCTGAAACCGCGCTATCCAATTGGAATACAACGGCCGTAGCCACTCGGCCACCGACGGCAATGTAAGACGAAATTATTTAAATAAAATTTCAATCCAAAGCTCCTATCTATACGTATAGATTTATCGGTGAGCGTTTTTCATTAGGCTACGATCACATTAGGCGGCGGACAGACGGCCGGATTATTGGATCCGACGGACGAAGGACTTCGATCCGTTGCCTTTTTTACTTTTTTTTCCCTTTTTCCCGCCCGGGCACCGTCTGGAAAGCCTTTCCTCTTATTTATTGCTTATACGAAGCCCGAATTGGATATTTGTGAAAGGTTGCCCTCCAACTGGAATTATTAGCTTTTTATTTATATGAAGTCTGCGTTCCTTATTTGAAAACGGAGGAGAATACGGAGAATGGTTATTTCGTTTCAAATTGGTTTTTGTAAGCGGCCAGTTTTTCTTGAAAATGTTTTTCGGTTTTTTTCGACGATGTCTTATTTATTCGTTTTCATATATTTAAGCGAAAAGTTTTAAAACCCAATAGCAAGGTTATCGACACATTTTTAAATAATGTTAATTTTTTAAGCTCTTAGAATTTGACGTTTTCGATTAAGGTCTAAATAACAAAATACAAATAGATCGCCTTGATTCAACTCAGAATTTTTTCTCCGATATACCTTAATTTCATTATGATGTTTCCCTTCTATTCCATTAAAACACATTCGCTAATCGAACCCGGCGCCCTTGAATGTAGAGCAATGGTCCTCACAACTACGTCACCAACGATACTCTATTCCATAACAGTATTCTTCTACCAACCTAACCGAGATATCATTATCTCGACTTTAACCCAGGTGCATTTCAAAACTTTTTAACAGTAGTGCTTTACTAAACTTTACGAAAATCTTTTAATTAGCGAGCCGAGTTTTAAAACTCACTAGAGCGTCGTGCAGTCTTTCTTTTTTGAATTTTCGCGCTTTAATTACACTCCCGTAATAAGACGGTTTTGGAACATTTTTGACACTGGCACAAAGCTAGACTGGTAAAAAAAAAACATACAAGTCGTATTAAAATTTATTGAGAACCTCCTCCTTTTTTGAAATCGGTTGGAAAATAGAGAGACACTTGCATGCTGGCGCTATAAATTGCAAGACAGTAAGTATCATTCTAAAAAGCCTTATTGGAAATCTATAACAGATTATAAAAGCTGATAATCTTGTAAGAATTTTATATTATTTTCTTCCATTAAATCATCCATATCTCATTATTCACAACCTAATAAGAATTTCTATCTCAGCCAGCTAACGAAATTGACATCCTCGGACCCCTAATTTGAAAAACTCGCGAAACACATTATACGCAACGCGACTTTCGAAAAAAACTTATCTGAGGAAAGCCACTGTACAATCCATCATCATTATGCCAAAACTCCTGTGCCGAAATTCAATAAAAAAAAGAAGTTTCATTTCACCCCATCTAGCGGCAGATATGCGAACCACGACGACACCCCCTCGCCAGCGGGGGAAGGGGTCGCCACCCCACGTATCCTTTTTTCTTCCCTCCACACCCTTATCCATACCTGAGCTTTCTTTATCCAGCTGAACTTTTTCTTTACGTCTGTCTCTCTCTAACTTACGATTAAGTAGGGGTAAAGAGCGGGTTCTCTCGCTCGGGTGCAAAGAAAAAAATCTGTTTATAAAAATGAGCGTGTAGATGTGTTTGGGGCTATATTGGACGTATTGTGGGGTAATGTTTCATATGCCGAGGGGCGTTTTTTGTATACCAATGCGGATTGAAAAAAAATGCACCCCAAAACCGAACTTTCTTTTAGGTACTGGATATACGTTCGCTTCCAATTTCGATAACAAAGCAAGCATTACTTTTTTTTGTCTGCTCGAAATAATTGTGTGGGTGAGCCTAATTCGTTTTTCGTGAGTTTTTCAAAGACTGCTCCTATCTTTGGCTGTATTATTAATTATTGTGCGATCTTCAGATGTTCACAGATTCACATGCTCCGATGGTCTATAAAGAATTTTTGAAAAAGGAATGCCCTTCCAATTAACGAATGTGAAAGGAAATTGTTAGAAATATTTTGACGTTGATTAAAATTATTTTCCTTTTGTGTGTTTTGACGAGTGAAATAAGAATCATAGCAAATAAAATGGGGTAGAAATATATTTAGAATGAATATACAATTTCCTTATTTAAGCCACTAGTATAGTGTAAACGTAATGCGTAGTGTAATCTGTGTCTTACATAGGTATTTAATTTAACGAAACTTAAAATTAAGATTTTAGAACTGCCATGATATTGATTTTCATGTTATTCGTTCAGAACAATTAAATATACGAAATAATCAAAGTAATTGCTGGTTAAACGCAAAAAGTTTTAATGAATGGGTTGAGAATATTAAAATCTTTTCAGATTTGGTATGGTTTTTTAAAGATATTCAGATACTTTGGCGTTTAAGAAATGAGAATATTTAATTATAGTAAATTAATTGATCGTGGTGATGGTAAGATATTATTAATGATAGTAGTAATTAAAGCTCAAAACATTCACACTTTTGGATCATTTTCTTTAAGTTTTATCGTGATTAATGGATTTGTTTGAATTTTAAACGTCCGTTTATAATATATCTAACAAACATTTCACGAGTTTTCTTCACGAAAAAAAAAAAGATAAAGAAATGCAAATGGGAATGCAATGTGTGTTAGTGCAATTAACAACCGCGAAAATCTAAGAATGTTAATATACCTATAAAAGTAATAAAAATAAACTCAATGTTAACAAAATATTGTATTGTATTGTAACTATTTTATGAGAGAAGAATAAAGAGGATACATTTAAAACTGAAAAAAAGTTATAAAAGCTGGCAATACAAACAAACATATTATAAAAAAACAACACGAAAATAAATTATGCGGCAAATTAACAAACAAACAAACAAACACAAACAAAAAACAAACACACAACAAACTAACACAACAACAAACAAACTATTAGTAACAAACTTACTAACTACCTAATTAAGAAACTATTTTTAAAAGAGGTCAATCAAAAACTCCTACTAATTTGGTAATAAAAAGAGTTTCAATAAAAAAAAGGTCTTTTACTTGAAATAAATTAATCTTTATTACAATCTGTCCACTTAAACGCGTAATCCTTTATCCTTTTATGTGCCAATATGAAGAAAGATCCGGATCCATAACTCTGGAAAGTCTACAAAATATTTTTAATTGTAATCGTCAAATTGTTTTTTTTACTATCAAGGAAGTTAAAGCTAAAGGGTTAGAGCCCGTAAGAAGTGTAGGAGAAAAAATACTTTTTTTTACTAACGACGACTGTACCTTCTTCTTCTTCTATATTTTATTGCACACAAAAATACACAAAAAACAACTATTTACAGCAATGTTAGTGTACAAAAAGCGGTCTCATTTATTGCTAAGGTGTTTTTTTAGGTTACCTCTAGGCTTTAATGAGGCCTAAACAGTCTTGTGATAGATCTATAGATAGAGCGGTATAAAAATACACCAAACCAATATCATGTAGCTGATATTATAATTAGTTCTCGAGATATTTTTTAGCATTAAGCTTCAGCAACAGCAGGAAAATAGCAATATTTAATATATGGATTGTTTTTAAAGCAGTTTATGAACAATATAAATAACGCACAATGCAGTTTATGAAACGGTCTACAGAGTAAGAATCTGGATGAAAATAAATATGCAACTTTAAAATTAATACTTCGAATGTAAATAGATATCAATTTGTTTTAATTTTACGCAGGTAGTTAAAAATTATCAGTTCTAAAAAGTACTTAGTTTAATACATGCGTAGCTTAAAACTCCTGCATGATACCCATTAAAGATATGGTATTAAAATAAAAGTTCCGATAAATCCGCCAATATATAATCCGCCCGCGGGCGGAGTCAAAAGCGCACTCCGTAAACTTCCTAGTCCGCCCATGGGCGGATCCGATTCTCGACTTTAAAATCTGCTTTTTACGGCTAAACCATGAAAAAATCGCTTGTACGGTGTATTGACAAGTGGTAGAGCGTTTATCAAACAATATAATGGCACATTCACTTCACTAGTGCCAGTACAAAAAATTTAAAAAAAAATAATCCGAAAGTGACAGTTTGTATGAGCGTTGTGGAAGTGTTTTGTTTATTTACAATTTATAATAAGAATTTACCACAAATGAGGTCTAAACTCGACTAATAAGTGTTCTAAAGTGAATCAGTGATGTGCCAAAAGAATTTCTAATAAGAATTTATGTGTTTTCCAATCAGAAAAAAATTACGTAAATTTCCTTCGGCATAATGGTAAGTTTTTTCCATTGTTCGATTTTCAGTAGGATAATAACGGATAAATACCGTAATTTACCTAAAAAGCAAACAAAAAACAAATAGTTCAATCAATTATCTGCAATATTCTCATATTTCATCAAGATAACCTATAATTTTGCAGAGTAATCTTGGTTCTTGCAAAACCTTGCAAAAAAAATTGCAAAAAAGAAAGGCGGCCATTAATCCTTGCCGAATTAGCGGTAGTAGCAGAAGTTAGGTGGGTCCGAGCGAAAGGGTTAAGTAGTACTTATGGTTGTTTTTAAAATAAATTAAAGTATTACTTCATACAATTATTATTGCCTAAAATATGTGCTGTGTGGTGAAGCCATGGTTGTCCACGCGGAAGGTTCAGTCATTAAATAGCCATTTTCGTCGTAACACCGGCCAGTAATAAAATAAAATGTGATACTCTCCTTAAATAGGTGGTAACCCATTGTTACAAGCAGACATCAATATGACAACGTTTTATACACCTGCGTTTAAAATATTTTTAGGCGTTACTCAATGTACTCCTACTACGTTTAAAAAATATAGTTTTAATATTATTGCAAAAAACGAAGCATCCGACAGAGCGAGTGATAACTATTTTTAGAATTTTTTTAAATTAGATTTTGTTTTTTTAATTTCTAATACTTGTTCTAGTTTTGATACCCAACTATTGTTAGTGTAGAATAGTTTTTTTTTTATATTATCGTACTAATATTTTATACCTCGAAACTTTCTCGAAAGTTTGTGAGGATATTTAAGGATGGATGTTTGTTAGTTTTTCACGCAAGTACTAAATGGATTTTAATGAAACTTTACAATAATATAATATCATATACATCTCATTGACACATAGGCTACCTTTTACCGCGGGAAAATCCCTCATACCCACGGGAAAAACTGCGGCAGATAGCTAGTTTTTTATAATTTTCACGACACGGTTCGATGTTTTTTTTTTAGATTGAAGGGGGCTTATTATTAGTAGCTGTTGAAGAGTTCATAGTAAAACTTGCATAAGTTCAGATCCTTTTGGAGAAATTATTGCATTGTCATCATAATTATGATAGAAATTAATAAATATATGAAAATTACTTAAACCTATATTCCTAATTTCAAGACTGAAGTAAGTGGGTCAATACAGCAAAATTTTATGACATACTAACTCTCAGCCCGCAGCTACGCCCGCGTTGTTTTTTGAATTTTCCGTATAGTTTCCCGTAGGAATGAGGTATTTTCCCGCGGTAAAATCTATCTATGATATTGACTGGGGACTTGGGGAGTGGGGATATAAGGTACAATCATGCAAAAATTCATTCAAATCGGTCATACAGTTTCGGAGATTAGCCCGCGTACAAACAGACAAACAGCTAACAGAGAAACAAACAATTTGAAAAATATCTGGACATTTTCTATAATAATATCACTTCTTACATCCACCCCCTTGGTTTTTTTTTTTTTCTATGTACAGATTTATTATATAGATTTACATACAGACGTACAATAATTACAGAGAACGTCACTAATTTAAAACATGTATTATTATATTACCTACATTATTACATAGTACATTGTACAACCATGGTACAATAAAAGCTATTGTCAAAATATAACAATTCAAAAATCTAATTCTATGAATGGGGCCCTCAAATAAATCGATCGAGAAGGGTAGTCGATCGATACAAAACACGAGTCAAGTGGTTACCATTCACTTATTATATTTTGATTAGCGATTTGCTATTGTCAATTTCAATTGGGGTTTATCGATTTGATACAATAATTTTATTTATAGGGTAAGTAGCTAAGTACTTAGTACAAATGTACAAATAGGTACATACTTAGTATTTTATTTGACTTATAATATTATAGACTATATAGCTCTGGTTCTGATTATAGACGAGGATTGATTATTATTTTGAATTCATGTTTTGCTATAGTTTTTGAGGTCAGAAGCAAATCATATGAGTAAGTTATATAAGTTATATTCATAAATGATTTTGCTCTTTACTAATTAAACTAACGTATTTTAAAATTGTTACTAATTCAATTACACTAACAGGTAATCGTAATTGTATGGACTTATTTATATCTGAAATAAAAATATTTTATTTTGTTTATTTATTTATATAATACTTAGCTATATTTTAGGATTCAGTGATGTCCAAAACCATAGAAAAGCACTCTGAGCACTTGTTATTCGATTAGCTTTTGAAAATCAAAATTGTGGTCATTTTTTCTCGTCTATAACTATATAAATTTTTACTTTATTTGCAAGTTTAAGGCGCTACAATGTAACTTTCAAAATTAGGACACTCAAAGTATTTATTTGTCAACTTTCGAATATTTACATCACTTCATTAAACTAAAGTTGTAAGAATGTTTACGTTTAATTAAATTTCTGCAATTTTCTAAATTAGTTTACCATTTTGAAACAAAGTAATTTGTGAAAATACTTTTCAAGTTTGATTGCGATAATTTCAGTGTTTTCAATGTAACTCGGGAAGATCGTCTATGGCCAAGTGGCTAGGCCCGTTGACTTCCATTCCGAACTTCGCGGTTTCAAACCTCGGCACGTACCAATGTGTTTTAGATTTTAGAAGTACGTTTATTCGTCGCTCTTACGGTGAAGGAAAACATCGTGAGGAAACCTGCACACACTAGTGAAAAAATTCAAAGGTTGTGTGTGAAGTTGACCAACCCGCACTGGGCCAGCGTGGACGACTAAGGCCTATTCACCTTGGTATCAGGGTAGGCTCGAGCCCCTCGGTGGGGACATATATGAGCTGTTGACGACAATGGAACTCTCCAAATAGTTTATTTTTACATACTTATTGAGACATAATAATATTATGTTACGAAGATTTCAAAATTAAATGTGTACGAACAAAAATGAAATGCATTCATTTCATTGCATGAAATACGGACTAGTAAATTGAAAATACTAAACTAAATGAAAGTAAATTAAAATAAAATAACAAAATTGATATGCTAAAACAAGCTAAACTTTGAAATAAAATTAATTTTACATTTAGTTTCTGCTATACCGCTACATAGTATTATAAACTAGATAATAAAAATGTTACAGCATTTATGACACTCTTTCTCTAGAAGATACTCACATCACAAGCTCATAAAATGTAAATCACTGCTCCTATACTTATATTAGCACTAAAAAGTTGTCAAACCATAACTTGTTTAATTAAGATGATAATAAAATGTGATATAAATGTAAAATTTCGTGGGAAGAAGCCCGCCAAGGCGTCCCATATTCAATTTATACCAAAATCATACAAAACTAACCTAATTTACATACGGCGACACGAAAACTGAAAAGAATATGCAAAATTACATTTAGCTCCGAGCAATAACGAATGCAACTTATTAAGGACTAGTTTGTAACAAAAAAGTTCTTAAATTTCACTTCCTTATAAATATTTATTCTTCAAATGATATGCAAATCAGCATAATTATAGGGCAACTCAAGAAATGGGTTAACTGATTTGCATACTGTTGCTAAGCATTAATAACGTCGTATGTACAAAACTGCAATTACACGATTTTTTATTTTAAAATAGAATGGCATTTAGTTTTTATTTAAAAGTGACCTAACGTGCGTTCTAAAAAATAAAATTTCTATTAAATTTGCAAATTTCACACCTTGAGTCGGGGCGCGACAGGTTCTTAAGACTTTAAAAAAATAAAAACTTGTCGCTGTGACGTGGTTTTTTGTTCCCGATAATGCTTGTAATTTTCAATTTAATATATGCACATCGCTCGTTAGACAATTAGCGGGCAGATGTCTCATTGAAATTTATTTCCTATCGGTGTGTGTTACTGTGGGAACTGAGCTTCCGTAAGTGTATCTAATTTATGTGGCAGTTTTTCTACGACAGTGTTGGCCTTTTGTCGTTTTGTATTCCGTATTTTTGATAAGAAACTTTTTAAAAACTGTGAATGAATTTTCTATCATTGATGTTCTACATTAGATTTAATTGTGCTGTTTCTACAGGAACTGGTAAGGAAGACCTCTTTGCTTTGTTATTTTGATATACTTTAAAGAAAAAAAAAATTAAACGTAAGTAAAGGGTAAATATAAATTAAAAATATTTATTTCACCTCTTCACCACAAAATAATCCAATATTGAAATCCTTTTATTAATAATTTAAAATATATTTTTATTTACCTATTTAACCAATTTAAATTTAAAAGTTTATTAGGAAAAAAATCGAAATCTAGTGTAAAATAAATAAGACTTCTGTTAATCCTACAGAACTCCAACGCAAAATGTGTTCAGTACATACGAACGTGTCCAGTACATAAGAACGTGTCAACTTTTTATTTTTTATCGGTCTAAGTCGTTTCCTAGACAGCCATCTTTAGATATTTTAAACTGATGATTGTATGGAGCGATAATGATGTGTGGTTCTTAATAATCGTATTCATAGTTTCCATGTCGTAAATAAAGTTTTTCATAAGCAATAAGTGTCATTGAACTATCTCATTTTCTTGGGTGTAGAGTACCTACTGTAGAGTAGGTAGGTATTCATTTTGTTACTTAGATATATTGTAACGTTGACAAGTATGCGGGATAATTTTTAATTCCACAAAGAATATGAAAAAAAGAATTAAATCATATTTTCACAATAATAACCCTAACTCTTCAATTTTGACTCCACAGTCAAAAGGCGATAAAAATATTCAAATCACTAAACTAAACATTTTGAAAAAAGAAATTTAATAATGTCGCAAAAAAAATTACCAGCTGCATTCGTATTTCTAAACTAATGATTTACTATTATTCATAGCCTTACCGGTTTTTAGTAGAAAAAAAACAAAATAATACCGATTTAATGATATGCATGTTCTATTTTTGAGACAAGTAAAAAAACAAAACTGTCTATGAATGGGGGATGTTTTTTTAAATTTGAATATGGAATGTCGTTCACAGGGATATCTGTTACCTATTTATATTCCAAGGAGCTGTTTTGTCTCTCCCTTTTGAGATACTTATTCTAGTTCCTATCTTTAAGATTACCCTACCTTGTAAGATGTTAATTTATGCTAAATATAACGTTAATGGATATTTAGGTGGTTTGAACTTAGTAGGATTTTCCCACGTAAGTGTCTAATGGAAGTTTAATTATAGTGTTTTGTGAAATGAGAGAATTTAAGTAGTGGTGGGAGATGAGATCTTAAAGATTATTTCTCAATGCAATTTTACACGTATAGGTAATTAAAATGTTATTTGTACCTACTACACATCAATAAGTAAACAGAAGAAAATCAGTATATCCAAAGTTAATAATATGCATTTCTTTACTAACAGAAATAAAAAATAAATCTATTATTTTGCATAATATACTAGAAGTTTTATTTTGAAAGATAGGTTACTGACGTACTTAACATATTTATTAAAATATTTGACACAGATCAGATTCCTAATGATTGACATATTTATTTTTTTGGTCGGTTGAAAAAAAGTGTTATATAAATTGCTTTTACTTACCTATTTACTATTAAAATTATCTACTTTAATTATTTAAGGAATATTAAGATAATTATAACGCAACCACGCCATTCGCTCCGGTTACAGTTCAAAACTAAGCAACCCTTTTGCGTATTTGCATAAACTTTTTTTCTTACTTCAAAACCTTTTTTCTTGCTTTTGTCAAAGAGCCCGTTGCGATTATTTTAAAAGTGAACAATGTGGAGTTATTACAGTTTATCGTGTTGCGATGTTAATTCGTTTTTTGTTACAATATAACAGTTTTGGTCTTTGAGATTCAAAGGTGTATTTGCAGATGTTGGTATTTTGTGATTTATTTATTTTTTTACTGGATTAAACCAACTCAGTAGGTAAGCGGTAGAATGGTTGTCTTGATTTGCTAAGGCCTCGGATTTGATTCTCGAAAAGAGCGTGTAAATACACACACTATAAAAAATAGATTATAACTTATTGTTTGTAATCATCAAAATATCTAGCGAATAGAGTCACAGAAGAAAATGTGAGACGAGCGACGCGGGACGACGTGCTGAAGGCTGCGCGCGTGCGCAGGACCGTCACGACGGAGGGAGTGGGCGTGCCTGGCGAGCCGCAGCCGTTCTACGTGAACGAGAGGCTCACCCGCTACAATCGCGGCCTGTTCAACCGAACTCGGAAGGCCCGCAAGCATGCGGACTGGAAGTACGCGTGGACGAAAGACGGGAAAATTTTCGTCCGCCGAAGTTTCGGGGCCCCCCTGCACCGCATAAGGTCCGAAACCGATCTCGAGGCGGTTTTTGGCCCAGACACGATTCGCGCTTTGGATGCCCACACCGGAGCCTAGGGCTTTGCCTGCTTAATTTAATTTTGATGTTTTCTTTTTTCACTGTTTGTTTTGTGTATTATGTACCGATAGAAAATTCATTTTACTACTTTGTATACTGCTATGCGAGCATTCCCCTGTTTTGCGACTTGCTGCTACCGTCGACCTACATGTCAAGCGTATTGTTTTACTATTGTCCCTATATATTATCATTTTCATCTCATATCTATCCCTGCCCTCGTTGTCATATATATCTGTGTAAAAATATAATTCGTACGTACTATTTAAACAGCCAGTATTTATTATTTTATAATATCACTCTAACTGCAGAACTCATGCGGAATTCCATCGGAACGCATTTTGACTGTGTCATAACCAATACACCCTATCCAAGATATCTACGTATAGTACACTATAATTATGTTATATCTGATGGATAAAAAACGTAGACTTCGAGTTGGGCTATTCAATGCGGGATCGTTGGGTAGTCGGCATGACGAATTCCTAGTGGCCATGCAACGTCATAGTGTGGATATCATGGCCATAAACGAAACATGGTTGAGGCCGGGTGAAGAGGGGCGCGCCCCCGCGGTGCCCGGTTACCGTCTGCGGCACATCCCGCGCCCGACGGATGTCCGTAGCCGCGGTGGGGGCGTAGGCTTTTACATCCGTCGAGGGGTCTCCATTCGAGTCCTGGCACATCCACCTACCTCGCAAGTGGAACAAATGTGGCTGAAAATGACAATAGATGGTCGTAAACTCTTGGTGGGCACAGGATACAGACCTCCATGGCTAAATATCCACACATTCATCGAGGCGTTATCGTCATCCTTAGAGGCTTTCGCATGGGCGGACTACACTATTTTATTAGGCGATTTTAATATAAATATGTTTGACGTAAACCATTGTTCAAAATCACTGTTAGATTTCCTGCAATGTTTTCGACTTACCCAGCTAGTAAACGAGCCAACCCACTTTACATCCCATAGCGAGACACTAATTGATCTTGTTTGTACCGATATAAAGGGAAGCACTATAACGGTTGATTACATTAAGGAACTAGGTAACCACGCTTTTGTATTTTGTCAAGTAAATATACCAAAATTTAAACTCACGCCTGTTAAAATGACGCGTCGAATAATAAAGGACATTGACGAAGATTACTTCAGAAAAGACCTTACATCTATGGATTGGAAATATATCTTGACCCTCGCTGACGTGGATGAAATGGTATTTTATTTCAATACTATTATGATTTATCTTTTTAATGTGCATGCTCCTCTAAAAGTTATTAATATTAGGTTCCAACAATATCCGTGGATCACTTATAATATAAGGGAGCTAATGAAACGTAGGGATGAAGCGTACTCTATAGCAAGAACAAGCAGCGGTACCCAGGTCCAAAAGGAATTTTATAAGGATTTAAAATATGCTGTCGAGGGAGCCATAGTTAGGGAAAAGCGGGCTTATTTTGACCAGTACGTAAACCTAAATAAAAATGACCCGAAATCTATGTGGAAACACATAAAGAACAATGTTAAAATCAAAGATAAACCGGAAATGCCTACACATATATTTAATGACCCAAATATAATTAACGATCACTTTATGGACGTACCTGGTAATAATACAGTTCCAATATCCCAGTTAACATTTTTTGAATTCCATAATAAAGTCAGTAACAATTTCATATTAAAAAAGGTAGAAGAAAAAGATATATTAAGGATTATAAAATCACTTAAGTCGAAAGCCACTGGAAGTGACGGCATTTCGTTAGAAATGGTATTATACACATTACCAACTACCTTGCCCGTCATCACAGAAATAGTGAATAGATCGATAGATACGGATACATTTCCCACCGAGTGGCAAACAGCATCAGTCAGGCCCATTCCAAAAAACTCAAATCCCTCTACACTAAAGGATCTACGACCGGTTAGCATCTTACCCCCCGTTTCGCAAGTATTGGAAAAGGTAGTAGCTGAACAATTGAAGAAGTTTATAGAAGACAACAATATACTCCCGACCAAACAATCTGGCTTTCGTAAAGGCCATAGCACAACGACTGCCATGCTCCAGGTGGTAGACAATATTCTCACTGCGATGGATGCTGGAGAGGGTACATTACTTACATTACTAGATTTTTCTAGGGCTTTCGACTGCATAAATGTCCCTTTGTTATTAGCCAAGTTACACTACTATGGTTTTAGCACATCCGCCGTTAAATGGTTTGATAGCTACTTCAAATATCGGAACCAATATGTTGAATTATGTGATGATGGAGGGAACTTGTCGCGATCGGCTCTGAAACGTGTTAAGCGGGGTGTCCCACAGGGCTCAATATTAGGGCCCCTTTTATTTATTATATATAGCGCAGACGTTGTGGAAAGTATTGAAAACTGTGACTATCATATTTATGCGGATGACATTCAGGTTTACATCTCGTGTAAACCTAATGATAGTCAATCAGCTGTAGCTAGGTTGAACGAGGACTTAGGCCGAATTTCAGCTTGGGCGAAAAACAACGCACTGGTGCTGAACGGGTCTAAGTCACAATATATGATATTAGGTACAAAAAATCAAATTAGTAAAATAGCGGCTAAAGGTCTTCAGGTCTCAATAGACGGAGAAGCAATAGAACGGGTGAAGGTGGTCCGTAATTTGGGATTGTTATTGGACGACGAGCTAAGATTCGAAAATCATATAAATAATACAGCAAAAAATTGTTTTTATCGCCTGAAAGTACTTTATCACATTAGGGACTCTTTAAGTATTGACACTCGTATTAAACTTTGTGATTCACTAGTTTTAAGTAAATTTAATTATATGGACGTAGTATATGGGCCACGCCTACTTGCACGGTCGTCAAAATTGGTCCAACGGGTACAAAACGCGTGTGCACGATATTGTTTTAAGATCCCTCCCCGCGCGCATTGCACTCCTTACCTCAACGACGCAAACTTGCTTAATATGAATAATCGTAGGAAATTACACTTGGCTACCTTACTATTTAATCTAGTGAAATATCAGATGCCTATCTATCTGTACAAGAAACTCGTTTGGTCACGTGATGTGCAGTCGTATCCCACTCGTTCCTCCGCCTACTCCCTCGACCTGCCGCGCCACCGCACAGCCGCATTCAGGGGCAGTTTCAAGTATGTCGCGACCAAGTGTTGGAATGATCTGCCACCACCCATTAGGAATCTGAAAACAACAAACACGTTTAAAAAATCTTTTAAAACTTTTACATTCCATTGTCAAAGAAACAATTAGTTTTTACGATTTGTTACTGCGAGCTTATGATGAGTATGTGGTTTTCTCGATATGTTTTAGATGTAGTATACTCTAACGTACCCCAAAGTTGTAGACCACAGGTATGGCGGGACAGATCATCTCAGTTTTCTATTCCTCAGGCTGGGCAAATGCCATGTGTGGTGGTTGAGCGCGGACGGATCACGCCGGATTGCTAAAAAAATAATACAATTAATTAGTTATAGCGTATTTTTAAGGGTCTTTTTGGCGTGTAATTTGTTAGTTTTTTACGAATCATAACCTTGTCACTTATTCTGTTATAAACTTTAGCTTACCTTGCATTATCTTCCTTAGGTCATAGTATTTTCTAAGGTTAGGTTAGTGATAACCACTTCTTTTCACAGTATAATGTGCGTGATAGTTTTTATAGAAAATTCGTTTACGTAACGCGTTCGTCTAGCGCTGAGGCAGCGCGGTAAATGAAATGAATGATCGCAGGCGTCGTCAATCGCCTGGTTGAGTTATGCTTATCTTATATCATACTACTAGCGTTATTGGTGTAGAATTATACAATATATTTTTATGTATGTACCTATAATAATTAATCAACTTTTATTAGCAGTAATTATGTATGTATACCTAATCTATTTTTAGTTATTATTGTAAGTTTATTCTATTTTATTTATTTATTTATTTTTAAATAACGGGTAACGTGTTGCGTTGTGGTGGTCCGTGACGCGACCATTTAGGACTCACGGAAGATCAGCGCCGTGGCCCAGCCGGGCGGCGGCATTACGCTGAGTGGGGCCCTTTTTGTGTGGGTGTCGCAACACAGATGGATGTTCGCTCGCACGTAGTTGTATTGTTCGTGTTCATGTATTAGTGTTAAATTATGTAGTTTTTTTTTTTTTTTTTTTCTTGTCTTATTGTTTTCTGTGTTGTGATGTCCTACAAATAAAGTTTTTCTATTCTATTCTATTCTATTCTAAAATAATAGTACTAAATAGAGCTTAAAGTCTAAAAGTTTTATATCGTGTGTCAAATTCTCAACGCAAAATTTTATATTACAACTAGCTTTTCGCCCCGTGGCTCCGCCCGCATTAACAGATTTTTCCGTGGAAATGAGGAAATTTCCGCGGTAAAAGGTAGCCTATGTGTTATTTTAATTTATAAGCTGTATTATTGTAAAGTTACATTAAAATATATTCAGCGGTTTTTACGTGAAAGGGTAACAAACATGCATCCATGATGACAAAACAAACTTTAGCATCTATAATATTAGTAGGATAAAATATACTTCATTAATCGTTTGATCAATAGTAATACAGTAGAATATCACATGAAAATTAAGGAAAACATTTTAAATACTTCTAAGTTTTTTAACTGAACAATAATCGGTTAGCAGATAAATTAAACCTAAGTACAGGGTAATTTTGCAGCAAAGTAAAAAGTTGACAACCTCTGCCCTCTTTCAGCCAACCACCGAATATTAAAAATAAACGCCGCCCGTCTGCAATTTGTCCCTTCAAAGCAAGGTGAGGACAAAAACAGGATTCTTTGAAACAGGAAAGAAAAAAAAAACAAAATAGTTCGCCGAGCAAAGGGTTAACCCGCACACAGCCCATTAAGTGACGAGTTGTGATTTGTGTGAGACGTGCCAGTGTTTTATTTTCAAATTAAAAATGTCTTTTAAAAAAAGAGAAAATAATACGTTCGGTGTCGGCGTAACGTAAATTTACATGAACTTGGAATGAAAAAAAAAGTAAAACGTACTCCACCGCATGTCATATATGTCATGTCTATAATATAATTGTAATTGTGCATGTTGTAATTACCTTCAAGAAAATATACATTTTATCTCCTACTTCAATATTGTAAACAACATTTTTATCTGATGTATCATTCACTGGTAATCCTTAATAAATAAATACCTACCTATGATTATAGACGTAATGTAATTAAATTGCGAAATACTGCAGCAGTACCTAGGTCTTATACACCTAGTAAAGCGTTTCTCGTGGCACTCGTGAATTCTCGTGCCAGAGAAAAATATTTAATTTTATTTATGGAATTTTAACTTTTTAAACCGCATGCACGCGACGATAGAAGGAAATACTCCAGGTAACCTTTTGTTTTATTTGCTGCCAGCTCGCTTCAAAGGCTAATGCGAACTTTCTAAATATTAAACGCGCTTTCTTTTTTGTTATTCTATTTGAATAAGGAAGCTTGTCTGAGTACACATCGTATACAGGGTGTTACTATCAACAACGCAACGTATTGACATACGTAAAAGCTAAGCGAATTTGTTTCATGTTACACACTAATGCCAATAGGCAAAAAAAGTCATAGCAGTATTATCGCAAACAAATTTATAAACTTTTTTTTACTCCCAATTAAAAGAAAAATGAACTTAAATTAAAATAGAGTTACTTTTCCATTCGGCCTAAATGTTGGCAAAATAGGTTAGTTCATAAAAAAAAAGTACGATAAAATGTTTTAAGCTTCAGCGAAGTTGAAAAGTAATCTTTTTAATTAGGTAAGTAATTTACTTATAAATAAATATAAATTTATTTATTTTATATCATATTTAAGATTATATTAAAGGCGAAATATGTTATTCGTGGAGACTAATATTCATTCGTAGAAAAAAGGCAGTACATCGTTCTCTATACATTATGTAACAACTAAAATAACATCTCAACTTACCTGCCAAGTTTGAAAATCCATATAATTATTTCATTTATACTTATAAAAAAATCTGTATACAATCCTGACACCCGATATAATGCGCCGTATATAAGCCCGCATATAAAATTGAACGCATTTTTCGCAAACACGCCTAAAGAGAGGGTGAGGTAGAGGGTCGCAGTAATGGCTGACTCCGAATGTCGCGAGAATCCATTTTGGCCCTCCCCCCCCCCGCACAAGTCGCGAGTGCGATGTGAGGGATTTTATAGGTACTTTTCAATAGTCTTTGGCATCGGGATATCGTCAAGGGGTTATCGAAGGACTTTTTTTTGTTTTTGCAATAGTTTTTTATTGACCTTCGCTGTCGTGTCGTATTAATGACGTAATTTTGAAAGTAAAGGTACTCTGGAAGGATAAGGAAATTCTGGAAGATATATTACTACCATTACTACGTTAAATAGGTACCTACAGAAGTCAGCCTATGCGGCTGGACACTTGCACTTCGAAATTCACCCCTACCGCTACGGAATACGGGCGCTCTCAAGGCCAACATGTCTAGCCGCATGTGCTGGCTACTGTACTTATAAAATTAATAATCCTGTGAAAATATTCAATTCAAGGTCATCTGACTTCAAACTAGACAGTGCTTGTTATTTAGGTTTGACTAATTTATTTATTTATTTAACAGTTTATTGTACACCATACAAAGGACAATCAATGTAGAGAGACGACACAACAGGTCTGCTTTTTTCCAAAGAAATATCAAATATCTTACTGCAGACCCAGACAAAATCTTGACTAATTTTTCGCCCCTCAGCTTCGCCCACTTTTTTACCGAGGGAATGACATGTTACGCTGCAAAAATGTCTACAATCCTGTTGCTGATTATAACAAAATTATCCAATTCAGTGCAGTCATTCTGAATTTTTGTGCGTACATACACCGTATTTGCGTATTTTTGCTTTTTTTAGGTACCATTTCGACAATTCATTTTTAATAAGGTTAGTGTTTCATTAGTAAATTAGCGATAATTTCATAATAACCATCTTGACTCCCAAAGAAATGTAAGCTAATAAAAAAGCCCTCTACTCTATAATTATCACGAGGGTATCCCTAAAAAAAATACCGCGTCATTAAGTAACCGATCTGCCAAATTAGTGATATCTTAGGGCTGCCTCCCCGGCTATTAACGTGTTACAAACCTATAGACAATTATGTCTATTCCCCAATTTTTACCAATTAAAATTGGGTTAGCGACTCTCAAAGTTTAAACTTCTTCTGTTTGTTTGTAATTGTACCTGTTATAAAATAAATAAATAATAAAATTAAACAACGGAAGAAAATCACCGACATAACTCGTAGAATCGCTACAATTAATTAACAGTGGGCGGGGGCACATTGCACGCAGAACCGATGGCCGTTGGGGCAAAAAGGATTTGAATGGCGGTCGCGCGCCGGAAGACTTAGCGTGGGCAGAGCCCCTATCAGGTGGACCGACGATCTGGTGAGGGTCGCCGGAAGCCGCTGGATGCGGGCAGCGCGGGACCGATCATTGTGAAGATATTTGGAGGAGGCCTTAGTCCAGCAGTGGACCTCAAACAAACAAATCATATACAGAAATCCTCCCGTTATACCTTCAGCGGACATACAAGAGTTTGAGAACCATAGCCGTAGGTAATTGTGTATAAGTTGTTGTGATAAAGTTTCGTTGTAATAAAAGAGGCCCTTAGGCTGCCTTGGCAGTGACATCTTATTAAAATTCAGCCTAAGGCCAAGCACTGTTCAGTTTACTGAAGATTACACTAGCGGACAAAATAAATGGATCTTGTGAGGTCTGAACACGGTTGGAACCTTTTGCATGAGTATTTTGAAAAGATGCAAAACTTAAAATGTGTGTATAGACACACGCCGTTATGAAAGTCACTTCTTTTTGTAGTAAATTTTACATACCGTTTTTTCAATGTCAAAAAATAAATAACATTGCATAGAAGCTGTTAGAGCTGTCAGAGTATCGTCATCATTTTAGCTTGTGGTTAGGCGTCCACTACTGGACAAAGAGCTCCCGCAAAGATTAAGACAACGAATGGTTTTGTTCTGCTCTTTTGCAACTAGTACATTAATCTACATATAGTAAATTGTAATGTTTTTTCAACAGTACAAGTACCTACTCCGAAAATATTTTTTAAATTATCTTATTATAAGATGAGATAATTATAAAAGCGTTATAGTAGTTATCTTACAAGTGGAATATCATTATATTAGAAATGTAACTATTCTAAAACTTATGGGATTGTTTTCACTGTCCAAGAGTGTAACACGTTACCTTTGGACTAATTTTCTGAATTCCCTTTTTATTTCATTTCAATAAAGCGCAATGTTGACGAGTAGTCAGTTGGAAATATTTTTGTTGTCTACCCTCCTTTGCTGAAGAAAATTCCGCCATTTTGCCCTAGCACAAAAGCGTTTGTCGTTTAAAAGAGTTTTTCAAAAAGAATTGTATTAATATTTTCCTAATATCGCGAGTGGGGAGGGCCGGGCAAAATTGGATGTTATTTGGTATAAATTTTATATGAGTTGCTCTCCCCCGCGTCACCCCCAACGTTTTGAGTATGTTTTTACGTTTTCATCTTATTCTGTCAGATTCCCAAATAATTCTGCGTCTGAATTTTTGTTATTAAATTCTTGAATGTTTGTTTTATTATAAGATTTTAAGAATGGGTAATTAATGCCATGTTGCATCTACTTAATCTGATTAACCCTGTAATCTTTGTAATTAACGTCCGATTTATATATAGAAAAACGGGGCTTTAAGTTTTATGTATTAAAGAGTTTCTGATCATAAATTAAGCATATTATTATACTAATTAAATCGTTGCTTTTGTGTCTTAAAGTAAGTTCTAATTGACTTTTGTTTATCATTCCCACAACTCTTACGGGCGGATACAAAAAAAAAATCAGTACAAATAACTAGAAGAAAAAAACAGCTAAGCAAATTCACATGCTTATTCCTAAAACAGGTGAATAACAGATGTTAAGATACCTACCGACAAAAAACAAAATATTAAAAGAACAAAAGAAAAAATATACGCTCTATTTCCAATACAAAGATCGTCTTTTTAGATTGAAGTGAGCTCAAAGCTCCTTATCTCTCCCTTAGACATTGCATATATATAGAGGGGGAGGCAAAATACCATTAATAAAGGGATTATACAGGGTGGTCGAAGAATAATTTTGAAGAAACCGCTTGGGGGCAAGATTTATCGAGTGTTTAGCATAAGGCCTGATGCGCTTTCCCTTAATTTTTCATTGAGCTAAGTGCGCTTAAGGCTTTTCGATTTTATTAAGAACTCTTTGGAAAGTGTGCTTAGTGTTTTTTCTTTCTCTGATTCAGTCGTCATTACGAAAAAGGGCGCATGTGTAAACATCGTTATACTGTGGAAACTTTTCTCTAAATTTTGAGAAAATTTGTCAGATACGGCCTTTTGTATTACGGCGGCAAAATTTATGTTTTTATTTTTTATTGTTTATGCTCGAGTCGAAAAAGTACGACCAAAAAGTTTCACCGGACTTGCGGGGGAGCGGAAGACAAAATTATGATAAATAGTCATAGATTTTAGGATTATTCACATAAAAATTTAGATGAAATTTCGTTATAAAAAAATTATCACAAACTTCAAAATCAATCGAATTTCATTTTTTTTAACTTTTGGTCAGTCTTCATATTATTATAATGGTGAGTTCAACAAAGCAACATGCGTTTTTTTCTGTGGAAAGAAGCTCGCCTAAGATACTCATTTTCAGAATACGCTACAGTTAGATTATGAAAGTCGTTATCATAGTATCAAAAACCGTTACTGGGATTTGAGAAGTGCTGAAAAATATATATTTCTTTCCAAGAAAAAGAAACAAAACAAAATATTAACTGGCTCTATTTCCAGTTCGATAAAGCTTAATACGTTGATAGTTTAGTTTAGTTTTATTTATCAGTTATCACATACTACAAGATTATACACGTTTTTACAACTGTATAAAAAAGTAAAGGTTAAGTTAAAAATAAAAAAATACTTTCTCTATTGGACTAAAATATAATAAAATTGCGTGATTTTTAGACTTTACTATGTTATTATCGAAACCAGTAAAATATCATAGTACCTACATAAGGCAGCTTAAAATCACACTTACAATAACCGAAAACAAATATAACTTAGAACGGCATTCCAGACCGTTTTCTCGGAAAATTTGATTACGGATCGTTTAATCAAATTTCCTTAAAAACATCTCAATCATGTTCCCGCAAATTATTAGCATTAATCAAACCAATCCGAGTGTGGTGGAATAAATCTATAGAGCTGATGATCAACTTTGCTCAGAAGAGTAAAATAAATTTTCTAGTATAATTTTACCTATACTATTTACGCTTAAGACGTTTGGCAAGACGACCAAGACCAATGACCACCAAAAGGGAAAATAAATACAATAATATGCATATTTTAACTAATAATTTAATTGTCTAATTCAGGAATTTACTCAACTGACATGATGATAGTTTAATAATTTACTAACACACATTTTCACGGGTTTTCTCCTCGATTTAGTTTTAAATTGAGCTTACCAATATTTTGACCGGGTTACACCGATCATGGTCACGGCAGAACAGTTCTCAATTTAAAATGAAATCGTGGAGAAAACCCGTGAAATTTTGTGTTAGTGCAATCAACAAACCCGAAAATCTAAGAATGTTAATAATAACTTGTTTCATTTGTCCCTATTACTACATGGCAAAAAAGGCAATAATATAACATCTTAATAACATCCACACTGCTTGACTAGTTTTGATTTAGTTCCTTGATAATATTTTTACTTAAAGGGTGGTTTCTGGATCTCAGTTGAAGCCGGTTACGCAAGTGAAAGTATCTGCCTTTTATTTGGGTAGTAGTAGATGCACAAGACTAAACAGAAATGATAATAAGCTTAGAAACTCTGTACCTATATAAATTCAAAATAGATTCGCCAACTTATATTACATTTTCAAGTATAATAATAATAATAATTTTGATTCATCAATTTTGCGACACAAGCGTAGGTCAATGAAAAAAGATAAAACATGTATTATCAGCTCTATATAAGTCTACTTCGGAAGACAAAAGCGCGCAGACTAATTGATAATTACCAAGCATTACCGTACCCTCGATTTGTTCGCGACGACGGTAAAAATTACCCCCTCCCAGGGGAAGGGAGGGGCGCTGATTTTTTCATCGCATTTCAGCCGCAAATCGCAGGTAGCGACGATTAGGAAGATGATTTATCAGGAATTTGTAGCATTTGGTATTATTGGTTTTTGAATAATTGGTTTTTTGTCGGTTATCGCTTTTTTAATTATTTGGTTCTATTGTTGCAATAAAAGATCGGTGAATTTGAATATGTAGATTCTATAAAATAAAAATGTTTTCGTTGTTTCAGGTAGTAAGAAATGAGGTGCAAAATGAAGAAACTTAACAAGGGTACCTAAAGTTATTCACTAAGTAGGGGAGCGAGGGGCTTGTTGTAACAGGGGTAAGTAGTAACAGGCTCTTTTCACTGGGATCTTAAACTTTATTAGTGCATTTCTTTGACTCAATTTGATCTATAAACCGCGCCGCATCATGTTGCCATAGCGAGTGTCCCGCCGGCCAGCGCAATGAGCTGAAGTGTGCATGAGCTTCATTTTTGTCAGGTAATATAAAATTGTACTGTCGTAAAATTTTGGTTTGCGTTATTATTATCGACAAATTTCAAACTATCTATATCTTATTTACATTCAAATTTATCTATCTCTGATAATGTGTAACAGTTTTTAAGATTGCTAAATTGTTTAAATAATTATCTTGATAAATGTTCAAAATCATACCATGGGGTTAGTTGTAACAAAATTCCGGGGCTTGTTGTAACGTGTTATAACAAGGCAAAAAGAAGCTTTACAAAAGGAATATAAGGAAATTACGAAGTATACCTTAGATATACATAATTTAATTATTTAATGAAATTTATAAGGGCCATGATGATTAAAAGTAGTGTTTAACTAAATAAAACTGTTAATTACTAAATAGTTAGGTGTTGATTACTTAGAAGTGTATTTAAGTTGATTTTTTTAAATAATTACATAATAACTACTTTAGGAAGATGCCAATTTTGTTAAAAATAAACAAAAAATAAATGATTAGAGGTTGATTAGAATACATTGTTGTTTTTTTTTGTCGTTACTACTTGCCCCGGTAGACGTTACAACTTGCCCCAAGCACGAGGTAAGTTGTAACACCGCACTTCTTCTAGAAAATATTTGATTGTAAAATAATGACCAATGGTTATGGTATTATTTTTGCTTGATTAGGTAGAGGAAGAGTTACAGCATCCATCAATCCTTATTTAGTAGCAATTTAATCAATGGATCTCAAGATATATTAGTTTTCATGAAAACTGTTACAACAAGCCCCTCGCTCCCCTACCTATTGTAAAAGTTATTATAAGTTTGTGAATTTCTATTAAAGAATATTTTAATAAAATAAACGTATTACTGTAATAAATGAAACGTTGGTGCTGAAAGACGAAGATATTGAGTTTTTATAAGTTTATATAACATGATAAAAATATTTTAGATCGCAAATAAAATAATATGTAAAATAACCTAGTTTTTTTTTCTGACCAATGCATCAAAATCGTTTTAGTAATATAAACAATATTTCAGAAACTAGGGTATATAGAGATTTAGCAGGTAAAACCTGACCAAGAAGAATTTTTTACTTTCTACGAATTTTCGCAATATGGCGAGGTTTTTAATTTTTCTGGTCAAACTTCACATTGAGATGAATTTATTTAAGTTTATTAAATTTACAGGGGTTTTGAAAAACATACAGGTTCAACCTTCTACCGAAGCCAGTCAATTTCAAAACTTTATGGCGAAAAATAAAGAATTTTCCAATTCCCCATGATCCATGACAACGCGTCGCCATGCTACCATGGGGTGGCACCCTAACGCGGAAACTTTGCCATCACGACAAACCTCCATATTTTTTATATATTGTTTTTTTAGTGCCAGTTTCTAACCTGTGTTGCCAAAGTAATAAAGTTTTATTTCCAGTATTTTCATTTTTGCTGAAAATTTCAAATAGATTGCTGAAAGTGGTATTTCAACCCGACTACGGCGAAGCCAAAAAACAAGGTTTATTAAATATGTTAAAATTAATCATCTTTAACTAATATTTAAAATTAAGGTCAAGAAATAGATAAACCCGCGTTTTAAAACTTTACATGCTTTACAATATTAAACGGTATGAAAAAAATTAATTAAATGAAAAATGTTCATATTATACGTACGATGTGTTTATGGGTTTTGAATATTTGTATGTATTGTATTGTTATATTATTATATTTGGTCAACATTGGGTTACTTGGGACATTGTTATTATTAGAAAAGTAGAAAATAATTTTTAAAAACTATTTTGTTAGTTACCTAATACCTAACTTAGTATTTCAAAAATATTGAGTCAATGTGCCAATGACTAATATAGTTTTTTTTAATTAACAAATTAACATATCGAGGGTCGCCTGTGAAAACCCGATAAGTACCCCAATTTGGCAAAATGAGTTATTTATACTACCATAGAGTACTTTTCGAGCTCTTTTTAATGGTGTAGTCCAGTAATCGATATTTAAAGTGTAAGGCTTTAATCGTTATGTCAAAACCCAATATCTTATACCCTTTTTATGGACTTATGAGAAGAAGAATACTTTAAAGTGTGTTATACGTCCAAATTAATGAAATATTTTCTAGCAGAATCAACTATAACTTGTTATGGGCTTTTTGAAAATAGTATTTACAAAACAATAACCTCCATTCATAGAGGCAAAACCCATTAAAGTGAGTTATAAATACAAATATTGTATTTCTTTTACAAACAGTAGAGTTATGACTTGTTATTGGGTTTTAGCAAATATATTTACTTATCAACACTACAAATTTTATAAGATGCAAAACCAGGTAAATATTATTCTTGACTTTCATTAATTCAGTTTTTTTAATTTCCGTAACTGTCATGGTGACTAAAAACAAATAAAAATGATGAAATACGCTCCGTCCGGTGTTAATTCAAACCCAGAACCCTGAAAACCCATCCTGAGCTGCGAAAACGATTTGAAAGCCAAGCAAAAGGAGTAGGTGTGCACGACTACAATGATTGGTTCGTGAAAGCTGTCCGTACAACAGGATCCAAGTTTTTAAAGACCCGTCGTACAATTAATGAAAACAAAAATATTTCTTACTCTATCCTCAGGGTTATGGAAGATGGAGGATGGTTTTTTTTTCCCAGATAATGCTGACAGGTCTTAATAGACGGATCGTATTAAGGAAGTCATTGAGCGTAACGAACTGTGACATGTGAGCTTGAGCTACAGGAAGAAATAAAGGTATTCTATGGACAGCTGTACACGACAACACGAACACCTGTCAGTATTCAAACTGCAACTGACGCCAGAGGTGGGCTAATCCGACACTATACTGAAGACATCACGGATACGAGTTTAGAATGGCTCTCAAAGTTTTAAAACAACAAGACCTCGGGCGATATCAGAAAAGCTGCTGAGCTTCTGAAGGCAGGTGGTACACCGGTTTTGGAAGTACTTCAGAAACTGTATAACTCTGTCATCTTTGAAGGTACAAAGCCGCAGGCATGACACAGATATGTGGTGGTCTTCTTTATTAAAAAGGGCGATAAACCCTTCTAAAGAATTATAGACCCAACTCGCTTCCAAGTCATGTCTACAAATTGTTTCCGAATGTACTCACGAATCGTCTCAGGCGCAGGTTTGACAACTTCCAGCCTCAAGAACAAGCCGGTTTCCCAAAGGGCTACATTAAAATAAACCACTTTACACGCTGCAGAAGGTTATACAGAACACTGAAGAATAACCAGACATTATTCATGGCGTTCGTGGACTACAGAAGGCCTTCGGTTCAATAGAAATCTGGGCAGTGCTGGGATCTCTTCAGAGGTACCAAATTGACTACCGGTATATCGAGGTGTTTGTATGAGAATGCTTCCATACCTGTTTAACTCCAGGATCAGAACTTCAGACCAATGTAGTTGCAGCGGGGTGTGAGACAGGAAGACGTTATTTCTCCAATTACTTTTCACCGCTAAATTCTCTATCTTAAAGCTTCTGGATTGGGAAGAGTCATTAATGTTGATACTATCAACATTGATGGCGGATACATATCTCACCTTAAGTTTGCCGACATATTATTCTCATGGCTAAGACCTTAGAAGACTTGGACACAATGCTCGATGAAGTCAATAGTCTCCTGAAGATGAACATGGAGAAAACAAAAGTAATGTCGAACGCCCATGTACCTAAGTAGAAACTACTTACTACTAATAGTGGTTACCAATGACCACTCCAAAAAAGCATTCAGCATTCAGCTGGAAAGCGTTCGGAAAGTTGCCATCATGTTTTCAACCCAAATACTGCAGCTCAAGTCAAAGGTCTTTGAACAATGTGTGTTGCCATGCCAGTTATGACTTCGAAACAGATCCGAGACGTGGTCGTTAACAATGAGCCTCTTAAGAAGGCCCAAAGTTTCTCAGAGAGCAATGGAGAGGGCTGTGCTTGGAGGTTCCCTGCGCGATCGAGTTAGGAATGATAAGATCCGCAGACGAACTAAAGTAACCGACATAGCCAAAAGAGCTGCTAAACTTAGTGACAGTAGGCGAGATTGCCCGTAGAACCAATGGCTGTTGGAGCAGAAAATTTCCTGAATGCCGAAAGGTGTAACGGGGGCAGGCCCTATAGGTCTCAGAATCACACTTGAAACCAGAAACGATAATTAAACCCACCTTCTGTTAATTTTAAGTTGCTTCAAAGACTGGAACCTTTATACTGTAGTTAGCTCTCAATAAGTGTCGCTAAAAGCTACATTTATAAGCTATGTGCGCGAAACAGATCATTCCGGAAGAACTTCACCGCTGGATTTAAAGCTTAAAAACGATAATAATGAAACTGCGCTAGATACTGATGATGACGATTACAATTATTTCTTTTTTTGATAATTTTAAGTAAGTAGTGGCTCTAATGATGATGATGGAAGATGTTTTTCAAAGAAAAATATCAAGTATAAGTCCTAAAAACTAGTTTTGTTTCCGTTCTAAAACCCTTTAAGTATGCACCTTACTCAAAATAAACATTTTTTATAGGAAAAGTAAATACAATTTGAAGTTGTAATTAATTAAACTTGATTTAAGAATATATTTTGCAATTTATTACTTACTTTTACTTTACTTTTTACAAGATTTAGGTATGGTAAATCGGCATCAAAACTTTAACTTCGATTATCTCAGAATCACATTTTGAGCACTTATCGGGTTTTACCAGGCACCCCTCGATATTTTTTAAATCCTTTAGCGCAAAAATTTAACAAACAAAAATTTTTAGCTCTTAGTAACGTATTAGTAAATTCTTCAAAGCTGTCGGTTTGGAAGAGGCTATGTAGCCTATGGATCTATGGTAGTATATAACTACAATAGATCCACCATGGGTCGCAGTGGTCTTGGGTATTTAGTGCCCTTCCCTCTCCATCCAAATCATAATCATAATCATAGTAACGTAAAGAGAAATAAATAATTCAAAATGCTTGTTTTTAAAACCTGACAAGAAAAATAATAAAAAGACCTGCGCTAGGGGCGCCAAATATTTTTTTATCCAATATAAAATTAGTTTCATATAAATTCCACAACATGGCGAGGTTTTTTTTATTTTTCTGGTTGGGCTTAAAATGCTATTATCATTTATTTACTATCTCTGGCAACACCAGTAGTAACTCACGGCTCACGGGGACGGAGCACGCGATCCTGATGTCTGATTGCGAAGTATTAGAATTTGATATTAAAATGTGGGTAGGTGGGGCTTTTTTACAAAACGCTGTTATTGTGGGTGAAGCCATAATAAATAGTATTATACATACTTATAGATACTATTATATATTTTGTGTTTCAGGCGTGTTATTAGGTATTGTCGTGACAGTAAGGCTGTCACACTTCACTTATCGTGTGGGTTCAGAGGCTGTCGTAAGAAATAAAAAGACCTATATCACTTTTCCACACCTAATGCTTAAATTCAAAGAAGCTCCCCTTAAAATTCATAAGAGAGCAGTCTAGTCTGCCAATAAACTGCTGTGCAGTTTGGCAGAAAAGTAAATTAAGAGAAAATATGTATTTATTTTTTTGAATTAACGTTTACATACATACATACATACTTTAATTAATCATTACTAGCGCACATGCACACATACAATATACTAGCGATAAAGATAATGAGAGGGAAGAGGTCCTACCTTCAGTTTCTCACTAAAATAAAACTATCCCACTCGATTGAGAGCTGGGATGGGAGAGTGTCAAAATCAAACTGAGACAATCTACGAAAACAAATATGTCTCAAATTGTTTTTTAATTATACTAGTCATCATAATTATTAATATTATAAAGAGGAAAGATTTGTATTTGTGTGTGTGTGTATGTTTGTAATGAATAAAATCAAAAACTACTGAACCGATTTAAAAAATTCTTTCGCCATTAGAAAGCTACATTTACCCTGAGTAACATAGGTTACCTTAGTCCATGGAATTGGTACATTTTGGTTTGCATCAAATGGGGTAGTTCTGATTTTTTTATATGTTGTATGTAATGAGGTGGTAATGACAAATATAATTTTTCCACCTCGAAAGCCTTCCGGAACATTGTAAAATTCATGAAAAGCCATAAAATTTTTGATCATTTTTCAGTTTTTGCCATTTTTTACCACCAAGGACCTGTTTTACGGTAGAAGTCACTATGAATTCTTTTAAAGTAGACTAAATTTGCAACAAAATGAGAATAGTTGGGTCTCGATAAGCTGAATAGTTTCAAAGATACAGCAGTTCAAATGTTTGCAAAATTTCAAAAAAAAAAAATTTTTGCGAGTGTTTACAAGATCTTGTCAATGTGGTCAATTATTGACCTATTTCACGGCATAAATCAATTAAGATCTAATAGTTCCCTAGCTACATCTGTTCAAAGTTGCTGAGGTGACTAAACAACATGAAATACGACTTATGAAATAAGCATTATCTATACTAATATTATAAAGAGGAAAGGTTCGATTGTTTGTTTGCATCGAATAGGCTCCGAAACTACTGAACCGATTTCAAAAATTCTTTCACTGTTGAGTAGCTACATGATCCCTGAGTAAGATAGGCTATATTTTATTTATTTAAAAAAAATTGGGATCCTTAGTAAAACTTCAATAGTGTAACCCTAGGTGTAAAAAAAATCCTAAAATATACCTAATAAATTGAATAGGCTCCGAAACTACTGAACCAATTTCAAACATTCTATCACTGTTGAGAAGCTGCATGATCCCTGAGTAACATAGGCTTTATTTTATGTTAAAAAAAATTAGGGATCCTTACTAAAACTTCAATAATGTAACCCAAGATGTAAAAAAAAATCCTAAAATATACCTAATAAATTGAATAGGCTCCGAAACTACTGAACCGATTTCAAAAATTCTATCACTGTTGAGAAGCTGCATGATCCCTGAGTAACATAGGCTTTATTTTATGTTAAAAAAAATTAGGGATCCTTACTAAAACTTCAATAATGTAACCCAAGATGTAAAAAAAATCCTAAAATATACCTAATAAATTGAATAGGCTCCGAAACTACTGAACCAATTTCAAAAATTCTATCACTGTTGAGAAGCTGCATGATCCCTGAGTAACATAGGCTTTATTTTATGTTAAAAAAATTTAGGGATCCTTACTAAAACTTCAATAATGTAACCCAAGATGTAAAAAAAAATCCTAAAATATACCTAATAAATTGAATAGGCTCCGAAACTACTGAACCGATTTTGGTGAAACTTGGCATAAAGATAGAATTGACCTTAGGAAAGAACATAGGATACGATTTACCGCGGGAAAATTTCTCATTCCCACGGGAAAAATTGTTAAAGCGGGCGTAGTTGGCACAAAGATAGAATAGACCATGCGGAAGAACACAGGCTAACTTTTACCATGGGAAATTATCTTATCTTTGCATGTGGAGGTTGAAGTTGAGGTCGTCACAGGAGTTTTACTATAAGTTTTTAATAAAAAGCACACCTTTAGTAGAAAAATATTTTTGACAGACACCCTAAACTCTAAATTGTATTATTTAAGATATTTTTACAACATTTGAACAGCTGTATCTTTGAAACTATTCAGCTTATCGAGACCCAACTATTCTCATTTTGTTGCAAATTTAGTCTACTTTAAAAGAATTCATAGTGACTTCTACCGTAAAACAGGTCCTTAGTGGTAAAAAATGGCAAAAACTGAAAAATGATCAAAAATTTTATGGCTTTTCATGAATTTTACAATGTTCCGGAAGGCTTTCGAGGTGGAAAAATTATATTTGTCATTACCACCTCATTACATACAACATATAAAAAAATCAGAACTGCCCGATTTGATGCAAGTGAAGACCCCTTTTATGGTACGATTTCCATGTACTACCTTTTACTGCGGGAAAATGCCTCATTCGCACGGGAAAACCTGTTAACGCGGGCGGAGTCGCGGCGGAAAGCTAGTTTAGAATAAACTTGCAGCCAGGCCGACAAGCAAAAGAAATGGCATATGCAAGGCATTAATGGAGGTTTAGTATTATAAAAAGTACTAAATAGATTTGCTCAGTATTGCTTAGTTTGTTAGGTTAGGTTAGGTTTTGAGCAATTTATCAAAAAACAAAATTCAGCTGCAAAAAAAAATTACACTCCCATTGTTTACCGCCTCTAAATTGTCCCCACCGAGGCGGTCGAGCCTAACCTGAAAATATGTTGCATAGGCTTTAGTCGACCACGCTAGCCCAGTGCATTTTGGTCAACTTTACACGTAACCTTTAAATTACTTCACAGGTGTGTGCACTCTTTCCTCACGATAAATAAACACGTCACCAAAGGAAGTTTGAATCCATCAATTCTAAATTGGCTTCCACCTACCCTCTTTCCGCTTGATATACATAGGGGTGAAAAACATGAAAAAAAAATGCACAGAGGTGCGTACCCCAGAAGCTTTTCCGAGTCTTAGGACACGCATGATTGAGCTTAAAAAAAATTGGGAGGGTGGGACCTGTGTTGAATGGTTGTATGGCTGTTGCCCTTTGATGAGAGGGATTTCAATTGATCTTGGATTTAAGTAGGTAGGTAAAAGAAATAAAATACCTAGATCTTAGTCGATCGTGGTCGTGTAACAACTTTCGTGGCCGAGTGGTCAAAAGCTCGTCTGACGTTACGGTGGTTCCGGGTTTGAATCCCGATGGGGACTCGTCGAACAAATATCACTTTGAGAGATTTTTCGTAGTTTTGTTACGACAGCTACACAGGCTTATCGAATGGGTTTCGATGTTAACCTACAAAGTGTACCTAACTAACATGTCCTTCAGAATTTATTGTTAAAAAAAGGTCCGCGTGCATTTTGGTGGGAATGGTAAGTAATAATCATAATCATATTCATTGCATAATGTAGTGATACATATTTTTACAATTTGAAAATGGTTTACACATAAACTTGTAAGAGCACTGCAAATATAAAAATATCTAAATTAATAAACAAAAAATAAATGAAAGAATGATGACATTCAATAAAAAAAAAAATTACGAAAAATATTATGTCGACTATCATGCATTTTTTTCTTTAAATAAAACAGAATCAAGACTGTGTTACGCTATCTGTTCACTGCCAAAACTTTAAAAACAAAAACAGATTAAGATAATAATATTATGTTAAATTAAAAAAAAACCAGACCGAAAGCGTCAGTGATGGAATGGCTAAGTTTTTTTATTCCTATCAGAAAACGTGGGTTCAAGTTCCGTCAACACTGAAAATATTGTAAGGAAACCTGCACACCTATGAAAAGAAATTCAAAGAGATGTTGTTACCAATGTATATTGAAGCCTGTTCACTCTTAATCGAGGCTTATAAAGTCGTAATTGCTGCTGTATATCGTCATGATGATATTTTAATAAGGAATTTAATTAAGAAACAACTTTTTAGAAGTTAATTTGTAATCTGTCACCAAAATTACTTTTTGATTTATTATAAACGAAAGTTTTGACAGGCAAGGACGGCTAGCAGTATCAGTAATGTTAAATAAATAACAACTTTTCAAACACAAAAATTAACCGCCGAAGAAAACTGAAAAGCAAATAATTCTGTGAGTGATCAATTAAATGTACCTACCTACCCTTTTTTTCTTACCCTTAGCGCTGGTTCTTTTTTTTTTATATGGGACCAACTTCAGGGTAAGTATAACATTTTCAATAAAAAAGAATTTATCAAAATCAGAGTACTCTATAAAAAGTTATGCGTGGTCATACATAAAAAAATATATACGCGACCACTTGAAAAACCACCTCCGTTTTTCGTCGGTTCAAAAAAGAAAGTGAAAGATACACGTTACCTTTTCTTTGTAATACTTCAATAAATACCTATACCAAAATTAAATTCAATTTTCAACTATACCTACTAACTAAACATACCAAACATTAAATTAAGTAGACTATGGTAAACAGTATTATAATTTATATACGGGTTTCAAACAACTTTAAAATAAATTTTATACCTAGATAACTTTTTTTTAAAATAATAATATTAAAAAAAGAACATTTTGATTACGTGGACCACCCATATTATTATAATATCATTTATAAAACTCGCTCAGCGGTTTTTATATTAAAAAAAAACTATTTGTGTAAGTTTAGTGCAGTGCTGAGTTTCCCGAAGGTATTGAAATATAATAAAATTAATAAAATTAAGTATATTAAGTGCCCACTGAGGGCTTTAAGATCGCCTACCCACGGGGGTAGTGATACGGATCAGGGTGATTATTTTATTTTTATTTAGGAAACTTACATCTAGATAACAAATAAGTAAGCTTTGATAAATTATTTATTTATATTCTACACATAAATTTTAAAAGAACTCAGGTACAGCCAAACCAAGGAAAAAACTTTTTTAAACTTTAATTGTGTACGCAATCTTCTTTGAACGAAGCAGTCCAAACACGCACTCAAGAACGGCAAAATGCACTTCCCGAAGCATTCAGTTGGAGCTGTTTTATCGACGCTTTGCTTTTAGTATTTTTACTCGCCGCTAGATGGCAAAACATGTCTTGTTTGAAACTTTTCTAATAAGAACTTGGTCCCACATTACTCATTTTTTGTATATTCACTTTATTTAGAATTTTTGCATAAATATTATTTAGGATTTAGTTTAATTATGAATAAAACCAAATAATTAGATTTTTCTGTCACTTTCACAGACAGTCAGTGCAGAAAGCGCATCTAATTTAACTTAATTTTCCAACTGGAAATAGGAACCCTTACGAAAAACTGACGTTCCTTTTTTCACCGGATGTCGCTAGTTGTTATTTTTTTATAAACCCTCAAAAGAATCTACGAAATGAAATGCACAAATCATGAATTATCGTAATGTTATGATGATGATTTTTGGTTCACATGAGAATTATTATTATTTATTTGAATTTTCAAACTGTAAGGAAATCTACCCCCAAGTAGTAAGTTTCTCTTTTACTAGATGTCGCCACTAGTTTCATATTATACAAGTTGGATAATTTGAACTACAATGTAACAATAATTATTAGGTACTCTTCTACTAAAACCATAGCGAATGGCTATGACTTAAACAATCAATGGCTGCCCGCCAAAGGGTTACGGGAAGACTTGGGTTGTTTTTTTTTATAATATTAATTTTAATAAATTAGGCTATTGAATAATAAGTTGTTTTTTTGGTTTAATATTAATTTGTCGTACATTTTTGGCAATGTTGTTTAATTATAAACGAATTTATTATTTAATAAGTATGCCAATCACTAAATTATTACTTTTGGATGAAGACTTTTTAGTTTTACCACTTATAAATTCTGTCATCTGGGTACGGGTTAGTACTAATTATTTTCTTCTGTGACCTGGGTTCCATCACCAAGTAAAAACTCGGATTCTAAACAGTCAAGTCAATATTTGTACGCAATAGCCTGAAGTAAATTTTAATAAATACACTTTATAAGCATTTAGTACTTAGGTAAAATATTCTTACTACAAAACTATTGTAAAGCTGAGTATTCATTGATTTTGTTATAAGCGTTACACAGTCATGCATGTTCAATCATGTTGCATATTATATTTCTCGCGTGCAAATTTGAATTATAATATGCAACGTACAATCGGGTAGAAAATTTTGAAGAAAGCATTTTTTGTTAGAGTATTTTGTCAAACTACATTTTGTACAAACTACATTTTCACTTAAATTTATATTCCTTTAAATAAAATAAAATAATAATAATAAAAAATATGTTTTCTTTTACGTATTTATACATATGAACCTTTTTTTATGTTGAATGCGAGATATTTATATTTCGTATATTAATATAAAAAACTCACAAAAATTTTGATTGATGATGATATAAACTAACTAATAAAATATGATAATTATATAAGAATAAATTAAATGCTATTTAAATTCAGTAATAATCGAATCTTACTGGTATATTTATCAAACTAATACTATTCTAACTACATTCCTTTCCCATCGTGTCAGTAAATACATTTCTGAGGTCGAAATCCCTCATTTTTTTTATTGCTGAATTAAAAAATATTAAGATATTATTAATAAAATATTGCTATTTAAGATTTTGTTAAATATTTTCCACCTGAATATTTAATAAGGAGCTTACGAGGTTACGAATTCCGTCATAGCTAAGTTTTGGCTTCTCGCTTAGTGGACTTTTTACAGAATTTAAAAGTTATTATGACATTTAGTTATGGTTTGCTTATTTCTTATCCATTTTTCTTTTATATTTTCTTTACAATAAACAAAGTTTATTCAATAACAGACTACTCCACTTTCAGTTAGTATCTAACTAGCACACATTCTATTTTTAGAATTTACTAACGTAACCTATTTACACTGTACTATTAACACGTACTTTTTTTGAGACATGTTAATTTACTGAAATGTCTCTAGAGCACGAAATCTTCCATTTATATGTAACAGTAGTCATTCCACCGCTTGTTTTAAAAATGAACAGAGATGTCAATAAGACAATTTGCAAGAAACCCATGTAATTTTTATTTAACAACTCAGCAGAATACTTTCACCAAATCATATTGAAAAATATAGGTACTTGTTCCGCTGGCTCAGCGATCAAAAAATGAATCTTGGCATCCGAAATATAGGTACACTTTTGTTTTTTTGTAGAGCTTTTTATTTCCTGGCCCAATTTCCTAAACTATGATACGCTTAGAACGCTATTCCATTACCGATTGAACCGTTAATGATTTCATTTTTATTTTACAAAAGTATCATCATTTCAGCCAGTAGAAGTCCACTGCTGGACAAAGGCCTCCCCCAAAGATCTCCACAACGATCGGTCCTGCTTGGCCCGCATCCAGCACCTTCACCAGATCATCGGTCCACCTTGTAGGGGGCCTGCCCACGCTACGTCGTCCGGCGCGTGGCCGCCTTTCAATAACCTTTTTCACAAAGACGCTTTTTTTACAAAAGTATCGTCATCATTAATTTAATAATAAAAGTAATACCTACGAAGGGTACTTACGAAATTGTTATACGCACTTTTGTTCTCGCCTGTACCAGTGAACGGTGCGTCGGCGCTCGCTTCCATCTATCTTCATGTTAATGGTGGCTCATTGGTGGAGGTCGCGGGTTCGAATCTCGGCCTGACAGGTCACTTCATATTGTTTTATATTTTTTGTAATATGTAGGGTGTAACTTTACAAGCGGAGAATTTATAAAGGATGAATCTACCCATGAAACTCAATAATTTTCCCTAAGGAACATAGACAGGCAAAAAAAAAAACAAACTGATCAAAAAAACACAACATCAATTAGAAAATGTTATCATTTTACTGCGTGATTTTGACAGATGACATAACAATACTGTTTTTGTAGTAGTAGTACATATTATTATGTATAAGTAAGATGTGGGTGTAGGAGAGGAAGTAACGGTGATGTGATCAGCTGATTAGTTTTTTTATATCAGCCTACGTTCCTTAGGGAAAATGATTCAGTTTCATGGTTAGGATGCGTTAATAAATTTACACACTGTATAGTTCAGCTAATGCCAGTAAATGCGAGTGAGACTAAAATATTGTTTACTTTAAGGTTTTCTTTTAAAAAAATATTTTATCATTATTATAAACCACGAGAGTTTTCACAATTAATAATTGTGAGTGTTCTAACGACCTTCTAATATACTTAAATAAGAAGAGTTACATAGGTTAGATAGCTAAAATCGTCTAGCTAGCTAGCTTTTCGTGAAAAATCTTGTAGTATCTGACAAAAGGAATTTATAAATAAAACAAAAAAATATGTTTACTCATTTATTTTAAAAAGTAATTATAATCTTATCAATGTTACCCTTTGAAATACAATTATAATAAGCCTGTAATTAAATAACCTATATCGAGTTACAAATCTCAAAACACTTACACTTAAACTAAAAGCGTTTAGTAAGAACGTTAACCCTATCACTGCCGGGTCCCTATCTCGATGTTAAACGTATAATGAAAGATTATTAGAAAACTGACACAATAATTTCTAAAGGGTCGCCTTAAAAAAGGGTTAAGCGGGAGATAATTGTAGGGATAGTATGGTTCTGTATGAAAATATTAATATTCTAAATATTATGTATTTAAATTCTTACTTATTTAGACATTGAAACATCTTATCGAATTAATTATTAAACCTCTAAAACGTAAAATCTGTTAATTGTAAAATACATTAAGATATTTTTGGAATTGTCCTAATCTGTAAATAAACCTATATTTACTCGTATTTATTCACAATTTAGCGAGATTAAAGTGGATACAATACAATACAAATAATATTTATTGTCACCAAGAAAGACAAAAGAAAAAACACAAAGAAAACAAGAGATACCACGAACCAAGAACTAAAAACAAAAATATTTATTTGATATAATTTATAGTTTTATTCAACAATCTTACTTATATACGATTTGCTTAACTACATATAATATTATGTACATACGAGTAATGTAATAATGCTAAGCAGATTTTTTTAAATAGCATCCAATTACATAATATACTATAACAAATATTTTCCAGTGTATGTATACAAAAGAACTGAATACCTACATCGTTTTATACAAAAAGTTCATATTTATGAATTAAATGTTTGAACCCTTCTAACCGCAACATATTTTATAAATTACATTTCTTATACTTCCTATACGGCCGGTGTATAATTGTCTATAATGATATGTAATTTACATTCATATTTTTTATCTGTCCATCATGTTGTCTACGCGCAAGATAGTGATCTAACATTTTACGACATTTTATTAATTATATGTTAATACATGAATTATCTGTTTAAAGCCTACCGTTGAGTCATATTTACATGTGTTATTTAGTGTAATAATGTATGTTAGTTTTATTTGCCTGAAGCGAAAACAAATTGTTGTTTAATGTTTTAATTTAATAAAAAAAATATATTATATTAAATTACAGCCTGCCCGCTTATATTTAGAGAATGAATTAAAATTTTGAAAGATTAAGATGTACTCTAGCATATAAATAATATTATTATACTTAATGTCTTGTAAGGTATGCATCATTCGTTCATTCATTTATTCATTCATAATATTAAGTTTAGTTTATTAACTTTAAACTATTTTATATAAATTACTTTTTGAATTTAAGTGTGCTCCTACAATGTAATTTAATTTATCTTTTTTCAATTTCTGATTGCAAAGAAACAAATATATTACGTGATAAATTATTTTTAGAACTTTATTATTTAAATAATGAACAACACTTTTTGTTATCTAGGTATAAATCAAATTAAAAAGAAGTGAAAAATGTAGATCATCTACACAATTTTAATTGGCATGCCTACTTCTCTTCAACAAATTAAATTTTATTAATTTTACTATTCTATTTTATACACTAGGCACTTGAAACTTTCTACGTTTTCCATGTACTATTATTCATCATAATCATATCTTTTAATACCAGGTTAGGACTTAGGACACGCAGAATATTTAGAACATAGTACCATATTTTACGTCATTTTTTGTCATTTTGAAAATATTAAAATTATTGCGTGCCTTTACTCTAGTTCAACCTTAGAGTATAAATAAAAAAAATTCTGGGAGAGTTCAACATTAAAAAATAATTACGCCAGGCCAAACACTACTTTACTTTCTTGTAATGTAAATAGTACTCTCATTTGTTTGTACGCGTAATAGAGTCTACACCACAGACCAACACAAAAACTAGGAAGCCGATCGAGCCAGCGACAGATGTTTGAGATTTTCTTTTTCTAAACCAATATGCTAATGTCACCTGCATTTGCATAATACAGAAGTGTTCGCTTTCAATCGTCTAGCAAAAGGTTAACCCTTCACCTTTTTTGTATTTAAGGGTTCAGTGCAAAAGATCTAAAAATTAGAACCAAATCAAAATTAGAAAAAAAGTTATAACCATTTTGTCCGTTCATTTTTTAACGTCATAGTTTGTTTGAACTATTAGATGAATTTTTCGTAATAAAATAAAAAGAGATACTTTTATAATAGGCATCATAGAATATTATACAAAATTACTCAACATTACGAAGTTTATTCTTCAATTCCAGCAAAAATGTACAGAAGCCAGCAGATGCGGTTGGACATTCGCAGTACGATATTCACCCCTACGACTACGAAATACGGGTGTTCTCAGGGTCAATATGTCCAGCCGCATGTGCTGGCTACTGTACCTCGGACTATCTAGGGATTAAATATATAAAATAAATAACTTAAACAGATATAAACATTTTAACATTTCTTAATTATTTTCGTATTTTAAAATGCTTATCTAACACAGAAAGAAACAAAATATGTATGACTTAGTTCAGTACATAAAACCATAAAAAAATAAGTACAAACATAATATATTAAAATCATAAATTAGTAGGTACTGGCCATTTAGAAATTTTGAAGCTGTAATTACAATAAATGTTTGTTTCTCTCGTTCCAAAGTACGGAACTCTTGATACTGCCAGCTCCACTTGCACCTAAAAGTTTTTTTTTAAATGTCAAAGCCCGATGTCGTTCCACGTATACTTAATTAGAATATTACACTTTTGTTTGTGAGTTTTTGTCGCACAGATGCATAATAGTCAGGAAGTTGAACAACCGGCTTAAGATCCAAAATGGAGGGTTGTTTGTTATTGAAAAAAAGTGAAAACGGCTAATGTTAGTATAAAAAAATATTTTGTAAGTATGTTGTCTATTTTACTTCTATTTTTAAACACTTACTTACTGTATTATTTCTTAAACAATATGTACTTTACTACTGTCCCTTCTCTTTGTTATATAATAAAGAAATATTTATTCATTGTTATACTAAAAATTATTCATCTTTTAAAAATATGTCCTATTTTGATTTAAAAAAGAAAGCTAAAAAGTAAATTCCACTTTAAAGCCATATTAACAATTTATTATAAATCAGAAAATGTAGTATTTTTATGTGCATACTTAAGTTTATATGACTAAATTACATATACACTATACATATTAACAATGGATACAGATAGGACATCCAAACTTTTTAGTTTCATACACTTATTAACTAGTATACAATCTTCCAAAAATCATTATTTTATAATAAATTCTAAACATTCATCAAACCTATCTTTTAAACCTTCAAGTATAATAATTTACATCTTTACAAAATAACTGAACTATCTTCAATCTTCTATAGTTCGTTCTAATAGTCTTGAGTTACAAATGTTACAATGCACCTGTACAAGAAGGGGTTAACCCCAAAAATTAATACAACAAAGATCACTAAAATCTCTTACAAACTCTCTTATTGTTATCCTTGGGAACAAATTTGAATATGCATTGAATTTATAATTAATTCAAATTCGGCAACAATAAAGGTTGTAATTTAATAATTTTTTGACGTAACTGTTTTTTATTGTTGCAACGTTTTGGTAGTTTGCATATGATTTATTGTAGGTAGCTTTTGTAGAGCTGTGGGTTCCTGTATGGGAATTTGAGATTTGCTAATGGATCAGTAAAAACCGTTGCTCAAAACTCTTTCATATTTTGACGAAAAAGAGGGGTGTTATAAAATTGACTTGTGTGTCTGTCTGTCTGTGGCATCGTAGCTCCTAAACGGATGCACCGATTTTGATTTAGTTTTTTTGTTTGCAAGGTGTCACAATCGAGAGTGTTCTTAGCTGTGATCCAAGAAAATATCTTCAGCCATTTAAAGATTATCAGCTCTTTTCTAGTTGTTGAAAGGATAAAATACCGGTTTTGTGTCGGGGGTTATTAATTTTTTTAATTTAGTGTTATTTAGATATTATTCTACAAAATATCAACTACAAGAATACCGTATGTAACAGCAGAGCAGGAGGAGATTAAGGCGATCTTTGGAGGAGGTCTTTGTCAAACATTGGACGACTTTCGGCTAAATGATGTTGATGTTGAGAGCAGGATAGAAATTAATTGAGATAGTAGAGGTATGCAAATAAATAAATTATGTTCTTGGAAATACATATATAAACTAATGGTAAGGCAACTTCATTATCACTGATGTTTTTCATTAGATAGGTGAATGCTACTACATATTCACTGGGATATGCGCTTTTAGTCACCTCCCACAACAGCCCAAAGAAAAGTATTATGGCTTTTTAATTTGTGCGTCTTTCTTTCTTTTAATTTAAATTCGATAGGTAAATTTATTCTAAGAACCTTTACTTGTTTAATTCAATTAAAATAAGTTAAAAACACTTAATAACAAACATGAACTTACTGTAATCATTTCACCAAATCGATAATTTGCCTTTATAATATTTATATTAGGTCCTTACCTATGAAATTGCCGTTCAGTATCAAAAAAGTGAAACAAGTTTTTTTTAATGAAATTATTATTTAATCAATCGAAGTATGCGCCGTTGTTATCGATACACTTCCGCCATTTTATAGGCAGATCATTGATACCTTTGGAAAAAAAATTCTGGGAGCGAGAGTCTATGAACTGTTTGAAGGCGGTTTTGACTGCCTCATCAGATTTGAAATTTTTTCCTTGTAAAAAGTTATCCAAATTTTGAAAAAAGTGGTAATCGGTTGAGGCAAAATCTGGAGAGTATGGTGGGTGACGCAGATCTTGCCCCAACCGATTACCACTTTTTTCAAAATTTGGATAACTTTTTACAAGGAAAAAATTTCAAATCTGATGAGGCAGTCAAAACCGCCTTCAAACAGTTCATAGACTCTCGCTCCCAGATTTTTTTTTCCAAAGGTATCAATGATCTGCCTATAAAATGGCGGAAGTGTATCGATAACAACGGCGCATACTTCGATTCATTAAATAATAATTTCATTAAAAAAAACTTGTTTTACTTTTTTGATACTGAACGGCAATTTCATAGGTAAGGACCTAATATTATTATGTCTTCTTTACTTACCGTTCAAAATAACTTTTACATCATTATTTTAGTTGTTTAAAGCACCTTTTAAAACATTTACATTATGGGAGGTTATCCAAAATAGTTAGAACGAGTCGACAACGGAAGGAAAATGGCAGCCATATTGGAAATGCGCGAACGGGTGCGCAGTAGAGCGAAACTAGCGGCCCCTTTGGACACTACCTCACCCACGCTTAGAACTATAGCTTAGTACAAGGCAAAACAAACTCTTTTCATTCGTAATAAAGTTTAATATTGATTCCAATTTCTAAGAAATTTTAATAAAGTATCAATATTATAAACTTATTTTGTTTCATTCCACATAAAAAAGAAAATACTTTTTTACACAAATCGCCAGAATTATTAGTTTTCTATAAACGAAATAGCTGAACAAGTTTTATTCAGAAATGTATTCTAGTACCTTTAAAATAAAGTAGTATTCCGATGTGAACCAATCTAGAAAAGCGTAAAAATTTCATGTGTGTGCGTGTGTCGTGAGGTAAGAAAACCTTGTTATGCAGGTGTGTGAGTGGTATTTGTTAAAGAAAGGGTACATCTCCATGTTGAATTTTTACCTTTGAATGTGACATTTCACGTTTCCCTGGAAAAAGCACACATTTACATTTTGTTTGTAAGTGTGTGAGTCTGTATTGTTCGGTTGTTTGTGTGCGTTGGCGTATTTTAATAATATTCATTTTTCCATGTCACTGGATGTCTGAATTCTCGGAAATTTGTAGCGAACAAGCCAATAGAGCGGTGTTCTAAAAATGTGAGACATATAAGTGGCTTCCCAGATAAACGTATAACGATGTTTTTTTTAATAAAAGACTTTTCCTGGAAAAAATTATTTTAACAGGGAAATAGACAAAATGTAGCGAAATCCCGAGTAGTAAATTGTTATTCTTACATTTATTTATAAAAATGTTAATATGATGTATACTAAAACAAAAATGTGCCGTAAACTAAATTAGACTACTAAGTACTTATACAAAATAAGGAATTATTTATTATTTTTATTACCTATTTAATAATAGGCTTGATTGAACATTGATTTATTATAAAAGTAATTCAAGTTTCAATTTCATTTTCATTAAAAACGGTTCAGCAGGTATACCATATAAAAACCGAATCATAGACATTACTTAAAGATCCTACGTACCTAGTACCTACGTATAACCACTGGGTGTTTAGAAAATTTGACTGAAAAGTTTTTAACAATCAAATATGTATTTATTTAACAATACTGAAGATCCCTAATCAACTCGTAAGTAAACTAAAAAGCCTTTCCTCGGTAAGTACGGTATAAGGCGCGTATCACAATGTAGTCGAGGACGATAAATAAAAACAAATGGTGTGTTCCGCGCGGGTCCTTCCCGCTTGCACTAGTCTATTAAAATATAGAGTAATAAATCATTTAAGTCCAAAAAAGCATGATAGGTTGAATTTGAGACTAAATAGTACAAATAAAAAATAAGTTTGACCAGATTTACAACTCCCTTTACTGTAATGGAAAGTAGCAATCCTTAGGATTAGGGCCACCTATTCGTATATTTTTACTGTTGTGAACGGTATTTATTGTTAATCCAGGTGTGAAATAAAGTGTTATATTATATTCTTTGTCATTTTTATTTTGCCTTTTCTCGTACATTTTCAATCTTTTTTGTAAAATATACTGTAGCTACTGTTTTTTCTAGTGTGCAATCACTACATTACAAAGTATACAAAGTCGCTTCCGATCTGTCTGTCCCTTTAATTAGATTATATACTTAGATCTTCAAACCACCCAACGGATTATGCGGTAGGGATAACCCACAATAATCATATTCCCGTGCGTAGTCGGGACGAGTCGCTAGTGTATTCTATTATGTATACTTATTCTATAATATAAGGTTGGTAAGGTTGTCTGGTAGAGATTGCTACCTTAGAGATAAGGCCCACTTTTGACTTCTGTATGTATTTTTCTATTGTTTCTTGTATGTTTTTTGGTGGCAATAAAGTATTTTCTATTGTATTGTATAATATAAAGGTGGAACTGGGAACAGCCCTCGCGTGGAGTACGAGCTGTAATTGATGGAGAGCCGTCAGAAACAAAACTGTACACATTAATAGTGGTCCTGAAATTCTTCGCTTCAACGCTTCTTCTTATGGGGTAGAGATGGGAATTGTGAAGGGAGAAATATCAGATCGGGTTAAGGGTTTGCCCTGTAGCCAAACCTTTTTAAAAACAATCAAATAGTCAAAACGAAATTTGCAATGTGCTCATGTGAGGCACGATATCAGAGAATTTTTTTTTAGTTATTTTATTTATTATTATTTATTTATTTTATTTATATTTAGGAAACTTACAGCTAGATAACAAAGTTAGAACATTTTAGATGAAATTGAACAAGTAGGCTTTCTGCGAACTGTTCTTTGACACGGCCGTGTCGATGTCAGTAGGAAATCCCTCTGAGTAACCCAGAGGAGCTAAAAGAGGGTCCAAAGAGGGTCTTAAAAGAGCACCGAAGATAGCAATGAGAGTGAAAACATAGTTAAGGGTAGCGTAGTTCAATGACTTTAGAGTTATTGGGAATATAGGATATTATCTACATAAATATATAGCATTCTGCTTCGTCTGTGGTTAGCCAAGCTAATTAGATTGTCTCACCACCCAAAATAAAATTATGAGTAACTTTGAAACTTAAAATACCTATTTTAAATGTTGTATATATCGAGTACATGTTTGGAAACAATATAATTTTGATTTTAATTTATCGACAACTGCACATCACTAGTGCACGTAAGAATACAAGACATTTGTTCGAGTCGCTACTCGATTCCACCCGTTCCGGCGGGATAGCCGAAAATAAGCGCTTAGTTAAATCGAGTAACAAATAACTTGCTTCCCCTCACTAGCTGGTATTTCGAAAAGCTAGTACCGAACCTATTTAAAAAAACATGATGACGTAAAAAAATACAAAAGTCTGAAGATCGAGGATTCGCTTTGGCAATCAATTTGAGTAGACTGTGTAAGCTGTATTTCAATCAATTAAACGTGATAATGATAATGAAGTGAGACACATTTTAATAGCGGTATTTAAAAAAATGGTTTTCATAATTGTAATTTATATTAACCTTGCGAATTGAGAAGTGTAAGGTGAAATAACCTATTACCTAGCAACATAATAGAACACAGACTCTACCTACCTTAATTTGATGGCTACTATAGCAAAATAGCCAAATAGACAAAAAAATAGGCCTTTGTCCAGCAGTGGACGCCTTTCGGCTGAAATGATGATGATGATAGCAAAATAAATCTGGAGTATCATTACTCCAGATGCACTAATAATTAAAAAAGGAGGATTGTTGACAGAGATTTGATCTTTAAAACAGCGTATACATAGAAACAAGTTAAGGATCTTAAGCACTCTTAAGGTGAAGGAAATCAATGTCACATACCTGCAAAGTAATAAAAGATTGTGTATAAGGTTGAGCAAATCACACTGGGCCAGCATGGTCGACTAAGGCCTATTCAGCTTCTTTCTTTCTTATTTGAGCTGTTGACGCTCTTGAGTTTAAATCTCTAATTTTTTTTTCCGAAATAGACATCGTTAAACTATTTATAATTTTCCTTCCCTACCGAATCTCTTCAATGTATAAGTAATTTAAAAATATATATCTGAGCCTGAAATCATTAAACACCACAGCCATGTCTCAGACACATTCACATCAAATTGTCGACAATTCTATTCATCGGTCCTTCGAGCCGGCTCAAACTAAATTTCCACGATAGTGAACGGTTTCCAAGATGGCCGCCGTACGGGGTGCATGTGCTTGTTATCCAGTCACTCTTTCTCCAATATTTCCCATTCGTTTTGACAAGCGACTGGTGAAATGCGTAAAGAGGCTAATGATAACTCTAAGACAGAATAGAAAAAAATCTGGTAGGAATTTTATAGTATGTGGTTACTTTGTGTTTGAAACTTTGCCATAAAAAATAAAAGTTGCATTTTTTAAAACATAAGATTAAAGTTTTGAATATATTTTTTGAACAATGAGTGCATAAAGGAGTGCATATAATAAATACGCAAAAAAATTAAAATTAGTTTCATCCAAAAATGTAAAGGATTCCTGAAATTAAGTAATACTTCTGAATTACCATCAAACTCCGTAGTATCCGCTTCAGCCTAGGCCAATATGTTTAAATATGACCATCAGTTCTCTACAGATCTCATTTATAAACCAATTTAGGTGAAATTTTCCAAAAAGTTTCGATTATTTACTTTTTTTAATAATGATTGTTATTTAACTATTTATTTATTTAACAGTTTATTGTACACATAAACATACAAAGGACAATCACACTATCACTATCACTATTTTGGGTCTACAGCTTAAAGTTTTCAAAAGCACTTAGTAAAACTGCAGTAAAATCAGTTTAGAAAATAAAGCCTGATTACTGGCCATTTACAAAAAAGTTTACTAAAACCCGGACCAGAAAAAATAAACCTCGCCATATTGCGGAATTTCAATGACACAAATTTTATACCCATTTTATACCTAACTAGCGACCCGCCCCGGCTTCGCACGGGAAAATGGTTATTGTGAGTTATCCTTAAGTATATTAAGCATGTATTATACCTATAAACCTTCCTCTTGAATCACTCTATCTGTTAAAAAAAACCGCATTAAAATCCGTTGCGTAGTTTTAAAGATTTAAGCATACATAGGGACATAGGGACATGGGGACAAAGGGACAAAGAAAGCGACTTTGTTTTATACTATGTAGTGATTAAGTTGTTGCCATGAAATATATACACGTGGCGCCTCCCGAGCACGTTTTTTTTCTCTGATCAGGGTCTATAAAATTCGAAATTTAAAAAAAGAAAATCTTAAACCCAATCTCACGTACGTCGCTACACCGCCACCACCACATGTAGTTCCCCTCTGAAGGGTTGCTTGTTAGACGACAATACGCAGCCACGACCGTATGCGAACCGGATTATTATTATTAAATAAAAGCAGGAAGGATTACCGATGAGAGTTTGGCTGTATGCTAATAAATGTACGTCTTTCAGCAACGATTCAATAGCTTCAGTTTCGATTTTATCGGAGTATTTTAATGATTTGATGTTTTATTGGGCTTATGATTAAATTACTAAGGCTTAACAAGTTCCTAAATTAAACATTGTTAGAATAAATAATCGTAAGGTACGCTAGATAATAGAAACGTGGTGGTTCTTACTGGCCAGTAAATATTATACAAACTGCTTTTTTTACAGATTATATTATCTTTTTAGAGAGTAACATTTGCAACTATGTTTATAACAACTGCATTTAAGAATTTTCAGTGCGACCTATAACCTAAAAAAATTAAGCTCATAAATAAGAAATCGGTAGGTAGATACTAGAAACAATTGCATTCTATTTTCAAATTCAATCACCATTACTGGCCTCGCACATAATTCGAACAAGCCTAATAAATTCACCTTTTTCACCTTATCCAGCTACATGCAAAGGAGTGTCGTAAAAAGCCCCAAAAATAGAGCAGGAAAGCATAAAAAATAGGAGGCAAAATCTAATACATTCGAGGGTGGGCGGGGGGTGGAGGCCGCCCTCGCGATGCGTGCGACATGACAAGTGTCAAAAATTCGGTAACGAAACGCACGCACCGAAGAAGGAATATCAAACGCTGTATGTCATTTTAGTTTGGAAATGAAAAATCGTAGGTACATATTAGATTTTACGCGTTTTTTTGGCGTATATAGTAGTTACATAGATGTAACGTGTGTTAAATCTACAACAAGACAAAATTTACAAATCCTACTAATATTATAAACTGTATTATAAGATGTATGGATGTTTGTTAGCTACTTACTCTTTCACGCAAAAACTACAGAACATTTAATGATTTTTTTCAATAGTACCTATAGCTTATACATCAGAATAACACATAGGCTATGGGAAAATACCTCATTCCCGCGGAAAAACTGTTAACGCGGGAACTAGTATTATATTATCTGTGACGCGGGCGAAGCCGCGGGGCGGAAAATTAATAGTTAGCTAGTCGAAAGGCTAGTAGATAATGTAACCTATAAAATTATTGTAACCTATTTGTATTGAACAATACTTTTGGATAGTTTTATTTGTCAGAGTCAAGTTTACGTAAACTATAAAGTGGAAATTCTCACTGTAAGGATTTAAAAATAACGGGTTCTTTTGTCTGTGCTAGAAACACAGAAACATAAATTAAATTAGATTCCATGTTCTTTAACATAAATACCTATCGAAATAGGTATTTATTTGTTTTATTTTCAATATCTATACCAAAGTATAATTTGCATAAGTACCAACTTAATAAACACAAACGCACCCCTCAAGCGATTAACCCAGTAACCGAGTAATAAAATAAACCAATTTAACCTTGACTCAGCCCTCTAGTTAACATGCACACTTTCTTTTAAACTCTTCATGTATTAATTTGCAAAATGTTTAAGCAGCCGAAAATACTCTTAAACATTACAGGCTTTAGATTCAAAATCACATGCGTGAAACTGAAGTCCTTGCTCAGTTTTTAAAACTTGGAAATTTTGAGACAATATTATTCTCAACTCAGACGGCTTCTTAATTCAAACTCTAATGTTCGAAAGCAGAGTTTAAAATTCGAATCGGAAAACCTTACATGTAAGACATTTTAAATATGGAACGGTTATTTAGCACGTGGTTCTCGTGACGACGTTCGCAATTTGAGTATAAATTAGAACACTTATCTCGTCTCGTGGTCTTGTCTTTTTTCTTTTTCTAACTGCAATTTTTCACGTTAAGCTGTCTCGTTCCCACTCAGTGTCAAGGAGCGCTGTAGGGGTGTCTGCTGCGTCAACGTTCTGCTTTATCGATATTTCAAGATAATACGTTTTTGTGAGGGGGCGTAAAAATAGTGGAATGATTTATTTCTGCAATTTATGGAATAGACTTGTTTCGTGCAGTATCAATATGAATGCCGGCGGAATAAAACGATACTTTATGACAGGGGCTTTTCGGAAAAAGAATTGTAATAATGTAGTAAGTCGTTGCTTCTGATAGGTTTTTGAAGCAATTTATTATCTGTCGTGCATTTCTTCTAATAACTAAAAGCATCAACCAAACGTCGAGCAAATACCAGTTGTATTATATGAAAGGACAGTTAGAGATGCACCTGTAAATATGTTGCACTATCGATAATCGATAATTTTGAAACCCCCAGTTGCTCATATTTAATTTAGCGTCGGAAGCAACAGGTTATTAGCGCGGAGCTTTCCCGCCAACTTTCCTCGGCCGTTCACTTTTTAAATTCCTCCCTTTCCCTTTCTAATTGGGTCTTCTCTTTCCCATGAATGAATGAAACTTGTTGCTCCCGCGATTATTTTGCATTTTAAGACGTTCCATTTTTAAATGTGTCGAAGGAATGAAACGAAGTGAATGAGAAGGTCGAGGATTGCTTACTGTAAAAATGCAATTAAAAGTTGGCATTTTGGCATCAGCATTTTGTATTCACTTTGACAAAATTTTAGTTTCCGAATTCAATTCTAGATGGGAACTCTGAAAAATATATTTTGTAAAGCAATGAATGTAAAATTAGATTTTTTTGTATTTTGGGCGGCATGTGTTATATCGATAGAAATCCTAGTTATTCACCCATATTACTGGTTTAACAATAAAACAAAAACAAAAATATTGCGCATACCCAAAAAAGGCTCTTAGAAAAAATATTTTTTTAGTCGCATAGAGTATCAAAGGTGCTAAACCCAATTTCGACCGTACCTATCTAACAATTTAGATTTTATTGAAGTTTCCTTTCTTATTCTATCTACAAAACCCTTACGAAACTAAGATGAGGGTAGAAGAAGATCCGCTCAAATGTCATTGCACTCTCGTTCTCGACTCGCAACCCCAAAATCGATGGGCTCGATTTCATTTTCTGAAGGTGTCACTTTGAATTTCCCAAACCCCATTATCGTTTACCCGTAAAACCTATTTTAGCGTAATTTTACACTTCAGCGCTCACACTGTAGCGTAAAAATTAACACGTTCGATAGCCCATAATTTTCTACTTATTAACCCCTATGAACTTGATACTAAATTACCCGTGGAAAATATTATATTGAGATAACAATATTTTAACCTTTGTGTCAGAGACAAAGGACGCTCGACACAAAAGGAAAACCTATAAACGATATTGCTTTCTCAATACAATATCTTATTTCGTGACAAATTGCGAGAGATATCAAAATTCACATTTTTTATACGACGTTTTTACGTAGGTACACATAAAATAAGGCACAATCATACGTGAGGCGAAGCCGCGTATCTTACTTTCGAACCTACACGAATCTACATACATAAATATATTTTCTACTCACCACCCAATACATTTTATCTATGTTACCGTTGGCTTACTAGCAATATTGACTTGTTAGAAACGGTGTAACTTAGTTGGAATTCCAATAAGAATTGTATCTTAATGCTCTTCTAGCAGAGTTGAAAGTTCGGTCGAGGGATGCGCGTCAGTTCGTTCAGAAATATAAGCGACGCGCGATCGAGTCTCACGAGGTATTCTCAAGGGGTGAGCGTAGTTCTTGCGCTTAGATATAAAGAAAGGTAGATACTTATGAAATTCGAAGGAAAAACCACCCTTCCCTATACTTACACAGCGCAGTCGATTCGGTTTTCGCGGAGGAAATTGTAGCGTAGTTTGAGCGGGACATTCACTCGACGTACGCCGCCAGGAGACGACGATTTTCTCGAATTTCCTTCGGGACGTCTCCGGTTTCCAAATTCAAATTTTCTATTTTACTTTTTTATGCGCGACTGTATTTCAAGTTTTGAATTACGCGGGCTTTATTTCGATTTCATTTCACGATTTATGTTTCGTTTGTTTTATTTTTTTCCTATCAGTGTTAAATAAAAAAATGTATTCGCGCCGCGGTAAAATTTAACTGAAAACTTTGCTGCGGCGGCCGTAAAGGTAAGAATTATTACGATAATTACTTATAAAAACTTTTTGTTGGCTACCGGACTTAAAAACTTGAGTAATTTAAATTACATGTGGCAACAAAAAATGTTCTAACTACATAATGATCGTAAATTCGAAATACATCACAAAAGTTTTTATCCTTATTCACATTTTTTATAAAACTTCCACACACCATCGAGTTAAAAACTTCAATTACTTTTGTTCCTTTTTCGGACACATACTGGTTATTTTATATTTTTTTCTTAACAGCTGTCAATGTAAATTATTGCCTTCACTTTTTACTTTTTAAAAAGAAAGGCAAGGATCTTAACGATCACGCGTATGTGATTAATTTGTTTTCTTAATTAAGTAGTCAGTTTGGCAGCGCAGGCGTGGTAGCTGTCAGACTGTCATTGGAATGACAGTTTATGACAGTAGAATATGACATGTTGGTAGGCGAACATGGCCTGGACCTGACAAACTGGTGCTACAATAGGCGGGTTTATTAGCATCGGTGAGTTATTAAGATTGAGCTACTAATGTATGTAACAATATGAATATATAAACAGGGCAATATAAATATTACAGGCTTAATTTTTTGTTTTAATTTTTTATCGTTCTCTTTTTAATAGTTTTTGTATGAAAATAGATATTGTAGCTACCTACTTCATATTCAGAACAAGGTTTTTAAGCTGCCCTGTTTTTTTATCAAAGTAAACTGCGCGCAGTGATTTGTATTTCGGGAAATAATTTGATTTCTGGTATTATGTACCTAGAAGTTAAAAAATAAAAGAGTTATGCAACATATCGTATTTAAAGATTTTGTTTTTCTTGTTCCAATGTTAAAATAAATTATATTTCTCCCGGTTTCTAATTATTGGACTGGTTGGTTTAATTTACAGTAAGTACCTGGTAACATTTAACATTAGATAGGTACTTTTAGTTACTACAATATTTTATATACAATTTTGCTTAATTTTTTATACTATTCGATATTCGAAACTTATACCCAAATTGCTTTTGTTTACTCAAGACAGTTACTTCTTCAAAGAAAAATATACCTACCTCACAAAATATAAAAGCTTCAGCCGATATTCTATCACAGAATATCAGATCTCCATACATTATAGAATTGATGGGGTGAACGATACATGCCTACAAGTGCGTTATAGATATATATCGATAGTTTACCCACCCTACCTTGCTTGCTCCCTCTGCCCACGCGTGTTCGAGTACCTATACATGTATGTAGCGTAGGGTTGACGACAAAATCGATAGAGATAACTCCTTTGTAAGTTCAACCTTAAAAATGTTGAAATTCGAACTTCTATTGCTTTTCTTTTTTTGTCTCAAATTTTTTAATGTTAGTGGCCAGACTATAAGCGTCTTTTTACTCTTAGTGATTTGTCATACAAGTATTAATAAAATAAGGCTTCATAATGATTACTCGAAATAAATGTAGACAAATTAGTAAGTATCTAATCGCACGAATATTAAACTTTTGTACACATACGCGCATACTTAAATATAAGTAAAGCAGATACCTAGATGATCTGGTCAATGACTTGAACTTGACTGAAACTTACTTTTTTCTGGGATTAAAAATATACGAGGAACGCGGGTAATTCTAAAAAGCTACTCAAATTATAATATAATATTTTTCCTTATCATATAAATCGAGACGGAACGCTAATTGAGTCGCCGATAACTACACTACCGACGTAAATATCGCATCAAAAAAATCAGTGATCAAATAAATGCCAAATTGATCGAGCAATAACCAATTTACCTCAATAACACTGACTGGTAACAATTTCCCGGCCGCCATAAACGGAGTCTAGCGTGATGAACAATAAATTCCAAATTCAAACTATCCAATTTTCAAATTCCGAACGGGTTTTAAAAAGAAAATGATTGCTGGTAGCGATCATAGTCGATTAAACGTGGCATGGAGCTTTATTAGGCATCTTTTAAATACAAACAACCAAATAAAATTTTACGATGTCGACACAAGTCCTCACCGTTAAATAGCTTCGCGTTCGATTCCCAGTTTGGTCATGCCATAAATTACGGCAGCGGTGTAAAAAAACGCACACTTGCTTGTTTTAAATAATTAAAAAGCTGGTTCTTCATTCTCTGTCCACTAGAAGAATAATTCGATTTGACTTTTACTGATTTTATTTGCAGTTGAACTGAACTACCAAGATTTTATTCTGAGTAATAAAAAGTTTACTATTTGACATGGAGCAGGAATTTTGTCTTCTTGGGAAAAAATCCAATTAGAAGTTACGCGGTCACGTAATTTCCAATTAATACCGTTTAAACATGTTTATCACGAAATAATTGTGTTTAATTGAGTTGCTTTTCCTTTACTAAGTTTACTTACTTGTATATACTTAAATACACTATTATGAGTAGAATATTCGAAAAAGAAATCTTTCTGCCTTTTTTGTTTCCAAGTAGTAAATCATTGGATTAATAAGGGTAAATATATTTTTTACCGTGTTAATATATTAAATTCGTATTAAAAGATAATAATGTATGCGAGGCGGTGATTTAAGTATTTATGTACTACCTACTTTAATAAAAAATCGAAATTGTATTCTATCACCAATTTCAAAAATGACTTTCGAATAGTACCTCTATTTAAATCATAAGTTTTTTCCAACGTTATGAATAAGTAGCCAGGTATATAAAACGAACTACCGTCAGTTTGTTGTAGATTTTGGGGTAATATTATATTGAAACTCCACCCCCGTTGTCAATCGATCAAACATGTGCAAACAGTCTGCGGGCTGCACCTCCAAAACGTCATAAAAGCCAAAATAAGTCGAACTAACTATAGCCCTTATTATCAAACTTATCGACAGAAAATTCGCTAGCAACATTTTTCGCTTGCTCGGTATATTTTCTAGTATTTGCAATTTGGACATTATTTCGCCTTTTACATAGGAGTCATAGGAGAACGGCAAATGTATCGACAAATATATCGAATTACGGGTTCCATTAGGATATTGTTTATTCCAATTTACGAAGTAGACACAGTCTTGGGACATGTCGAGTTTTTGATTGAGAACATTATAGGAGCAGTATTTTAAGTTTTCTATTTTCCTTTTCTTAAGACCTTTTATAGTATTTTCAACTCTTAAGTGTGATGATTTACGTCAAGTCCGGTGAAGCTTGATTGGTCGTACCTTTTCGACACAAGCATAGGTCAATTCAAAAAAATAAAATAAAAATAAAAGAGATGATTTACGTTCAATTGTACTTATGTATGTGAATTTGTATTACGAAAGCAAAATAATGATTGATAGTTAAGATAGGTACGTTACATAATATTCAGGAATCTAAAAAGGATAGTTTTTATCTAAAAAGGATATTATAGAGTTAGTTCGGTCATTCTCCATACATTAGAAATACTAAAGTCGATTGAACATGCACCAATTATTATCGATAAAATGTAAAACATAATCACTATACGTGACTATACCTACACATAATATGACCTATGTTTCAAATTGACGTTCGCACGATTACTACAAATTCATTTGTGTTTGTTGAACTCCTTCATTGTGATCGTAGAGCGGCAGCAAAACAAAGGTATTTTGCCGCTTCGATTGTCTAATTTGCTTTCGCACTGTTTGGAATGAGTGCGCTCTTGGCTGCAAATAAACTTGGTAATCGTCTCACATACAGGGTTTAAGTGACGGCTTAGCAAATACTGACAGGACATGCTCAGTCAATCGATCTGATCAACTTTCTCAAAGAAAGTTATCTTAGAAACTGGAAAGAAAAATAGATTTCCATACAAATTGTCCAAATTAAATTACTATTTTGTATGGGACCGAAAAAAATATTTTGTTTTCGAGAAAATTTTCTTTGGGGAAATTGCTCAAAATCGTTGATTGGGAATGTCTTTTCAGCATTTTTACACCGCCATTTACATATGGTTAGTTTAGGTATATACACATGCTTTTATACAGATAGAACTACCATAGATTAGATCATGGCTAAGTTGTATTTCTAGTACTTAAACTGTCCATAATGTTGAAGGTTTACGACACAGCACTGGCACAAAATAAAAATACTGGCAGCACACAAAAAAACACAAATGCTGTTTTTGAAAATAGAACACACTAGGAACACGTCTGTACACCGTCTATGAGCACATTTGAATGCCACAAAATATCCTGTGACCTTATCTTTGGTCGCATAAATTATTTCCTTTTTTTTCATCTCGGCCCCCTGTCAGGGAAAGGGTTAGCTATTTGTATGGCGGTACGGGTCGTGAATTTGCATATAATTTTTAGTTTATTATTTATATTTGAAGGGGGTTATTGTTATGTTAACGGGTTGTTTTTTTGATGAATTGGTGGTATTAATAAGGATTACTGGAGGTAGGTCGTGTTGTCTGTTCTTTTTATGGCTTCCTGTCACTGTGACCGGGTGACACTAGGCCTATGAGGGTAACGGCTTTTTCTGATAATATTTATTTTTATTTTTTTAAGGTTTTTGTATATTTTCGTCTTGTCAATTTTTGTCAATATGTAGTATGAATATAATTTCTAAAAGTATTTTTATTATATCCTTTAATTAAATAGTTAGTCGAACACAATAATATGATAGATATATAGATAGATAGATAAAACTTGATCGATTACTAATACTTATACGTTTGCATTCGATCATAGGTTTAAACCTTTGTTTAAACGCTTTAGGCGAAAAGAAAAAAATACAGAGTTCTCCACATTTCTATTACCTATTAGTCCCAAGAAACTTAAATTTCGTCTATCAATTTTATTTGAAAACAATAAAAAAAATATCACTTTATGAGTTCTATGATATCCGTACCTCTCATCGTTAACTTTATTAAATTTAAAGATGAAATAATTATCAATATACAACTGTCATAAAAATATAAAATAATTATGAATACTCGTACAACTGTCATAAAAGTTAGAATAACGTTCTTACATCAATAAAAGAGCAGATATGATCAGGTTTCCTTTATCTATACTTATTAATAATTCTAACCACAATGCGTTTGGTGGCCCGGAAATTGAGAGTTTTTTGTCTTTTTTTTGTATTTTATTATCTATTGAACCCTTCCGCGTCTTTTGTATAGGATCAAACCATTCAATAAGTTGACCCCATTATATTGTATGATCTATTTGATGTGATCTTAAGAAAGAAAATCGATTGTCTATAGAGAATAGAGAGTTTCGTACGGATGCTTGTAATAAATCAGAGATCGGAGGACGTAGACATATTTTAAGGTCAATGATCTTAGATTACGAATTTACGATATTATATTTAGTTTTTTTGGATATTTTTTAGGTGAAGCATTCACTGCTACTGCAACTCACACAAAGACATAGAAACGTTATGGAAATATAATGGCGCGTTTATCAATTACCTAGTATTTACTATTTAAAATGGACACACATTTTTTTTTTCTCAGTATGTTTAGTTACTTGCTTAAAAATGTATGCAGTTTTTACTAAAATATATCAGAGTTATAATATAATTTATTTTTGCTTGCCTACTTAGTAAAATACTCTATTACCTACCTACATTCTACTTTACTCTGAAAATGCTCTCTCACTTTTACTTCTAAGTCTTGTAGCGCGTGAAATGCAACCAATAATTGAATTAATAGATAATTTGTATTTTCTTATTGTGGCGTCATGTTTTGATGATGCGGGTACCAAAAATAATCATGCTTATTTCGATCTCTCGTAATAATTACAAGTTACTACTTAACTTGCTATAGAATGAGCTGATTAGGTATTCTCTTTAGAATTGCTATAACATTAGTATGAAAAGGTTGGATAATTATTTTATCATTACCTGTGAAGATTGCAATCATTGTATGTAACAAATTAGAAGTTCTAGTCAAAGTAACGGATGTTAAAAATGCGAACAGATGGTAGTGAAAAAAAATTTAAAACAGTATTTTATCAATTAGGTACCATAAAATAACTTATGGTTCTCTAGTCTTAGTGATATCATAGGTTAGAATCCCACTCAAGAATAATTTTCAGTTTGATTTGTGTCGTAAAGAAATATTACAAGTGTCTTAGTAATATGTATGAGAACTCATTAAATTACTCAAATTTAGTTTAGATTTATTATGTATTAGATTAGGTAGATTTAAACCTTACAATGGAGCATGATTTGATAAAAAAAACACAAAAGTATAGAATAGAATAGAAAGCCATTTATTCCTTGAAGTGTACACAATTAATTTATGACTAAGAAATATAGGAGAAAATAAAGTAACAGAAAAAAAATAATTCCCAAGTCGACTTTCACCAAATATTTACCCAAAACTTGCAAAACACTTCAAACACAAAAACGCAGTACCGATCAAATATTGGCACACAAGAAAAAAAACCACTAGACAACAAAACAAACATTTCACGGGTATGGAACAACAAAAAAACTTGTTATAAAAAAAGATGTTCTTGCATAAGGGTGATCTTTTGTGTTGAATTTGACTAAGCATTGTTTAAAATGCTGATTTATAGGCTATTAAATCCTTTCTATTAATGTATGGATAGATAAATTTATGCGTATTATTCGTTGGAATATAAAAGTGGTAATATTTTATCGGTGGGTACAAAAGGTGCGTATTGGGGTGCGTACGAGCACGCTGTTGGCGGTTGAATCGTAACTGGCGTTAAATTTTTAGTTCATTAAAATTAAGAAATCGATGTTTCTTATACCAAAAGTATTACTTATTACTTTTTTACTAACTTTTGATTTAAATATACAGGGCATTACCTTTAGAACGTCTTTATAGAGTAGGTATATAGACCAGCCGTTTATCCAAGTTCTAAGTCAAAGGAACTGCATGTTTTTTTTCTAATTTAAAATTACGTTTAAACATATTTTTTTATGCTTTACATTTAAAGTTCTTTGTTTCATACCACATTCGATAGGTTTTGAAAAAAAAAAGTTCTGTCTGACGATTAACAATTTGGTGACCAAAATTTGCCATTTAGATTTTTTAAACGAATCTAACGATACCTGTCAAGTCAAAATCTATCTAACCAGCATTTAGGTTACATATCACGCCAAAGAATTATACGTATACACTAAAAAAAGGTAACCCTCCTTTTTAGCAGTCGTGTAAAAATTCTCTCTCCTATAAAGCTCAATGACCTACTTTTAAGAAGAAACAACTTTCACCTATCTCTGAAGGGAAAAACGAGCTACAAAACTAACGTCCCCGAACCAAGTAAATGGCGTGAGAAAAAAGTAATTTCCATTCATAAAACCATTTTCTTAGGAGCAGCAAAGAGAGATAGCGTTACAACCCTGTATAGCGTCCTCTCTTTCCAACCTACTCATTTTTAATGCACTTTCCCTGAAGAGTTTTCTTTTATACCTCTTTTTTAAGACTTGCAGGATGTACGTGCCTTATAAAGTTTTTTTTTTCTTAACGGACTTGGGTTTTTACTTTCCGTGTCAAGGGATGCTTGAAAACTTTACATTTTAGAACAAGATTTTTAAATTTATTTTTAGCACGAACCCTGTTTAAATTTGAGTGGATACAAAAATGGAGCGTCATGCCGATTTTGAATAGCGAATGACACGACATTAGCCGCATCAAGCACAGCCAATAAAGTCCTATTTAAATAAACCAATCAGTTGTAAATATTTTTGAATATCGAACGGTAGTGCTGCGCCAGTTTTAATCCTTTAAGTGGTGCTTGAGTAATAAAGGGATGTTCCCGTATTGTGTCTTTGTAATTTATTGCTATCGCACCGGTTTTGAATGTTCTACTTTTTTATAACGAGTTATGCGTCAAATAAGTAAAATGTGACTTTTTGACTCCAAATACGTAGAAATACGCTTATTTGAAAAGAAACTGTTCACTGTTCATAGTTATAGTAATAAAACATTTAGAATTTTTTGTGGTTTTTACTCAATATCCAAAAATTAATTTATACTAGCGATAGTTGGTGCTCGGTGATGACAGCAAAAATTAAAATCATATAATCATCTCTACTGGAAGAATTTTCTACCTAAGAAATAAGACCGCCCTCAAAACACTTAATTTTTAGGGTTCCGTAGCCAAATGGCAAAAAACGGAACCGTTATAGATTCGTCATGTCTGTCTGTCTGTCTGTCTGTCCGTCCGTCCGTATGTCACAGCCACTTTATTCCGAAACTATAATACCTATACTGTTGAAACTTGGTAAGTAGATGTATTCTGTGAACCGCATTAAGATTTTTTTACAAAAATAGAAAAAAAAAACAATATCAAACCTATACGTTTGGGGTATCTATGGATAGGTCTTCAAAAATTATATTTAGGTTCCTGAAACCATTTTTTTCTAAATTGAATGGTTTGCGCGAGAGACGCTTCCAAAGTGGAAAAATGTGTGTCCCCCCCCCTCTAACTTCTAAAATAAGAGAATGATAAAACTAAAAAAAATATATGATGTGCATTACCATGAAAACTTCCAACGAAAATTGGTTTGAACGAGATCTAGTAAGTAGTTTTTTTTTAATACGTCATAAATCGTAAACCGCAATTTACCTTTCACTATTATTAAAACATCGATCAAAGTCACAACGAACTACAAAAACTTTTTTATTATGTTACTGACTGCTATGGAACCCTTCATGGGCGATTCCGACTCGCACTTGGCCGCTTTTTTTAGTTATTACTCGTATATTTCATTCAGTGTGTGCAATAAATTATATTCTATTCCATATTTACATTAATTATATTTCCTATAGAGAAATCATTCTACTTTCGTAAGGCACCCTGCTGGGCTAAAAATTTTGAAGACTGGTCAGTTTTTAATTAATTTCTAAGTATGCTATAAAACAGCAGGTGATTGGTTGGTTACAATAACATGAACAAGTTAAGTTAAACTAGTAATATTAATAAAAATAACAGTTATTTTACTGTGACATTCTGATCATTCACCAAATATTTCTTAGTTAAAAAATAACGAATATTCCATATTCGATTCGATTATTTGATCTTTGCTTCAAATACGCGAGCACAAGATACCATAGATAAACACTTGATCCTAGACATTTATTAGATTTGACGTCGATGATTACGTTTATCCTTGTCGTTAACAGCTCATATATTATGTCCCCACCGAGGGGCTCGAGCCTACTCTGATACCAGGGTGAATAGGCCTTAGTCAACCACACTGGCCCGCCCAGTGCAGGTTCGTCAACTTCACCGACAACCTTTGAATTTCTTCGCAGGTGCGTGCGCAGGTTTCCTAACGATGTTTTCCTTCACCGTAAGAGCGCCGAATAAACGTACATATGAATTCGAAAATCGAAAACACATTGGTACGTGCCGAGGTTTGAACCCGCGAACTTCGGAATGGAAGTCAACGGGCCTAGCCACTTGGCCACCGACGCTCTTCGAATCTTAATATTACTTCGAATAAGAACCTTTTGATCTGATTTTTTTATTTTTTTTGTTTTGTTTGACACTAGTTATACTTTGAAGTTCATTTTACAAAGATTTATTTTTTATTCGATTGATCATACTATTATCTACAAAATATTGCTTTTTGAGTTCTTATAAATATTGACGGTTAAGACTTCTAATGAATTCTTAGTAACACAGTTCTTTGTGTCTCGAATCTCGACCCACTTTTCCTCAAAACATTTCTATAAAAAAATATTTCAAGGAATACAAAACGGGAATGGAATCATGACAATTATTATTCTGTTTCGAATTTTAAGAACTGTTCACTTATACTTTTCATTAGAACCGCGTCGCATCCACGTGGAACATGAAAAAGAGTAAATAACCGACTTTCCAAGAAAAAAATCTTTTTAGACCGAATGAAGAATAGCACCTAAAATAACATTTCCACAAAATGTTTGCAAAAGAATATAAAATACGTCTTTTATAAAAAGAACAACCGCTCTCAATCCATACTTCCATACTAATATTATAAATGCGAAAGTGTGTTTGTTTGTCCTTCCTTCACGCCCTAATTAAGCAACCAATCGACTTGATTTTCGGCATAGGGTTAGTTGAAAGGATGAAGAGTGACATAGGATACTTTTGGTCCTGTAAAAACATCATACGGGAAAGTAAAAAAACAACGCGGGTGTAGCCGCAGGTGGACAGCTAGTTCGTAATAAGACGTAAATCTAAAAAGAAATTCTTCAAAAAATACTTATTTTCTTTCTTGGTGGAATATCAGGAGTTTCGTATGTACCTATCTACAAAGTCCAATATCAATAAAATTAATATGGGACTCATATTCACTGAGTCTACTCAAAAGTACAAGTAGTAGTATACACATAAAAAATAGTAACTTAGCCGTTCAGCGAAATATTAGGGTCTTCTATTTTGAAAAAGGTTATAAATAGATTATAACTTATCTAACTTATGCAAGGAATCTAGGGTATGAAGTAGGTAAAGTTGAAGAAACATGACCGTATTTAGAATTCCAAAGGATGAAGTTTGCCCACAAAATATCTTAAAGAAGTATCCAATGTAGAGTAGGAAGTTTCATCATATTTCTTGACTGTTTGTTTGTCTGTATAGAGTTTTATTGTGGTCCCAGTGTTAGCGGAATTAGATGTAAAAACCTTTTTTGTGTGTTTTACTTATCTTAAAGTCGAAAATTAAGACGCTGAAAGCTTAATCACGTCAGTGTGCAAATAGTATCATGAAGTCGTACTTAAATAGTCACTTTAGTACCTTCTAGATAGGTACCTACTCAAAAAAGAAAGACACAATGTAAAATAATATAAAAAATATATTTTCTGCTTTTCAAGAAGTAATGCATATATTAAAATCATAAATAAATATACCTTATATAAATATGAGAATAAAATAGAATTCTTAACAAGACAACAACTGTAACAAAATTATAAAAAACGACTTAGTCGATAAAAATATTTTTTTCACCAATGAAAAGCTACATAGAAATATGAATAAAATTGAGTTTTTTTATGTTTAAAGACTATAGGGCGGAAAGCTTATCGCTATTAATGCAACTCTACAAGCTATGTAGAATGTTCTTAATAATTGTATGTTAAAAAAGAATTCTACATAGAAATAGGTACAGAATTAAGAACATTCTTTTTTGATGTTTATAGAATATAGGGCGGAAAGCTTATCGCTGATAATGCAACTCTACCTCAAGCACAGTATATTGTTGGAAAAGTTTTTGCCTTACTGGAGTGGATGCGAACTTACTGTCATAACTTGTGCTCCCAAATGCTCACCGTATTTTTATTTATAACTTCCGAGTTTCGCAGAATCTATTCTTATGTGTGTTTGTGGTCCAACTTTGCTGTAGATGTTTTCGTAAGAGAAACTTAATGTGAAAGCATTAGGGTTTAAAATTATTTTGCGAAATTTAAAACTCTGGTAGAGTATGACATCATCACAAACGTTCCAGCAGAAAAAGGTCTACTGTTGAACAAATGCCTCTTCTAAAGAACTTTCTAATGACCTTTCCTGCATTGGCCAGATCCAGCTCAGCTTCCCGGGACCCTCACCAGCGCCCGTAACTTAAGCTAGAAGCCGTAGCACTCATGCTATGACAAATGTTTGTCACACATTTAAGTGTCAAAAATCTGCGAGAAACCCGCCATATTGAATTATAAGAGAACTAGCGACCCGCCCCGGCTCCGCACGGGAAAATGGTTATTGTGGGTTATCCTTCAGTATATTATGCATGTATTATACATATAAACCTTCCTCTTGAATCACTCTATCTATTAAAAAAACCGCATCAAAATCCGTTGCGTAGTTTTAAAGATTTAAGCGTACGAAGGGAGGGACATAGGGACATAGGGACAGAGAAAGCGACTTTATTTTATACTATGTAGTGATGATACGCATGACAAAATTATGTCTGTCACGCGTGGACGGGCAAGTTAGAGGGCCTAATAGTTGGACTACTTCATTGTCCACTCATGTTAAGTTTTTTCCTAATCGTGAGGGTTTTGAGGTGAACACACCTCATAAACCCTGGTGTCAGAATTATAGAGCCGCCAAAGGCATCTAATATGGCTCAACTTCTACATCTGAAGGTAGCCAAGACCATAGACTTTACGTGCCTTCTGTAGCACGGAATCGTGTTTCATTTCGTACAATCAGGTGATTCAGCTGCAGCAAAGTGATCTTTTGTTCGACGGTACCCCACCGGAATTCGAATCCGGAGCTTTAATAGTGCGAAGCGAGCTTTTTACCACTCGACCACGGACGTAACGAGTTTTCTGCAAGACTGCTATAGAAATGCGAGAGGCTTGATGTGTCCAAAGTGACAAAGTGATAGAACTAAAATGGTTTTTATGTACTATGTTTTGTATGACACCTTTTTGCTTCTGGTGCGTTACGTACTGAGCTTACTGGTATTGATAAAATCAAGCCTATGTTTTCCATAAAAAAATTCATTTCAAACAAGCTATAGAAATTTTAGACAATAGGTGAAAAAATCGGTTAATAAGAAAGACTCCTCGTGTTTCATTAATAATAAAATAATATATGTTTCCAAGTAACATCTAGGCAACAAAAGTAATGGCCAATTATATTTGCTAGTTCAAAGAAATACACATATAAAACTCACGAATATTCGTATAACAAGAGCGTAATGATACATAGCATTGTTACTTGTTAAAGGAAAACAGGAGAATTGTATCTCTGACAAAGGATTCGCGATGGAAACCTTCAAAGTACTTACCACAGACATATAAAGGGAATCAGACTAAACAATATTGTAAAATACAAAGAATGCCGCGTGGCATGAATTTCCACTTAAGCTACATAAGTTTTGTTGTTTTTCTTTAACATAATTGGTAATATTTGGAAAAAAAATTAGTAAAGTACTACCACATTCTGATATCTATGAGTACTTTACTTATGAATGTGAAGAAGTACTTTAGTATACAAACACCCGCAATAACTGTTTATAAATACCTATATTAATTTGGCAATTCAAAAATAAGCTACGAGTGAAAAGTTGCCACGCGTTCTAAGTATGTAATGTTTGATCTGCTTTCCTTTATATGTCTGTGAAAAGTACAAAGAAAATAGGCGCACTAGATAAAAAAATAAAAATAATGAAACCATTGAAATGAAAATGATAAATATTTTCTGTTATATTATGTGTGATATCGAAATGGATTCAATTGAAATGATCACCAATAAAAATGGTTTGCGCCCAATGGTCAGGGTTAGGTTTGGTTAAAAATATGTATTTTTTGGTGAGGATTAAATAATCCTTTTTGGTGAGCATTTAAATACAAGCAATAAAGCATCGAAATAAAAGTTGGTCTGTCACGCAGCGGGTCATTTAAAAAAAAACTTTTCAGTGACAAAATCTACAATGATTTGGATGATAATAGTCAATGTTTTACGTCTTTCTTTACACTACCCATCATCATCAATATAAAGCCTGGTCAGTTAGTACTTTATGTACTATGACAAAAATGTTGGGAAATAGAAATGTTGGGGAATAGCTAATTTTATACTCTACGTTGAGTAGGTAAGTATTTTGGAGATCACAACCATGTTGTTCCTGATATATGGTCTTTATTACTGGTGCATGTAAGTCCTAGTTATTTTCAAAAGGCAACGTTCTCTCGATTTTTCTTTCTGTTGCGCTGGCGTTTGACAAAACAGTCCTTACGCTCCCAAGCATATGCGAGTAACACATTATCTATCACGGAATAGGGCTAAAACCGATGGAGTCGATATGCGATATTAGAATTAACTAAAATTTTCATCAAAATAATCCATTCAAACAAATGGATCAAATAAACGGCAATATAAAATATATTTTGAGATTTTCATGGTTATCCCAGTGGAAGATCAGTATCTTAATTGTTCATACTTTCAATAGTTCGGCTATCTATACTATATAAAATAGGATAAGTCCGCCTTTGGTCAACTGTTCTGTATATACGTGGTTAGATAGAACTCGGCGAGCTGAATAAGAAATTATGTAAAAAACTCATTTTGCCATCTTGTCCCTTACGCCAATTGAGATTACGTGCGACGATATGGTCTGTTCTATTATGTTTTTATGTGCATTAAAGTGTTATTATACAAAGAAACAAAAAAATTAATCCTAACGATATTCGTACAATATATAACGAAACATTAAATTATATCTTACACCGTTTAAGGTGTAACTCTACATATTTCTGTGTGCTTCGGTCGGTTCGGCATATGACACATGTGCGGCATAAAGCGAGCGAGTATTGATCTAGTGCTCACTCCTACTTTGTGAAATAGTGTACCATGTCGAAGAGTCTTGCTCTTTGAAATAAATTGCAAGTACATAATAGGAAAAAAATTGGTGGATAGTTTAGCTTAAATACTAAGTTAGCCTACCTACACTGAAATGGAACAATAGTAACTTTCTATCATCGATGATAGTTGATAGTTTTTTAATTAGTTGTCATAATAAGGTAATATTTAAATTGAAGTTTATCTATATAACAAATTTTTACTCGATTTCTTAAGAAATACTTTCAAATTGTCTAGATATTTTCGTTTAGCAAAGAACATGAATGTATGTATTTTAAAATGCAAACCAGACTATTATTGTCGCTCAAATATTGTACAAAACCAAGAACATAAGAGGAAGAACATTACTAGCGTAATAAAAGCATATCATTGCCTCTTTGAAATCCCAAATTTATAAGATCGCCTAACATTACATTTGGCGCCAAGAAAATGGCGTCAAAGTTGGCTCGAGCGACCACAAACTACGAGTGAAAATACGGTAGAACCAATAAACGCATGTCATCTCGCTCTGATTGATCTTTATTTTATGCGCCAAACTATCGTGCCATTTCTTTCTGGCGCAGTGTGGAGCTTTGCCAGGGATGCGGTGCAGAAAATGTGGTGTTTCCGTTTTTATTTGAATAAATAATGCTGGCCAGTTTGAAGATCGCAGCGGGAAATGTTTTGGTTTATGTGGTGTTTGAATCATTTGTGAAAACTTTAATCGTCTTTTTATATCCTTTGTATTGTACCTTAAATCTGCCTGTATACTTGCCGAACCAGTTGACTAAATAAATAAAATACTCATTAATATTAGTTAAACATAATTATCTAGCTTATCTCTTTTGTATAACCGCATAAACAACACTTTATAAAGAAAAACTGTAATGGAAAAAGCTTTGTTGCACTGAATCTTACAATACTTAAAACTAACAAAATTTATCTCAAACAGTAGGTACCTACCTACCTATATTTTGTTAGACAAAAATTCCTATGAAAATTTTTTTTGTGGATCCATCCATCATCATTTTACAAAAAATACTTTAAACTCAATTAAGTGTAATTTTATTCTATTTTTTTATTGGCCTATGCTTGTGTCGAAACAGTACGACCAAACAAGCTTTACCGGACTTCGATTTTATTCTCGTTTTAATAAAGTACAGAACTCTGTCTCATTGATTTATTTCCTAGCCAATAGTAAAAAATTAGGTACGGTAAATTGTATAGCCATCCTCCCATCCAGTTCATATTCCTTCTTTCATCACAAAACGTCTTTAATATCAATTCAAAGTTATTCCTTCAAGGCATACAACTTCTGTTTGTATTTCCTTAGCCTTTTACGTAACTCTCGAGTTGTTTTTAGCGTCTGTTGGAAGAAAATGTTCATAAATCCTTTGGTTGAGCTGTCAACCACACGCCTAGTGGTGCCTCGTATATTATATGGAGTAACGATTTTTACTCCCCTCGCCTTCACCGGTGTTGTTCAGGAGAAACGTGGAGTCACAGTTTTCTTCGATACCATTCTGTTTTGTGGTTTTTGGGCTCAGAAGATCGACTAAATAATACGTCATTGGAAAAATAGTTTACATACGTCCCCACCAAGAGGCTCGAGGCTAAATACTAAAAAAAAACAGAATTAATCAAACGTGATCCTCAAAATATCACAAGGTAACTTTAGTTTCATTCTATCATCTAACTAAACAATTTATTTCCTTTCTTAATATAGAGTAGAATATAATAGAATATACTTTAATGCACACAAGAAAATACAACAAAACATAAATTACAACAACACAGGTGTACAAAAGGCGGCCTTATTGCTAAGGTAGCAATTTTTGCCAGAGAACTCTTTAGGTACAGGATTGCAACAATAAATTACTACGGGGCAGTGCGTTAAATACTAAAGGAAAAACATATGGGTAATTATTTAGTTAATAAACAATGTTAGGCATTTCAACTCTTTACCATTCGCTCCGAGCATTCCTAACAACAAATTATTCAACTTCAAGGCTACCAACATCAAACCGACTTAAAGGTAAATCATAAAACACGATCTCGACGTCATTCTGATGCAAATTTGCCCCAATTAAGGTACGTGCCACACTGGCACGGTGAGGGATCGCTCACATCTGCTCGCTAATTTGCCTAACAATGCCTTTAATATTTAAATGCACCTTTGGTTTGTCGGTGATAGTAAACACATGGGTTGGTAGTGAAAGAAGTGAAAGTATGTACTATTGCTACTGATTTGAACTAGAAAGTAATGGTGACCGTTTAGTTGGTGTAGAGTTGAAATTGTACCTTTATGATTCTCTAGTCCGTGGAGTCAACAGATGTTATCAATTTTATCATGTTTGTTTTACAGTTTGTCGGAGTTACTGTTATGTAAATATCGGGGTTACTGTTTTTCTTATACTATTGGCCTTACTGGAAAGTAAAGATAAGACATTACTCGTAATTGACAATTTTTGATTTTGTTTCTATCATACCTGCTTGATTTTTCAATGTGGCTAGAAAACACGCTTGGTGTTTTGAAATCCTGCTGTCATGTATTTCTTGAACTTCCTCAAACAGTTTAAGAATTTATTCCATATCGTCAATGTGATCAAAGATCAGGCGAGCGGTTCTTACGCCATCATCCACCCTTAGCAGGAAATAGCTCTATAAAGTCTAAGCTTATCGCTCGAGCCAAACGCGGCATTTGCTGGTATCAGTGTACATTGCCCCTTATTTTGGAGTTATCGTCTTCGGCTACGTCTTTGGGTAAAAACTTGATGTTTTCGTTTTATTTTTATATTCTTTGGAATACAGAAAATATTTGCTTCAAACTTTTTTAAACGTCTTTGTAAAGTCATAGTAATTTTTTTACTTGTTATTTTCTTACCAGGATCAGTCCTTGTGAGGCATTTGTCCAGCAGTGAAAGTCTTTTCGTTACGGAAATGAAATATTAGGTACATACATTAATTACGGTAAATACTGATTTAAAGTATCGGAACTCTATCTACAATCAATCTTGCTCCTGATAATTGCATCTGATGATACTATTATCGTGATCAAGCTGAATTTTGTATTGTTTTTAGACGATAAATCTGAGTTTTATTAGAATTTATTTTATGTTTTAAATCATATCGGTTAAAACATTTCAATGAGGTCAGATCAGAAGTTGCTTGGTTAAAACGAAATCTGGCTCTCATCTCAAATGAATGAACAAGTTTAAATCTTATAGAAATATCAATTTAAGACACTATGTTTGTCTGTGTGATCAAATGCGTTAAATCTTCAACGACACATTTCAAATGAAACATACTATGAAAATTTGCGCAGAGTAACACTGTTATATTGGAGGCAAACACATCAAACCCTTTATTACGCGCAATGATTCGTCCCGAATACCTCGAATCCCACACGTCATTACCGAAAATCGGTACAAAATCGGGACGGCCCGTAATAACCGACAAAAACCCTTGCTCCACACATTCCGATAATCCTTTCCAGTTCTCATCTTCCGAGATTAAATTCCCCGACAATATATCCGTAACTACTGGGGAAAATATTCGCATAGCCTTTTTAATATCGTATGTTGTGGAAGCCTTTTTTATACCGAATATAAAATATACAATTTCAGCATAGCGGCAGTGACATTGTGTATACCATCCATCTTTTCGGGTTTAGTGTTGCTGTCTCTCTCTATCTTATAAGGATGTTTCTTTCTAGCGGATTTGTAGTTCCCCCCTGAAAGGGTGGTGTGTGGTTAAGAGATTTTGACTGCGACTGCTCGTACGGCTTTTCTACGTTCAGGGTTCAGGAATATACTGAACAATAATCATGAGTTTTTAGAACTTTTTTCATTAGGTTAATAAAATTATTTGACACTAGTACGTATAAGAAGGATATTTTCGTTTGTTTTTCTTTGTCGAATGTAACTTATTTATTAATTTCATTGTAATTATTTTTAAATACTTAGGTTTTTTTTTCTTAATTTTTTTTTAGATTTGTTGCATCTATATTATTCATAATTAGACGTTGTTAGTCTCAATTTGGCCGAACATAACGACGATACACATAGAAAAGTAGTAAAGATATGGTGATATTTATGGATAACGTAAGCGCAATGAAGACACAAAATCATCAACGATCTCTTTCACAGTAGAATCGCGTTTGTACATTGTCAAAACCTCTTTGGTCTTTACTCGTAGTCCCAAGCAGTCAACTCTTTGCGCATTTTTCATTCGAAATACGGCGGATATGAAGAAATGTATCGCGTACTCGGGCGTGTTATGATTTTTTTCTTCTTCTATTTTTGAATCTTAGTATGGAGCCCACGTTATGAAATTTTTGAAGAGGTGTCGCGCGGATTATGTGTCTATTGTTTTTATTCGCTGCTTTATGACGTCAATGGTTTGAAAAAAAGTTGTAGGCATTGCTCGCAGAATGATGACCGCTGTGAAGAAGTTCTTAAGGTAGACTTTCAACAATAACAGCCTCCGTGGTCGATTGGTTAAAACAAAAGCTCGCCGGATTTTACGGAGGTTCCGGGTTCGAATCCCGGTGGGGACTATCACTTTGTAAAACTTTCCTCAGTTTGCTTAAGACATTGCAGGCTGAAGCACCCGATTGTCCAAAAAGAAAGATGATTCCGTGCTTCGAGAGGCACGTAAAGCCGTTGGTCCCAGCTACTATCTACGGATGTAGTCGTTATAGTTATAATTTCGACATCAGGGTTTGTGAGGTACCTAGGTTAATGTCGAAACCCACTCGATAAGCAAACAAGCAAGCAATAGTGATGATTCAGTGAAATTCGCGCAAAGACCGGAAAGCCATTGATTGGGTAAAAGACAGAAACATTAATTGAGGAAACCCTTAGAGAAGGCATAGATACAGAAGTAGAAAAATCAAGTCTGGTGAAGCTTGATTGGTCGTACTTTTTCGACAAAAGCATAGGTCAAATAAAAAAAAATACAGCAGTAGAAGTCTGCAATAATTACAATTAGATATTATTCATCTTTATGTAAATAACGTCGACTCTACATTACATAGCTTTACTTTAACTACCTACATGACGCACGAAGAACTCAAGAGGTGCAGACCGCTACATGGTGACATGGACTGTGACATAAATAAGAGACATAGTAGTTTTGTCCTTATATCACATTTTGACAACTTCTTAAGCCTCTTGCATTTCGGTAGCCATGCAGGTGCGAATAAGAGTTATCTTAAAAAATATAGTTATAAAAATGGTAATTAATGCAAACATGAATGCAGCAAAAAGTAAGTAAGTCATTTACTGCAAAATATCAAAAACCACATTATGTCATTGTCATAATTATTTATTATCGCTAGAAAAAAGTTGCCCTGTATCCTAATGTCTTTAGCTAAATGTGTTTAATGTAATTTATCAGGCCTTTTAAGCATAAAGTTCTAACAGACTATCAAAGTTCCTTTCACATTTGTAATACCTATTAAACTGGCACGTGTATGGTAAACCAACTTACACTTAACAGTACCTAGAATAGGTACAAATAACATGAAAAACATTTCCAAGTAAAATATGGTCCTTAAAATTTTTCCTGCTTCGCAAGCCCGAACAAACGAAAAAATATAACTAAAAGCAAATACGTCTTACAAAATTCTTTAGCTGCACCCGTTCCTAACAATTGTCGCTTATTCAAGTCACAATCCAGTTATGTTTGCTAAAGAGCCGAACAGTCGAACAACGTTCGAACCTAGAGCGGTTTTAAAACTCCCTCCGATTCAAATTTCGAATTCCGAACGCGTGGCGCGGCGGTAGCGTACGACGTACCGAGACATACGTACGTGCGCCATCTAGCGGTGGCGACATAGGTTACTGCTGAATTTGTGGCGTAAAGAGTTATATTTACGACTAATTTTTTCTGTGAATAAATTAATCAATGGGGTGTTATCGCAACATATCATTTTAATTCTACTTAGTAGTGTTTAATTCTACTTAGGAGTTTCACAAGGTAGCGTTTTGGGATCGTTCCTTTTCTCACCTTATATTGATGATTTACCTTCAACAACAAAACAATAATAACAGAAATTTTAGGTTTGTTTTTGTTTTTATAATTAATTTTTCTCAAAAGATATTTGAATTTTTATTAAGTTACTTAGTAGATGGTATAAATAAAGATGAAAAAAAGAAAATTCACAAACAGAAGAAACAAAAGTTTTATATAAATAAATAATTATGTAAAAGCCTCCAGATTATTCCATAACACCATTAGGACTAATTTTATCAGTGCACAAGTCCAAATATTCGGTTACTGAATTTACTGAAATATTCCGATGCCTATCATAACCACAAAAAAAACAAATTTAAGTAAATAATGATAAAACGAGCCATACATACGATCTTAAGTAAACACTCAAATACAAAAAGGCTGTGCGGAATAGATAATGTGTGCCTGTGTAGGAAAGACGCAAAGAAAACATGACATTTCCATGCGATTCGGTGGCAATCTACATGTCTGCCGCAGTTATACTCTGTGGTTATACTTTCCAATAAGCCGGGATAAATTCAGCATTGGTTATGTATAGTCGCGCCCTAAGGGTGGAGGCTGATCCCTAGCTGAATGAAATACAGTTATAGGGAAATCAATCACACGTTTATTATATTAGTTATACGAAATATTTTACATTTGCTTTTTGAAGCATGAAAATGGCGTCCGGCTCGTAGCACGGGCTACGGCCATCTCTCAAACATCAACCAAATTTAAACTGATATTACTTTACATCTTTATAAAGCCTCAAACGAAAAAGAGGCTGCCAGCATGAAACGGCGTGCATGAAGGACACATGCACACCACATCCCGCCCGGTACAGCTAAAAAAAATATATATTCGCAATACCATTGCAAAAATTATATTTTTTTACGATATTTCGTTACAAATGTCCGTCCTAAGCTAAGCTACCTGCCTAAGGATGGACAAAACATCACAAAGTCACAGACATGTCAAAAACTGACTGCTGCTACCAGCTAGTTGGTGTTTTATTGTTATCCAACCAAGTTGATCAAAAACCATCAAAAAAGAATCAACACAGCTAAGCATGTCTGTCTACAGTTAATCCAAATAGACATTCAATAAAATTTCGAAAAAGTTTACTAAACCTATCTGTGTCGGATACTATGAATAAAATAATATCAACTAGTTATTAATAATTCAATAGTCACCAAATAATCAATTAAGAAAAGTTATAAAAATAAATTTGAAAAAGTTGGACGACCACTGATTTTCAATAACAAATCATAATATATATTTATAGCAAACGTTCACAACTATCTCGAATATCAAAACCTAGCTTTGGGCAAGACATGGGAATGGGAGCTATTTTCTTTCTTCAGCTCCAACCTATCCTCTGAAAAGATTAATGGGAATTCTCCTAGCTGTGGTACCGGTAACGAGAGTACTCAAAGTCATGAACCCAACCAAAGTTCCTCCACAGCACTATGTGCTTGATGTGGAGTGACAGTAAATATTCCGTCACGGAACACACCTAACTAAGCAACATCCCAATTAACCCCAAAAAAAACTACCCAAATTCTAGTTAAACGCGCACGTTTTTCTTTCTTCATACCGTATGGTCATCTAGATTTAAGTCGTCCAGCTTTCTCGAAGGGTCATCACATCAGAAATGATCATCATAGTCATCAATAGTCATCATTTAGGTAATCGTTTTTCTGAAACATTTTAAAGAATTAATACAGGAAAACACTCATACATCCTAACCAATCCTACAAGACAATAAGAAATATTAGAAACTAACCTATATTTACTACATTTTAGTTATTTTCTATCGATAATATTATGAAATTATTTCAAAAATTAAATTTTCAGATATTTACAATTTCTCTGACGGAATTGCGTCAAAACTGTCATGAGTCATTTTGTTCATGACATGACACAAACAAAAAGACATTATTTGCCAAACAACGGACTTATCACCATGACTACATCAAATTTTGCATCAAATTACGAAAATAATAAGAAATTGAATTAAAAATAAGGGAAAATTAGCTAAATTATATACACATTAATACATTGTCTACACTAATTCTACAAGCTAGGTAGGTAAAAACGGCGACTCTTCAGTCGTCACTCCACTTCGCACTCTTCAAATATCGCATCTTCAAATATCGCATCGGGAAAAACATCGACACATTTGCCTTTCGTAGCAAATCACACGAAGCTCGCTAACTTCATCCAGGACACTTCGTCGAGAACACTTTATTAATAAAATTAGCACTTATCTTTAGGACACATCCTTTGGTGAACACAAATATCCTCATTCGTCAGCAACACTGCAAAATCAACATCCACGTCGTGCGGGACATGTCATCATGTTTTGGCTGCCATCCTGGAAGCCTTCATCTTCATTTTTCTTCTTCATCATCATCGTGGTAGTGGTGGGGGCATCAGATAATAAGCAGCTCTGCCGCTTCTTTCTTCTCGCTTCGACTCTTCTTTCTTCTGTGCGAGAGGCACTAAATCGAACACTAGCCTCCACCAAGTCGCGCCCTAAGGGTGGAGGCTGATCCCTAGCTGAATGAAATACAGTTATAGGGAAATCAATCACACGTTTATTATATTAGTTATACGAAATATTTTACATTTGCTTTTTGAAGCATGAAAATGGCGTCCGGCTCGTAGCACGGGCTACGGCCATCTCTCAAACATCAACCAAATTTAAACTGATATTACTTTACATCTTTATAAAGCCTCAAACGAAAAAGAGGCTGCCAGCATGAAACGGCGTGCATGAAGGACACATGCACACCACAGTATGTATGTATTGCGTTTCTGATTACCTACGCACGTGTTTTGAGTATCGGTTGAGCCTAAAGTGATATATTTTTTGGGGATAAAGGATTGATATTGAATAACAAAATCTGTTGGTGGATTAGTGAGAAGGGTATGGATTTTGAGAAGATAATTTGGTGCGGTTTAAATATAGGATGGAACATCTAGAGACAGGACTATTAATGTTTGTCAATCCTACAGTAGATGAATCCCGTTTCGACTACATCTAGAGTTTAAATATATAGAACATAACAATTAGGTAACGCTTTTAGTGTCCAATATATTAATAGCCAACTAATTTCCGTTAATAAACAAATCTCTCTTAGCTCTACACAAAAGCCTATAAAACTGCAAGATTTTTTATTTCTATCGTTTATATAAGTATATAGAAACCAAAACTAAAAATATATGAAATTTATAAATGAGCAAGTGCCTAAAAAAATCTTAATAATATAGGTATATATCTCACATAAAGTCTTGTACAACATAATATAAGAACTAACCTTCAAAACCTTTGTTCGAATCATTTTCAAAGTAGCCACCTTTCCTAATTCATTAAATCGAATAAAATGTAAAAGTACGCCTACGGCAATCATTAGCGTTGGAAAAAAGAATATCTTTCCAAAAAACTAGACATGTGATGTTCTTTATTCAAACACTTCATCTCACACGCTCCGAGATGAAAATAATGAAATATGAACTACGCACTACGGAGACAAGGGGCATGAGTTTCTTCGAAAAAAGAATTCCATCCATCAACAAAGAAAATAACGATTCGGGGCCCAGACAAATGATTGACAGTACGAAAAAAGGAATAAAAAGAAATGATTCCTTATTCAAATTTTCACGGCGTTCGATTTTTTCTTTTTTTTCTCCTTTGTCGCGTCCCGTTTTGTTTCCATTTGTAATTTGTCGGTTTGCTCTTTCCAGAAAACGACGCGTTCTTTTCGAGCGTAAAAGTCTTTGGCAAGTTTTTTCATTGGTTTATTAAAGGCGCTTTGTGTCAAATTGTGAACGAGAATAATGAAGTCTTGTGATGGTCTTGTGTATAATTTTCTTCAAATAAATGGTTGTTGAATTTTATTGTCTTTTTGTATGATTGAATTTTGTTATAAGTATAAATAAAATCGTGTTTTTAACGTTTACGTAACGTTAAACGTTTAGTTCCTTCCTTATCTATTTTTAAACTACCGGATAAAAGTTTTTTTCCATAACTGATTAAATTAAAACAGTAACAATGAATATAAATAATTAATATAAATAAACTTGGACGTACCTAGACCTACTTGGTACTAAAGGGCACATTGACGAGTTACAAATTAGGCTCTTAAATAAATCTCCTTTCAGGGGCTCAACCCTACCTGAAAGATACTTAGCTTACAATATAAGCCTAGGTTATTCCAAAGGACGTTAGGTTACTACGTTCATGGTTATTCCAATAAGTCAAAGTTCATCAACAAATTACTTTAAAGATATAGTTACAAGAAACCTTTTTAATTCAGCCTAATAACACTCCAATCTACACGCCAATCCAGAAACCCGTCGCAATAACATTTGAACAGCGCCCACCCAAACAAAGCGAGCGAATCAGCTGTTCCCAAACTGTGACCTTGTTAACGCGCTAATTCGCCCCCACCCCCGTAATTTGCGCTTACCGTAAAACTGATTACACCCGTAGACGATTCCCTCTCACTCTTTCGGACTTCCTTTTCGCTCCCATTCACGACGAGTTTAATTATACCGCCTTAGGACGGTGTCATGCGATAGTGAAAGCGGAAAGTTTTAAAAGTTTGTTTAGAGTCTGTTGGTAGAGGGCGGCGGCATTGAAAATTTGTAGTTCCACTGTGTTACCACGCTGGGCATTGTTGTGACAATGTTTTTAAACAAATAAACATTATTAAAAATTCAAACACAGTATTCAATTTCAAGGTATCTTTGCACATAGAACCTAAGCGCAAAAGTATGAAAATTACACGTTATGCATCATTTATGTAACGCATGTATAAGAATTCAAAATTTTGAGGGGCGTACGTATTATACCGTATCTAATCAAAATACTAATTTTAGGATACGACTTTTTGCAGCAGTGTTGTAGACGTTGTAGTGTGGTTGTAGTCTATAATATAAATATGTACTTACATAATACTTTGCGTTTCGACTGTAAGATTTATTAACATTACCTCTAAATAAATGCTTACTAAGACTCATTATAAAATCAGTTGACAATGTGTTCCACCACGAGGAGAATATAGTTAAGTATTTAAAAAAATAATCATAATAATCTTATAATAAAACGGACTGCATAACACCATCCCGCCATTACTTAGATCTTTCTTTTAAAATATGGAACGCCGCCGGGAGCGACTCTCGAACGCTCATTTGCTTCCCGCGCTCTTGTTCCGACTTAATTTTGAATGTGGAACACGGATGTTGTGGAAGGTTAGTATTACGCCCAAGGCGTAATGAGTCTGAGGTGGGTCGAATGCGACATGCCCCCCATCGAAGGGCGACAAAATTAAGAAGCGTTAAACAAGCGATTTGGCGTAATTTTGTCACTTGTTGATTTTATTGTTCTGGGGAAACCGGGGGCTTTTTGAATCGGTTGGGTTAATTCTTTTATGGTTTTGAGGGCGTAAAGTGTGGAACAAATTTTAAGTGATGATTTTATATTCGGTGTTTGAGACGTTGCGTTGAAGGTAAAATAAAAAGAGAAGTTTGTAGCGTACCGTTTCCATTTGTAATCTGAGATACGCTTCGATAATCTCTGAAGTTATCGTCAATATTCACGATTTAAATATGGAACAAATGGTTGGGCAAACTACCCGCAATATCGCAATAAAGTTTTATCGTGCCGGTAGCGATCGGCCTATAGCAATAACCTTTGCAATAAGACACAGTAAATTGTTCGTCAAATGGTTACCAATACACTTTGTTTATGGTACAATCTTAGTTTATGGAAAATTGAGAGCATCGGTGGCTAAGTGGCTAGGCCCGTTGACTTCCATTCGGAAGTTCGCGGGTTCAAACATCGGCACGTGCCAATGAATTTTTTTTAATTTTCGAATTAATATGCACGTTTATTCGACGCTCTTACGGTGAAGATAACCATCGTGAGGAAACCTGCATAACATATACGTGTGTGATGTTGACCAATCCACGCTGGGCCAGTGTAGTCGACTAAGGCCTATTCACGCTGATATTAGGGTAGGCTCGAGCCCCTCGGTGGGGACATATATAATATGAGCTGTTAACGACGGTAAAGTCTCTATATAAATTTATAGCGTAGAGTTGCAAAGAATAACGTTATTTTTTTATCTATCCATATTAATCCTTTTTTCGGTAAACTTGACCGAAATCTATGGGAATCACATATTTTTTCAATAAACAAATCGAGTAACTTCTGAAAATCTTGAAAACGAAATTAAACCAAATTATAATATTTCACTATTTAATGCTTAAAAGTTTTATAGTGAAAGCTAGCGAAGCTATTTAAGTATAATACCATTTTATAACCAAAAAGTGTTCTCCGAATTCACCCGACTCTACATTTACGTTTACGTGCACGGAGTCAAGAGAGATCCAATAATTTAGTTTTTTATGTGTCTTTTTATGACGAATACATTTCAGAGATATAAGCTTTATTCAAATATAGCGGTTAGTATAGATCAAATCGACTTTCCCTGTTGGTATTATAAAAAATAATGAGGTTATATTTATCCCAAGGAATAAACAGCATCAAAACATCGCGGGCGTAGCCGCGGGTGGATAGCTAGTATGAAAATAAATGGATTGACGTATTTCTTTCTTTAGTATCTAAATATAAGTTTGACATTTCAGCTGACCTACCCTCAAAGTTCAAAAACGAAGATAATCTTGCTCGACAAGAGACCCAAATCTCTTGTTACATATGAAGGAAAAGGTCGCCTTTCCTTTAAAATGTAACAAGAGATTATCCCAACAATCGGGTGTATTCAAACAATGACCTTATTTAAGCGAGAGAAGGCGACCCGTGTCGAAATTATTCTGCTCCGTACACATCAAGAATAAGGATGTCTGTGTATACGTATAACACGTGCTACTTGGTAAATCCTTCAGTGAAACGAGATGGGACCGGGTGGCATGATTCTCCAGAGGGGGTGGAGGGTTAGCCCCCCCCCAACTCCCTTCCTATAGAATGTCTCCGCGTTTCAAACCCCTTTGTAGGAAGGGTTACCTTGGGAGCGGAATAGGAAATAGTACATAATAAAAATTCAAAATATACCTCGTGTAGGCTCCAATTTTCTGGAATACCCTAAGGGTACGCCACGGTTCGTTTTCTTTAGATTATTTTCGTCCTTTTTTGATGTTTAGTGATCACGTATCACTGTGGCTTGAGTTTTTTCGTATGTAATATTGTTTGATGTTTTGCTTTAGAAGAGGATGTGTTTGAACGAGTTTTTTTTTACTTTGAAGTATTTTTATGATAAGCATTAAAAAACTTCGCATTTGTAGCCGTTAATAAAGCACATAATATACAGATTTAGTCAATAAGAATCTTATTTTTCGTTTAAAAGATGATGGGGGTTAGATTTTTTCAAATTATAATTTACAAATGGCTATCATTCTTTGCCCAGCAGTAGGACCTTTTAGGCTAAATATAATTTTAACCATAGTTTATGTGTGTGTATATATGTATATGAAAAGGTAACAATAAATAAAATACAATGAAGTGATTGTTTGAAAAGGACATCATTCACGTTTCATACAATGTTGGACCAAAAAAGTGAAAATGCCGGCCAAGGAAAAAAAGTGTTATTTTCGGATAGAACACGTCGTAGTTTCTATATTTCTTGACTTTTTGGTAATACTATACGGTGGGATTATGGTGATAATCATAATCAGCTAGTAGTTTATTTTGGGGTAGAGTCTTTCGCTCCCCCGCAAGTCCGGTGAAGCTTGATTCGTCGTACTTTTTTGACTCAAGCACATAGGTCGATTAAAAAATAAATAGTACATTACTTATTACATTTCGAAGTATATTTTGAGCACCAATTTAATATAGAAATAGAGGCAGAGCTCCACAGATGACGTTTCCTTTATAATGTTTTCCGTATCAACCTATTAGGCCGAGGTCCGAAGCTCCTTTGCGGCGCTCCTAGACGCGTTGGTATATGACTATATGGTCTGTTTCGTATAAATCCGGAAAAAAGTTCATTGACCTCTTTCTTTACTTGAAAGATATTAAAACAAATGTAACGCCAAAATGTGTGGCAAGGTCACACGGTCACCCCGCCTTCTACTACAGTATGCCAAATTACGTATTTTGCAATAATTTCCTATAGTTTTATCGTATCGTTTGAAAAATATGTGCTCATTTTATGCATGCGTCAATGATCTTTTGTCCGGATTAATATGAAACAAAGCTTGCTACGTTTATTTTGTGACACGAGTTTAGGCAAGTTCTAAAGAAACATCCAGCAGCGGTAGGAAAAGTCCACCGAGGTTGTAAGAAAAGTCCTTTCACCTGAAAAGTCGAAAAACTACGGTTACGTAGGCATATACAGAAAGCTAGTCATATAAAATAGTGATTGGTGTTTTAATTGAATGTTCTAATTTAATTTACAAGCCTTCCGAAGCACGGAGTCATCTTTCTTTTCAGCCTGCAATGTCCTAACCAAAATGAGGAAAGTCTCACAAAGTGATATTTGTTCGACGAGTCCCTACCGGGATTCGAACCCGGAACCGTAACGTCGGGCTAGCTTATGACCACTCGACCACGGAGGCTCTTAACGACTTAAATTTAATTTACATACAGTTTTTAAAATATAAGAGAAATTCTGAAACAGCTTCCGTCAGAACGCAAATAAATACTTCGAAAATATTTCAGATCACGCCACAAGGTTCTCTCATTTCTGCTTACCTATCACACAACCTAAATCAATAACCAATGCGTTCAGAGAGAATTTAAGCCCAACATGTTCAATAAACTGAATAAGGAAATTGTGGTTTGATCTAACATCCTCTTGGCAGGTAGAAAAAGGAATTCCATTCCGAGACGAAAAACCCATCCAATACAATATATCACACGGTTCTAAGCCCGTTAGGAATAGAAAGGGATGGATGTATAAGAGGTTCGGTGTGTGGGAGAGGGAGGGAGTCAAATGTCCCTGCGAAATGGAACGTAAGAAGATTGAATAGAAGTCACACTAATGCGAGTTACCTTTACGCACACACGCGTTTTTGCGAATCTATGGTTAAGGCGATGCAGTGAAATCAATGGAAATGCAATTTTCCCATAACCAAATATGACGACATGCAAAAACTGCTTATCAAAAATTATGACCAATGCTAAAGCTTAAAGTACCTCTATCTATAACATCATCTCCCTCGCAAAAGGGGGAATTTCATGAAATTTTAATTTATTAGACTTAAATTAAACTACTCTTCATCATCGATTAGAAGTACCTATTTCGAAGCAGTGAAATATTACATAAAAAATACCTAATATAATTAAATTGTTTTTGCTATAACTTTTCACAAGTTTTATACAATGAGCTTCCAGGCTTCTTCAGCTACTCAATAAAAAATAATGGCAAATGATAACATAATAAATAAATAAATAGTTCTATAGAGGTTCTTTTACTTGTTTTCCACTGAAGCATCCCCTTAAATAAAAGGGTTACACGAGTGTGCGTCTAAGTACACAAACACATGCACAAACCCAGATCAGCCGTAAGAAATCATGCACACATACCAAAAGAAAGGCTTAGATCACCCACACAATGACAAATCCACGTATGGATACACGACAATCTTGTTTTCCTGCGAATGTGTGCGTGATTTTCGCGATACAGTACCCTTGGGTGTACCCACATGTTCTTATTTATTTTCCTGCATTTGTTATGTGGAAAAAATTGTGTGAATATTGTTCGTAGTTCTGTCTCCGCGGGAAATTCTTTGGCTGAAGACTCGTAAGATATTTTCGTTATAGCGCGACTGAAATTGGTAGAGTTCAGGTATGTATCAAATTAGGTTTGTCGTTGTATTTAAATTGAGTCGAGTTTCATTGTATACGTTGTTTATGTTTCTTCAGCTGAAAGAAAAAATACTTGAATGTTTTAGATGTTATGAAAAAAAAGAAACGTTTTTTCTTTTTTTTTCTCAAGCACATCCAAAAGGCTGACTGATTGTAGGTTTCAAAATAAATAATTCAGTTATTGATCAGAACCTTAGTATTTTTTTATAAATGTGAATGTGTCTTTTAGCTATTCTAGCATTCGTTCAGAAAATATCAGTTCAGTATAATTTTCTTAATAATCAGTAGTTCATTTATAAAACCTATAACTTGGCTGTTATCGTACAATCTCTTCATCAAACATATTTACTTCTCTCTCACAAATAAAAATTAAAAAACCGGCTAATTCCTTGACCCGCCCACCATATACCACGTCACCGCACTTTACTACTGGCTTAGGCCATAAACATGAGTAGGTACATATACTACGGACCGGTAATGGGTTTTTATGAAAGGCTCTCACGGAAGTCGGTGGTTAAAGCCCAACGTTCACATTTAAGTATTTGGTTTCTAACTGTGCCTCGTTTAGTGTCTTATGTATTCGGGATAGTTGCTGAGGGAGTGCTTACTTACTTACTTACTTTGCTGGCTCAGCGACCCGAAGTGAATCTTCAAAGTGCTCCTCCTACATCAAAGTGCCGTTCTTTCCTATCCTGTGCCAAATCTGACCAATCGGGCACCTGCAGTTCCTTCGCGTGAGTGCTTGAACGCAGCTAATCAAGACTGAGACAGTCTTAGAGCTTGGTAGTCTGGGCCAAAATCTTCCATTCAGGAAGTGCGATTTGAAGCCACGGCACGTACCGATGTGTTTTAGATCATCGAATTTATACGAATGTTTATTCGACGCATTTACGTACGGTGAAATCCAAGATCGTAAGGAAACCGGCACGCACCCGAGAAGAATTTATAATTTATGTATGAAGTTGAGTAATCTTTACTAGGCCAGCGTGGTCGATTATAATTAAGGTTCAATCACCCAAAATCATTGAGGACGGGCAACCACTCCTCAGTAGGGAGATATACTAGTACCTATTAGCTGAAAATTGGAAACTTTAGATGAGATAGCCTACTCCCTACTGGGTTGCTACTTTCTTGTGAATTGCAAGTTACAAGCCAGTAAGCTATCTCGTGTAAACGCGACATAAGCCAACGTTGTCGTGTCTCGTACACATTTAGCTGCGTATGTTTCGTGTTCATGTGGTATGCAAATCAGCGGTACCTATTGTAATATTTGTGATTTGTGTACCACTCCAGATTGGTACTGTGTGGTGGCATGCGATTTATACATTCTTGGTGAAGTCTTGGCTAAGTTGCTTGGTCGATATGCTCGCGTCTTTCGAGTAGAGTTTGATTGCTGAAGACAAAAGTTTTGTTTTTTTATATTGAGTCGGATCAGATCTTTTTTTTAAGCAGAGTATTTTTATTGGTCTTGACAACTTACTCTACAAGACTGTACTATCTTTGGTGCGGTACTTTTAACATTCATCGAGTGGGAGTGGAAGGGGATTTTCATAAATATCCCTATTTTATTGAGATAATAATGAACGTAAATTAGACAAATTCAGAATATCGAATGACTGATTATTTCGTTATTATTCTGTATATTGGTATCTGTAATTACTCATTATAACACTAAATAAGAGAGAAATTTAGTATGGAGTACTCTCACTTTTATTTGAACATGACATAAAACAGCTTTCACCATTCCCCCATTGTCCAACTTTACCCAGATAAAACAAACAACAACAAAGTTTGGAACAAAACAGATTCACTCTTGGACACTTTCCCCAACCTCCCCTATCCGTTCCCATTTTACCCCGCTCTCCCTGAAGGGAGGACAATAACCTTGACTCTACGTAATATTCAAACTAGCAACTGTAATTTTGCTGAAATTTCCAACTGCGCTGCTACACACAAGTGTTTTCTTTATCATAAACGATTTTTTTTCCGTACGGTATAAAGATGGGTGACCGTTAGAAAATAATATGACTGGATGAAATTTCAGAATTGATACAACAATATCACTATAAATACATACTTGCAAACATAATGAATACACAAAATTACAAATACTCAAATAAATTATGCCTATGGTTTATGTTGCGAACATATTATATATTTTTTTAATTTCCAAGAATACAGCTCATTCAAGATCTGTTTATTTAGCTCTCAGCTTGCATTCAAACGTGCCAAAATATCATTACCATCATTTCAACCGAAAGACTGACTGAGTCTGCAAAGATCTTCACGTCGACGATAAAAATATATATACAGGGCGTCCCACAGCTATGCCACATGGAGGGAAAGTACCTTAAATATTGTAAGTAGAACATTTTACTGAAAGAAGACATTATTTTATTTCTAAAAACTATTAAAACTGCATTCATACATTTTTTAATAATTACATGGTTGAACCGGGAATCGAACCCGTTATACGATAAAAAAATATATCCTGTAGTTTTATCATACCGATCGAAAGGCTTCATCATAAGGGTTATTTTTTGCTAAGTAACATAGTGTCAGAAATAAAAGGAAGACTATGTATTTTAACATTTTTAATACAAAATTTATCAATTTTATTAATTGCTATGACCCCTACGCTGTTGAATACAAAGTCGCACTCTTTTGATTATTTCACTCCCTGTCTTTAAAAATACGCGACGGATTTTGATTTTAATAGATAGAGTGATTCAAGAGGAAGGTTTATATGTATAATACATGCATAATATACTAAAGGATAACCCACAATAACCATTTTCCCGTGCGGAGCCGGGGCGGGTCGCTAGTAACCCCATGCATAAAAAAAATCTCGGCGACCACTTCAAATGTTAAAATTCATGATCTTTCTTTTATTTCTGACACTATGTTATTTAGCAAAAAATAATCCTTATGAAGGAGCCTTTCGATTGGTATGATAAAACTACAGGGTGTTTTTTTTTCCTCATGTAGCGGGTTCGATTCCCGGTTCAACCATGTAATTATTAAAAAATGTATGAATGCAGTTTTAATAGTTTTTATAAATAAAATAATGTCTTCTTTCAGTAAAATGTTCTACCTGCAATATTGAAGGTACTTTCCCTCCATGTGGCATAGCCGTGGGACGCCCTGTATATAACTAAATAACACGGCTATATTGCTTCATAAGATTAAAATTTATCAATGAAAGTAAAGTTTCAACTAATAACTAGTTGAGCCATCAGTATTCCTCACTAATAAGCTTGAGCGATGAGAAGGTTAACAATAACATACAAAACATCAAACAGAAACAAAATGTTTACCGACACAAATATGTATTAATACAAAACAATTAACTTACTTGCGGACAAGTGAGTACACGAATTTTCGCGTAGAACTTACGAGCTCCACGGCTACGGCCGTAGCGATTGCTACGGTTGCTACGAGGACGTATCAAATATACGTTTATTTTATTTAAAGGAGCTGTTTTTAGTGCAAAATGTTATTAACTTAATAAAGTAATCAAACAAAAACGTAATTTAAAGTGATTAAAATTCACAGTAAAATAGTATTCCTTTGTTTACTTATTATGATTATTACCAATTTTCTTCTTTATTCTAAGATAAGAACAGTTTCTCCGGACCTTTATTTGTTGGGTTTGAAACTTGAAAAATAATACAATTAATGTAAGAGTACAGATATATAATTGTAACAAACTCCACTACTTATTTTATACGCGTATTAAATAATAACCACTTTCCATACTCTTTATCACGAAAATATTCCAAAACCCTCTAAAATTTAAAACAAAACACATGCTTCAAAATTCCAAATTCAAAACAGACATATTGTTATCTATGATCGTCTGCGCAGGATTTCCTATTGCCAAATCCAGAGACGGAAGCTTCCGAACAAAGAGATTAGAAACCTTTCCGATACTATGGTCGAAGTTGGCAATACAATGGAAATATATGGATATCCGAGTGAGTGCAGTGCACATACATACATAATACATATACACACATGCTCTTTTCTCTCACGGAGCGAGCATTTACCGTAATTCTTCTCTATCTCTTTCTATAAGTTTTGCCTAGGCTTATCTGGGTCATGGTTATTAGTCACACTGGGCTAACGAAGTTTATTAAGGCCTATTTACCCTGATTCAAGATAGACTCGATCCCCTCGGTGTGGGAGCAATGACATAATAATGGGTTGATAACAAACAAAATTAATATAATAAAGATAGGCGGCTTTACTCGAATATAAATGGGTAAATAGACACAATCATACTTACACACACACACATGCATAATAACACGCTCACTCGGGAAAGCTAGATACACATAAAACAACAAAATGTACTTATTTTATAATAATATACATTCAATTTATATTCTAAATAACAAGAGTTAATTGAAAAGAGCACTTCAATACACTAAAAAAGTTTTCCTTACGACTGTCGTTTCTTCTGCAGCAGTTAAACAGTTTATTGTTTGCTATTAAATTGCTTATAAAGGTGCAACACAAAGCTAGGTTGTAAAATGGACCTAAATGCAAACAACAATATATTTTATAGCAATCAATAAGAAATTGCTGCTCTTTGGCAGTATTGCATTTTGTTGCCAAAGAACTGTCACAGGGTCGGATTAAGTGTGGGGGCGAGGCGTTAAAGTACAAATTACTTCAAATAAACATAACATTATTGAAAAATTACATGTTGTGCAATCAGTTGGATCACTTTTTGAATAACAGAAGCTTTAGCACTTTAAAATTTATGTTTTTACTGATACAAATTTTAACTACATTTACTATGAAGCCAGGAAGGAATTTCAAAAACTGTTATCAATAATTATAGTGTGTGTTGGTTGACAACTCATATTTTTTACCGGGGGGCTCGAGCCTACCCCTTCAAAATAGTCATTTTAATCCAACAGTTAGTATGGGAGTTCAAATTTTATTTTGGTTTCCTAGATGTTTTTTTGAAAGTTGACTAAGCATGTTTTTTTGGCCGATATTAAAAAACAGGTTGTTTATCCGTAACAAAGTGGCAGTACTCATGAAACTGAACAACTTTCCTTACGGAACATAGGTTTCGTATAACCTTCAGTCTCGTGACCGGCGGCGCTACTACATCCAGTATTTTGCCCCTCATTCTTGCTCTTTCCTGAGTACATCCCTGATGAGAACAGTAAAGTTTGCGAGTGTCGCCGAGTTTCGTTTCGTCGAACTTTGTTTACGATTTGGCACGATGGCATCGCGATTAGTGTCGTCTGCGTTTCGAGTTACGACCACGTTTACCCTAATATCCTAATGGAAGCTGATGATTTTGGAAATTTTGCCAGTAGCTGTAAATAGAAGTAGTGGAGATAATTCAGTGACAGGTAGCCATCTTTTTATATTTGTGATATGTGTATTTGGGATTATTTTTTTTCTTTTAGGATAGAGCATGGTCTAAGAAAACAAGGTCTGACCATTAGACCACGTGACTGACACAAACCTACGTCATCTTGCGCTGTTCATCCTTGTCAAATGCGTGTTAGTAGACAAGGATGAACAGCGCAAAATGACGTAGGCTTGTGTCAGTCACGTGATCTAACGGGTAGACCTTGTTTTCTTAGACCATGGAATAAGAGTAGACCCCTTGCTCCCCCGGTTGTCTGGTTAAACATAAAATTCGACCTGACTACACATGTGTACAGCCAGTCTAAGAAAAAAGATATATTTTTTAAATTGATTATTATATTATATTAGCTTCCGTGATTTATAAGAATATTATATTGTTTATAAACGCATGGTCAAGTACTCATTTTCTTTGTCCATTGCGTGTAATAAAATTGTTAAATAAATAAAATAAATACTCTTATTAGTTACATACAATATCTTCCTGCTTGAGGAACGCAGATATAAGTTACTTGCAAAAATGTAACTAAACTATATCTAGAAGTTTCAATTGCCAATTCTTTGGTAATATTCGGTAACGATTATATAAGTACAGTCATATCACGTGCACTGACACTTTAAAATATATTTGTTTTTAAATGCATTCCGAAACCATTATCAAAACTAATAATCAGAGATGGAGCCCCTCAGGCGTCGTCTCCTATACGATGTTTTTACCGTATCAACGCGCTAGGCCTAGGTTCGAGGCTCCCTCGAGCCACCCCTAGACGCGTTGGTACATGACTACTTTAGGGGTAGAGCAATCCGCTCCCCTACAGAAGTGAAGCTTGATTCGTCGTAGTTTTTCGACTCAAGTATAGGTCAATAAAAAAAAAACCCGTATAGTACAAGATCCATCCATATACATTATTTCATTTAAATATTTTTCCGACAATACCCTTTAAACATTTTTACATCAATAGGTAGAAGTGTTCATTATACTTCTTTTAAACAATTCATTTACGTCATAACGCCACAATATTGTAAAACAAGCTTTCTTATCATGAATGATAGGGTAGATATGCACCTGCTTTCGCCACAAGCGCTACTTGATAATTGTGCTATAATTTGCATCGAAAACGTACCAACAATATGTCTTACTATCTATCAGCTCTAAGGGCCTCCTGTCCTTCTAAAAGTCACTAGAAAATGTAACAAAATGTGCTTAAGTTTCATAGCTGACATTTAATCGTATCGTGTGGTATCGTCGACAAATGCCGATATTAAATTTGTCGATGTCGTGTTGTTTTTGACAGCTGTTTGTGACTAGTTTAGTGAGAATACAATTTTTTTAAATATTGGTCAACTATTTTATTTTGTACAAAATATTAGTTAGACCCGAAATCCTGGAAAAATGTAGGCAGAATTGTGTTTAATGGATTTTTGTTACTTTTGAATTTTTCTTATAAAAATATGGCGTAGGTACGCTGTTAAAATCCATCTTAATTTATAAATAAGTAAACTCATGAAGGAAAAAAAAATTCCACGCCCATATGGAGTAGTAATCATGCCTATTTTGTATCGAAACCAATGCGGCCGCTCAGAGGGGTGGGAGGGTAGGTGGAAGCGGGAGACGGGGTTTATCTTTTAACTCTATCACACATCTTTGAATACGTTAAGTTAGAAAAAGATAGAGACATTCATGTTATGACATGCCCAATTAAAAACAAAATATCAATAAAGTATGACATTTATTTGTCTTTATTTGGCATGTAAAAAACAAAAAACTTCATGGTTGCTGAATTTGAAAATAGTGATGTGATGTGGTATGAAGCGTAACGTATATTTATCGATTATTTACTTAAATTTTATCACCATGGCTATTGTACACATACATCTTATGACCATCACAAATTTTATCACCATGGCTATTGATCACACATACACATCTGATGGTAAGTGGTCACTGTTGTCCAGGACATCTGCAACTTAGGGTAGCAGACACGGTGCAGGCCTTTGAGATGTCTGTAGACTTGTCTTTTGAAGGACCCCAAATTGTTGTGCAAAGGAAACACCTCGAGAGGGAGATCATTCCACACCTTGCACGTGGTGAGCAGTAAAAGCGTACGTTAGTTCGAGATCACACATCCAGGTAGTGAGGATGAAATCTATCACTTATCGGAATTAGATATAAAATTGCAAGGACCGCGTCAGATTAAACATAAACAAATAAAAATACATTACAAATTTTAAAACAATATTTTTAATTTATATTTTTAACTATTTACATTATTGTATAACATATTTACATTACGTGTAAAAAAACTTGACCACCTATTTTTTTATAGGTTTTCGGTTGGAATGGCATCTTTATGAAGTCTTTTTCTGCCGGCTTCAGTTAATTCGTAATTACTGTTATTAAAATGAGCTGAGCAGACTCTGCTATATTTGGTTGGAATCCAATCTTTGTCTCTCCCGCATGTTGGCACCCATTTACGTTTTTGCGCCAGATCTTTTGGAAAACTGCGATAAATAAATGAAATAAAAAAGTAATTAGCTGATGACTCGATTTTATATTATTTTTTATCGACTACTTCACATCACTAAAAATCAACAACAATTTTCTGCTAAAAACTTGACCACGAAAAATGTAAAAACCAAGCGGTTTACTACTCACCAGAAAAATGTGATACCAGCAAGCTTTGTAGTTTTGCTTGCGGTATGGTTTCGGCACAATTTCACCGCACAATTGACCATTTCGTGTTATTTATTTTATTTCTGATATTTTATGACAGTGATGTTGTCCATGTACGAGTATTTGAAAGAAAAGTGTGAATGTGTGTGTGAGTTGCAAAATTGTCTCATAGCCGGCACCCATAGTACGTTTTGATTACTACTCCATTTGGGCGCGTAAAATTTTTTCTTCCTTCATGAGTAAACTGATTTCAATCGATATATCAACAGCTCAACCGAAAGGACTTCCTTCATTTCCTTTAAAAGCAGATAAGACTAGAGTGTTTTAACATAGGTACAGATTAGTAAATAAACTAAATATTGAAAAAGTTTATTTTAAACAATAAACCTTGCAACGTGAAACAGCAGTTTATTCGTTATCAAGCCGGACATTTATAATGGCCGTATCGTATTATACAAACAATTTAAAGTTATTTGTACTGCAAAACAGCCTTCAGGTCATTACTAACCTAACAAGGAAGCCATTGTTGTCCAAAGAATGCGATACTAAATAAACATTATGGCAGTTACAATAATTATAGCAACTATGTTGTGGTGGTATAGTCTTTGGATTCAGAATGTAGAGGTAAATATTTGAATCCTGTATTGTCCATTTTAGTATATAAAAATGTGTATATGTTTTTTTTTTACAATGGGAAAATGTATATATAAGTAATAGAAATGAAATATTTATTTAATTATTGTATTATTATAATCGCGGTCAAGCCACGTATTATCCTAGATAAATCTTTATTAATTATACCAACTTAAACAATTTAAATTAGTACCTATAACAAAATTTAGTTTGTTTGCGTGTTTTGTAAAAATACGGAAATACGTATTTGTTCAATAAACAACTTTTCAGATATAAAGATTGAAACTTGATACAAATAAATAAATCTGAAACTATTTTTTGTTGCATTTTCCTTTTTGTCTATAAGTAATATATTTCTGTCGTATTTAACTGTAAGGAGTAGTAAATTTAAGCTTCTTGGTATTAATATAAATTCATGTGACTATATTAGGCGCCGCCACCCTAAGGGCATTTAGAAGTCGATAGAAACTGTTTGTCCAATTTTATACTAAGAGTTAATGGGAATGAATTGTTTAAATTACTCTCATTTTAAATTTATATTATGGTGATTATATTTGATTTTGAAAGTTTTAATGGCTTAAGGAATAAGGGCTCTGTTGAATCGCCGGCACTGGGAAGATATTATTCTCTTTACTAAACTAATGGGATTTGTCATCGTGGTGACCCTAACCTGGACTGCATGTGCGGAGCAGTACAGACCATGGCCCACTTAGTGACCTGTCCTGCCTGCCCTGCCACCTGCTCTCAGCAAGACCTAATGGACGCCTCACACAACGCTGTTGAAGTGGCTGAGTTCTGGGCCGCAAATATTTAGGGTTTGTCATCGACTCGCAAAGAAGAAGAAGACTAAACTAATTACATGATTAGGCTTCTTATTTTTATTTAATTCTCTTTCATTTGTAAAAGTTAATTAATGTCGTCAAAACAATGTTTATTAGTTGAATTATTTTTATAATTAGCTAAGAAATGAGATAAGCTTTTTGTGTTATGTTCAGACATAGATACATCATCTATATGTTTATCGACTACTTAATTTTATAAAACAGAAACAGAAAACGTGGTATTGATATACTTTTTAGGGTACCTTTTATGTCCTTCCGTCTATCAAACGACAATTACCCCAAGACTACAAGATCGATAAAATTTGGTACAAGTACGTAATATATAACCAAAAACTACACGTGTAAAGGACTTGTAAATGGAATTAAAGATTACAAACAAACTCATAACTAGGAGCGATAAAACATACCTAAAAAAATGCAACGTAAAATTGTGCGACAAATCAAACCTAAGCTGTATTATTACTAGTAGGTACTTTTCAGCCAAACCGAAACGAGTGCTAGGTACGCTGGCCGAGCCTATATAAGCAGTGCCGTGATAAAACCTGGGACAATCTCAAATTTTCCTTTACAGTTTCATAAAAAATACGAGTATTATCAAAATAATTTCAGAAAATTGTTGAAAAGCTATCCATTCCTTATATCTGACATTAATGTGCAAATCCAAAAAACAATCTACCTGTATGAAAAATACACTCCATTTTATTCCACACTTCGTGTCACCGACGCACAGCACTTTATGTGCAAAGTAGGTAATCTATTACTTGTAGGTGGCAACACTGACGGTCTATGCACAAAATAGGTAAACTCCACTTTATTGTTATTGAATATTGAGAGGGAATAGATGGCAACAATTTCAAGCTTGACGTTGATCATATTTTATGTACATGAAACGTATTATTTAGTGTACTGATATTGATAGGGTTATTAATAGAATTGCGGTATCGTAGCGATCTAGTTCGTGATGAAACTCCTTTAGTTATTTTGCAATTCAAGTTTTTAAACCAGAAACTCGTAACTACCACATAAACGAGGTAAGTGTGGTCTAAAGTAATGGACAATCAATAATAATATAATTTTAATAAATTATGGCGGGCTTTTCATTTTTTAATCGACCAAGCCACTTACTAACACTCTACCTGCGGTTACGCTTGAATTGTTATTCATCTTTTCCCAAGGGATTATGATGTTATCATAAACAAACAAAGTGGTAATGTTAATACACCCGGAGTAGCATGGGGTTTCACGTGTGACAAGACATAGTTTTGTCATGTCTATTAGATACTCTCATCCTACCTATTGGAGGAAATTTCAGTATGGCGGGCTTTTTAGACCTTTTTAAAAATTAAATGTATAAAATTACCTATCTTAATAGGGCAGAGTTCATCGTTTTACATACTAAAATACAAAATATCGAAAAATTTACAAGTTAGATGACTTCATTATAATGGAGAAAAATAAGAAAGAATTAAGTTCAAGGAACTCTGAGCAATAAAAATGTTTAAGTTCAACGTTAAACTATGTAACTTAAATACTTTAATTTCAAAAAAAAAACGTTTAGCATAATTCTGTAGACACATAACTAACATGGTATTTATTAACTAACACGTGTTCAAATAATTAATCCGTAATTTATTCTGGAATACTCATATTAAAACCGTTAAACTTCTAATTAAACAAGCGACTGTAATTTTTGTTCCAACACATGACACTTGTATTTGCTAATAAATTGGTCTCACTAATTAATGTCAAACTTATAGGCCGTTTACACCAAGGCTTGGATAGACGGGCAGCTTAACTGCATATGTCAACCACAAAAATCATCATCATCTTTTCAGCTTGTAGACGTCCACTGCTGAACAAAGAACTCCCCCAAAAGATCACCACAATGATCGGTGCTGCGCTTCCCGTGTCCAGCCAGCAATGTCACATAAAATGAAATGTGGTGACATCTATCTATCTTTATATTAAGACTGTAAAGGGCGAGGTAGAGGTAGAGGTCAAAAATCAGTACATAGAAAAAAGAGCTAAAATCCGAGGTAGGGGGATGTAAGAAGTGATATAGAACATATCCAGATCATTTAAAATTTTTTGTTCCTCTGTTTATCTGTTCGTACGGGCTAATCTCCGAAACTGTGAACCGAATTGAATGAAATTTTGCAAGGTACCCTTACAGTGTCGGTCAACATTTTTACTGCGGGAAAATATATATTCTCATTCGTACGGGAAACTGCACGGAAAAGTAAAAATACAACGCGGGCGTAATTTAATAAAATACGAAGATCTGCATGTAATATATAATTAGTACATAATAGGTAAATGAATGTTATAAGTATTCTATATTTTATATATTTTATTACAAAAGGTCTATTAAACTATAAAACTAGTCTAGAAACGACGTCTTGAAAAAAAAATAAAAACTTTTTTTTTATCGATGCTAGGTTGAAAGATTACTTTATTCTCGGATATGATCATTGCATTACCTACCAATTACTTTATTCAGTCGAGACACATAAACACGGTCAGCGAAGTCTTATACCTAACGCTTTTTAATACAAAAAACTTAATTTTAAACTACTACATTAAAAAACTAAAATTTTGCAGCTCTGGTGCAGTTTTAAAGAAGCTCGTGTGTGTCAACGAAACCGTATGACATGCATTGACCTGCCATTGTGGCAATTGACAATGCCTCGTGCTTGTCACGCGGTAATCGATGTCAAACACTGGATATCCATTTTAAATAACAGTTGCTTGCTAGTCATAGAATAAATTGTGAGTAAAAAGTGTACAACGTTAGTACTAAGAGTTAGATTGTTCTGGAAGTGTCGAGTGTTCAATTGTTATACGATAGTTGAAGAATTCGGCGGGCAATTTTTAGTTTACGAGTAGTTTGTCCTTTTCAATCTTTTCGCTTGGTAAATTGGGTTTGGGCATAGACAGATTAATAAATAAATAGTTACTGTTTGGGCCAGCAAGCCAATTAAAAACCAAAGTAGCCGATGTGTTACTCTGATATCTATGCTAACTATTGTACAGTTTCATCAAAATACATTTAGTAGTTTTTGCGTGAAAGAGTAACAAACATCCATCGGTACGTCCATCCATCCTCACAAACTTTCGCATTTATAATATTAGTAGGATGAAGAAAATAAGACATCTAGTACCATAACCATTTGTAACATAGACACAGGCCTGCGGGGCTAGCTGAGTGAAGTTTAAACAAAAAGTAGTCGCAGGAGTGTAGCGATCGACTCAGGCGCAACGGCCGGCATATGCCGCTGTCAGCCCGCCATTGTTTTATTCACGTTTTATTGGACTATCCACCAGTACTAATCGGTGGTCGATTAGTGTGGAGGAAGACTTTTTGATTATAGAATTATCGTTATTAGTTTGATTTGGTTTAACTTGGATAAAATAAGGCAATATATAACTAGTACGTTTTTAGCGGATGAAAAAAGGGCTCCATTTCGGCCTTTCGAGGCTATTATAGCAATTGACAAGTTCGATTTACGAGTAGGTAGGTATTTCGCACTAAATTAGACTAGAGAGAAAATTAGATTATGAAGTCCTTTCAAGTAAACAAGAAACGTTACTTACTACTCGTAATTTTTAATTTTTCAATAAAACATTTTAATTATATTTTACCATAGCAATTTAAGTACCTAATCTAGTTTTTTTAAATTTACTCACTGGTGCAGTAACAACATCTTCACCCAACACTGTTAACCATAATTAGAATAAGATCGGATAACGAATTTGTCTAGCTGACTTGTGAAAAACATGTAACTGACTTAACTGAGTGATGTAATTATCCTAAAGTAAAAAAAAGGGGCTCGGGGTGGGCTCGAGCCCCTTGGTGGGGACATATATGAGCTGTCAATTCCTTTCCGAACCTGACGACGAAATCACTGATGCAGTTTAAGCAGCCAAAGAATTTAGATTACACCTAACAGAATGCCCTTCTGGTAGCGAATACCCTTCAGATATCAATTACCCTTCAGGTAACAACGCCCGTACCCGCCGGCGGGGGCGTGGCCATAACCAAAATCAGAATTTATAATCAGATACGGAGCCCCTAAGGGTCGTCTCCTTCACGATGTTTTTCAATATCAACGCGCTAGGCCGTGGTCCGAGGCTCCCTTGAGCCGCCCCTAGACGCGTTGGTATATGACTTTTTTGGTGTAGTCTTCCGCTCCCCGCAAGTCCGGTGAAGCTGGATTGGTCGTACCTATTCGACACAAGCATAGGTCAATAAAAAAAAGAGCTGTCAATGATGATGAATGAATGAATGAATGAATGAATGAATGAAAACTCTTTATTGCACTTATAATGTACACAGGCGAACTTAATGCTACAAAGCATTTTCTTCCAGCTAACCTTTGGTAGTCGAGAGCAGGCTAAGGGTAGTGTCGCTAAACAGCGATAAACAATTATTGAGTTAAAAATAAATCAAAAATAAAATAAAAGGAAAGGGGTAAAATTTAATAATTAATTTTAATAACAGTAATATACCTACATAAAGAGAATATACTATATATTAAATATACCTACATATAATACATACTAAAATAATATAATATACATATTATATACCTATATATAACAACATAAATAAATATAAAATAGAATAATCAGTCATTCACACTGCTTTTGTAAGAAGTATTCAGACACACGCGATTTGAAGACATCTATTGACGGAGCCTCCCTAATCTCGACCGGCAAACCGTTCCAGAGTTTTGCTGCTGCACAAGTAAATGATTTGGCAAAATATTCCGTACGGCATTGGGGGGTAGATAAAAATTTATTATAATTTTTGCGGGGTGCACCACTGACGAATGATTTATACTCAAAACACTCACTCAGATATTTTGGAGACCAGTCGTTGTGAAGAATGTTGTATAGCGTAGTGAGCACGTGTAGATTTCTTCTGTTACGTATGTTAAGCCACTTTAGCTGAGTCCGGTAGTGAGACACATGGTCATATTTGCGTATTCCAAAGATAAAACGTATACACAGATTTTGTAACCGTTCTAGTTTATTTAAAAGAGTTTCCGTAATATCCGTGTAACAGACGTCAGCATAATCTAGAATGGGAAGTAACAAAGAAACAGCTAAGGTGATCCGAGTGGGCAGCGGAAGAAAATTTTGCAGGCGTTTCAGTGAGTGAAAAGAGCCAAAAACCCTCTGACTAACCTTCGCAACATGAGCAGTCCAGGATAAGTCATGTGTAATAAGCAGCCCAAGGTTTTTTACTGTCTTACAGTACGGGAGAGGTAAGCCATTAAAAGTCACCGGCGGTAAGGTGTCCATATTGATTAGTGAGATGTTTCTGGGGCTGCCAACCAATATTATCTGTGTTTTCGCAGGATTGACCAGTAACCCGTGCTGTTCCGTCCAAATCCTGATATTGTCGAGATCCAGTGACAGTTTCCTTATGGATGGTATTAGATCGGATTTCGTAGAGGTTATGTATAACTGAAGATCATCAGCATACAGGTGGTATTTGCTATGCTTGATAGTACGGGTTATGGTATTAATAAATAAAGAAAATAATAAAGGTGACAGTACCCCACCCTGTGGAACACCAGAACACACACCATGCCATTTCGAAAGATGATCATCGATTTTCAGGCGCTGATTTCGATTACTCAGATATGAGGTGAACCATGAGATAACATCCTGCGTCATGTTGAGCGAATCCAGAACCGAAACTAAAATCTCATGATCAACACAATTAAAAGCATTGCTAAAATCTAGCAATGCCAGAAGAGTAAGCTGCGTGTCATCCATACCCTTGCGGATATCATCGATGATCCTGACTAGAGCCGTACATGTGCTATGTGCTGGTCGAAACCCAGACTGAAACGTATTCAGAAGTTCGTGAGTTCTCAGATAACGTAGCAGCTGATGTTGGACGACTTTTTCTAGCACTTTAGAGAGAAAGGGTAATATGGAAATGGGGCGATAGTGGGTTAATTCGGAAGGATTGGGAATTTTGGGAATGGGTATTATGAAAGCTTGTTTCCAGGCAGTGGGAAATTGTCCTGAGGATAGCGAGAAATTTAAAACATGGGTAATAACGGGTAGTACCTGATCCAGGACCGGAACAATAAAGTCGCGGCCTATTTCATCGCACCCGACAGCTTTACTTGATATGGAGAGTATAATTTTTCTCACTATCCCTTCAGACACGGGCTTGAAGGCAAAAGAGTCGCGAAGGTCGCGAGGCAGGGACTCGATCCCTTGAATAGTTTGCCTTTTTAAGGAATCGTTGACAGAAAACGGCGAAGATGAGAAATGACTAATCAAAGGATCGAGCCCAACCGCCATTTGCGCCTCCGAACGACACCTGCCAATCCCCAATGTGCGCAAAAACTTCCACAATTTTTGTGGGGAGCAATTGCTAATAGCCTCAAAGATATGTTTGCGCTTGGCGTTCCGCACTGCCTGTGTACTATACGTTACACTATAGATATATAGATATCGGCTCCAGACACACTTACACCACACAGAGACACAACCTTCCCGCTCCGCGGCTAGCTCAAGACTGCCCTCTCTCTAGCCCCACTCCGCGTGGTGCGTGCGCAGGAGACGACAGATATTGGCTTCTCTTTCGCACATATACTACATCTCTCCCTTATTAATAATTTTGTAATTTATTTATTTCATCGCTACTATTTGTTATCTTCAATCATCTGTTATTTACACAATTTTATTTTACCTCATTACGTTATTTATTACATAATAATAATAAATTGATTTTCAAATAACAACTTACATCTTCCTTTACTTCTATTACTTCTACAAATAACTTATCTTCAATCGTCTTTTATTTACACAATTTTATTTTACTTCGTTTCATTATTTGATTTATAAATATTTTCAAATAACTAATTTAATATTTTTCGCTTCTCTTGCTTCCATGATTTAACTTCATTACATTAATGGCATTATACTAGAATAACTGAATAATTATACGTACATACATACCCACGCACAGTATCAATAAACATAATACATCGTTATTTATTTGCTTCGCTTCCTTCGTTTCCATTATACTGATTTAACCTTCCACTATCTATACTGAAAGTAATAAATTCATTATGCTTCACTTCCTTCGCTTCCATTATACTGACTTAACCTTCCACTATACTGAAAGTAATAAATTCAATATGCTTCGCTTCCTTCGCTTCCATTATACTGATTTAACCTTCCACTATACTGAAAGTAATAAATTCAATATGCTTCACTTCCTTCGCTTCCATTATACTGATTTAACCTTCCACTATACAGAAAGTAATAAATTCAATATGCTTCACTTCCTTCGCTTCCATTATACTGATTTAAGCTTCCACTATACTGAAAGTAATAAATTAAATATGCTTCGCTTCCTTCGCTTCCTTTATACTGATTTAACCTTCCACTATACTGAAAGTAATAAATTAAATATGTTTCACTTCCTTCGCTTCCCTTATACTGATTTAACCTTCCACTTTTATTGAAAATAATAAATGTAATATGCTTCACTTTCTTTGCTTTCATTGTACTGACTTAACCTTCCACTTTTGTTTAAAATAATAAATATAATATGCTTCACTTCCTTCGTTTTCATTATACTGATTTAACTTTTCACTGTTCCTTCCTCTCTATCTTCCTTCCTCCTTATCAGTATTATTTCCTTCCACAACATGCCACTCACCCTCAACCTTTTTTTCACAACATTTCTGCGTAAATGTTGTCCGCTTTCGCCGTTTTGGATTGTTACATTAAAATTTCCGCTTACTCGGGATTTATCAGTATGTGGAGTTGGGTCAACTTATACTTTGTCATTCCCTTCTTCTTCTTATCTATCGGCATTTTATTTTCCTTTTTATAACTTCAGATTGTGTTTTACCAGTAACCATGGGCCGCAAACATATAGTTCGATTTGTCATCGATTCGCAAAGAAGAAGAAACCATAATGCTGAGTATTGCTATACATTGTCAGGTTATTGAAAATACATTCCTTACATTGTATTTCTTTTCCATTTGACAAAAAATCGGCTTTTTGATTATATCTCAGTTCTAGTTTTTCTTTTCTCTCCACAATGTAGTCTTTATTTTTCTGTGGTATTGAAAGAAAATCACTTTGTAAGAAGATGACATCATTGGTATCCGCAACATTATAAAAAGGTACTGACTGAACTAAGTGATGTAAGGTAAAAATAAAGAGGTACTTTGTCTTCGACATTATAACATCCTTGAACTTCGAATGAACTTCCAGCTCCACACTAAAATTCAATCTTATCCTAAGATCACTCCTAAGAATTGTCCTCCTATTTTTTTTTTTTTCTTTTTTTTTTTTTTTTTTTTTTTGTGTTGTATTTTGTATTGTCAGATAAATTATGTCTATGTCCGGTTTTGATATCTAATAAATAAGTAACTTTAATACTGTTTTTCTTCATTTCAATCCACTTATTGCATCTCGTATCAATCAACGTATTATATCGGATAAGTAACTTTAATACAGTTTTTCTTCATTTCAATCCACTTTTTGCATCCCGTATCAATCAACATTATTATCTACTTTTGTGCTTCCAATAGAAATAGTAATGGTGTCGTCTCCGTCAACGTCAAATATGTGCTAACTTTGACTATCTTCATCATCTACCTTATCACTGACTGTTTTACTGTCTTTTTTTTACAATTGTTTTTTTTTTTCATCCTTATTGTTTTTCATTTTTCCTCTTAGTGTAGGTACTTTATGCTCAATATATCCACTTAAAAAACACTTTTTTAGTATATTTATTAAATGAATCCAGATGATCCCAACTTCCACACCTGTAACACTCCTTTTTTCTTGTCTCCTTCCAGTCAAATCCCCTAATTGTACAGACAAACAGTTACGGCTTCTAAAACGTTAGCTTCCGCAATAATCTTATTTAAATCCATCTTATCTCCCGACTTCAAATTTCCTGTCCTACATCTTCTGATCTCACATAGCGGCATAATTCAAATAAATAGCAAGTCTTGCTCTGCTTACAACAAAATGCAATTCAGATCGCATGGCACCAGCCAAAAACACGAAGCAGCTGCCTGACATTCTATCACGCGTCCCGCTATTCGCGCCTCTGTTTAGTTCCCTACTCATACAAACTAGGCAGTGACATACCCCTGGTTTCGGTAAAAATATTAGTTTCCATTTCGCAACATTAAAGACATTTTCGTTCCTTTGAGGGGGACCTCCGAATTAACTTCTGCAGCTTCCAAATATATACTTATTTAACTTCCTTCCTACTTCTCCTGTCAAACGCTAACAGAACTCGCATTTCCCTCGAAATAGAACTTTTCTGAGGCCAAGTTCGTCATGATTTTATTGATATTCCATCATATAAATGACTGTTGTTAAATGTTATGTATTTTATCTGTTGCCAATTTTGTTTAAAGTAATATCGCATCGCCTCTTAAATTTAAAGAGTTGTTCTTCATTAGTGTGAGACGAGAGCAAGCCTTGGCTTGAGCAACATTTGCTAACTTCATCAAAATTTGACGTTGCAAAGTGACTTGCGCAATCCTACCTCGAACAAAACATTCCGAACTTATGAATCACTCAAACAATACTGCAAGATAAATATACTTATATATTAAAGAAAAGGAAGAACAAAAGACAGTATCCTGTGGAGCCTCCCCGGCGGCGGGCTTCCCCCACAGCAGCGCACACATTGCGCGAAACCGCCTGCTCCGTCTAAACCAACATCGCATCATCTCCCCAAAATTTAAGAGTTCGCTCCTCATCACTTCACTTCACTCACTCGAAAGTCAGCCCCAGCCCGAGCAAATTTGACGTCGAAAAATAAGCACAATCTTACCTCGAACAAAAACCTTTAGATTTTGACCAATTAATTGATTAATTGATGTGGAGTTTATTCGGCGAGCTCCTCTCCACAAAGACCGCACATTTTGCTTTGCTGAACTTGCCACTAAATGAAACTTAATTTGACTTAACTAAGTGACCAAAAGTGTACAAAGGTTAAAACAAATGATTTCATTTAATTTCATTTGATAACTTAACAAATTGTATAAAATACACATAATTTAAATGTTAATACGAGTAGGTACATGTCCTACATAAACCTGCGTCGTCTGTTACATGGGCTAGCATCCGACCACTATTTCGGACTACGGCATTATTATTTTTTAGCGTCTACTTCTATGTGGGTTAAGTTCAATTTTTTTTCGTTCCTAAATGTGGTTGATCTTTTATTTTCTTTTTCAAGTACCAACTGACTTGGTCATGAACGGAGTGCACTTTGTAAGTGGTTTCTCGAGTAGGTAACTGAATCTCATTTCCCACCCCGTGATTAAAACGTGAGTTGACAACACACAAAAATCTTCGGATGAATCAACACAAAGTTTTGTATTTAAATGTCATCTTCTTCCTTGTTTTTTAAGTTTGTAAAGCTTGCTTCAGCATTTTCCCTGGTGGAACATTGTGCCCAAAATTTAAAAAGAGCGCCAGTCGTCGCGCCTGGCCTCCTTGAAAAATATTTGGCTTTCGATTCCTCCTCAGTTCTGGTACTAACCAATTCCTGCACGCACACACAATTTTAGGTTTCCTTTACCTGTATATATTGCAACATTCTAAACTATTAAACAAAAACTCACCTGGAGGAATAGACCATACCACTATTTCCAACCTTCTCAATCTATCCGTGTATTGCTGTGTGTTATTTTAATTAAAACCTTCAGTGCAGTCTATTCATTCCTTATATCTCTTACATTACACATTGGGCACTTTTAACCAAATTTTTAGAAATTATAAATCATTTATTGCATCAAACATGGTAGTAAAGATTATAAATAATAGTTTACGCTTCTTCCTTTTATTGATTCACGCCTGCACCGAAAATGCACGACGAATCAAGCCTTACGGGAGGAGTTGTTTGTTTTACGCATAGCAATGTCCAATTTCTTACACGCACTACGATAGTCCTTATTTTTATTTTAATAACACAAGTAGTTACGGTACGATAACGGCGCAAGGTACGGCGGGTGGTACCCAAGGCAATATACCTTTTATCGCCTAAATAACAACAAATTAACGTCGCGAACCTATCTCCTAGCACTATTACTGTAGATAAGTTAAAAACAACCCAACATTATCAAGTAAAAACGGTTGTCTTATATGTATTACATAAAACGTTTTTGTATTTTAACTCGACCCGTTCAAATATATTATTTGTTTACAATGAAACGTTCCTAGTCATTTATTTTCAACTGCAATAACATCGCGTATTTCTTTCTTTGTAACTAAATAGATCAATGCCTAACAAGTTGTGTTGCAGACTGAAAACAAAGAGAAGTAGATAGTCGTGGTAAAACAAGGTAAGTACACCTTAATTATCTTGCAAATAAAAGCGAATTTAATACTTGTCGTTTATTTTCACGGTTGTTTTCATAACCATTAAGATTCAAAACGGGATATTTACCGTGGTACAATATATTTATTTCTATTATAATGAATTATCTATAACAATTTAAATAAATTAGAAATAAAATTAAAATCGCTTTAACGTTAGCTAAACTATAATTCTGTGTGAGTCTAACAAACCTCCGCTAGGTACCAACCAACAGTCGATACGAGTACGAGTAACATTATTAATAATATACAGTAAAACTTCCAGATATTTATTTTAAGATGAAAGAATGTTATGTACCTTTTATAACTTATTAATGGATTCATATAAAAAAAAACATTTATTATATCCCAGTAGACTGCTTTAACTTGTATTGTAATCTTTTTTTATTAAAAAAAAACGGTAATCATTCCCTCACCTTTTCTTTTTATGACAAATTTCGGTTGTCAAGTAATTACAAGTATTCGCAAAAATTGATATATATCGTACTTACAGTTTTCATCGTCGCCATAAATGTACTATACGTTACACTATAGATATATAGATATCGGCTCCAGACACACTTACACCACACAGAGACACAACCTTCCCGCTCCGCGGCTAGCTCAAGACTGCCCTCTCTCTAGCCCCACTCCGCGTGGTGCGTGCGCAGGAGACGACAGATATTGGCTTCTCTTTCGCACATATACTACAGCCTGATTACAGCGATTTCTTGCCGACTTGAATGCTGTCCAGTTTTCTTCTGTAGGGTCTTTTTTATGCTTCCTTCGCAGACGGTCTCGTCGAGCCATAAGAAGACGAATACGACCAGTGAGCCATGGAGCAGGAGGCCTCTTAACCCGCACTTTACGAACAGGCGCATGTCTATCATACAGCTTAATTAGAGTGGAGTTGAAGAAATCCACTTTAGAATCGACTGTATTAGCACTATAAAGCGGCGTCCAGTCAATCTTCTGTGCATCCTCAATAAGCTTTTTAGTGTCCATGCGCGCAAAGCTACGTAACATTAGGAACTTAGGTTTTGGCTTAGGGGTTTTAACCTTGTACGACAGAAAGATAAGGTCATGGAGAGAAAAACCAGGTGCAGTAAATTTACCATGATGTGCGACATGCTCAGGTTTGGTTACCATTATAAGGTCGAGTTCCGAATGCGTATCGTGGAGATGAAAAGTTGGACCAACTTTCATCAACGTAACTCCAGTGGATTCAACAACAGACCCCAACTTCATGGCCCGAGCAGCATCGCGCTCCCTGCTAAGACATGTATTGAAGTCACCTAAAATCAACACATGATCATAGGTGGGTACAAAAGTTTCTAATAACTCCTCCAGTTTGTCAAAATAGACCACCGTAGGAGGTGCATACGCTACACCAAGTAAGACTGGGACAGTGTTGAGATAAACTTCCAGGAACAAGTATTCTAAGGCCTTCGAGTATGGACCTGGGGACTGTGAGATGATTTTGTACTTTAAATCCGCACGAAGATATATTGCCACTCCACCTCCGCCCTTCATGAGTCGATCATTCCTAACAAGTACATATCCAGGCAAGGAGAACGAAGTGGATGGCAATGTTGGCTTTAAGTAAGTCTCGCTCACAAGGCACGCATGAACGGGTGTATTTTCAAAAGTGGCCAAGAGTTCTGAATAATGGGCAGGTATGCTCTGTGCGTTGATATGACAAATATTAAAGTTTTTAGGAGAATCATGAAAGGTCTTACATAGCAGATCACAGAGATTATCATCCACGGAGACAAAGGAGTATCCATCGCTAGAATTCAAAGAGTGGAAAAGATCTGAATTGACTGATATATCCATAAAATATATAAAGATATATAAATAAAAAAGAATAAATAATAACAAATATAAAAATATAAGATATAGGATAAAGGATTCAATTTACCTCAAAAACTCAATCCTATCTCTCGATCCACTGCCAGACAGCCAATCAAAACAAAAATAAATAACATGACATCTACTAAGGTTCAAAACAAACTTAAAGATCACAAAATACTGCAATTACAATTTTCCGAATCTTCTAAAACACAACACAAAAACTGGCATTATGGCTTAATCAAATTGCCTATCTCTTTACCGAGTAGTAGAAAAAAAAGTTACATATGTCAATCAAACAGATTTTACGAAATAACCTCAACTTGTATTATGATTTTTATAACTTTACATTGATAAAAACCTTATGAAAACTTTAAAAGGTAGATTGCTACAAAAAAGTGAGTGTTAATAACTTTGTGAAGGTACCTACTTAATTTTACTGAAACTGGTACATAAAAAAGATAAAGTAACTACATACTCGTATGATTCTGAAAACCAAAAACATCGGAATATAATGGTAAGCAGTTGTCTTTGTAAACTATTAGAGCTTATCTTATATTGTCCAGCTTTTAAGTACCACAACTGATACTAGTTCCTTCTTTTTCCAGCCCTTGCTCCGCGGCCAGCCTTGCGACCATCATCACGCGGCGAGGACTCTGCAGACTGCGACAGTGCGCCTAGTTGTTGCATTGACGTCAACCTCAGCTTCGAGCCATCAGCTTCTTTGACGAATATGACGCCCTCAGAAGTCCAACAACGCTCCATACCTAGGGCACTACGGGCTGCCTTAAACAGTTCACGCCTCCTGGCAGTGAGGAACTCAGCTATGGAAATGCCACTACCCTTCAAGTGCTTCTTTGAGAACCAGAGCTTCCTTCGGATAGCCAAATCCGCAAACTTCACCAGTACTGGCCGTGGACCAGCAGAGTCACCTGAGGAGGAGCCCACACGATAGCATGATTTGATCTTGCAAGCTGTAAAGTCCTCGGATGCAATCTTCAGCTTGTCAGTGACAACACTACAGATGGCCGGCAGCAGATCATCCTCCTTTCCCTCAGCAATACCTCGGAACAAGAGGAATTTACGGCGGCTACGATTATCGAGGTCATCAGTAACCTGGTTAAGAGCAGCAACTTGGCCTTTCAAGACTTCGAGAGCAGATTTAATCATATCCTTGAATTGTGTAAATTCTGTTGCCAATTGCTGTACAGTGGATGGTTTAGCAGCACTGAGCTTTGCCTCAAAGGATCTCATACATTCCTCGAACTTTACCTCCAAGCTCTTAACGGCATCCTCTGAAGTATGTGCGGTTTTAGAACTCATAGTGACGTAGAGAAGATAATGATGAGCTGGCAGTGGATGTGAGTGAAGTGTTAATTAAATCATATGGCTGAGCAGAATGATATGTAAGTTGTTACACTTTCCTTCACAATAAATAAAGTTATTATTCACAACCGGAAAACACTGAAATTCTATTTTATTTTATTTATTTTAAGTAGAGCAACTGTAAATACGTCAGCTGTTGACGCCTACCCTCACAAAAAAAAAAAAAAAAAAAAAAAAGATGATGATGCTGGAAAAGAAAAATATTTCGACTTTATTGATGACGTATACTTTTCCAGAGTTCTAGAGTCCCTTTCCACCCTGACTTACCCACAAGCCAATGTCCGCAACCCAAGAGAACAACATAGAGTGGCACTATTACATAAAATGCGTTTAGCTGCGAGCGTTTTTGTCATGAGTTCACGACTTCACGTAGCCACCTGGGCAAGGTGCGGGCGGTATTATCCACTCCCGTTTTGTCACATTAATTGGCGATATCCAGAGACCCTTTTGATAAAACTACAAGAGACCTGTTTCAAAGAGTTTTTTTTTTAATTCATCTACCGAGAAGTTATGACTAATCAGCTTCACCGGATTTGACAAAAAAGTTAGAAATATTTTAATATTCATTACAGGCTTTTTTTAAAGTTAACTTATTTTTTTGTGTTTCATAAGTAAAAATACAACAATTTCAAGATAAAATTACACTTATAACCGAAATACAATTCAAGTCAACTGAATTAAGCTAAAAAAAATTAGCGCTGATTCTGTTGCGTTGCGTAGTCCATTATTCTCAAATATGAACCTTTTAATTGGATTGCATTGGTTTGAATTGATTGGATTGAATTGGGTTGGATTCTATTTAGAGAAAAGAGAGAAAAAGGCGTGACTATATGTATGTAAGAAACCTTAAATTGGTACTATATCTACTACGCAATGTAAATAGAAAGTTTGTTGTCATTTTTGTGAATTGTAACGATGCTGTGAAACAGGGCTCAGGCGTTTGTTCTAAGAGATATTAGATCCTATTCGCAGCTTGTGACTTGCGTGAACTCAAACTGACACTTAGATAGGAAATATGACAAATAAAGTTTATAAATACGATAATAATATAATCTATGCGTTGAATTGACATTATTTTAAACTTAGGTTCAGGTTATTGTAAAAGAACCGGAATTATTTCTGACTATGACAAAGTTAAATTATTTTTATTTTACAATTATCATAAAAGAAAATTCAGAAAATTTATAAAAATAAATAATTAGAATTGATGAAAGTCATTGGGCGGCACGCTTGCTTTTATTTAAAATACCATATTATATGTCTGTCCTTTTCGATTCCCATAAAACGCAAAAGAGCGCGGACTTTAATTTACAAAGGACTCTATTACGTCATAAATAGAGTCCATTGTAAGAGTTACAATATAAGCAACTAGCTTACCGTCCCGAGGCTCCGCCCGCGTAAACCGCGAATTAAATTTTCCCGCGGTAAAAGGTAGCCTATGTTACCAAGATCTATTCCATCTTTATACCAAGTTTCATTTAACTCGGTTCAATAGTTTCAGAGTTTATTCAAATAAACTAAAAAAATAAATAGTTAAAAGCGAATTAGTAAAGTCTCTGTCACACACAGCGATTAGTCGCCGCGAATTGGCATTCGCAGCGAGTAATCGCTTAGTGTGACAGGGCTATTCGCTGCGAATTCCATACTGACCTTGTTCATTTTATTCGCAGCGAATGCAATCGCAGCGACTATTCGCTGTGTGTGACCGAGGCTTAAGACAATAGTACACACGTTTTCCTAATCATGATTTCTTCTGAACAGCATTGTAAGTTTATAGAACTCTGGTTTCTTGGAAGCCAGCCCACCGGAGGAGTTAGCAGAATTTGCTGATGAGTAGAAGATTATTAAAGATACTGAGATACCTGATTGTTACTAACGATGTTCTTACAACTTATTTCTACTTTGGTTAACTTACTAACATGACATGAGATGTACTTTTTAAGGCTTTCATAACATATTTTGCTTGAACTCGTAAGGATTATCTACTATTATTATGATAAATTACCTCCATCCCACATTAAAAAAATTGCGCGAGCAATGCCGCGGGCCAAAAACTTTTTAGTAAAGTCAAGTGCAAGGTGAGCTCAACACACGCATATAGATTCTCTCCCTTAATCAGTGGAAATAACGGTGCGAATTTCTAAGGGCTTACACACATAACATTAAATTTAAAAACCCCCGCCTCCATTACTTGATCCTTTCAACAACTAGAAAAGAGCTGATAATCTTCAAATGGCTGAAAATATTTTCTTGGATCATAGATAAGAACACTCTCGATTGTTACAAACAAAAAAAACTAGATCAAAATCGGCGCATCCGTTTAAGAGCTACGATGCCACAGACAGACAGACACACACGTCAAACTTATAATACCCCTCATTTTCGTCGGGGGTTAAAAATTGCGATGCCATGCGATGCGAATCAGCCCCCGTAACATGAAGTGCTATGACAAAAGTTTGTCGCACATGAAAATTTAACTGTCAAAAAGTTGCGTGAAACCCGCCATATTGAAATATCCTCCTATAGGATAAGAAAATACGCACGACAAAATTATGTCTGTCACGCGTGGACCGGGCATGTTAGAGGGGCAGATCAGAAGTTCTTGCGAGCTCGCAGAAAGTTGCGATGCGATGTGAATTCGCAGTTACGTGTGCCCTTTTTGTTCAGTTCAGCGGGCTCTTGTCTGTACCTAATAAATGACGTGGCTATAATAGTATACGTTTTGCATAGGCTTATCTGCAATGTATGCCTTTGATTATGCCAATCAAAATAGCGCTGAGTCAGCACCTGCATTGGCCAGCGGAAAATGGCTAACATTTTGCTGATAATATTGTCTGCTAGTTTAAATGGCAGCTGATAATGCATTTTAATATATAGCAGAATAGTAATTTAATTTTATAAAACGTTTAACTAAAAAAAAGCACGAGAAATATGATTGTAAAACGGAGATATAAGATTTTTCTAACGAATTTCGCTGGTTAGTTTTATTCTACTTTTATTTTACTTTGACATTTGTTATGTTTGTTTTCATTTTTATGGCTAAGTTTCCTTTATTTTCGATTTTGAGTTTCTTGTTCACTAGGTAATTCTTGCTTGGTACGTTCAGGGTGATTTAGAAAAATTTCTGAAAGGACATATTCTGTTAAAAGTTTTACGCTTTGGCAGAGAAACTTTTTTTGGCTACGAAAAAAATATTCAATATTTCCATACAAAATAGTAAATAGTCATTTAAACAGGCTCTTCACTCGGAATATAGCTTATTATATTGCCGCCCCAATAAATCTCAACAATACTACTTTCACTTTTAAATTTTTAACCCATCAAATGCCCGAGCGCAAAAACACCACTTTCTCCGCAACCTGTGTTTAACATCCCAAAAAAGTCTTACCACCTGAGATTGAAAAAACAGTAAAAAAATATAACAAAGGGATGTTTAGACCCCCATTGTACGACATTTGTTAACCCTTTCACTGACAGGAAGTTCTTGAACACCTGCGTTCTTCGGAAAGGGTTGAGAAAAAAAAAGATTTGCTCGGATGTTAAGAATAGACAATTATTTGGACTGTGAAATTGATAGTGGGAATCTACGGTCCAAAGAAGTTGAATAGGTCTTACTGAGGGTTCGAATTTAAAGAGATAAAATTTATAGATACGCAAGTTCTTTTATACTGTGTAAAAATGTAGACTTTCGTTTTAAAATCAAAGTCAATCAAATTAAAGTTTCTTCGGCGAGTTCTTTTCCACATAGGTCAATTATATTAGATAATTCGTCAAAAAACACGAAATTTTAGGAAAAATATACGCTAAATTAATGATTAAAATTTTCCAAATTCCGTTTAAATACCTTTAAAAAAGGTGAAGGATGTTTGGAATTTTCCGATTTCCGTTTAACTCCGTACAAAAAAGTTCTATGCACTAACACACATTTTTCATGGGTTTTCTCCACGATTTAGTTTTAAATTGAGCTTAACAACCGCGAAAATCTAAGAATGTTCAAAATGTTCTTTGCTTTCATAGCCAATAAAATTACCCCCTCATTTGTATAGTTAAATTAAAAAATCTTGGGATATATACGTAAGTTACCACAGTTATTTCTGCATACTGAATGCTACACAATTAACTAGCACTACCAACCAATTATTAATGCAACAAAGACCAACTTTCACCAATCGAAGGCCATACAAAAATCGATCATACACAAAACTTTAACGACTTAGAAATATTCACACGCATATTAAATAGACTGGCTTAAGCCCCTCCGTCGCACAATGATGAGAATATTGAGAATCCATTTTTTAACCAGCAGCTCTTTGTGACAGTAACATCGCACCTGAGTATCGTAGCAGATATAGTGATGTTGCGATAGCATTATTATTGCTATCGACATTTGATTTTGAAAATTATTCGATAGTAAGGTAGATACTATCGAGTAGATAGTTAAAATTGGTCGATAGTTTTGACTACGACGATATCTATTATCGCTTTGCGGTGGTGTCGATTGTAACTATAGTAATGACTTTATTACGTATCTAGTGTACAGGCTGTTAGTGGCAGCTTAACAAAACTGAATGGATGTGCTTAGTTAATAGAACTGATTAACTTTCTCAAAAGAACTTTACTTTAAAAAAAATCTCCATACACACCCCCTTATTCCAAATTTCAATAAACTATTGCGTACGGAACAGTCGACTTTTTCCTTTATTTTGGAAAGTTGCTGAAAATTTTTCATATCTTTTCAGTATTATAAGCCACTACTTACCCTATTTAACGAGAAAAAATAAATTGTAACTATGTAGGTATAGAGGAAATGAAACTAGTTAAGAGAACATTTCTGTCGATACTTTCGAGCATCAAAATAGTACTTATCGCAATAGTTTTAGTTTTAAACGTCACGACGCGTCACGAGACTATCGATAGTCTACTGCTACCACACATCACTACTTTATAGTGCTCACCCATTGTGATGTACTTGATTTATACTTTATACAGCATGATTTATATTTGCATACGCCTGTATGAGTTCGTTAGGGAACGTAAGAAAGGTTGATCTGACTGAATGTATCGAAGGGTTACCGTGTTATTAATTTAAATTAAAGGTTGTTTGTTGAAAATGTTGAACCGCTTTGTGATGTCGTCGACGTTAAACATTATTGTGGTGTGTACGTTAACGAATGTTTTAAGAAAACACAAAGATTCTTTTTCGAGCTCGCAATAAGACTTGAGTGCAAGTACTTTAAATTATTTTGTTGCTGTACAGTAGCCATCACATGCGGCTGGACATTTTAGCCTTGAGAGCAACCGTATTCCGTAGCTGTAGGAGTGAAGTATGTGCTAGCTTCTATGCAATAAAAGTGTACTCAAATTTCAGCTAAAGACATAAATAGTTTAGTTTATATAGTGCAGTTATGACTAATTTTCTATTCTATTCTGTTCTACATATTTTCAAATAAACAAAATGCTGTTGATCTCCTCAACCTCACCTTAACGTTTAAGACAGAGAGAGATAAGTATACATTTTAATTTGCGTATATGTATCAGGATTGAGGTAGCAAGATTGAGATTGGACCTGTAGATGCTTGCTTATCAAGTGAGATTTGAGGTTAACCTACCTCACGAACCCTGCTGACTTTACGTGGCTTCCGAAGCACGGACTCATCTTTCTTTTCGGACATTCAGTGATTCAGCCGGAAAGTCTCTCAAAGTGATATTTGTTCGACGAGTGACCTAACGAGATTCGAACCCGGAACCTCCGTAAGTTCAGGCGAGCTTTTGGCCACTCGTCCACGGATGGTGTTACATGTAGATGACCTGTTGTTATGTCTATTATTTTTTAAGGTAATTATATTATTTTACCTTATTTAGTAATAACAGTATGCGACGTTCAAAATATCTGCTCACCCCTTTAGGGACGAAGCACTGAGTCTGTGTATGCGATGTAGTCGCGTCTCGTTAACTTATTGTATGATAACCCTTGCACATCTCACGTGTTTGTCAAATGATACAGTGTGATGCATGCTTAAAATATTTATTCAAAATCGATAGCTTCAAATTGATAACGCTATTCTTGTAGAATATTTCATGCAATTAATTACGTCATGGATGCAAATTATTAAAAGTTACATATATACCATGAAGATACCTGGACCCTCTCTTTTTCCGCGTTAAGGCCCGTAAATATACAAAGTAATGTATACCATGAAGAGTTTTAGACTTTATATCCAAATATAATCTTATAATATAATCCAAATATAAAATAAATCGCAATGATTTAGTACCAAAAGTTGATAGACAATTGAATCATCTTTAATTATAATAAGTAAATGAATAAATTCTGACTATATTTACCACGACCAAGCTATGCGGCCGACTAGGAATCTATATTCTTTTATTTTTTTATTTCTTGTGGATTTATGTTGGTGGCAATGAAGTTAATTTAATTCATCATTAAAATCTGGAACACTCCGTACATAAACAAGAATCTCAGGTAACGTTCGGCTCAAAATTGAATAGTGCGTTTTGTTATGCAAAAATTTAACCCGACATGCAAATTTCAATTGACATGCTAATTCGATTTTTAAAAAATACAGGCACAATGACGTTAGCAACAAAACGCGAGGTACAGGGTTGGATTCTCGATCGGATCAATACGGTTATTGATTTTTCAAGTGATTTATTGGCTTATAAGGGTTTGGATACAATGTTTGTCTGTACGTGCGTTTTTTTAACATATCTGAGTTAGAAAAGAAAATAAAGTAAAAATGCGAACATTTCTAAAATTATACTTATTTAAGTAGGATTTTTGCGGAAGAACCTTGCAAAGATTTATTTCCGTGAACAAATTACAATTTTATTTTAATCAAGCAATAATGGAACACTACTATTTTACTCTATTTTTAATAAACTCTACCTAAAACTGAAATTCAGTGCATCATCGCCGTAAAGATAATAGCGTAATCCTATATACTCGTATTTCTACATTCAATACTTCAGAAAGAGTATAGTTTAAAGCTAAACTTACCTTGCTGCAATAATTTTGGTGAAAGACAAAGTTGTACTATGCTTTATCTTGCAAAGACGGCTATGAATGTGAAATTAAAAAATATATATATATTCATTGTATAAGTGAAATAAAGCTAGTGCGAAGTCAGAGCCATATTGTTTTTATATTTATTGCAGTAAACACCACTGCTTTCATACGTAAAGAATTAAGATCTTCCTGTTTAAAGTCATCTTCTTTCTTCTTCTTTCATCTTCTATCTTCTTCTTTCATCTTCTATCTATAATAAAACTGAAGAATCGGCGTGTCTGTACATTGATTTGTTTTTTAAACTAATTGTAGGTCATAAACGGAGTGTAGCTGAACACGAAAATACAAGTTTTTTAAAAAATGTCCTTCTGTCTATCTGTTTGTGTGTACACGCTATTCTTTAGTACTACTGGACAGATTTTAAAGAAAATTTACAATTATATAACATATACATCAGAATAACATTATAGGCTATTTTTTCCGTAGGAAAATACTTTTTTCCCGCGGGAAAAGCTGCTAACGCGGGCGGAGGCGCGGGGCGGGATCTATAATTATTATTGTAAGGAAGAAATGCTACCAAAATTCGTTTAATAAGTAGTTAGTTTCAAAAACCTTACCTTACTTATGAAGATATCGATAAAAAATTGCCAACCCATAAATAACCCACCATATCATTACAAAAACTTTAATTTTCCGCTTGACCGCCCTACTTCGGTATTAGTCACTTTTTGCCCCAAAATTATGGGGTCAGTCCCCAATGAAAGGCCCTCGTTTTGGCACTCAAGTGACCCTAGCAGGGGTAAATTTGACCAATGGGTTGTGTTCTGGCTACCGAATTTAAATTACTGGTTTGTTTGTATGAGAAAATGCATTTTTTTATTTGAATCCATTTTGCCACTTTTTTATGATTTGGTATTCAGAGATAAAGGTAAAATTATATTATACTAACTGATATTAAATTGGAGAAAGTGTAATATGTAACTGCACTGCTACTGTGTATGTGTAACTTATTTTATTCCTATTCTATTATTTCGTAAACATGATGTGTAATGAAATTATTTCTACTAACGCAAAAATTCAAAAAAGTTTCTGTAATTAAAATATTTTAATATAAAAATAATTTAATTTTATAACGGTAAACCTGACTTTTTTGCCTAGTCGTTTATTTATTATTATATTATTTTAAAATAGTGTATACAACACACACAAACACATTTATTTACTGATTACGGTTATTAAAAAAAAATACTCAATAAAAATCCTACGTTTTTTCAACAAGAACACAACAAAACAAACATACCCAATCAATAAATACAACAACAACAAATTGAACTATTAAAAATATTCGGATTCAATAAAACTTTTGGTACAAAAGCATTTATGTTTGCTTTTTGAAAGTGTCTCTGCTGTATAAACAAATTACTTCCGCATTGTCATGTCACATTTTACACTAATTTCGATATTAAATCTCACACGTAAATACCCACTAATTACAGAAAAAAACATGAAACAAAAAACAAATCACCTTGATACCAATTTACTCAAATGACACATTTTGAAAATTCACTATTTTACATTTTTTACGGCGCACCCCATAATTTTGAATGGACCGAATTCGATGGATCTGAAAAAAGTGTGGGGTAGCCACCCCACTATCGAATATAGTTCGTTGACGCCCATCGATTTTTTTTTATAGAAGTGGGGCTGGCACCACCCCATTTTTTATGGGGTGACAGCTGGTAGTTTCTTATAAGACTTTTTAACAGGTAAAAATAATTGCTTACAGGAGTTTTTTTATCATATACAAGTTACCTACTTAAAGAAGTTTGTGACTTTAATAAACTCACTTCTTCTTCAACTGAAAAGTTGCGCTCTTGACTTCCTGGTACGGCACCACAATTACGTTTTCCTTCTCTTGTTCAAAGTAACTTCTTCTCCTTCCTCTCCTTCCTTCAATCTTTCCTACCATAAAGAAAATGGAAGAAAAGACTTAGCTCACTAATAATACTAAATGCGAAGGCTATGCTATGTTGTACGGATACCAGTTTTGTTCCGCTTTCATGCATATCAGTTTTGAACGAGATTCTTAATTATACGAGATCTTTAACAGCTTATACAGGTCCCCATCGAGGGGCTCGAACTATCTATCTGAAATCAAGGTGAATAGGGCTTAATGGACGCTGTCCCAGTGCGGGTTGGTCAACTTCACATACAACCTTTGAATTACTTCGCAGGCCTCACGATGTTTTCTTTTACCGTAAGAACGTCGAATAAAAGTACCTACATTGGTACGTGCCGAGGTTTGAACCCGCGATGGTTTAGCCAGTCGGCCACAATACAATACAATACAAATATGCTTTATTGACACCCAAGGAAAAACAAAAGAAATAAATACATTCAATTCAAGATACAGAAGTCAACAGGCGGCCTTATTGCTAAGGTGGCAATCTCTTCCAGGCAACCTTAGGGTAAGGAGAGTTAAAAAGAAAAAAATCTATGCGGGTCGGTCGCAAGAAATATTATAAAGGCGAAAGTTTGTGTGTGTGTGTGTGTGTGAGTGTGTGTGTGTGTGAGTGTGTATGTTTGTTACTTCTTCACGTCTAAACGACTGGAGCGAATTTAATACAATTTTGTATGGAGTTAACTTACACTCTGGGTTACATAGGCTACCTTTTACCTCGGGAAAATACCTCATTCCCACGGGGAAAATTGTTAACGCGGGCGGAGTCGCGGGGCGGAAAACTAAGTTTCTAATAAATATTGATAAAATTAATAGTGGTCCTCAAAGCTCTCATATTTTGCAGACTAGTTTCGGTGCTTCTAGATTTGCTTCTAAAGGAAATACCTATATTATGGAGTGTCTTAATGAATAACAACTTATTGATCGATCGATAAAAAAACAGAAAAATGCAAACAATTAGATTACTTACATAAATCATAACGTCACAGCAATTTAACCGACGCCTACACGTGTCCGATTAGCACTAAGGACAATTATCTGAACTATAAAAAATATCAATTGAATGTCATCTCATCATAATAGTAGTTATAATAAACCATCATTTTGTATGTACAAAATTTTATTTAGCTACTCATGTACAATTTACGAAACTATGAAATTATAACCTAAACTATATAAATTATAATTACAACTATGAAATTATAATCTAACCTAACCTTCACCTACATCTGACAGCACCTTTTTCTAACTTTTCATGTGGTTGTAGTTAACAGCTCTGAGGGGCTCGAGCCTACCCTGAAATCAGGGTGAATAGGCCTTAGACGACCACGCTGGCCCAGTGCAGGTTGGACAACTTTACACACAACTTTTTTGAATTTTTTCGCACTTTTTGTACATGGTGAAAAAATTAGTTTCTATAAATAAAAAACACAATATTTTTTAGGTACCCAAATATTTTTATTTTCTAATGTTATTAATTAATCTTTAACAACAAAAGCCCGTAACTTTACCAACCAATAAAATAACTTAAGCTATAATTGAACACAAATAAAAAAATAAAATAAACACAATACGATTCGAGTATATGGCCACCGTTTTCAAATGCAAAATTATTCGTCTATAAAATAATAATAAATAATACAGTAGCCAACACATCAAGTGCGGCTTTTACATAACACGTTTTCGCAGTAACAAGCAAAAGAGCAAGCTAGAGTTTGCACTAGTTTGCACCGTTATGTCTGTTGAACAGAGTAGAGAATGGTTATGCGCGTGTTTTTATGTCTATGTATATGTTTAGCTAGCTTACCCTGCACTTAATCGTACTTATCAAAATGTTGCAAGCACAGGTTGCATGCAAGGAAAGGGCATGTATTTAAATCGATATCATAAAAAAATTCTCATCAAAATAAATGGTTTGCACGCACTCTAAACCTAACCTAACCAATGTTTAATGTGCAATCGAGTTATTTTGGTAAGCATTTAGTATTTTTTTGAGTGAAGGTTTAATATTTCCCCAAGTAAAAGTAACGCCATCCGTTGAAAATTTCGTGGTAACTATTTCGCATGTTGAATTCAACCGTGTTCTGAACCCAACCCTTCGCCTTCGCTCCAGGTTCACCCTTTTATTTTATCTACTTTGGTGCGCCCTCTTTTATCAACTTTTGGTACTAATGATTCCTGGTGTGGTTCCACGTTCTCGTTCTGATAATAATAAAACTGTCATGAAAATTATTACTATTTTAATTCTTCATCCATATTTTTGGAAACCGTGGCACCGGCAAGTAGGTATTACTGGTTCTTTCAATCTTTTTTTGTCATTTATCTAACATAAATATCAAAAAACTGAAAGTTGACACTTCTATACGAGAAATTACTGAGGGAATATGATTTACCGCTCCTCTAACAAGAGTCTAATAGGGCTGTAATAGGATTATTACCTGAAACACCATTGTGTTTGTATAAAAAAGTAAACAAAGGCCCTTTTTGTTCTATTAAGGGATGTTTACATAAAGAACATTATTTGAAAAATAAAATTTATGAACGCTTTATTTTTCCACATAATTTCAGTAATAATTCCGAAGCGTTATAATGGGATAACGAATACTATTATTTACTAAAAAGAAACTATTATTGTTTTATTATGTTATTCTGAAAAATTGTTAACTATACCAATGCAACGGTTTGTGTTACTTACGGCTCAGAAATGCCCCATTTCACGTGTGACAAGACATAGTTTTGTCGTGCGTATACACTTATCCTATTGGAGAAAATTCTAATATGGCGGGTTTCTCATAAAATTTGATTATGTGTGAGATGTCTTGTCAGACGATCAGACGTCAGATTGTGAGGTAGTGTCTCATACTAACAGGGTTGAGTTTGACGTACGAGACGAGATAATACAGGGAATAAGCAGCATAATTCATTTAGGTAACACAACAACTGCGATCCCCAAACCACAAGACAAAGTCAGCAGTAGTAGTATTAAGTTAGTACTTAAAACATCCTTGGTATTTAGTAACAAAATGTCTTTGTTAAGAATGATGCTAGAAGACATTATGGAATCATCATCATCATCATCTCAGCCGAAAGACGTCCACTGCTGGACAAAGGCCTCCCCCAAGGATCTCCACAACGATCGGTCCTGCGCTGCCCGCATCCAGCGGCTTCCCGCGACCCTCACCAGATCGTCGGTCCACCTCGTGGGGGGCCTGCCCACACTACGTCTTCCGGCGCGCGGTCGCCATTCAAGAACCTTTCTGCCCCAACGGCCGTCGGTTCTACGTGCAATGTGCCCAGCCCAGATAATACAGTGTGCCCATTATGGAATACTAGGTAACTATTTTTCATTAAATGAAATATTTATTTTAAATAAAGATATCACTACATGGTACAAAGGGATTGACTATAAGATTTAAATAAATACATAAAATGTTTTATCGTTGACAGCCTGAAAAACATGTTATAGACGGACGCGGTCTTACTTGAATTGTTATGACTTCCCTACATAGAGGAAAAGTCTCTATGAGGACATATAAAAAACATTTTAATTTTCATATTAGACTATTTCTTGTAAGACAAAGATTTACTAATAAATATTCGATATCAACTTTAAGAGCACAGAATCTAATAAGTAAAAAAATAGTTTCAAAATTTAATTCTAGCCCTTTTTAGGGTTCCGTAGCCAAATGGCAAAAAACGGAACCCTTATAGATTCGTCATATCTGTCTGTCTGTCTGTCTGTCCGTCCGTCCGTCCGTATGTCACAGCCACTTTATTCCGAAACTATAATACCTATACTGTTGAAACTTGGTAAGTAGATGTATTCTGTGAACCGCATTAAGATTTTGTTACAAAAATAGAAAATAAACAATAAATTTAGGGGGTCCCCATACATAGAACTGAAACTAAAAAAAAAATTTTCATCAAACCCATACGTGTGGGTTATCTATGGATAGGTATTCAAAAATGATATTGAAGTTTCTAACATCATTTTTTTCTAAACTGAATAGTTTGCGCGAGAGACGCTTCCAAAGTGGAAAAATGTGTGTCCCCCCCCCTCTAACTTCTAAAATAAGAGAATGATAAAACTAAAAAAAATATATGATGTGCATTATCATGAAAACTTCCAACGAAAATTGGTTTGAACGAGATCTAGTAAGTAGTTTTTTTTTAATACGTCATAAATCGTAAACCGCAATTTACCTTTCACTATTATTAAAACATCGATCAAAGTCACTTTTATGTTACTGGCTGCTACGGAACCCTTCATGGGCGATTCCGACTCGCACTTGGCCGCTTTTTTTATCTAAAATTTTAAATGTAATTTGTCCCTCTCTTGCTGTAGCTGTTGCAATTTTATTAAACAGTTTTGTACGAGAATAATGCATTAGTAAAGCCTCATCGGGATAGAGCGGGCTGCTATCGAAAGCCGAGTTTACATGATGTCTCTGCCATAGAAAGAGTGAGCGCAATCTATGTCTAGGCTGCATATAAACTCGAATTCTGTCCCGCAGCCCGCGCTTTCCCGCTCCTAAAATTAGTTGAAATTGTTACCTGATAGAAATTGTTATCTTAGCTACAAGGTCTCCTATTTTTTCACGTTTATTGTTGTGGACTGCATTTCTTGTTATTACTTGTGTGCACTAAAGTATTATTCTAATCTAAATTCTAATACTTTGTCCAAGTTTGTTTCCTCTATTCTCGTCTAGGTCTTAATTGCACATTGTCTGCAGGTTCTAGTTTTTAGAATTAGCCATGGAATTCCTCAGAAATCTACACAAACTGGTTTTAATCACGCCAGCCAATCATGATGAAATTGAATGTCCACGAGCCTATTGTCTCAACTTAGCTCTATAAATCTTTTACAATAATTATAGTTTGGAAGTCCTCTGTTTTGAACCCAATTTGTACGTTGGACTTTGTGAAATAAGTACTCGAAATCGCAACTGCATAATATAAAGTCTAATCTTTGTCGAAAATTTTAGGGTTCCTTTCCAAAAAACAAAAATGAAACATTTTAACGGGGAAGAAGCAAGCAAATACTCCTATCTTACACGGACCTAAATGGAAGATAGGATTATTTGCTTCTTCCCCGTCGATTTGTCAAAATCAAAATGTTATATTCGAAATAAGATTAAACAAATCACTTTTTGACGTTAAATTTATTGTGATTGTGTTTCTGTTCGTTCGTCTGTCTGTCACACCCAAAACAATTTTTATTATAATTTGATTCATTTGTCAATATTTTAAAATCTATAATATGGTAATCTAACGGACATGCACTTTTTTATACCTGTTATTTTAGATAAATATTCCTCCTTAGAGTTTCTCAACAAAACAATCGAGTTGTTATTGATTTATTATTAATTCGTTTTTCTCGTCAGATCTTTTGTATGTGTCAATAGGTTCTTATGGATCTTTAAAAAGGCTCGTAACCAGTTTTAACTTCATGATCAATGGGATTTGAAAAAAAATTTTTTATTCAATAATTCGTCACTTACAAACATGTTATCAATTACTAACAATACCAAAGTCTCTTATTAGAATGTTAAGTATATAAATGCACTCTAAAAAATACTAAATGTTCACCAAAAAATTTCTATCTATGTAGGAGTACCATGTACCTACTTACAGTTATACAGATAATTATTGTTTATCATTTAGCCTATAAATGTCCAGTGCCCAATTGAATGCTTAAAATCTGTTATTTTGGGTACCAATATTAAGACAAAACGATTTTTTTCTCGCAATATCCCGCGTCTTTGAAAGGTGTCGCCATAGTAAAAAGTAATCACATAGCTAAGACGCATGTACTGAGATACATTTCAAATCTGTTGGTCGATGTTATTAGTTTTTGTTTTTTGGGGGGACGTTTTGACACATCATCCCTTCACATCAATTTGTTTGGGAAGTCTGTCGCTTTAATATAATTAGCTAACAATATATGTAGTAGACTTTATCAACTCATTTTGCTCTTTTTACAATGTTGCATAGAGTTATACCTTCTGGCAACGTGATGACTATTCTAAAGGTGTATTTAGATGATTCACCTTATTGCTGACCTCGGAAAATATTTAAGAACTTACATAGTTTGCTTGTTAGTTTACTGTCATATGCAGAAAATGTCTTTGTCGTACAACCATCACAACACCTCTTTTAAATGTTCTGTGATTATGTGATCACAACCAATACAGTATGAATCTTGTCGTCATCATCATTATCATTTCAGCCGAAAGACGTCCACTACTGGACAATGGTTTCCCCCAGAGATTTCCACGACGATCGATCCTGCGCTGCGAAAATTAAAATTGTTTTTTTTGTTCGGCATTCGTTCCAAAACACTTTTTGTTGACTTTTTTTGAGTTGAGCTAACTTCAAGTTCTTTCATACGTGTCATACTTAAACATAAACCCATGAATTAGAAAGTTCGTTTTGGCGTTGACTGTACTTAAGTTAAAAATTCTTAGAAATAGTATTTTGGGACGAGTTGCCGAACAAAAAGAAATATAAATTTTAAATTTCGAACGACTCTGCGTTGAATGCATCCAGCGGCTGACTTCACGCGACCCACGTCGTCGGTGACTGTACAATATTTTATTAAATTGTATTTCCTGATATCTTTTGTTATAGTACCTTGTTTATCTATGGAGTTCAAAGAGTTCAAAGAGTTCAAAGAATTTATTTTTTAACTTTTGGACATTATTACATCTCTTAGTTATGTCATTTAAATTATCTTTTCTGGCGAGTTCAAAAATTTGGCTGTCTTCTGTGGAGAAGAGCTCGCCGAAGAAACTCCACAGGCGTTGCATCTTTTAAACATATTTTTACAGTTATTATGATAATAATTACTAATAACAATGTTTTGTAAAGTACGATTGAAAAAGCCTGTCACCCAAGCAACTATTCCCATGGATGTTTATCCTCTAAGTAATCTGTTATTTTATAATAGGCTTTCTTAATCAATTTCTCCTTAACAATAATTTTGAATTTCTCTAGTGTTAAATTTTGTATATCAGTTGGGACCCTATTGTAAAAGCGTATACAGTTGCCCTTGAAAGAATTTTTAATTTTCTGCAGTCTACTACTATGGCAATTTTATAACTATGTACTCACCTTAAAGATCACAATAAAACGACATCTCTTATGTTATGACTCAGGAGCAACCTAACCGCTTTGCTCGCTAAGCTGTGGGACCGCATTTTTACAACTTTGATTTTAAACGCTACGAGTACTAATAATAATTGCATGATTGCTACTGTTCATACTAAGCGTAGTAGGGTTGCCAAGTGCTTGCATTTTTTTCTACTATTTAGTGCTAATGTTTCACAAAATATGAAAAAAATACAGTTGATTTATTGGTAGTACTTATTTTTGTAAAAAATTTTGAAAACACGAAATTTCTGCTTTATATTGATTTATACAATCATTTTATTATATTTAAAGGTTTGCTTGTAAAACTTTTTTTTAATGTTTTTTGTTTGGAATATGAATATATTGCATTCGTATAATATTTACTTAAGTACGTACCTTCTATGTCTTTCTATTCCTATACTCATTCTTTTTTTTTCTGACAGCCCTAAGTATTCTTATTGACATTTTATAGTTGTGATTTTGAATTCATGTTGTACCTACCTATGGAAAAATATGGTACAGTCACCTCACGTACGCAATGAGTATTTAAAAATAATTAGCTGTTATTTCAATAAGATGATGGTAACATGTCAGGATAAATATTGTTCATTTTGTTAAAATATGGAATACTGCTGAAAGTTTAGGTTATAAACGCATTTCAAAAATCCAATGTTTTTAATATAAATATATTTTCAGAAGATTTGAAACATACATTTTAAAAAAGCAGTCCTCTTCCATAGCGTATAATCTCAATAGGCACTGCCATTATCATGAGCTGAAAGATTATCATGTTTAGAAATAGGCCCATCCCCATGACACTCCCATTCATAATAGTATTAAAAAGTTTAAGACATAAATTCATATATTTTTTAATTTATTTTTTGAGAAATTGATCAGATCTATTGATTGAGATCTTCACCTTGTATAATTTTTTACAGAAAAAGAATAAGACTAAAGTAAAAACCTTTTCCTTTGAAATAAATCTGAACCGCACAAGAGCCCAGTGCCTTGATCAATTTCGATACGTTACTCATCACTTTTGGTCGCATAAATAATTCAGCAATCTCATTCAGACATTACCAAGAGAATCGCAAAGTAATTCCTAACAATTAAAAGGCTGTCTTGCATATTGAAGCAGCCAGACAAGACACGACCAATTCAAATAGGTTTTGTTAATGTATTTTGTTGCTGACTGTACATTCTAACTAGGGTTGTACGTTTTGTATACTGGCACTGAAAAATTAAGTAGCTTTTTTGCTTTTGAAGCTTTTAAAATTGGAATACCTTTTTATGTACATAACATAAGATAAACTGTCGAAATAAAAATGACTAAAATTTTACTTAATGTTTAGTTCAAAAAAAGCTAGCCTGTATTTGCTTTAAAGCGTTTTTTTTTTTAATTTTTAGTCTTTAACCTTTAACTTCCATACTTAAAAAAAAAACAGGCCAGATTACTCTGTTGAAAATAATATGGTTTGTATTAAGGTTGTCGATCAATATATCTAGACTTCAGTTTCTAAATTAGAAGGGAAAGACTTTTGCCCAACAGTGGTACATAATTTAAATAGTATAAAAATTAGTTTTTACATATTTATAATGACAATTTTACCTTTAAAAGTTCCTTTTCGGAGGAAAGCAATTAGTAGAATACCTGCTAGAAAAAAATCTGAGATTTTCACTCAGATAAAAAAAAACTAGTTTAAAAAATCTAGGTCTAGATCAGAGAAGTGAGATAACAACATCTAGTCAATCATGTCATACAATCAACTAGATTTTCTCACGATATCGATCATGCGTGTATATAATACCTATACTTACCTAGGTATTTAATAAGGTAACCTAGAATTAATAGCAACTTCGAGAAGTGGAAGGGAATAATTTTCAATATTAGAGTTAATTATGAAATTAGTTTTGAGTCTTATTATTACCTTATGGTGTTTTTTTTTTGTGGTAAACAATACCACCATAATATGGCTAGGACAGTACAGCCTATGACAAACCCACATGGACTAAGGTCCCTTCTAAGTACATTAAAATTTCTGCTTGAAAATATAATTAAATGGTTTTAAAAAAATAATTGCCTTAATCATTGTTCATAACCTTATGCAGTTGCATAAGTGGAAGTTTCCACACAGATTAAAAAAAAATCATAGTGTGCATACCAGCGACTAGCATACTTGTTCCAACCTAGTTTTGTAATAAAGAGTATTTCATAATCATATTTTAGAATTAGCTAGCTTACAAAATCCAGATAATGCAATTAAAATGCCTAAGCGCTATAATCTAGGTATCAACTAATGAGCTAGGTTTAGCCGCTAAGTAATTCCACTTTAAGGCTATCTCCGGCAAAGGCTTAGTTATTTGAAGTATTCCGTTTTGGCCAAATCGAGAAACGAGCATTTCGCAACGCGCGCCACAAATAACTTGATTATGCTTGACAGCAAATCTGTTAAGGCGGGCCGTTTCTGTTATATCCAAATTATTTTAAAAGTTCACATTATTTTATTCATCGCTTCTTTTTGGGGGTCAATTACAATTAAACAAACTTAGTGAAAAAAGTTTAATTTATAGAATTGAATAAAGTCAGCACGTGTGTGTAACTTTCTGGTCAAAAAAACTCACAAGAAAAAACGCAATTCAACTTTAATATTACAAATGAAATAGAAATTTACAATGTTAGATTATTGTTAATACACTTGAAACATAAAATAATAAAATTAAAACGCATGTATGTATAGGTTGAAGATTTGCCTAAAGATAACAAACAAATAAAAAGTTTACATAGAAGATTTATTCATACATAATTTGTAAAAAAAATATACTCGGCTCGTTTTGAAACTGCTCCTCATCATCATCATTATTAACAGCTCATACATGTCCCCACCGAGGGGACTTTTAAATATTTATTTTAATAACACGTTGTAAATGGGATGAACCCTGCAATGCATCCAGTTTGTTAAGATCTGCATACCTTGATAAGGTAGCTCTGTAATCAATTATTTGCACAAGAAAAGGTTTCAGTAAAAAGATTGTACTGTAATACTAAGTCACTGACTACTGGATCATCGGTGCAGAATTAAATGATACCTACCAAATCTTTTCTGTCTTAAATCATAATAGATACGTACCTCATTTTTATTCGGTTATTTTGTTACATAATATTAATAATTCGTTATTTAGTCCTTTTGTTTTAAAGGTTTTTGACTGAAATCTAAAAATACTCACAATTGAGTTCATTGAATCTTCAAGGGGGCTAGCATGAGGTTGCACGCATGACAGACAAATTTTCGTCGTGACAGTCATAATTTTTTCGTGCGTATACTCTTACCCTATATTGGAGGATATTATTTTCGCAGCTCTTTATGAGATAAATGTGAGATAATAGCTTGCCACAGGCATACAGCTGACTAGGTTCAGTTGATGTGGCTAATACTTATTAATCACCCATCACAAGATTTTACTCTTGACGACTGCCATCATTTATTTACGTTACCGGGACTAAGGTAAATGTATAAATTTAGTATGACTTGAGAAAGTTATTAGTAAAATTTTGAGAAAATTTGTAGGGTTGTAAATATAAAGGGTTAAGTTACGAAAAATCTTAGCATAAAATTTGTACGAAAATACAGTCTAGTGCCAGTGCTTACGTGTCATATTATGTTAGAATAATGAAACTGGCACTTTAGACTTACACTTCGCAGCCAGGCTGCCTAGTATAAGAGCAGCCTTAAAGCGTTGTACAGATTTCTATTCGGTGCCAAAGGGGTGAGGGACCAAGTTATACCGGCGGCTCAATAGTTGGCAGGCAAGTTGATAGAAATCTGATTGTTGCTGGATTGGAACAGTGCAATTGTAAGCAATACCGCGGATGTGCAAAATGCACAATCTTGTGTTGCACAGTTTGTTCTGATAACTTTAGATTATGATCATAATTTATTTACTCGGACTCAGAGTTAATAAATTCTGACGGTGTGGTCGAAAACCATTTTTTATTTCATTTAAGTTATTAAACGACGTATATTATACATTATTTATTACTACTTCATTATAATCTCTATTTTGAATGACAAATTATTTTTACCCGCATGTGCTGACTACTGTGCATTTTAATAAACAAAATTACCTATTGTGGATCACACGCATTTTGCCACAATGCAATATGGCGTGTCCTACACTTTAACAGTAATTTTATATTCTTTCAGGTTAATATTCTGAGCACGTCCTTCCAGATTTCTTGGTCACTTACACCCTTAGGTTAGATTAGAGTATAAATAAAAATAATTGTGGGAGGCATATAGACCGTGCCTTTTCGAGTACGAACCTTAAGCACGGGTATGCACAGTCCGAATATCTTCAGTTTATCGGAGCTGATTATTTCTCCCGGTGAATATAAGTAATTTAATAGGAGAACATTGTGAAATGTGCAGTGATGAGTTGCAAATAGGACTCGAGGAACAAATCCAAAAATAAAAATGTTATTGATTTCACCGCCCATAGGGCATAAAGGCAGCGGAGCGTTGCGCGTGCTCTAGCTTACACCCTTTATACATAGTATTGAATATTCTGTTATCAACAATTGGAACGTGTTTCGATAGTTCAACTATCAGCCTATTTCTCAGTACAAGACTTCCGTATCTAACCACTAGCCAAAGCGAATTGCAATCACTATGCTTTGTTAACTCCAAAAGGGCATAAAGTATTGTTTGAAAGTTAAATTATTATGGTTGGTTTATAAAATAAATAGGGTCCATAGCACAGAATACTAATAGTCCATAGTCAAAAGCTTTTTATAGGATTTCAGAAAACAACTTTTTGCCTCGTATTTGCATAGCTTATATTACTTACTTATCGAGTGGGTTACGAGGTTAACTTCCCTCATAAACCCTTATGTTAGAATTATTGAGTCACCATGGCTTCTAACATGGGTCGTAGACAGTAGCGGCGACCAAGTGGCTCTATGTGCCTTTCGAAGCACAGAGTCATCTTATTTTCGGGCAATCAGGTGGCTCAGCCTGCAATGTGCTAACCAAACTGGGGAAAGTCTCACAAAGTAATCTTTTTTTCGATAGCGCCCCACCGGGATACGAACCCGGAATCACAGTGGGAGTCGTGCTAGATGATTTTTTTTAAAGATTATACGTAGTAGACGTGATATAAGTAGGACGAGAAAAGATCTTGTTAGATTATAATAACACCATTTACTTCAACCTTCATCAAATGAGCAAGGACTAAGGACAAATCTACCGTCCTGCCTACATAGGTAGAGTTCTTAGGACACTTATCATTCATGCCTTGGTTAGGTTCGCTAGTTAGAATGCAAATAAGCTGTCTTAAAGCCAGTGAATACTAAATGCAAACCTAAGGTACTTGTCTAACAATATTATGGCCTTGATTCTTACCGTTTCATCCACAATCATTATGTGCCTGTCTTTTTCGTTCTCTTTTGTAAATGAAAATGTTCGGTTTAGGAAAATGTTAAGGTAAATTCAATATGTACAATAGTAAACAGGCTAATTAATGTTGGCAAGAAGTTAAAACATTTAAGTCTAATGTTTTTTGTGAATTTTTCGTATTCTAACTTGTTTATTTATTTTGCAGATAAACCCTTCAGTTTCCTGTTCGAATACTCCAAATCAAGGTAAGTCGTAAACATATTTTTTTGCTTTTATTTCATTATTGCATGAATTATCTGACACATTTTGTTGATGGATAAATACGTCTAGAGCATGGGTCTAGAGTAAAAATACATTTTCGATATGCATTAAATCCATAAACTAATTCAAATCGGCCTTATTTTTGACCATAACTAAATAAATAAAGACACAAATTTTACTTATATGTTCTATTTCTAAAAAGATATATTATTATAGCGTTCTATTTTGACAAACAATAAGTGTCAGATTCTAAGATCATGACGTATATTTTATGTCTCTTAGGTATATTATAAATACATAATATACCTAAGAGACAAAAAATAAAAAAGCCGTTATTTATTCCGACCACACTCATCGCCATCTTTAGGTATGACAAGTTGCCGTTGTCACTTGAAAATCGCAACATGCATATGAGAATATTAACTGTAAGTACAGGGTAGTACTCAGGTATTAAGCTAAGCAAGGTGGGACCCCCCACCCCCACTATTCATTAGACTAAATACATTATTTTCAGTATGAAGTATTTTTTATCGTAATAAAGATATAAATAATAATAAAGTTAATTTTCTTTCATGAAAGGCAATTACACAAATTTCCTATGAACTAAAACTTATAACTTATGTACTATTTGCCTGAAGTAGGAAAATCCTGTGTTTAAAATACGGTTAATATTAACCATGTAACTAAATAATTCTCCTAATGAGACGTCTCTATAAGCAAATCAATAATGTGAATAATTATGATTAGGTTAGATTAATCAATAATGTGAATTAAGGAAATTGACTAATTTCCTTAATTCATAAATCATCATCACTATTCAACCGAAATACGTCCAAATTAATAAATGATTTAACAAAATTAGTTTATTTTTCTGCTACTGCCTTGAAAATGTTCATTTGGGTCCTTGTGAACGCCACCAACAATTCGTATTATTTTGTTAACACTTCTGCTTCGAAAATTTTCTTGTGGGTCCATATGACCCCCCACCAGCTAGTCCTTAGTGCGTCTCAAAATATGCAACTTTATGCATTCTATTCGCATAACCGGTTGTTAATAAAGAATATTGTTGGAATGGCAAATGCGTGTGTTCTTGAATCGCAAACAGACAGACGGGCGGACAGTTAACATGAATTTGACGTTTGCATGTTCACTGTACCGTTGACAATAAAGCTGTGTTTTGCACAGTCATTTTATTATTAGTTACAAGTTTATTGTTTAAAATAAATATATTGGAAAACTAGCTTTCCGCCCCGCGGCTCCGCCCACGTTAAACATTTTTCCCGTGGGAATGAGTTTTTTTTTTAATTACTCGTTGTAAAAACCATCCTTAGACTTCAACGAACATTAAAAAAAAAATTGAGAATTGTTTAAATTGATCCAGGCGTTGCTGAGTTATGCGCTTACCATCACATTTTGCGATTCCTTTTTATATTATAGATGTGCTTCTTTTGTATTTATCTATGTAACAGCAATTTAAATCCCTCCGGTCGACTTTGACCACTTCCTTATTAGCCCATTTCCAAAGACGACCACTTCCTGACTTGACCACTCCTACATAGACTTTATCCAAAATTGACCTTGGCAAGTTCCCGAAATCTTGCTGTTAGTTTTTAGAAGTTAATACAAGAAAAATCGCTGTGAAAATGTACACAATCATAAGCTTCAGGTTCATGTAGGTTTAGGGTGAACAGAGCTTTTACTGGTTTCTCTAGCTCAGTGCCGATTGGTCTACTTCACACACAACCTTAAACTTTATTTTCAGGCATGAACGATGTTTTTATTTATCGTGAGGACGTAGGACTATTGTTAATGCAACAAAATCATAATAATCATAATGTAATTCACAATTCAAACAAATAATTTCAGTTCATCCCACATAAAATAAAATAAAAATGTATGTACTTAAGGGACTAGAAAATTTGATTTAACATTTTGAAGTATTCGAGTGTTTTTACAACAACATAATAAAGACACATTACCTTGATATTATTATAAATGTTATAAAATATATAATTATTGTCATCATAAAAGGCATTAAAATAAAATAAAATAATCATAAAACCAACATGCGTGCATAATTATGCATAAATTATGATAAAGGAAATGCCAAGAATGCGTGACTTGAATGAAAGGTTAAAAATATGTTTTTGTCTAGAATACGTAATTAACTTGCTATGGAAAATAATGGAAATGTGAGTATTATGTCAACTAATATTAAACGCATAGATATACATTATTTAAATAATCAGTAAAAAAATGTCTTTTTAGTATTAGCTTCAAACGAATATATAATGTTACACAACATTGTAATTACAATTAACGAGAAACGAATACTATGTTTTGACAAATGATTATTTGGGAGTCTTCTGTCGAGTCGATGGTAAAATTATAGTTATCTATATTTTCCCCGCCCAAAACTCTGCTACCTGGACCGCCGCCTCGGTAGCCGTCAAGAGGTCCTCGAATGTGCAGCTGTTGGCATTTGGGGGTGAAAGCGTACAATCGTACGGACTTAAATGAAAATCCAAACACGTAAGTATTACGTCCTTTTCCGATACTTAGATAAAATAAATAAATAAATATTGTTTAGGACATTGCAGGCTGAATCACCTGATTGTCCGAAAAAAAAAAAACCGTGCTTCGGAAGGCACTTACAGCCGTTTTGGTTACTATCTACGGATGTAGTCATTAGTACCATGAGCCATGTCAGAAGCCAGAGGCGGCTTACTGATTCTGACACCAGGGTTTGTGAGGTAGGTTAACCTCGAAACTCACACGCTAAGTGAAGTGAATGTCTTAACCTCAAACATCATCATTAACAGCTCATAAATGTTCCCACCGAGTGGTCGAGCCTACCCTGAAATCAGGTTGAATAGGCCTTAATCGATCACGCTGGCCCAGTGCGAGTTGGTCAACTTCACACACAACTTTTGAATTACTTCGCAAGTGTGTGCAGGTTTCCTCACTATCCTTTCCTTCCTTCCCTGTCGAATAACGTACTTATGAAAAACACATTGTTACGCGCCGAGGTTTGAACCCGCGAACTTCCGAATGGAAGTCAACGACCTTAGCCACTTGGCCACCGACGCTCTTTCCTCCTTTCCTTCCTTCCTTTCACTCCTTTCCTTTCTTTCACTGAACCTCAATATTATGTGCAGAATATGTGCAGATGGGGATACAGCTCGGATAGCGCATGTCTGTGTGGTGTGGTGGTGTCTTTCCCCAAACCATGGCAAACTTATTATGCTGCCAAGCGTGTCTCAACAGCTGCACACGCGAGGAACTGTACAATGCTACAGACAATGCCATAGATGGCCATAGCCGTGGCGGAGTATTGGTCCTCTTATAATAATATCTAGTCGCCGAATCGACACGAAAAGAAGAAGAAGACCGAACGAAACTCAAACATATTAGTGTTGAAAGGGAATAGAAATAGTGTTTAACGCAACATCATTACAAACTAAGAGGGCTAACTTATAAATGTCATCGATGTGTCCCCATCAAAGCATCTATCTGCAATTGATTGATGGCAATGCAAGAACTCATAAAAGGAGTCAAAGTAATTAAATAAGGATTCCACCCACGCTGTGTCGGTGCGTTTGAGTTTCATGCAATATATTTTGCAATCAGGTACGGTCATTAGGATACACCTACACTATTTAGATACAATTAACACCAAAGATATGTCGCGTCAAAGATTCTTCTTCGAGTGACGGTTAGAAGAGGTCAGATTTGCGTACAGTACTCTGCAACAGAAGTGGCGCAATCTGTCGTCACAGAAAGATCCTCTGTGCAGATACAGATACAAATATTTGCAGGTTCATAAAGATGATGGTATGACACGTCAACGCCCTTCTGTTTACGTCGTCGTGGATTATAAAAGCAATCCATAAGATATCAAGCCAGTATTTTTTAGAGGTGGACCGGCACCAATATAAATTACAGATTTTCAATAACAGAAACAAAAGGTGAACGATAGTAAAAAAAAATGTTTTTGTTTCACCCAGGTGGTCTCCGAAGGTGTACGTGAGCAAGAAGGTATGAATGTCAGTAGCTTATCGCCGAACAATTACCTATATGAAATAAGAAAAAATTAGATAAACAAACAAAAACAGTCCGCGATTTCGATTGTTTTTGACATTACGGGAATTATAAAAACTGAAATCAATCAATTTGAATTACTCAACAAAACTTTAACTAAAAGTGGTTAGCTTTAACAATACTCAACTGAAATAATGATCCTCGCAAGTATACGGCGAAGCTGAAGAAGAAAACGTATTCGTTCATAAATCTTTTATAAATCTTCTCCTGTAATTTCTAAATTAGTTGGATGGAGATAATAGTTTTTGCTGGTTATTCAGGTGAGTTTTCTCATCGATACGCACGCCCAAAGGAAGAGCTTCGTTGCTGTAAAAAGCTAGTTTCTATCTAAGCCAGGAGTAAGTCATCTGCAGTTTGTTTGAATCGTTTCTAAGGTGCATTTTATACACCCACAAGGAACTCAAGGTCTTTGGCTTGATTCGCGGAGTGCAATTATGTGGTGCATTTACTGACGATCAAATAATATGACGTGCTAATATTTTTTATTACTGAAATTATTAATTTGAAATGGAACTAAAATACCTGTACGTGTTTTTGCGATACATAATTATTAATAAAACCTTCTTGGGCGTATATTGAGTGAACTAAATGAAATCGGACATTTGTCAACTCTTGGCGGGCAGATTTTCAAGAGTAGCGGTCTAAACGTGACTTTGGTTGAAACCGGGATCAATATTGATTTTAAGAGTAGAGCCCCTGGTAGCGCCAGGCCGCTTACATCGAATTTGGATAAAAGAGTAGGTTAAAAAAATGTCTCTCGGAGTGTAGTCTTTTTTTTTGCTTTTTTTTTAGTTTTTTTCAGAAAGTGGCTTAAAACATTATAATATAAGCGTCCTTTCAGTAATATGCCGTTACTATTTCTACTAATATTATAAACGCGAAAGTTTATGAGGATGTATGGATGTATAGATGTTTGATACTCTTTCACGCGAAAACCACAGAATGGATTTTAGTCAACTTTACTGTAGAATTGGGAAGCACATTTCTACTGCTTCCCAATTCTACTTCTGTCCAATTCAAAATCTGTAGAATTGGGAATCTGTAGAAATGGGATTCTGTTGAATTGAAAATCTGTAGAATTGGGAAACTGTAGAAATGCGATTCTGTAGAATTGGGAATCTGTAGAAATGGGATTCTGTAGAATTGGGAATCTGTAGAAATGGGATTCTGTAGAATTGGGAATCTGTAGAAATGGGATTCTGTTGAATTGGGAATCTGTAGAAATGGGTCGAAACGCAATAATCTAGCTTATACATCAGAATGACACAAAGGCTCCTTTTTACCCGGGGAAAATCCCTCATTCCCACGGGAAAAACTGTTAGCGCGGGCGGAGCCGCGAAGCCGAAAGCTAGTAGTACCCTTAGAGAAAAAATATACATAGAGCACGCGCATCGCTCCGCTGCCTTTATGTCAAGCGTAAGCAAATGGCAGATTTTGTATGGGCGGTGAAATCAATAACATTTTTCTTTTTTGATTTGTTCCTTGAGTCATGTTTGCAACTTATCACTGCACATTTCAAAATGTTCTCCTATTAAATTTCTTATTTTCTCCGGGAAAAATAATCAGCTCCGATACCTATTTGATACTAAACGAACGCGCTGAAGATATTCGGACTGTTCATATCCGTGCTTACGGTTCATACTCGATTAGGCGTACTCTATCCCTCCCACAATTTTTTCTATTTATACTCTAAGCTAGTACCCTATATCATCAGCCCAAGCGAAAATCATACCCCTAGAGATTTTAGTTTGAGACAAAGACATCTGTCAGTGATTCATCGATGATGTCGTGACATTCGTGACTCGTATGACATGACTCAGGATGTTCGAACTCATACCACAAACACGTGAATAAAATACCACTGCTTTGTGTCAGGTATGACGAATAAAATAAAACTGTCTTTTGTTCATTGAATCTTTACAAAGATAGGTTCGTAAGATAGTAGATTAACAGAGCTGTTATTATTTTAAGTTATTTAACATTTAAAACAGTAGGTTAAAGTGGGACAGGTAATACTTAAAATTTTCGTGTCTAGTTTTTTTTTGTTAATCTGTCCCACTTTTTATGTGAGTACCTACTCGTATCCAATGTATGTAATATATGTATGTATTCAATGTTTAATGTATTTAAATTTCTGTATTATCCTTGGGTGTCAATAAAGCATATTTGTATTGTATTGTATTGTATCCAATTAAGCACATAATACTAAAAAATTACAAAATTATTATTACTTATTAGTGACGTGCATGTTATGCAAACGGTTACAATTCAGAGCATCGCTAATAGACAGAACTAGTGTAAATTGTTATTATGTGATTTGGCCCGTGCTGGTGTGCGGTGACCCTAATCTTACTGAGGAATAGGGGTGTCTAGCACTTAATATTAAATAATACACTTAATACTGTTATTTTTCAACTAGTATCAATACTAAGTAGCGCTGAGAATCGCTAAATACAAGGAAAATTGTTAATTAATTATGAGGTGATAAAAAGGTGACTGATATTGCTCTAATTAGTACCTTATAAAATTACTTTCAGGTAACTTATTGATTCTAATAATTTGAACGTAATTAAATAGCAGAAAAAATTAATTTTACAAGTACTATAAAATAAATATATTAAGATGCTTTTAATACGCATTATTATGAGAAAAAGAACTCTACATTTTTGTGATGATAAAAAATGCATTTATCTATTTTCCAATAATATAAGTAAAATGTTAACAAAAATAGTACAAAGTAGTAAATAAACACATTTAGTTGCAAAATATGTTGGAAAATCTTATAAATAACGATAATAATAATAAATCATAGTTATTTTAGAATGCTGAATAATATCACAGTTTCAAATTAAAATCCTATATTTTTTCTAGAGAGAGCAGCTCTAGTCCGCGTTATTTCGAGCCTGCTAAATGAATTTGACCTTAATTAACAAAGTGTTATGAAGTTAATTACTACTATGTTTCACTTCGCTGTGTTAGTCTATTCAATGTTGCTATGCGTTTTAGCGAACAGTAACGCTTTGTTTGATATCAGATAAAGTTTTTACTCACCAAATACGCTGTTTTAGTTTTGAATTATACTGTTTGATTTTTTCATCTTTGTAAACGTACCAGTTTAATTTTCTTTTCATCCCATCCATGATCCAAGAAAACAAGGTCTTGCAAATAGAACACGTGACTGACACAAGCCTACGTCATTTCGCGCTGTTCATCCTTGTCTATTACACGCATTCGACAAGGATGAATAGGCAAAATGACGTAGAAATGACGTAGGCTTGTGTCAGTCACGTGGTCTATTTGCAAGACCTTGTTTTCTTGGACTATGATCCCATCTATTCGAAACTTGGTTGGCCTTTAAGTGCAGTTCATTTACAACGTAATTTGTTTGTTATTTGTTTGTTTGTTTCCTTAAGTAAAATCACCTCCAAGTTTTTCCAAAAAAAAAAAAATCAAAATCAAGATGTTTTATTCAAAGTAAAATTTTACAAATAATTTTTCGATGTCAAATGGAGTTAAATGAAGTTGATAAGCTTTGTTGAAACCAAGGCTGGCTCTCGAATAAAATTTTCTCTCGTGTCACACTAATTAAGAAGCTTTTTTTCCCTTTTATGAACATTCTTAGATTTTTGCAGTTGGTTGTTAAATGCACTAGCACTAGCACACATTTTCACGGGCTTTTTACAGGTCTTCATTTTTAATTCAGCTCAATGTAAAACTAAATCGTGGAGAAAAGACCGTGAAAATGTGTTTTTCAATTTAATCAAAATTCAAGAAATTGCGGTCTCAAAAATTAATATTAGCTGTAAAATAAGAATGCAACCATAATGAGAACATCCTTATTAAAATTTTTTTTTTAAATGCCCTTACTTTAAACAAACACTTCCCTTCACCTTTTCATTTCTTTTTTCTTTTATGGTTTTAAGTAAAAAGCTAAGAAATGGAACCAAAGAGCTGAATTCAATACCACAATCACCACAATTGTAAATGAAATTAGCAAAGTTATCTGAACAAGATTATAGAAGGTAGGCCTTGTACAATTTGTACTACAATTTGTTCACCAAGGCTTGCATAGTTTAGAACTGATTTAAATGCACTTAGCCAAGCGCTGGGCGCCAGTCCATATTATAGTGAATTTAATCAATATTACCTTTGTATGATAGTGTTGTATCGATCGATAGATTTATAGTCGATAATCGAAAGTCTACAGGTCGATATAATTTTTATTTTTATTTTGTTCTATGTCTATTTCTAACAGCCAAAAAATCCTGCACATTTCAAGTCAATATATAAAATAATAAATACAGTATAATTAATTTTTAAAAATAATTAATAATATTATTATTATTAAATAAATTTCCATATGAATGATTAATTAAAATTGATAAGCAGAAATCACCAGATTTTCGGACAAACGGAATTTATATACAAATAGAAGTAAATAATATTCAATCGACTTCTCTTATTTATTTTTAAATTGTCTTATGAAAAAATTAAATTAACTATTTGCTTATTTGCACCTAAAATCCAACACATTTACTGTAAATTCATTAAATTACAATTTATACAGAAGTCATTGCACCTACCTAGTAATTAACGCTGGAGCCGACAGAACAAACCAGCTTAGCGACATAACTACCCATATTCAATAAGTACTATTTTCATGTAATTGAATATTTCATAGTAGTAAATGTTTCCAGTTCTTATCGCTCCATCTAAATCAGGAAAACAAACGTTTTTACCCACCGACTCGTTAAATTTAATAGTATCCATTAAGTCTAATCTGTCGCAATTTTTCTCTTAGTAAATCCACCTGTCAGCGACCCGACTAGCGACCCCCTGTGGCGAAACAACGGAACGAAGCTAATAAAATGGTAATTTGACTACATGTGTTTTTATTAAATCGCAGAAAGCTAGAAAACGTATTTACTAGTTTTAAGTTCATTCTGATTGTTGCTTTTTAGTAAAATAATGACTTAAAATTTAGTTACGTCTATGGTAGATTCAAGCAAAGTATTTTCGTATGGCGCTGTTATTGCGTGGAAAATATGGGAACTAAAACGACACCCCTTTCATGAAAGTGCTGCCCTTAGGAGAAAGTGTCCGCGCAGATATGAACCCCAAAAATGTAGATACAAAAAGTTCCGCTACTCTCCACCAGGTGGCTGCAACGCGCGTCCCGAAGCATTCGCTCTAGCCTTTACTTGTGTGCGTATAAGAGCGAGACCGCAAGTGAAAAATAAAAAAGGAGTAAAATAGACGGCAATATGTGTATACAAAGGCGTGGTTACGTGCATGCAAACGATTTTTTTTATCGCAAAAATGGCCGGAACTTTACACATTTCGCGTTAAATTGTAGAGTCGTAACTACAGTGGCGGATTTCATACTTGTGTTCTATGACATGGTGTTAAGGTCGAAACTAGGACGTATGTGTCATGGAACTTGAGTTTACCCGCCAAGTTATGGCAAAATAATTGGCGTCACCGGGCGTCGCGGCGTCAATAGAAAGAGAAAGTCTGACGCCTCGAGTTCCATGGTAGAGTAGTATCTCCGACGACCGTTAGACGAAGGGGGACGGCGAATTAGCGAATGTGTTGGCAAGAGTGGGACGTGGCGAAAAAATGACCGAAAAAAACTATTTTCACTAAAGGTGCGCGTCGCAATAGAAATTACAGAAACATGGGCGCGGTTTAAAAAATGTTAGGGGGCGCCTGCGCCCTCGGTGAGACGCCGATGCGGAAGTAAAGGGGGAAAGAGACGATGTGAGTGAGCATGTGAGTCGCAGTGCCGCGGCGCCCCGCGACCGGTCGCCACCGTCGACCAACAAAAACAACAATAACCGCTAATTATTGCGTTACGACTAATTCGAATGCCGTTTGTGTGAACGCGAAAGCTAGTGATGGCGGCTTCGAAAAATAAATTTGCTATTTGAATTTCGAATGTGTGAGTGTGCAGCACGTCAGAAAAAAGTGACACTATTAATTATTTATTTTCAAACTTCATTTGTTTGTTAATTTGTAATTTGGCAGGTTTTGTTCCAATTACAATTTACATTTTAGTATTTCATTCGATGCGTATGCGTAGGCACTGGCACATCGTGTTTGCTCGATAACGAACGATACGCTGGTGTAATGATGACAGACGTGATGAGTCGTTTTTTCTGGTTAAATGAAATATACTGTATATTTCAAAGAAAGCTCTAAGTGAAATTTACTAAATTCATAGTAAGGTGTTTAAAATCGTTTTAGTATAAAATCAGAACTGAAACATACAACAACTTGTCAGAATTACTAACCTAACTGCCATAAAAATTTCAGTGTTATAGGTACGTTAAATAAAACTATCGTCCAAAAATTATTATCAATCAATATTCACAAAAATAACACACACAAAATAATCACAGTTTCATAAAACACCAAATAAGTTTTTTTTTTTTTCATGGCACAGGGAAGCCTTCCGGTGTCATGTAAAAAAATACGTAAAAATACATTCGAATAGGTGTTTATCATTCAGAATGTCACTGTCGCGTTATCGCTGCGATAAACCCGATACGATAACGATGTCAGGTGAGCGATACTGCTATCATCTCTAGAAACTTGAGATTGAGGTTCTTGAAAGCAGTTCTCTCTTATGACCAAATTTGAAGGTTATGTTTTCATCTTGTATTTTTCTGGGTGATGTGTATAAAAAGAGTTAAGAGTGAGTACCGTAGTTAATAATACTGTCTGAAATGTTGTAAGTAGGTACTTGTAAGCAACTTTCCAAACTAACAAAAAAAGGTTAAGCAGAAGTTAAGTACTTAATCATAAAATAATAGATAAACTTCTTAGTGAAAAAGATTTTCACCTACTGTACAGTTTAACCTAAAATATAAATTCTTAAACTTTATGTTACAATATTGAGTTATAACTTTAAGTCAGTCTTTTTAAATTACATTTATGTAGATTTGCTTTCTTTCGTTATACCTATTACGCAAAAATTTAAATTCCAGGACTATGAAAAATCTTGTTATAATTAAATATCAAGCTAAAGAGTTTTTATGATAGGTAAAGTTTTATACAACTTTATTAATTCTACCGCCCTTCATAAAGCTAGTATAGGGGTAAAAACGTTATCTTTCATTTACATTTAAATCGATAACATGCTTACATAAGTATAAGTATTTTTTATTTTATTACTAACATTTAATTTTGAAAAATATTTAAAAGCACTTTGCGTTTGACATAAAAGTGATACCGGAAATAACGGTAAACCAATAATTCCGAGAGACTTCTCTAAATTTGAGAGTCTAAAAAACATCACGCATAGCATAGTTTATGTTAGGCTCTTAAACGTAAACCAAACAGATAGCCACTTGACCAAGCCACTTTAGAAAACCTCGTCGACTACTAGTAATTAACTTTACGATGGAGAAGGGATTCAAACCTGATTAAATAAATCAACTTGTAACAAAATTAGCTCCGGCAACACCTGTGCACCACGCATTAAGAATATATCATTGTAAATTTAAATTCTTGATTTGAAAAAAGAAATGTATCTACGAGAGCTTAAATTAGTCATATAAACATAAAACGGCATAAAACTGACCGGTTTGGTCGTGCCCTCGCTAATGAATATCTTGTGAGCTCGAATTTTAAAATTCGAGTCTCAGAACAGACGGGCGGGTGGGCGTTGCCATCGCAATTGTGTAAACGGCTCTCTCACTTGAATCCACGGAATCGTACATGCTTGAATTTGTAAAAGCAGTCACGCTTCACCATAGAGCTAATGTATGTTTTTTGAAGTCATGTTACTCTGCTTATTTATACCTCCTAACGACTTAAGATGATGTATTTTCCTTCGATTTCCGTTACACTATGGTTACACTCAATTTGTTTTAAAGCCCTTCTCAATTGCTGTGGGTATAAGACCAATGTTAGAAACGCTACCTATTCAATATTATATAGCTTGTTGCCATGCCATCAAGTTTGTTTGAATGGTCATATGAATATTCATCCATCAAGTGCTCGACGTTAATTAAACATGTTCAAAGCATTTCATATTGACTCAGGTAGAGTAAGCTTCAATAATTGAAGTTAATGAAGTCCGTTGGCCATGAATAGCTAAGTCAATGTTTAATTACATTCTTTAAATGGTAAAGCTCACCATTTAAAAGTTAACGGTGGTGTGACAATATAAAACTTTAAAGTTTAAGGTTTGACAATAGAAATATAAAACGTCAACCTCTTGTCAAAATGTACTTACAAAGTCTGACACTACAGCGGCACTATTGCTCAGCAATTCAAGAGGACACACATGCGTTACGCGGTTCAACTTCCGATGATCTTCCCTCTTTGTCACTCTTACCAGCATACTGTTGCTGTCTCGTTCTACACGCACGATCTGATCGGTCGCGGTCCGCTCGTCACGTCGAGCTATCGCATAGGGGTTAGATTGGCGCGTCGCGTATTCAAAATAACGTTAGTTATGGATGGGGATAGGTGTAGATGTGTGAGTGCGAGAGAGCGTGCCCTCCCCCGCCACCCGCGCCCCCGGCGACGCCGTCGACGCCGTCGAGCGAACGGCGCGCTTTACACAATCCGTTGGGTTGGAGCGCGCACGGAACTCGCGTCGCGTCGCCCTTCTCACAACGACGATCCGTACGCGAACACGTATCGCCAATTGTTTTTTTCTTGCGTTCACTGTGCGTTGTTAACGGTTTTGAAACTTCTTATAAGAACAGTTTCGTACGTTGGAACAAACGAAAAACATTTTACTGGCAAACCTTTAAAAACGAGAATTGTAAAAAAAAGTAATTTAGTGTAGTTCTACGTCATCTTCATTAGACATGACGATGGTCAATGATGATAATTCATAAAATTATTTTTTAAATTTTGGTCCTTCGACCCGGATAGAACATGGATACCAATTGGATACAAAATTGAGGAGACAATATTTTCTAATAAGAAAATTATTGAGTTTTAAGAAAATTTTACCAAATTATATGTGCACAAATTAAAAGAAGTGAAGACTAGTGAAACTAGTGATGACAAATTGTCGAAAGCTAGAAAAAAGGCGCAAAGTATAGTGCCAAGTTAATTGTAATTGAAAAGCAAGAAAGTTCATCATTCTAGAGATAGAAAACTTCACATCGAATAAAATGGTAAGCTATTAAATATTTTTATTGTTAACAGTAAATTTGCACTTAGCAACTTATTCCACCAAAGGGGAGTCTTACGAGTATGCCGTCGGCACATAGATTTATTAGATGTATCTATCATACATTTGTGTGTTTTGAATTAGGTACTATTTGGTATTTTGTGGTAGGGGCTCGGTACGTTATTAATAAAAGACACCAACATTTTGTATTATTTTATTTTTTCCAATTTTTCAAGAAAACTTTACAAATGTTACAATATAAAAAAAAACTATCACTTTAATCGGTGCCGCGCAACTTGCGTTATTAAAACAGCCTAAGCAATCAAATCATTCAGGACTTTGTAGGTAGATCAAAATATTTTTGAGTTTTTTTTTTCATTAAAGACTAAAAATTTACAGAAATAAAATTACTTTAAATTATATTAGAAAATGTGTTATAAATTGTACATTGTCAGAGTTTTGCTGGTTCAAGATAATAATACATGTTTTTTTAGCCCACGCTTCTCTAAAGTTGTCTACTGATAAAAAAGTCACACGTTTTTATCTTGTTGCTACGTACGACATTTTTTTATTTCAACCAACACTGCAGCTAACATCACTAAATCGGTAACGGGTTTCATCATTTCACTTTACTAGGTTGTTCCAAAATGAATAACGTGAAAACAATATTATACAAAATTATCTTTTACTAATTTTATTATTAAATTTTATGTAGGTCTATATTTAATTATTTTTTTCATGAAATCAGGTACTATATTGATTACTGTAGTATTTTTGTAATAAAATGTACACATGAATTGTGTTTTTACTCTTATTAATAATTCACTAAATTCTTAAGTACTGAATTTGTTAAATATTGTAATACAATCACTTAAAATACGTCATGTTTCAAAAATATTTAGGAATAATAAGACACGTTACACATTTAATTTATTGTCAAAGAAATAATTTCAAATTTGAACTCCATTTTTAAATATATTATATTTTAATAAATATATACCTGTAAATTAAACTGTAGACGTATATTTATTTATTAATATTATTATACACGTCACTTAAAATTTCGTTTTTATCAGCGTGAGTCTTGTTAAACTCTGTAATCTATTGCTTATCGTGGCTTTATTTATCTCTTCACCTTTGCTTATCTGTATTTTTTGTAAGAAGGTGAAGAATTATTTATACTTATACGCTGTAAAACGTCGTTATAAGACAAAACAATGCTTTTTGTTTATAAAATTAAAAGTTCGTGCCTTATCTCAGTTGCTATGCGGTATAATGTTGTTGCTTGGAACTCTATCACTTAACTTACTAAATACGTATAGTTACAGTACATTTTAACACTGAATTTTGTAATTATTGTAGTGATATTTACACTTAAAATTGAAATATTTATTTTAAAACCGTCACAGGTTGAATTCATTATGACGTTATTTGACGAGTAGGTTTCGTATAAGAATGTAAAGACACCCTTATTTTTCAATGCCTTTCATTTAGTAAACAAAAAGATACATAAAGCTATTTTATAAAAGTTTTGGAGTTTTAAATGTGTGTAAATCCCATTAAATCTGGTTAAAAATAATAGCATTTTAAAAACCATTTGCATGTAAAGAACGTTACATACAAGTAATAAAATTAAAGACAAATACAATTAAAGCAAACATAAAAACATTGTCTGACGCAATACAAGTCAGGAACGCATAAATCCTATTCAATCTACATTCTCATACCGAACGAATGACACAATGTAGATTTAAACGAGCTGGAATGCATTAGGAAGCAGGAAAATAACCCGACCACTCTCGACCACTAGCCATTTGTTCTCAACCTGTTATTAACGGTCATCAACAATATAGCTAATACACGCCATGACAGATAATTGGTATTTTATAAGTTATTCAAAAACACGACCGCAGCCTGTTCGCGGTGAAAATTAATTCGTAATAATTATGGCATCAGAAACATAGCTTCAAGACAACGCTATTTAAAAAAATAGTAATTTATGTTCTCAATTTAAAAAGTTAACGGAATCAACACTTTCCCGTGGCAATGTAACTGGCTGGATAATGGTGGAGGCTTGATACGTGTGTTTTTGAACTGAGAACATGTTCTATATTCAAGACACGTACAGCAACGTTGGATGTAGTTGGATTGCCACGCAATGATACGGGCAGTGAAAATCATTTCATAGATTTTTTAGTTAAAACATGCAAAATTCAACAAAAGTACTAAACATTTTGTAACTCTACCGTACAACTCTACTCGACTCAAACTTTGTACCACAGAATATACAATAGTGCTATTATAATTATAACACAGAACGTAAACAACATCATCAATAAATAAGGGAATGAATGACTGCAAAGAACTCATTTTTAGGTAGAAACTATATTTTTTTATTTTCTTTACGTACAGAAACCTCTTTGCATCAATAGTTTTTATTTATTTATTGAAATCATATCTCAACTAGACATCCATTTTACATTTACCTACACTATTCCAGTTTCAAACTTATGAGATAGAGTTATATTTAATGTATTAGTTCCAAAATGTATTCATAAAGAAAAATATTATATTTAAAAATGTTAATCGATATTTCTTAAAACTTATATCACATACCTACCTTATCTATCATCTTGTCATATTATTGTCAAATATAATATTTCTCCAGTCCACAGCCAAAAGGTGCAATCGAATGCCGTCGATTTTATCGTGATTAATTTGGTAGCTCCTCGGTATATATCAGCCATTATAAAACAGTAAACGGCATTTATTAATTTGGCTTGACTCTGGGCAGTCTTTTAGTTATTCTGCCTTTAGGCTAATCGTGACTCGACCGCGGGGTCTTATCTTTTCGCCTAAGGGGCACAGTTTATTTCCCGAAAAAACGCTTGACCGCAATTTTATGCACGTGGGTCATGTTATGAGTCACAAATATATTATTTATTAGGTACCATTTTTGTTATTGAGTATTTTAAAATAAAATAAAAAATAGAATAATAATAAAAATGTAAGGTTGATACTTTTCATTTATCAAACTTAAATTAGCACTTGCTAAGAAATGAAATAAACCAATTCTACAAGTGGGTGTCTACTAAAAATTTTACACGACATGTATCGTAGCGTCACCTGTGTAACCAACAACAACAGTCAACAACTGTGATCCCCAATCCGCCTGACATAAGCGAGTATTATAACAACCCAACAAATCTGCTCACCCCATTAGGAAAAGAGCGTGTCTCTATGAAGGTATAAATTAAAAAAATCGAGCCTTTACTCCAGCAGTGGACTTATCAGTTTTTCAACAAAGGTCATCAAACTCAACGCGAGGAAAATAAAACTCAAGATCACAGATTGCTTTATCAAAATTGATAACATTTTGAGTGATCGCCTTTGATGCCTTTACAAGTTAAGATATAAATCGTTGTTATTAATTTCAGTGCGCCTCGGGCGACAGGCCGGATCGTTAGTAGGAGACACAGGTTCGATTCCCGCCGCTAATTATTATTTATGGGCACTTCTTATCTTTTGCCCGCGGACTCGAGGAAGTAAACATGTATTACAAAACGTCGGGCTTTAATTGAGGCCAATAATTTCAACACAAAAAATGTGTGGGTAGATTGGAAATTGAAATTATTTTCGAACTGTATTAAGATGTAAAATGGTAGTTAAAAATAGAGTATCTTTGAAGCTAAAATTAAAAACATTAATCATATCTTGTGTACCACAGAGTTGCGATTAATATTATTATAGGAGTGAGCAGACCATGCCCAGTAGAACATACACTAAAATTATATTTGGATTTTTTGAGCTAGCGTTCGTTCAGTACTATGAGAGTAAGTAAATAGTATTTTTTTTTTTATAAATACCTAGACTATAATTTGCATCCTATGCAATTTAACCCTTGCATTGCACAAATAGACACCATTATCTTTCTTTTTTACATTGCTTCTACTACAGCCTATAAGTCACATAAGTGTCCACTGCTGGGCTACCTTAGGAAGGAGGTGTTGCCATAATCCCCACGATAATGCAGGCGGATTGGGGATCACAGTTGTTGTTGATTACTCGGATGAACAAACGCTGCTGCTCATTCTTTTAGTCACTTTGTATATACCCACAGGAAGTCCCAAACTTCTAAGCTAATACACTAGTGTAACTAGTATTATATTATCTGTGCTAATACTAATAATTTCAAGCCAGGACAGTTCTAAGCCGAATACCTACCACACACATCGCTCTTTTATTTATTTTTAATGTTTGTTGCTAAACCGAAAAAGGACTCTTTTCGTATAAGCTTAAAACAGCAAATGACTTGACAACAGTTAAAAGTATGTTTTATGAGAATAAACATTTTTGTAATAGCGCCAAAATGGACAGTTGCCAATAGAGGTACATATCAAAAAATTGTCAATCAACAAAGCTGTTAGTTCTTGAAATTGTTTGACTGATGAATATAAAAAAAACAATTTTGTGTTATTTATATGTATATAACACTAGCACTGTTCCGCGGTTATGCTTGCATTATTTACTTTTCCACTGGACGTCCACTATTTTTTCTGTTACAACAAGTAGATTATGTATACGTTAATTTAGTGCCAGATCTATGTAATAAAAAAAATTTATTCAAATCCATCCAGCCGTTTCAAAGTCAAAATTATGTTTTAAAATTTTCGTAACGGACTTTGTTGTTGATTTTGAAGTAATTTTAACACGAAACACATACTTATCAAATCTTCTTTATTATTAATAAAATGATACAATCTAAAAAAGCAAAACAAAAAGTATTGTGAATATATTATTCATAAATAAGATTTCATGAATAAAAACAAACTGCTAGCGCAGTCTTAATATTGCAACCTTGAATCGCTTTAGACTCGACCGGAAAACGTCTCACAATAATAATTTAGACTCCTGCTTCAAATGCATAGGCAGTGGTGCAATTTTTGTCCCAGTGGTCGCCACGCCTACAAGCCAATTATTTTTATTGCTGCTCCCATATGAATAATAAGTTTATTTACTCCGTTTAAGTTCAAATTTTATGTAGAGTCGCCTTTTTTAAATAGTCATAGGGTGTGTTCTTTTTTTGTCAAACACTTTGCAAGTAATTGTAGTAAAAGATAATACAGACAGTGAAAAATATGTTAAGAAAAATTATAGTTTTACCACAGAATAAATAATAGTACTAGGTTTTACTTGAATTTTTCAAACCTGTCGTGAGTTTTCGATAGCTAATAATATAAAAAATCAAAAGACTAGAGAAGGTGTCTAGACAGACAGTCATAAGACATTTAGAAAACCTGACCTGATGCTCTTTAACTGATGACAGGTGATTAAACGTATAAACAAAACAAAACAGCTTTTTTACTCCTAATGACGACTTTTATTTTAACATTAAAATTACAATCAACTAGCTTCCGCGGCTCCGCCCGCGTTAACAGTTTTTCCCGTGGGAATGAGGCATTTCCCCACAGTAAAAAGTAGTCTATGTTACTCAGGGTGAATGTAGCTTTCTGATGGTGAAATAATTTTTGAAATCGGTACAGTAGTTTATTCATTACAAACATACACACAAAAATACAAATCTTTTCACTTTATAATATTAGTATAATCAACTAGTCTAAGGTTTAGGTAGGTACTTTCATTGCATAAAAAATTTTGGTACTACTTAGTACTTACATAATATTCATAATAGCAAGTGATAGTTAATAGCTCCCGCGGTAAACGGTAACAACTATCTAAGATGTTGACCGGGGATATAAGGTACCACCGTGCACAATTTAATTCAAATCGGTCATACAGTTTCGGAGATTAGCCCGTACAAACAGACAAACAAAGAAACACAAAAAAAAACTATCTGGACATGGTCTATATTACATGTTACATCCCCCTGTCTCAGTTTTTAGCCATTTTTTTTATACAAATTTTCGACCTCTACAGTTTTATTATATAGATAGATATCACTTCTTACATCCCCCTGACTCGGTTTTGAAATATTTTGTTCTATGTACAGATTGACTACACAGAGTCATTTAGTAAGACCTCTTAATACACCCACAAGAATAAGTAATTGTGTTCATAATTATTGTTTTTTTTTAATTTGTTTTTCCAAGTTGGCTCGAGCCTACCCTGAAATCAGGGTGAATAGGCCTTAGTCGACCACTATGGCCCAGTGTGGGTTGGTCAACTTCACATATCTTTGAAATTTTTCGTAGTTTGTGCAGGTTTCCTCACGATGTTTTCCTTCACCGTAAGAGCGTCGAATAAACGTACATGAATTCGAAAATCGAAAACACATTGGTACGTGCCGAGCCTTGAACCTGCGAACTTCTGAATGGAAGTCAACAGCCCCAGCCACTGGGCCACCGACGCTTCTAGGTTGACTAAAGGTTGTTTTGTATTCAGGTAGGCTTGAGCCTCTCAATTTAATTACTACTAGTCAGTCGTTCGTGCCCCATCGTAATAAATTACCAAGTACAGTCACACGCGAGTTCTGATGTTTTCACATGCAGTTATACATCTACATTCAATTATTGCTAATTACTGACAATTATAAATACATGCTAATTGTTTACTGTTATAGATTTTAATGGAGATAGCTGTAATTTTAATATCATTAGGTCTTAAAATCCCGTGAATTTGTTTTACTTCTGAGCAATTTTATTAAAAGTTTCACTATTTTTCGCATTGGAACGAGTTATTTCCTCTTTGTAACAATTTGCCTAAGCTTTCACATTAATTTTAAATTTTAATGATTGTTATATTATAGAGCCTGAAAAAATAATAAACCTCGCAATATTAGGTACCTACGGAATTTCAATAGAACAAATTTTATAATTGAAATTGTTGCCATAAACATAAATATGTACACGTGGCGCCCCCAGAGCAGGTTTTTTATTTCTTTGGTCAGGCTTTATTTACTTGTTTAGATATAAAAAGAAAGTTACTTGGCATAATACCCACATACGTAAAAATAAAATATATTGTATTTTATTACTTTTTATTGGATATTTGTATTTTAATTATGAGTATTACGCCTGAAAAAAGATTTATTATTATTAAAAAGTTTTCTAATTTAGAACATTAATGCAATAAATCAGTAAATTAGCACTCTTCGTCGTAGTGTTGTCTAAATAACCGCAACTATCGGTCAATAGGTACTAGGTATGTCCAAATGATACCCCTTTACCGATTATTACCGGTTGATCGGTGCTTCCGCAACCGGTAATCTTTTAAATCGCTAGATTCTAGTTTAAAATTAGCCTTAGTTGTTGTAAAATTACTTGTATCGGAATTTAAATTACAGCTATACTTAGATAATTGAATGAATATATAATCATACTGTATTGTATAGCTAACAGTAGATTATGTAAGCAATCGGGTTGATATGTTTTCTGACGAGTTCATTAATTAATATTGGTAACTTATGTTGTTGGGACTTGGCACCTACTAACCCAAACTAAACAGAGCTATGGGTATATCATAATATTTAAAATATATGTATTTATTTCCAAAGCGTTTTTGTGTTATGGCCAAATTAACAAGTTCCAACAATTTCCTCAATGAAGAAGGACTGATAACATTTAGATACTTATTCAATATTTTTCAATTTTGTTTTATAAATCAATGTTTTGTTGAATTTAATATACATTACCGATCAAATGCAATAAAAAAGATTCTGTACGATTCCAATAAATCAAGTCAATGAAAATAATCAATAGTAGAAAGAAACATTAATTAACCATCACATTTTAATCAATGCTATGTATTTGAAAAAATGATTTTGCATTTGCATGGGAAATGATCAGGTATATTCAATTTTTTTTAACTTTTTGAGTCTTCGACATACTTATGGAACCCCAGAAGTATTCACTCACGGCCATGAATAATCATGTAACTACATCGTAGAATTGATAATATTATACTAGACGGTAACATTTCTTGGACACCAGTATTACTCGTACCTCTCGATCTAACTCTACCTTACCTTCCGTTATTAGTGCTCATTAGTCGGTCTAGATTAGAACTAGGCTGTTTAACTACCTAGGTATACTAAGAAATCCTAATTAGACCTAATGCAGTGAGCAAGCCTGATGATTAGTTCCCCATGTGAACTATGCGTAGCATGCTGAAAGTGACTACGTTATTAGTAAGATATTTTAAACCTTAATACCGATGGTATAAGCTCTATTACAAATATGTAAAGATCTTTTTTTTAAATGTTAATAAAATAAAAAAATAAAAAATAAAAAAATAAATAAAGTATAAAAACATATCTTACGAGGAAAAGAATTCTGTGACGACATAATCGTTTTATGATCCCTGAAAATATTTCAATAATAAATAAATAAAAGAGTAATCCCTACGCTGCTGGACTGTAGTGTACTGTAGTATAAGGAAAAAATAATAAATCTTACTTAATTATACATGTTGGTAAATGTATCTATATAATATATAAAAGGCAACGCTGATGATAAAACGGCAAAACCTATAACTTAATTTAACTATAATCTGGTATTTTAAATGAACATAATGTGTAATGTAATAAAATTATTTATTATGCACTTCTGACTGCAAAATATTATTGACAATGGAATACCTAAGTGATACCAATATCCTCAACAAAACCACTTAAATAATTTTACACACATTTACCTCTTGTGGCGTAAGAATTAATGCCTAAAACAGGGCTATCATTATATTATGTTGTAGCGTTAATATAATAATATAACTTATATTATTAGCTATGATTACGACAATCAACTGTTGCCTAGTTGGTCGGCTATTCTTGGCTGTGAGCGAGTCGCGTGACTCATTGGTGAGCTAAGTAACTCCAATAACATGTTTTCCTAGTAGCAAAATGTAAATATTAGGTATAAAATCAACCTACAACAGTCCACAGCTGGACTAAGTGTGGGCAAAATCCTCACTATCAGTAGGCGGGTTTGGAATGTCAGCTGTTGGTTACACAGTGGAACGCTGTTCCCAATTATAAGTTACCCTAAGCTATGACACATAAATAGAAAAAATCGGTTTCATACCAATATAATTTTAACAAAAGGTGAATAAATAATACGTTTATTCAAAAAACTGTATGTGCAATTTATTCCTAAAAGAATGCACATACAATTATTTTTTAATTCCTAGCTAGCCACATAATATCATAAAGGCAGACAATGATTTTAAATACCCAAAAAATGTTATATCTGGCAAATATCTGGTGAATAGGCATTTTCTGGGTTAGCGTGTTCCATCATCGGCCACGTCATTGCTTTCCACCAGGTGAAACTGTGGTCAAACGCAATCCCATAGCAAATAAAAAAATATAAAAATAAATATTTACATAATGTAAAACCACAAAATGTATAATATGAATATGCAGTAAAAACAATATTGAATCAGTTTTGTACAATAAAGTTGATTACCTGGTCCCCGCGCTAAGCTAGACCTGTATCGCGGGCAACCGGCGAACAAAGTTTTAAAAATGTCTAGTAGAATAATAATTATATGAAGTTGCAAAAATGTGCATGTTCCTTTTTTTTTATTGCGCACTTAATTGGCTGACGAAATTTTAATAAAGCTTAGGTTATTATATACATGAACTAATTTTTTCTGTTAGGCAAATTGTACTTCCATATATAAAAATGAAACAGTAAATTAACCACAGCTACAGTAAAAGGGGTCCTATTGTCTTTTGTGTAGAGTTTATTTATAATGTTAATCTAAATTTACCGACTTGTTGAGTCGTAACTAAGTAACTTTAAATTATCCTTATTGTCATCATCATTATTCAAGTACTATGACATACCAATTCAATTGCAAACGGATCGCGTAATCACTAGAGATCCATTTCGTGACTTCATCAATTTAATTGAAACCAGCTGCGGCGATTAAGCAGATTCTGGATTTCAATATATTTTGTAAGTACTAAGTATCTAAAAAATACTCTTCTTTATATTGTCTTTTCTTCTCTTCATAAAAACGTTGGTGGAGTATTAATAATATTAGAACTGAAAGTGCTACTAAGTACTTGAAATAGAATAATATGACATAATACCGCATGTTTCAATTTGATTAAAGAATTCATTATCGGAAACAAACAATACGTTCGTCTTCTAGCAGGACCGATACATCGGACCGGTTAAGATAATGAATTACCGATATTCTAAAAATTCGGTCACTTAATATAGGTACAACACAATTTATCAAATCTAAAAGGAGCTTAAGGTTAGGTTACAATAAGTAAAAAATATTATATTGTGTAGTTTTTTAAAATTAAAAACACATTGTCGAAACAAAAAATGCCAAAGAATAGGAAGAAAAATTGCAAGTGGCTGTGTTTAATTGACCTCCCCCTAAGCGATGTTGGTTAGCCGCCATTTTTATTCGTCTACTTGTAAAGGTTAGATGTCAGTCTTTTGACAGGTAATTAAACAAAGACATTCTAAAGTGCATTGTGCATTGTTGAAGTAGACTTGGATTAATATTTATTGTATGTTTGTGTCTATGTGAAATTGGGGCCAGGAGACAACTAGCTTTATTATTTTATTATAAAAACTAAACTTATACTCAAAAATAGGCAAAAATTTACATAATAACATCTATTATTTTCATAAAACAGGTATCGTTTTAATTCAGCCATTGTAATTTATTTATATTTTTATATACATAATTATGTTCTGTTCCTGATCTAAATGCTTTAATAAAATTTCAGTATTTTGTAAATAGTTTTACCCATTTTTTTGTTATAATTATAGTGTAAATACCTAGTACCTATTACCTATATATTGTAAAAATATATAATAGTAATATGTAATCAAATGATAAATATTTTTGAGTCATTTCTGGTAACATGTGCAGTATTGTGCAGTGTGCACTTAATCACACGAGGAGTGGAAACACGACTACTTTTATCGCTATCGCTTATGAAGAAGTCGCTAATCTTGTTTTTTGTGGCTTCAACCTAAACCATCTTAGGTTGAGATCCAAGGGTGTGCATGACGTGTACAAATGATTTCAAAAACTATTGACCTTTTTATTTACGATAAAATTTATTATTGTTTTGCCCTAACTTTTGTAACAAACAGTTCGAATCATTTAATTATATTATGTTTTAAAGATTTGTTGCGTGGGAAGACTTTTGGTTATGTAAGTTTTCAATTAATGTATTAAAAACATACAACTCAACGTCTTAAATAAATAAAGATCTTTAAAAAAAATTAAGTGTAATATTCTAAAGCTAATATTAGGAAAGGTTAATAGATTTAAAAAATAAAACGCATACGCAATGTACTACACGCGTAATGTTCCTAATTTACATGTAATATTCGACGCTTTGTTTTCGCTTCGTGACCTATAGAGGCACATTACAATAAACATAATAATTACAACACCACTACATAATAAAATTCGAATCACAAGAGCTTGCTTGCAATGTAAGACAATAAAGAATAATTTCATTCAAATGCTAAACAAAAACCACCCACTTAACTTTCGCTGTTATGAATCTATTAAGAATATAGGGTGTAAGGAAAAGTCTCATTAACCTTTAGACCAGGTATATTATAGTGTTAGTGACATTAGAAAAAAAAAACATTTAATTATATTTTTAAAATATTTTTTTAAATTTGCTCTACACATCAACGTTCATTTACCTCAGGGCGCTCGTATCTAGGTTCGAGGCTCCCTCGAGCCGCCCCTAGACGCGTTGGTACTTGACTACTCTGGGGTAGAGCCTTCCGCTCCCCTGCAAGTCCTGGAGCGCTAACAATCACGTGGTGTGTACGACTCAGCCACGTGGTGTGGGGTAATTTTAATTATTATTCAAAAATTGTTTAAAAAAATTTTCTTTGTGTTTAATGTAGTACTTACACAAAACTGTGTTTAAAGGATAATGAGGCTTTTCCATACACCCTGTATAGATAGGTAGATAAGATAATTTATCATAACAATACATAAATTATCCTACTTAACTGACTGAAGGATTCACCATCACCAGAAGTAAAAATATTTTGCTGAGCAGAATTTTAATAAGCTAATCTAGACTAGGCGGAAAGCTAGTATAAGATATTCCGTTCTTTGAGTTTCGTAGTACATCTAGTTTTATAGCCAGCCTGATGCCTATGCGGCAAATACACCCAAACTTCGATATCCCAAATTATTTACAATCAGATTTCTAAATAGAACAACTTGTCACAACACACATAAACCCACATAGTAACAAGGCAGTAATTCATTACTGTCATACAGCACAACATGAAAACCCTTATGGTAATAGTAACAAAGGAAACATGCGCATACGACTCAGTAACAAAGAGTCTACAAAACATTATGAGCGCAACCTATTGAACCCATACAATAATAACTATTGTAAGAAATCAATTGTAGAGTTGAGATGTCTCGAGTTTTTTTTATACTAAAGTTGCATTTTGTACGTTTTGTTAATTGGTTGTGGATTGTGGAGCGTTTTTTTTTTATTAATTTCTATTTATTAATTTTACGTTTAGTTTAGTGAAATAAGTTTTGTTTTTTGAATCTTTTGTAATCATTTTTGAAAATTGTTTTTTTTTTTACTTAGGCACCAAATCTCATTCCAAAACTGGTCGAAGTGTGTGGTTTTGACGAATGAAATTGATACAGATAGCTAAATTTGTAAATAAAGCTGAAATTACTTTTATAATTACATATGTATTTTCTTTTACGTTTAAAGAGTTGAAACTCAATTCTACTATAACATCAATATCAGTCCACTGCTGGCCTTAAAAGTCCTTTCTGCTTCTCTATTCTACTTCTTTTTCGACCTGCAAATTGGGGATCATAGTTGTTGATAAAACGCTGCTTCCCATTTTCTGGGTTTCGAAATTGAATCAACCCAACTATTTCTGTAAGTTACATACCTAACCCAGGTAGAACTATAATCACGATTCTTTACCACAAAATTCCTTGCTTTAGCTGCGCGTACGCTCAATAGATGGCTACCCTTTGTAAGGCCATGCAAATTTCGCGCATAAATAAATATATTAATAATGCATGCGCTGATAATGTTTGCGATAAGCCTGCCGCGACTAAGATGGATGGTCTCGCTTGTTGACACCTTGCCAGACGTAAAAAAAAAGAAAAAAAATGTCATTGGCAGTAGTGCCAATATTGAATTATTATTGTTGTCATAATCAATCGTGTAGATTGATTAAAATTGTATATTTTGGCACCTATTTTTTACGAGACAGTTCTAAAATAATGATCTATTTAACTAATTTTCAAATCTTCTTAAGTATTCTAAACTAGCGACCCGCCCCAGCTCCGTACGGGAAAATGGTTATTGTGGGTTATTCTTAAGGTATAGAATGCATTTATAATACATATAAACCTTCCTCTTGAGTGATTCAAAATTTTAAAAAAATCTAATAAAAAAAACAGGATCAAAATCCGTTGCGTAGTTTTAAAGATTTAAGCATACATAGGGATATAGGGACATAGGGACCGAGGAAGCGACTTTGTTTTATACTATGTAGTGAAATATAGTATAATTCAATAATACGAGATATCAAGGAGTCATATAAAAATTACAGAAAAATATGTATTTTAAACGTTTAAGTGTCTATTTTCAAGTACAAATAATACTTGTATAGCTAAACCAAGTGCACTAAATTATTGTTGACTATTATTAATGTATCGTTTTCCTTGTTTCAGACTGTATGTGTGAGTGGGTGATCGCCTACAAGCAAGGTAAATGCTACATGTTATTATTATGATTATAGGTACTAGCATACATTTTATAAATAAAATATTCATTAAAATTAACAGCTCATATACGTCCCCACCGAGGGGCTCGAGCCTATTAGGGTGAACAGGCCTTAGTCGACCACAGTAGCCGAGTGCTATGGTCAACTTCACACACAAGCTTTGAAGTTTGAATTACTTCGCAGGTTTACTCACGATTATGTTTTCCTTCACCGTAAGAGCGTCGAATAAACGTACATAATATTCGTATGACTTCGAAAATCGAAAATACTTTGGTACGTGCCGAGGCTTGAACCCGTGAACTTCCGAATGAAAGTCAACGGCTTTAGCCACTTGGCCACCGACGACGCTCGAATCGAATGACAAAAACGTAATCATAATTATTTAATTAATTTCTATTATATCCGTAATATGCAGACATTTGTTAGTTTATTGTATACCTAATTGATTATATTAAGTGTTTTATCTACTTAATAATAGAATATAAGAAAAAATATCTATACTTTAAATAGAACCAAATGTTGTCTATTTGAGAAGTTACACCGGAATATATTTTTTTTGTAATTAATGGAAATTATGGCTAATATTTATATTATAGCGTTTAAATAAGTAGCATAATTGAAAAATTTACGTAAGTCCCAGATTTGAGTTCAGTCTAAGATCAGCGAAAAATAATAATTATGCTTCTAGTAAAATATTTAAAAACTAAAACAGACTAAATCTGTTCATAGTCTGAAAAATGAATAGATCTATCGAGAAAATACCAATGCCATCTTTGTAAAAAAAAACTATTGTACTTAAAATGACAAGAGGGCACTTCAAAAGACCGAAAGACGTTAAGGAGAAATTCCTACCTTTTTGAGATACCGGTATCTCACCGCGACACGATAAAAAGAAGGGATTATTGTTAATCAATCATACTTATATCGGTCGCGACTTTCTCTATGATTGCATCAATGTCACACGCCACGAAGGTTAAAACAGTACAAAAATACACTTATCAATGCTTTGTTATCAACCGTATCCTGCTTTTGCCTTTTTCAACTACACTTTGTTCGTTATATTTTTTATTATGTCCATTATGATGTTGCTATGGAAACGCCATAATTTTGTTTCGGACAATTTTCTCTATACATTGACGCTTTGTCAAGCAACAACATTGTCTTGCTCTATTTTTAAAAGGCAATGCACAAATACATCACCATTGTCTCGGTTTATTAAAAAGTTTGTCATCAATATAACATTCTCAAAAAATACTGGCCAGTCACAGTGGATAGAGTTAAAAGAAATATTGCTTCCATTTTCAAAACTCCCACCATTAATTTCGAGACAATCTACCGAAATAAAATTGTAAACCACAGAGTGCTATAATTCATCTCTAATGCAATGTTTTAACCCATTATCTTCTACTATACAGCCGGTCCAACAGACTTCGAAGGGTTTTAACCCTTCGTATGCCATAAGGTGTCTCCGACCCCCACTTTCACATCCTTCCGTTTTTAAACGTATTCATAACACAACAAAAAATCTTTATAAAAAAGCTAATGCGTATCATTTGACGGTTTCTAGACAAAAGGCCAGTGTCTATTGTGAGGTTAAAAGGATTTTTTTGTTCGAAAGTGGATCAAGATGCAACCGATAGTTTCTTTCGTCCGTAATAAATTGTTCGTGAGCTTCGACGTCTTGACTTTCGTTTTTGGGTTTTTGTGTTTGATATAAGTTTATTCAAAAATTATTTAAAAACAATTAGTTCCATTTCAAAATTAAGCTGATTTTCGGTAATGATGATGATTCGTTGGACACACAAGTCATGTTTTTTTTTTTTTTTGCTGAAACAAATTTCAGAATGAAGTGCCTGCGCTGATAGTTAGAGATAACAATAGATAGTATAATTAAATTTGTGTAAATTGATATTTTTATTATATTATTACGAAATTGTAATCGTGGAAATAGCCCATTCACTAGTTGGGACATCAGTCACCACCTACTAGTATAAGGGGAAAACGTTAGTAATTTTGTTGTCTTCGTACTGGCAATGAGAACTTATTAAACAAATATTATTTATTATAAATTACAACAACAAACAGAACAAACACTTTCGTTTAATGTGGACGACGACGAGGTTTTACAATGCTAAACACTTTCGCATAATGTGGACGAGGTTTTACAATGCTGTTGTGAACCTTGCGATTGCGCAGTTCCTGAGGTCAACCTTACGAATAACCGTAAAGATTCATATCTGAACACATTTAAAAATTTCATGCGATCCAATCAAGAAAACATAAAAATCAGTTTTATTAAACGAATCCAATTTTAAGTTATATCAAATGAACTTGTTCTTCAAGTTTTGTATCTGAACATCTTTGAAGTTACGAGTACTAACCGCGGTAGTGATTCTATTGTTGGAACTCTTTTCTTTTGTGACAAAGACTACTGTGGAACACGATCATAAGCTACTTTGAATAACGCATCCCATTGTGGATATTACAAATATTATGCTAATGTGATAAAAGGTATTTTTGACTTCGGCCAGGTGCACATAGAAAGGGTTCAGTCACATGAGAGTTAGAATGTCTCTCCCTATTTGAATGCGATCATTTATTAAGATTTGGCCGTCGGTTTATTCCTTTGTTCCTCATTCCCATGATGCATGCTTCAAGTAATTTATGTGAGAGACTACAGATATTTTCTTTTAAAATTCTAATGCGTTCACGGTCTTAGAATTAGAATTCAGAATTCAAGCGGCGTTCAATCGTAAATTCTGGATTAGAGGTTATTTATTTCTTTGCTAGTTAAAATTTTCAAATGTTGAATGTGGTAGGAGGGTATTAAACGTATAAAAAGTTAGTGTTCATAAAAGTTGTGTCAAAACTTTTATAGCTTGTCCGCGTTATGATTTATTTGATTTTACGTAGGTAGGTACGCTTTAAAATAAAAGTATAATTTTATACGTCTCAAAACTCCTAAACTTAGATGAAATCTATTTTAAAATTTGAAATAAGAATTAGGCAGTCAAAACAGCCACTTCCGTCGTGACCGTTGCAAAGTTATTTAAGTAAAAACGTACAATTACATAATTAAGTAGGTACGTGTTTAGTATCTCGTTTCTGGAATCGTGTAATTTTTGCGTTTATCGGTGCGAGAACTTTACTTACTTCGCCGGTTTTAATCTAGATGAGATTTTTTAACATTTTATGCATTCGTTTTTCTATTACGTTTACGATTAGGCTTACAGTATTCACTTCTACCATATATTTGTACAAAACTTACTGAAATAAATCATAATAGATATAATATACTAGATATTATCATCGTATATTAAAATAAAAATACATTTTGTTTGTATTAACACAAAAGTGTTAGTGTTGGTAGAGTCTTGAAAATTTTAATTAATTCCTAAGATTTTTCAATTTGTCCCCTTAAAACTAGTATTATTACTTAATCAAAAAAGCTAGATTGAAAGAAAAAAAAGAACACTTCAATTATCTAAGAATGTATACTTAAAATTAACTTATTCTTACAAATTATTATTAAATTGAGCGATAATTTCAAAATAAACGAAATGTGTTTTTTTAACTACTTAACTTAAAGAAACATGCTTCAAGATACATGCATTTCCACTTTATGTATTTCTTGTTACAATTATAATGTTAAATTAACACAGCTAATTAAGAGAACCGCTTTAAAACATCACAATTCCGTAAGTTGACTTAAGTCTTTTTTTAAATACATACAGACCAACTTGTCGATTCGTAATTGGAACAATTTTCTTACATTCAATTCCTCGGTGCCTAATTACGGAATTACATGTAATTACTTAAAATCACATAAGTCAGTTGTAAACTGGTAACTCGCGAATTTGATGAACTAAAGTCGGATTAAAGTTTATCACATGACTTCTAAACAATTAAATTAGATTTCTGAATATTTTCGTTTATTGTCTTATTACGTTATTTCCTGTTATCGTACTAAAATAGTCACGTGATAAACTTCAGAACGGCATTCTTGCATTTCGACGAGTTTTTAATAATTGCAATCAATTAAAAATAATAACAATTCGAAAGTATTAAACATGTTTTTACAGTTATTTGGTTAGTATTAGGATAATTAGATCTAGCAGGTCCGGTCAGTATTAGTAAATAAACTAGTTTTTACGTTAAAATGGTCATAAAGTTTTTTTTTTTCCTTCTTCACTTATCCGTCAGTCGAAACATGCTAACTGCCGAGCCCGAGCAGTGGTATATGTAAGTATTAGTGGCAGTTATCGTGTTATTGGTGAAGTTCTTCCCATTTGCAGAAAAAATATTTTTTTATAGATACTTTTACTGCTGGAATGCTTTAAAGTTCAATGTATTTCAATAATATGCAATAGATTTAAAGCAAAATTGTATGGCATTTTAGAATCAATAAACTATTGAATGAAATAAAAAAAAATCGCCCCTACTACTACGGAATACGGGCGCTCTCAAGGTCAACATTTCTAGCCGCATGTGCTGACTACTGTTACTACATTTAATTTTATTACCTTCTTAATTTTTATTGGTGTAAATGGGAGTGACCCATAAAGTAGCAGTTCTAAGAACGTAAGAACCCTAGTTAGTTACCTACCACAACATCAGTAGGAGACCGGAGACGGTTATTACCGGAGTTGCGACAAGCTTAGTGCGAATTAATAAAACCGCAGACAAAAACAAGCAGAAACACTGCCAACTTATTACTTTAATTCGTTCGGTTAAAAAAAGAAACATTCGTTTTCCACATTTGAATAAATAGGTTTTTTATGGTAGTTTTATTTCTTTCCAGCCAATGTTATTTAAAAACTTCCAAATATGTTTAGTGCTGATTTGCCCCCTATTTGTCAGGAAAGATTATTTGAAAATTCTTTTAGTACGATTAGAATGGTACGTATTTACATCCATTTTTGAATTTTAATACTGTTTATTTCTTAGGCATTAATACCACTCCAGACAGAACACTCTATGTAGATATTTTCTCTAGTAAAAGAAAATTCATTTGTCAATGGCATTATAAGAAGGTGCTTAATGAAGAAAAAATTAGACTAGCTTACCGCCGTGGCTCCGCCCACGTAGACTGTGTTTCCCGTGGGGATGAGAATTTTCGCGCGAAAAAAGGTAGCATGTTCTTTTCAAGGCATATTCTATGTTTGTACCAAGTTTCATAATAATCTTCTAAGTATTTTCGGAGTCTATTCAATTACTAGGACTATTTTATAGATATTTTTTTCCGCCTTGGGTTACGTCATTGGATTTTCAGTAAGAATCCTTATTTTTATGAAAATAAAATATAGCCTTTGTACACGGGGATAGTGTAGTTTCCCAACAGAGAAATATTTTTTGAAATCGGTTCAGATTTTTCGGAGCCTACAATACAAACAAACAAACAAACAAATCTTTCCTCTTTATTATATTTGCTTAGAAAACTTAAGACTTACATAGGTACTTAATTTTGTGTGCTTCATAATTTAATATAAATTGTTCCACAGAATCATGTCTGATGATGATGAACAAAACGAAACAAGCATTCGTTATAACAATTATGTTTTGACGGATCTACACAATATATACGTCAGGCCACAACAGTAACAGTAGAAGAGAGACGGAAAACAAAGCCGCCATTTTGGAGGTTAAAAGGTCATTGAACCTTGAAGCAGGAAAACATGACCAGAGATTTTTTTGTAAACAGAGTTGTAAGGTATTTTGGGAATGCGCGTGTTTACAAGTCACGGTAGAAGAAACTGATAAAGATAGATTGGTATTTGTATTTTTTTAAATAGAAAAAAAAATAACATAATAATAATAATACGTGGAATATCTCACACACGGCCACCTGACCCCAAACTAGGCAGAGCTTGTACTATGGGTGCCAGACAGCTGATATGCATACATATATAAATATACAACATCCAGACACAAGGCAAACAGTGCTTATCACACGAATGTTTGCCCCGGGCGGGTTCGAACGCGCGACCCTGTGCTCAGTAGGCAGACGTACTACCAATTAGGCTACGGGGCTGTCAAACATATACATATAAGTACAACAATTTTTTTTCTGTTTTAATGACTTTGCATTGGTATGTAGGTACACACCTACAAATATTTATGTATTTTGAAAAGACAGTTTTGTTTTTATAGAGATAAACCATTTTTTCCGGTTTTATTGATTACGTCCATATAAGAATATCTAATATATAATATTGATAATCTATATATTCCAAGTGGTAAACATTTTAGTAAAAATAAATAAATAATATCAACAGGAAAACTATTTTGAAAATAAATTTGGAACTAATATTTATCGAGCATCTTGAAATTTTCAAGAATACATTGCAATGACTAGCGTTATTTGAGAGTAAGTAGACGTGTCCTGCGTCTCTTTTACAATCATCCGCGTCCGTATTTTTAACCCCCGACGAAAAAGAGGGGTGTTATAAGTTTGACGTTTGTGTCTGTCTGTCTGTCTATCTGTGGCATCGTAGCTCCTAAACGGATCCACCGATTTTGGTCTAGTTTTCTTTTGTTTGCAAGGTGTCACAATCGAGATTGTTCTTATTTAAGATCCAAGAAAATATCTTCAGTCATTTTACGATTATCAGCTCTTTTCTAGTTGTTGAAAGAATCAAATAACGGTTATGTGTCGGGCGTTTTATTTATTTTTATTTTGGAGTTATGTCACAGAATCCCTAGTTATGTTTCACTCGCCTTATTGTTAACTATAAGTACAGTTGGAAAATTTGTAACGAATATTATTGCATAATATTATTTTCCAAACCGAATATGGATCCAATCAATAAAAATTTAATGAGTTTATGTTGAAAGAACACTTTTTTATCTTCTCATAAATCGTAGCAAAGTTTAACCCAATACCTACTATTCAAAGTCATAAAATTACAAGTGAGTACTTAACTACCTATATAAAATTTACAGTCATTTTAATTGCACCACTTTAAAAAAGTAATTTCAACGCGTAGAATCAGGCTCAGAGCCTTAATTATTGACAATCATATAAAATTTTTACAACCATTTTTTTCACGTTTACCTACACTTTACACTGCTCAATAACCACAAGTCGTTGAAATCTACGACGACGGATGTATGTACAGAAGCCAGCACATGCGGTTGGACATTCGCACTACGAAATTCACCCCTACTACTACGGAATACGGGCGCTATTAGGGTCAGCATGTCCAGCCGCATGTGGTGGCTACTGTACATAACTTATGTACTAGTTAATAGTTATGTTATCTTACTAAATTACTAACTACATACGTACTTCTTTTCCTTTTTAATTTAGTTAAGAATTTTTACAGTTAATATTTGTTAGGTATTATTGTATTTTGGTAGCTGTTAGCATAATTCATTGTTTTAGTGGTCGTAAAATTTCTGAATATTTGACATAATTATTGCATAAAAACGCAGTTTTTTATTATTGTCATTTAATTAAACAAAGAACTCGAAACTCTACATAGACAAAAAAAATACTTTAAAACTTTATACTACTGGCCGCTTTCTAATTCCTTTTTTTAAAATTTATAAATAAAATTTCTTCATCAAACCCTTTCCAAAGTATTCCAAACTAAGTCGTTCTATAAGTGCCGTGTCACACTTATGCTAATAGTAATAAGACGCACACAGATGGCCTGCACAGCTGTGGCCGCTATTCTTATGCAAAGCGTCGCAGGCGCAGGGCTAGGCTACTATTATAATAGTGGAAGGTAATAGCTAAGAACACAGGCCGACGAAAGGACACGGAAAGGGGTTCGTATGTTCGATTTTTGAAAGAATAAGAAGCGGTTTGCTTTTTCTTTTCTTTTTCAAACCAGCCAGTGCTTTTCAGTATTGAACAATTAAGTGTACGTACATTTACGGTATTTTAACTGACCCTGTATTCCTTGCACATTAGACAAATTAGTAATTGCCTCGAAAATTTATACTATGAGGACCAATGTAAATAAGTACTAAAACGTCTTGAATTAGAAAGATTACACACACAAAAACAGTTAGTTACTACACTACTAGTAACTTATCACTATCACTATCACTATCACTACATAGTATAAAATAAAGTCGCTTTCTCTGTCCCTATGTCCCTCCCTTTGTACGCTTAAATCTTTAAAACTACGCAACGGATTTTGATGCAGTTTTTTTAATAGATGGAGTGATTCAAGAGGAAGGTTTATGTATAATACATGCATAATATACTGAAGGATAACCCACAATAACCATTTTCCCGTGCGGAGCCGGGGCGGGTCGCTAGTAAATCATAAAAACAATAATGTTTCAAATAAAAGAGGAAACATTTGGTTGTTTGTTTGCATTAAATAGGCTCCGAAATGGCTAGACCAATTTTAATGAAACTTGGTATAAAGATAGAATTTACTTTGGGGAGTAACATAAGCTACCTTTTACCGCGTGATTATATTAGTTATTCTTATTTTAGAGTTTAACAATAAAAATTAAGTAAGAAAGGTACCTTCATTAACAATAGTCATTTTATGCAGTGGCGCATGGAGAATAGTTTATTTAACATAATTAAATTAAATAACACACAACTTTAAGTACCGAGGCCTCCGGAACTGTTCTCGGTATTATCAACATTCTGTAATATTTCTTTCTACTTAAACAATTTAAATATTCTCAAGCAGTCACCACCTCGTTACAATAATTGGTTCTTGTTAACGATTTACTGCACCTAACCTAACTCGTTTGTAAGGGGGTTAATTTTGCACTGGAGCTGTTAATTTTAATTTTAACGACAACTGTACTTGTAGTGAAACTTGTCATTATATTCCTGCATTTAAAAATATATGGAAAGTTTAAGTTAGTTCAATATTTTCACAAAATTAATTTTTAAAATATTTTTCAGTTGATACAAACTATATTAAGTTTATTTGAAATATACTGCATAATTAACCGAAAGATAATAGTATTAGTATAATGATTATACTACTAGTAATAGTAGTAATGTAATAGTAGTAATATAATCTTTCTACTAGTATTTATTTTAAGTAGTGAAATTATTATTATAATATGTACTACTTAAATAAACAAATAAAACCTGGTAAAAAATCCTAAAGCCACTTAAAGGCCTCTCACAGCAAATTTCCATAGAAAATACAATAAAATACTCCAATCATGTAAAGACCTGTTAAAGAACATACTTACTTACATATTTATTTACGTTAAATTATCCACTAGCATCATGACATCATCCAGGAACGAGAGTCGTCAGTCGCCAGCTGGTTCAAACCCTGAAAATGATATAATCGCCCGAATAACCCGGCCAAATTAAACGGCCGACAGTGATAGGACACATGTTCTGTCGCATCGAACGCACCGAATTCGTCGAGTTATCCGCCCAATTCACTTGTTTCCTCTATAAAATTTTATAGGCGATAATTAAAGTTGCAAGGACCACACGCACGCGAAAGACGGATGCGTGCCTCCTTTGTTTTTTGGGAAATGCCCTATCTCAACAGCCAGTGGTCGTATTTCTCCGCTTTATCTGATGGATGGAGTGCGATAGTAATTGTTTTATTTCTCCATTATTTTCTGGTTTGGATGGAAGGCCGTATGGCCAGTACTTTTTTGTGAATTCTGTTCTTGTTACCACAAGTAACTGTCTAAACCCACAGAGTTAGAATAAAAAAAATGTGTGTTAGACTTAACTATAGTTGGCAAGCGAGTTGGGGGTGATGTTAATGTTGGTTACACAGGTGAAGGAATTTATTTATTACTAGCTGTCCGCCCGCGGCTATACGCCTGCGTAGTTTTTTTTTCATTTTTTTTTTACCTTTTAAACCTTCCCTGGACTTCCACGAATATTTCAAGACCAAAATTAGCCAAATCGGTTCAGCCGTTCTCGAGTTTAAGCGAAACAAACGAACAGCAATCCATTTTTATGTACATATAAGATTTATTATTTTATTGCGAATCTAAAGTAAAATCCATACCGCCTATTCACTGTCTATCGGTGTCTTCACTGTGTCAATTATCGGCTTTTTTGATACTTTCAATGTATCTTTCTTTATATATGGCAAAAAATTGAACCCTTATAGATTCTTCGTGTCTGTCTGTCAGTCTGTCTGTCTGTCTGTCTGTCTGTCCATCCATTATGTCACAACCACATTTAAAAAATACACTAAGTATTATTAAAATATCGATCAAAGTTACAACTAACTACAAGAACTTTTATATTATGTTACTTGCTGCTACGGAACCCTTCATGGGCGAGTCCGACTCGCACTTGGCCGCTTTTTTACTTTGGTAAGTATGTATAAATATCTCTCAATTAGTCTCAGTCTCTCACGATCAATATAAAACTTTTAGAAGAGTTCAGTTGAAAGTCCATAACTTCACGAACGAACTCGTACAAAAAATACTTCGACCAATTAAGTCAAAGTTTTAATTAATGGTCCGGTTCAATTATTAGTTAATTTAATTAGCGATCACTATCTGGACTTGGCGTATTTTTTGTATCGAAACGTTATCGAGTATTGAGAGTTAAAAGTTCTTAGTTTATAAATTTATATTGACCCAATTTTTTACTATCATACCTGTCATCGGAGCAGAGTGGAGTGCTCTGTTTTCGTTTCGCCGCGCGATCGTGTCGAAATAAAATAAATAAGAATATATTATAGTGGTCACGCGAGCAATGAGGGTTGTTCGATCCATCACTGCGCAGGCGTGGCTCACGAATGACGCGGACTAATCGCTCCCCCGCCGATAGATACGCCGCCATCTTGAATTTCCTTTTTTGAAATTTTATTCTCTTTTTCGCGCACACGCAGCAACGGGTTGTTTGCCTGCCAGTGCTAATTAAACGGTCTTGTTTGGTATGACGGATCGCATAACGAAATTATTCAAATGGAGAATTCAAAGGCAGATTGTTTTCTTTTTGAAATTCGTTAGCAGTTAGCACACAATCAATTCATTTGTAACATTTTTGAAATGGCCAAATTTCAATTTTTATTATTTGAAACAAAGTGGCCGGCCGGTCAATGACTGAAATTTATATTAATTTTACGGTGTATACTTAGAGACCCCCTACACTAGCGTCTTTATATGGCAGCAAGGCGAGTGAAACAAAAAACGGACGTGGATGATTGTATGCGCGACACACGTTGTCAACGCTCCAAAAAAGCTAGTGAGGGGGCTGGACATGTTTGGATTCTTTCGCTTATTCAAGACAGTAAATTGTAGCTCAAAGCGGCTTTTTCCTTGATATGAATCAAGTTATCAGATGAGCTACTTTCAGTGTTGCCGGCCTTTTGAGTTTTTTCTTATTTATCTTTATTTCTAAGATACAAAGCCGGTATAAAATATACAAATGGCCAGTGACTGGTATCAACGCGGCATCACTGCTTTGAGCTAAAAATGGTTGGATCTTGAAGATGTATTCGTTAGTCAGTTGATCAGTTCTAAGATTTCCATCGCAAGCCAATAAAACGTTTCATTTTTGTACTCGTGTTGTAATAATAAAAATGACAGGAAAATTGAAAGGGATCGGTAGAATTTATTTGGAGAATTCTTATATAAAAAGCTTTGTTTCCATTTCAGCCAAAAACTCGAAATTATAGTTTTATTGTTTAACATTTGTTTATGTATAGTATATAAAAATATTTTACGTAATGTTATTGTTGTGATAACTTCTTTACTTTATTCAATATTTAGTAGATATAAATTTGGTGATATTTTAATTACATAAACGTAAGTTAAAATTAATTATTAATAGCTCAAAAAGCTGACTATACACACTATACAGGTAATAGGTACATATACATATATATAATTTTAGTAACAATTTTTATATCTCATCCTACTACGTACAAAAACGTTTACATAACTTTAAAACAAGTGTACACATTTACATAAAAGAAAAATATATGACTAACAGAGAACTTCATTCCATGCTAAATACAAACTAAATATTTATAGGCATTATTTACCCACAAGATAATGTATAGTAGGTATAAAAATGTATATGGAATATAGTAGTTAGGTAAATGGAATATGGAACATAGTTATTTATTCGCCACGTGTAGGGTTTTTGCTAGTAAACAACCAGTATAGCTAAATAAGATTATGTGCATAGTATTAATCTAAATAAGTAAGTAAATATGAACGTGGCGTGTTTTTATGTTCATTAGTTGCGATCGAGTAGACACGAAAGCATAAAGCTACCAGTCAAAGTGAACTTATTATGAAAATACTATTTGCAGAAAAAACTCATATTTTCTACTTAACCAAGAAATACATAATATTCTACATTAGAACAGTGTTCGACGGAATACTGCCTATCTCTTAATTTGAGGTATTTTTTTTAAGTTTTTGGAGCTTTAGCTTGCTAGAAAAAAAGGTTGTTGGTGTCAATAAAGAATATTTGTATTGTATTGTATTGTTGTTGTGTGTGAATTTGCTAGTTATCTAGAAATTTAAGTTTGTGTGTGAAGAAGATCAAACCGCACTGAGCTAGAGTGGTCGAATAAGGCCTATTTACCCAGATTTAGCGTAGGTTTTCGGTGAGGACATGCGTGGTCAAGTGGTCAAAAGCTCGTCTGACGTTACTGAGGTTCCGGCTTCGAATCCCGGTAGGAGTTCGTCGAACAAATAATACTTTGTGAGACTTTCCCCGGTTTGGTTAGGGCATTTCAGGCTGAATCACCTGATTGATCGAAAATAAAGATGATTCCGTGCTTCGGAAGACACGTAAAGCCGTTGGTCCCGGCTACTATCTACGGATGTGGTCGTTATAGGAGCCATGTCGGAAGCCTAAGGCGGCTCAACATTCAAACACTAGAGATTGTGAAGCAAGCAAGCAAGTCGATCGTGAAAGTGAATCAACCTTCACTGTGGTTTGTTTTTGGATGGGTGACCGTTTAGTGCCCATGTAATTGAGCTAACCTACAATAACCTACCTCACATGGGTTAACCTCGAAACCCACTCGATAAGTAAGCAATGATTACATTCACAAACAAATGACTCGGTTCACATTCTTTCACGAAAGCTGATGTCTGTTTGTCATTCTGTTCCGACTAACTGTAGGCGTAGGAAGTAAATAAAAATACGTTCTATCATTCAGCTGAATATAATCTGATTTATACCAGTCATCATCATCATCACAATACGTTCTTTTGTTATTGACGTAGTGATTCTACTCTCTAAACTGAAAAAGTCGCCGTCTTTTTCTTTTAATAAGAAAACCAGAAAGGACGGGAGATGAATAAATCTAGTTTTTCCAATTTTGAATGAATTATATTATAAAATAAAAGCCCAGCTGTCCATTTAGGCGTAATTTTAAATCGGATGTTTTTTAACACCCTACACTAGTGCGATCGAAGCGTTAAATAAATGTTTGACGACTTTAAACTAAATTGACAACTACTTTTTTATTCTTTAAATCGAGGAACGAACGCCCTAATTCTAATTTTAAGTTTGAGTGCAAAAATAAAATGATGGCCAGCATCTTTAAATGAAGATCATTTTTATACAAAATGATAGAGTTTGTGGCGTCGACTGTACCAGTTGATACTGGTTTTGGAATGAATTCATTCCGATGTGTTTTTCAAGTTCATTGACCTGTTTTTTTTTTAAACCCAGGTGATTGATGGGTTTAAAGTTATCGGTCAATACGTGGCTTAATTTTTTTTAGGTTGCGTATTTGGTTCAATAGTAACAATTAGTAGCTAACTATGTTTGGTGTATGTATACTTATACCTCATAATTAAATGACAGTACGTTTTTTTTTTTAAATATGACCAAAATCATATTTAGAATAGAATAATTTACACTTATAGTGTAAAAGGGCTTTTCATTTTATTCCAAAACTCAACAAAAAAAACAACGTCCGTTTAAAAACTTAGAAACCATCACGAAATTAACACCGGCAATATTTTAAAGAAACTAGATACGGCAAGAAAAAAAGACATGACCACAGATGTAATACTAGCTCTACAACCATGCTCGGTTCACTGTTGATTTCAAAGTCAATTTTCTAACCTCACTCCTCTTGCGTTTCAGATGACGCAACCGAGCCCGAACGAACCCGAATGTCTCCCGAAATGACCCGAAGATGCCCGAACGCGATCTTCAACCTGTTATGCGCCGGAGACATTTGGTGAGCGCTCAAATTTATACTTTACCCTTTTTTGTCGGACTTTTTAAGGGAAAAAAAATGTAAATAATACGATCCTTTTGAAAACGTCGAGGTACAAGTGGGGTAAAGTTTCGGGTATACTGGGAGAATGTCAGATAAAAACAATATGCTTGCTGAAAAGAAGAAGAAGAAAGAAAGGTGATTCTCATATTATTGCGTAAATAATTAATAAGTTCTATTGGTCAGGTACAGTCGTGTCATAGATAACAACAATATTTAAAAATAACATAATCTTTTTCGTAAATTTTCCTTAACAGAAAAATAATAAATAGATAGAGGTAGCTTCCTAGATATTTTACTTAATTCGAAAAAAAATTGTTTGTCCCTGGGTGATCGTTGACACTCAAGACACGCAATATTTTCCCAACGCGGAAGACGCACCCAGAAAGCTTTTCATCATTGTTTTCATCCATATTCGAAAAATATCGCATCGCCCCTTTAAATTATAGAGCATATTATTATGTACTTGTTCATTAGAGAGACAAGAGTCTTGGTTTGAGCAAAACCTATTAACTTCAGATCTGACGTCATTAAGTGTAGTTTCAAAAGACTGAGGAATACAATATTTTGACTTTGACTTTGACTTTAACCCCCAGTGTGCCTACACCTTTCCTGGATCTCGATTCTCGACTGACGGGACCACTCTCGTCGATTTAAGTGCAGGTATCGCATCTTCGTGTGTTGTTCTTTTACATTTTTTATCGCCCGAAAAACGACGCTCGGATATAGGTTATAACCTATTTATTTTGCTTTTAAAATTGGAATAGGATAGACGTTAATCGTAGCTCGAAGGGTTAAGTTTCTTTTTCTTATTTTTCTTTCGGGATTATAGAATAGAGTTGCCGCGTTATGTTATTATGAATTAGGTTTTTTAGGCGTATAGTTTTGATAGGAAGGAATAATTTATAATGTATTACACCTTGGTTATTTTTCTTTTTTGGTTTTTTTTTTACCGTGTCACGGGCTGTACGTAATAATGTTAGGTACGTTTTGATGTGACATTTATTTCATTTTGTTCAACTTAGAAAACTGGCTTTAAAAATACCTTTAAGCCTTATTACAAGATACCAAAACTAAAGTTGTTATATGTAACTATATAAAAAGATGTAAAGTGAAAAACAAAATAATTAAAATACATTAGGTACTCCATCATTAGCACTTTATTTAATGATGATTTATTTATTACAGTATTAAAAATATAAGTAACAATTTTATATTTCAAGACCATTAATTTTATTACATCTTGTCACTCAAGTCACATTGAGACAATCATACCGTCTTGATACGTTTTAAATTATATATTACTTTAACGCAATATCTGCTATTCATCCATTGATACTAATTTGTTTTTTGAATAATGTATCTTACTGTAGCGGTTTAAGGTGGATTATAAAATGCACAGTTTGAATCCAAAGTGAGTTCAGTACTCTCTGCCATCCGGAGTTTCTTGAATTGTGGACGACTGTATGCAAAAAGTTGTGCAAATGCATACAAATTGACAACTTAGAGACTTACAGAAAAATAGGGTTACATTTCAATAATATAACGAATGCGACAGTAACAATTATGGATTTACACAAGTTTATCAAAATTTGTGGTAAAACAAACTCTCATTCATAACACCAAAGGGTGCATTTGATATTTTTTCTCAAAATTAGGTAAAATCACCGATATGCAGAAAATACAGTACTGTTCTCAGTAAAATTGTACTTTTATCATTTTTTTAGAAAATCCCTTTGCCCTTTTGTGTTATGATTATGACGGCATATTTTTGTAAGTTTAAAAAGTAATGTTTAAAAAATTGGTTGACGTTGACAGTAAATTCGGACAACAAATTGAAAATTCATGTCTGGGAACAATTATAATTTAAACATATTCGTTAAGTCCTCTGTGGTTAAGTCAGAGTAACAGTGTATTTTTATTTTCAAGTTTCTTGCCTCAACGTTGCATTACACCACCCCAAACCACCTGCCCCTATACCGGTCTATGAAGAAAAACATTTTTTTTCGTTTGTTTTTAAAAACAACTATTAAAAAATACGAACCGTGGGATTGTTTATAAGTTAAGGGCGTTTCTCACATGTTTATATTATTCGTCCGCCGTTGACAAGGTGGATAAATAAATTGCTCGTGGGATGTTTAAGAAAATAACAGCTAACTTAAAAAAAAAGAACAATAATAATAATTTTAAAGTATTAATGTGGTAAGCCGTGGTGTTATCTCAAAGAGCGATTTCGTTCAGAATAATCGAAGTGAATTATGTCAACATTTTTCCTCAATAAAGATATTTGTTTATGCTATCAGTGACACGATTTGTAGAAACTTGCCTTTAAATTTTAAGTAATTTTTTGTCTCTTTTTTTCTTGTAAAATAAAAATAAGTTATAGTAGGAAATAGTTTTATATTAGGTATAAAGTGCTCTCAAATTATTATTTTTTTAATATTTGGGACATCTCACACACGGCCATCTGACCCCAAACTAGGCAGAGCCTGTGCTATGGGTGTCAGACAGCTGATATACATACATATATTAATATACAGACAGACACAAAGCAAACACAAGTGCTCATCACACGAATGTTTGCCCTGGGCGGGATTCGAACCCGCGACCTTGTGCTTCGTAGGCAGACGTACTACCAACTAGGCTACGAGGCCGTCAAAAATTATCAAAAATTATCTTTTGGGATGGAACAGTGATGGGAGAAAAAAATAACAACACCCGAAAATTTATAATTAAGTAAATTTATAAATAGTTATTTTCAATGATAAACTGTATCTTTTCTTCCATTTTGGTTATCACAGATATTTTGAGATATTATTATCAACGTTATGGTATGAAAAGTGGAAACATTTAAATATCTGAAACTTTCTTATTAAAGAAAATGTATTCAGTTTCGTAAGTGGAAAGGGTGGTCATACGAACTACATCTATATTCCTTCCTACTATACCTTAGGTATTATTAATAATTATTTGTCTTTACACTTTGAGAAGGTATTGAACGTTTCGTTATATAATTACTTTAATCATACCAAGAGTACAAGTAGGTATATTTCCAATTAACACGTACAAGTAATTGACACACGATTAGATTGTTTTTGTTTACAATCTTATTTGTTGCAGAAAATCATAATGTTTTGATATAATTTGTCATTAAATTATATATCATTTAAAACAATATTATCAAGTTGATTGAATCGCTCTATCATTTGTATCTCGAATATCTTGTTGTTGCTGAGCCGTTTTTAATTAACATGTAAATCGATATCGCACTAATCACTAATTTATCTAACTAACCTATCTGCGGCAGTCTCGCATACCTGTAATTATTTCCAAAGCGGCTCTGCCATTAGTTTATCGTACAGTCATTTTCGATGCTATTAGAACGCATTTGAGCGAGATAAAAAATCTATTTGGAAAATTCCTAACGGTCCAAACTCGGTGGTTTCAGCTATTTAATTAAAACCAGCGTATAAACATGTCACAAGCAGCCATTTCAGTTTTTTATCCCGACCGGTTTCAGTCCGGCGGTTTTTAAGTGCCCGACTCTATAGTTCTAAATTTAAATTTGAAATTTCGAATATGGAATCATGAATTCCTTTGTTAACGTTACTTTAGCTTAATTAAACGCTTGGTAAAAATAGCATTGTTGCTTGTCGAAATTTAAACGATTTAGAGTGTGGTGTTGTTCTTTTTGGAATATTTTTTGGCATGTTTTTTAACAGTCACCGTTTTGCATGCTTGTTACCTGCCAGTAGTGTATCAACGTGAATTCGTGAATCGATTTGGGCCACTTTATCACGGCAATCGGACTGTGGGCGTACATTTTTTTCACGGCGAACGTTCAACCAGTGCACAAAAAGCAATGTAATATAGCAAAGGACGAGTCCAACAAAGAGTTAGGTCATGTAGGTCGCCGCGGACGTTGCACGCTGGTAAAAAATAACGCAAAGTCATCGGGCAAAAACACTACATGACTCATATTTTATTCCTTTATGAAACCACTCTAATAAAGGAAATTTGAGCGAACCAAGCAACCGTTCCAAATACAATGATTGGCCGTCGTTTGTCACTGTTGTCTGACGGTGTAACGACCACGCATTGAATGTGACACGATAGGACATTAGCGTCAAATAAAAACCTAAATAAATAAATAGTGTCATTTTCACGTAGCGCAAATTGTTTAATATATACTTCGGGGTGACACATCCTTCATTGATTTCCCTTTACTTCAAACAAAAACACAGTCATAGAAACAACCAGGACAATAACCGCTATGTGTTTACGTACCGCAGTTCAAAGGCATTGTCGTCTTTAGCCATGCAAATGTGCATTCCATTCCATTATTATTACAAGTGCGCGCATAAACTCTGACGTATACAAAAACAAGTGTAAAAAAAAAATCTAGGATAAACCGTCCAAAGTTGACCGTGGCAAGGTCGCGCGTATTTTGAACTTCGAACAAAAAATTCTACATTTAAATGTTGCTGAACTGATTGATGGATTTTCTTCTTCACGACAACGCGCGATTGATTTGCATTGTTTATTTTTTATTACAAATTCACGCTGCAGTTTGTGGCCAGTGACTTACAGAATGAATTTCGAATATTTTGTGATATTTTTTTGTTTTTTCTTTTACGAGTATTATTACAGGCCATTTACCTTTGTTTTTGACGGATTTTTGTAAGTATTTTGTTTAGATTTTTTTTTTATTTTGAACATGGCTTTATCCGTTATGCATACGACCTTATACGGGCCCCAGAAGAGCGTCGGCAGTCTCATTGTCTTAGTGTTCGTCGTGAGTGAGTCACGCTATTGTTGGGTTGCACAATGGACCTCTTTGTGCATTGTACCCAGGGGACCCTGGTGTTACGTATTTTGTAATAATTAGTCGACCTTTCTATTGAAGTCACTAATTATACCTATTGCTTTCTACTCGCATAGTAAGTATGGAATATTTAATGCGATTTTAATTTGAATTTATTGTATAGTTTGACTGTTGATTGCAAACGGAGTAGTTACACAATTATTTATTTCTATTGATGTAAATCTAAGTTATTACAAAATACTTTCTTCACTTACAGGGTCTAAAAAATCTTCGTTTTTGCGCATAAACTTTTTACAATATGAAACGAAACGCAATATCTCACATGGCACGCGTATACGTAGGGGATCGCCCTCACAGCCAACATTTTTTAACTACAAAGGGCAAAAAATTCAAACTCAAAAAGGGTCTGGCCGAATATAATAGATATGCGAAAACTCAATCGCTCGCTCCTAACAATAAAAAAGAATAAAACCCAATGAGCTCTGCTCCAAACTTGAAAGTATTCAATCGAATTTAGCTTCTGTTTTCATACTAATACGAATTACTTTTTAAATTCGTTTAGAGGATTTCGAATCCCCTTTTGCAGTTTTGAAAATTGTAGGCGGGAAAAGTGGCCGTTCGTTTAGAAATGTCAAAACAAATTAGCAGTGCCACTACGTACGTACGGCAGCACTATTTTATCGTATTATCGATTCGACTTGTGCGAAAAGGACGGTTAATAAAATAACATTATTGGAAACCAATTTATGAGCCTGTTGTTGTTTATACAACGTGTTGGGTGGGGCAAGAATTTTAGTTTCCTGTTACAATAATGTGGTTTAATCATGACGCACATATTATTATCAAAACACGTGTGGTTTAAACATTATAAAATCCACAATAACATTTTAGAAGGCATTAAACTGTTTCAGTTTCTGTTCGAGAAGACAAAGATGATTTAATTTTGTTAAAGAATTATGATCTAAGTAACATTTGTTAAAATTCCCATAGGAACAGTTAGTTAAATTGCTAATAGATTGTCTTTGTAATGAAATGCTACCACAAATCATCACGGCACGCACCCTCGACAAAAAAAAACTATCGAATCGAGAGCTCGAACACCGAACGAAACACTTAATAATCGAATTATAGTCGTTATCAACTGCCATTACATCGATAACATTCGAAATTTGAAAGTAATTACTGGCTGCCAATCGAAATTACAGAACAAAAATGATTTGAGTAACGTTCCTGACAAGAAATATAGTTGCGCTACAAATACAAATTTATTCTTGGCTATCTTATTGTAATGATTATTAATTCAGTTTTCTTCAGTTTTAGACTTAGATAAATAGAAACACAAAGAGCAAAAAATGATTGTACGGTAAATTGAGATTTTCTAAAATGATAATAAATATTTAGGTAATTATCACTACATATCTCTGGAGGTATAAATACTGATAACAAAGAACAAAAAAAGTAAAAGTTATACACTGAAAATTATTCTGCTCAGGTGACCAAACACTGGCTGGTTATAACTAATTCAAATATCGAATGATGAGTCTAGTGGGTGGCGACGCACGGTTCGATGATGGGGTAAAAATTACCCCCAGGAGTAATCCGTCCACCCTATGTGTTTACTAGTGTAGTGTGTATGTCAAGTATGTGTATGTATTAGTAGGGGTGTGCCAAACGGTCAAGAATAACATAGAATTATAAATAAATTTTTGGTCATATTTCTAGCATTTACTGGTATGATCGTTTAAATTGTTTATAATTTTTGGTATCTGAAGCATTTAAAAAATTATGTTCATAATTTTTTGTAGACTTTTTTTTTTATGAACTTTAGTGTGATGATTACATTCTGCTTTTATTGGTTTCTACTTGCTGGCTAAAATTTTGATAAAAATCGAAACATTGTTTCATTTTGGAATTTCGGTCTTCGTTTACAAATAACAATTTAATTACAAATCAAAAATATCTATTTATTTACTAGTAGTAACCAACAATCACCGAATATTAATCAGGGACATCCCTACTGCTTATCTATGTTTGTGTTTAGTGCTATATGTTTATGAACTGTGCATGTGTGTGTGTGAGGGTAGTAATGGCGTATTTCCGCTTAGATCCCTCCCGTAGGTGCTGTGAAATTTCACGATTGCCTGCTGTTGAAATGAAAAATGTTTTGAGATAAGATGGGAAGGCGGGGGACTGTGCAATTGTGTTTAGAGTTATTGTGAGCAGGTTTTCTTGTTATCGTGAAATAGAAATATAATAATATATGATGTGTCTATTTATGTTAGAACAGATATTTGAGCTCGAGACAATTTTTTTTTTCGACCTAAGGTAAAATTCTTGATCACATGAATCTAAACCTTCAGACTGAAACTTTGTTTTTCAAACACTTTTCACACATACCACACAATAATATCATATTACAAACTTAAAAAAAAAGTTACAAAATACCAGTTTTTTATAAGAAATAAATGTTTTTTTTTTTTTTTTCATTGACCTATGCTTGTGTCGAAAAGGTACGACCAATCAAGCTTCACCGGACTTGAAAGAAATACATGTGTTATAGCGTTCGGTTTTATCTTGTAACATTGTAAAATTAAAATGCCACCTAATTTAATTTTACATCTTTAAAACCAGCACTAAATTAGTCTTTATATAAATGGTCCTATTAACCTGCCATCGGTAGCTATACAAAGTTAATTTTAACATTTTTATTAGCGCCCATAAATGTAACGTATAGCATTGAAAAACGTACAAAATAAAAGAAAGCATACGAAATGGGCATTAAAATGGCGCTATTAAACGCCTCCCGGAATAACCCGAAAACGACTGTTTGCATTTTAGCGATCCGACAAATGAATAGCTAGGGTTGTCAAAAACTATAACTAACTACTTAACTTCAAAGTCTAAATCGTTTACTAGGCAAAGGTCAGAAACCTAAGCCACATTTACACTTCCCTGCTATTCTTGTTCAACAAAGACAAAGTAAAAAAAATAATATTCTTTACTCCGTAGAGAAAAAATTATACCTAATGTTTTCAGTCAAATTATCAACAAGTGAAAGCTAAAAAAATCTGAATCGAAATCTACAACAACTTATTTATTTCATGTAATCCTATTAAAGCCATATTTTATAAAAATTGAAGGTAAACATTTTTTTTCAAGGAAAACAGAGCCCACGCCCATAAACATTTCCGTAATCATACTTTAGTTAGCATCAAACAAGTCTTATAAAATTTTCTGTTGACAACCCTATCCCAGTGCAGTGCACCAACCACGGCCATAATTCAAAAGAAAATGGCGGCGGAACAAAGCGCGGAAAATTATGCGACTTCACACATAATTACGCTACGTTAAACCAGGCCCTTAAGTTTTAAGGCGGCGAGGGTCGTTCCACTATTCCGGTAATAACGCGTTTATACGTTGAGAAGTTTAAATTTGGAACGCCAGTTTATTGGTGCCAACTAATTGCTCCTGTTTTTATGCCAACTTCATTAAGTTTTTGTAATTATACTCGGTTTATTCCGTTAATAAATAAATTAATTAGAAACGGTAAAAAAATGCTTGTTTATGAACGCACCGTGATAATCCATATCGGGAACAAAATGAAGAAACTCGTGTCATCCAACTAGAATTACGTTTTCAAGGCATTATTTGAATATGGAACGCTAAAGGCATGTCAACGCCATAAATGCATGCATGCATGCATAGCTGTTTGGCAAGATCGCCAGTTCTTACATGCATTAAGCCGGCGTACGTGAACAGTAAGAAATTGTAACTTAACACGTTTTTGGAATTAAAATTGTATGTTCTGTGCATGAACATGGTCATGTGACTTGTAGTTTTATTCATAGTTTTGATGAAAGAAATAATTTATGACGCAAGAGGTACCTGCCTATTGAAAACTCTCGTATCTGCACTGTGTGCACTTAAATGCTCTTTTTGTTTCAATCTTATTAATGGTATGCGAACGTAGATGAGATTCTGAAACAGCTAAACAGATTTGAATGGAATTCAGCAGAAAGATTGAGTACGTACTGGAGCAAGTAATAGGAAGTTAAATTAAACACAAAACAACTATTATTTTAATTAGGTCGCTATGCTTGTATGTATCAAAAAAGTACGACCAATCAAGCTTCACCGTACTTTTTTTCGTTGACATAAAATTACATTTTCTTCATATTTCTACAGAACTTCATAAATAAGTTAATTTAATCGAAAATTAAGCTTACATTTCTACTTCATTAACATTAACAAGCTCCGAAGTGCTTATTGTGTACGAAACGTCAGAGCACGTAATTATTCCACTCCATCTAATAATTTCATGGAACATTCCTTTGTATTGACTTTATCGGGCAATAAACATGTCATACGTGAAAGTAACTAATCCGGATCCTGAAGCGTATTCGTAAATTATGTACAAACTGCTCAATTTAACACGCTTCATTACGCAAAGTAACATAATTTAAACGACTTTCGCCATTGTGTTTGGGAAGTAGAGTCCACGGGGAGAGACTTCGTGAATTGAATAAAGAAATAAGTGTAGTTTCACACGAAACGATAATAAGTTGAAGACTTGGAGTTTTTTTTTGGTTTGATTATGCATTACCTTAGTCCAGCTGAGCAATGTTATTGGTTGTAGTACTTACATACTTAGATCGTCTCACTTTCGCTAAGCAATAATTAATGATTACATGATTGCTATGAACAATAAAAATGTTTGAATTAAAGTATTATGTTTTATTTGCATTTCAAGGAGACATAATAAAATACTTATTTAGACATCAGGTTTTTTGTATGTATGCGAGACAACTTCATTTTAAAAGAACATTGCCTTAAATGAGATTTAATATACATAGTTTTTTACAATTTTTCAATAGTCGTTATAATGCGTATAACGAAATAACAATCTCTACCAGCGAAGCAATATACAACTAACTATTTTTTTAACAATTTGCTCGTGTAGTTATGTCTGTCTGTATGTTAAATATAGTAAAGCAATATAAAGTTGGTGCGAACGCTACCAATATAGGCGTAAGAAAGTGGCCGGATCGCGTGTCATCGCGCACTATCGCGTCACGATAACAGCGCGTTCAAACATAAACTTACGCGGCAGTGCGGTGCGTATGCACGCCCCCTTATGTCGTAAGGGTGGTGTCACAACATGTTAAGTTATTAGTGGCTCAACTTTTGCCATAAAATAAACATTTGTGAGTGCGAGTGAGGAATACGTTATTGAAAAGAAGTTTTAGTTGTTCTACTTTTAAAACATGTTACATATTCTATTTTTAATAATAAAGATATTTTTCTTTTTTATGTAGGTAGTGTAAAGATGCAGCGTGTATTTATGAAAATTATAATCAAATTTTACTTTAGATTGGACCGGAGCACGATGATTTTTAAGAAAAGGAAAAATTTTCAAAAGTATTAATCGCGCCACGCTTTGTTTCTTTGGTATCTTTCTTCTGTGCCAATACGGCTTGTTGATCTGCGCCTGATTCTAATCCGACCATGTAAACACCAGCTATGTGATGTGTGGAAATAAGTGGCAATTGCTGTGAACCTAAGACCAATAAAATTAGAAAGACAAAAATAACGTGATTTCATACCAACGCCCGTCGTCGTCGTAATACAAATATGCTCTGAAAAAGTATAAGCTCCATTTACTTCATTTCACATAACTTTTTTGTTAACAGGTATAAAATCAGATTTTATAGAAACAGACACATAAAAATGTAATTTCAAAATTTTTCAGTACAAGTATTTCATTCTATATCAATTTTCAATTAAGTAATAAAGCACAACTTATAACCTCTTTATACATTATATTTAATTTATTAAATTTGACAACCAAGAAACTTAAACCGCTTTTGGAAGCTTTTCTTTCGTCATCATCTTTTGTTTTCAAAAACACAGTCCTTCTCAACCCCACAGCAAAACAAGGCACGGGTTATTTATCAGCGTGACCCCCCCCGCCAAGCCAAGGGGGGCGGCGCCCCCTAAGCCCCAGATTTGGAACTAATTTCAACTGCAAATCCGCAAAATGAGCGGGATTTAGACCGAGGCTCCCCGAGACACCTTTATGATTATTCTACTGGAAAAGCGATCCTCAAACTTTGTTGGATAAGCGACATCTATCAGGTGGAAGAAAACTATTTTTAAATCAAGAAGAAAACTTTTTATCATTGGTCGTTGTAGAGAATAATCTAAAGAATAATCTATTAAGACGCAGAAAGACCAATATTCACTTGACGTCGTTGACGATAACTCATAATAATGCAATATGACTAATCGCATAAGTACGCACAACGACCAATTTGGAAGTTATTTAAGTTGTGGTTTTCAATTAAATTCCAAACATCTAAAAAAATTAAGAAGGAAAACAAAGTTACAAAATTTACTTACTCAAGCAAGCCGCAACCGACCAAGATAATTTTAATGTCATTGGCTAATAATGATAATAACGAATACTAGAGTACTTAAAAAACTGCTTTTCTTTGCTTCTCCTTCTCAAAAGTTAATTTGAGATCTAAGAAAAAAATATGTATTACATTTAAAAAATAAAGCAAAAAATAATATTTAATAAAATTTTGATTGGTTTTAACCGCCGACGAAAAAAAAGGGGTGTTATAGGTTTGACCTGTGTGTCTGTCTGTCTGTCTGTGGCATCGTAGCTCCTAAACGGATGCGGCGATTTTGATCTAGTTTTTTTGTTTGCAAGGTGTCACAATCGAGAGTGTTCTTAGCTATGATCCAAGAAAATATCTTCGGCTATTTGAAGATTATCAGCTCTTTTCTAGTTGTTGAAAGGAACAAGTAACGGTTTTGTGTCGGGGGTTATTAAATTTTTTAATTTAGTGTTTTATTAGTTTTTCTTTGTCTTTTTTAAAATACAAATAGTAGTTTGAAAACCTCTGAATGTCTCAAATACCTATCTAATGCAATCACGCTTTTACGTTGTACTCATAGATCGTTACTTTTACGATTTAGATTTGTTTGTCTTATTGTTCAAATATAACAAAAAATAAGCTTATAGTATATATTCCATATCTATATTTAGACATTATTATACATTAAAGTATATTTTTGTTGTATTGACACCCAGGAAAAAAATATAGAAACATTATTGAATTTACGATGCAGAAGTCAACAGGTGGGCTTATTGAAATTTACCCAGTCGTTGTTATTATAACAATATTATTATACAATAAATAAATAATTAAGAGGCCTTTACAGTCCACTAGCGCGTTCATTTGATATTCCTTAATCACTGAATAAAAATACAAATTAATCAAAAATTGGGGGCCTAGAACTATACTTTATAATGAAGTAGATACATTTAGAGTACATCAGACTATTAAATTATGTCTTTGGAATTTTTACACCGTGCGTTTTAGTTAAAAACGACCGTTTTTAGCAAATACATAGAGTGACTATTCAAGCTATGCTCATCATAATCCGACATGATATGAATATACTCGTACTTCAATATATTCAGTTCGTAACGGCCCCCATTATTGATTAATTTACATTTCTGTTCAATAATTAAGGTATATCGATTGGTGGCGTTCTTAAATTAGAAAACCTGTCAAATGCAAATATTAATTTGAATTAACTAGCTACGTACTTGTCTTCCTGAAATGTTTAATTCGTCGTAGAAAATTACCTTAAACATTAACATATTTTAAAAATTAATATTCATTATTATGTATAATATTTTGAAAGTAAAATAATTATAAAGTAAAACTGAATAAGTATCACTTTATCAGAGTTTCACGTAATTTAGTCCCCTTTGTTTAAGGGTAATATAATACTTTAATAATCATAATGAATGCGACACCGTAGATATTATCACTTTTGATAGCGATGAGCAGCCAGCATAACTTGACCTTAATATATTTTTTATATAACGTACTTTACTTAGCAAGAATTTAATGTAAAATATATTATGTAGTTCTTAACTAATAGTACTTATAAGTTTCTGTACGTGCGTGAATGTATATTTTTTTATAAATTCTTTGTTGTAAGCAATACATATTTAATAGTACAGTACTTATACACTAGGGCGAGCTTATCTCTAAATAGAGATCTCTTCCAGCCAACTCGTAGCAAATGTGAGAAAACTACTACAAATATTGCAGGAATAGGGTTGGTTCTTAACTTCTGCTAGTGTTTTAAAAACAACCAATAAATAATAAAGAAATTTTACTTTGGCTTTAACTCAGGGCTGTGTACTGTTTTAATTTATTACCTGGATTCTTACAAAAACGATTACCAAAGATAACATTTAGATTTGATATTTTTAATACATATTTTATTTACAATATTATTATGTCAAGTAAATAATACAAACGCTTTCTGTTTTTGACTTTCTGATTTGACAAGCACAGTAGAACCAACGCCTCCATTTTTCAAATTTGTGGTATAACATAACTGACAAAAATATAAAGGTCAAGCTACACTAGGCGGCCTGGACGCACCACCCGTTGCTTCTAATTAAGTTTAGGGCGAAGACAGACTGTCGACTTACGTCATGGCTCATTAAAAGTGAACTTTAAAGAACACGTATGAAATACACCTTAGGGATGCCTTTGTTATGTTATGTTGTAGGTACGAGTCATTTAGAAGCAGTTTTTTTACTTTTACTCGTAACTGACCCAATGATAAATAGTTTGGAATTGTTTTAAAGTTCGACATATGTACCTATTATGAATTGAGAAGCGATTATATTTTTTTCTTAAAAAAAATCTCCATTTGATATTATATTATAATACAAATACTTATTCTTTATTAAGACCAATAATGAAAAGACAGTTACAAACAGTGAGTCAAAGCGACCTTATTTATAAAATAGCAATCTGTGTATGATGTTTGTAAACAACTTTTTGTGAAACAGACATAATATAATACTTTATTAAAAAATATAAGTACATGGTTGGGGTCGAACAAGCGTCTCCCGGACAGCAAGCAACTGCTTACTCATGTTTTCAAGGGGTCAAATGTAAACACAAACTTATTAAGCTTGAGGCTTGTAGGTCTTCTCGTAGGCATTACAATGTGGGGACGTCGGATTAAAGGGATAAGACTTAATGTAACGGGTGGCTAAGTCTCGATTAAACAAGAAAGGATAAGGTTAAGTGTGATCACAGCTTAACTTATTGGATATTTTTGTTATTAAGTCTCAAAATTTTAAATTGAAAATTTACTACTTTTTATAGCAGACACCGTAGAATAAATACTTTTTTGAATATAATAAACAGAAATCAATGTACAAAAAATATGGGTAAGAATAATTAAGTGATCTTATTGTTTTTTACTCCACTTACGTATGTAATACCTATTTGTTACTTAAGTGTATTTAATATTCCGTTGGAGCATTTAGCCGTGTCAGCAAATTTTCTAGCAAACTGGCGAACGATTTAATTTATAAGTGGTGCATTAATAATATAAGTGATATTCAAATATTGAAGGTCCCATGGTAACAGCTTACGATGACCTTTCTCAAACCTGATCTTAAACATATTTTCATAACAAAGAAATTCGCTACTGTGCCACTGACCCTCAATTTCGGATCTCTTACGGTAATACTCGTTATTCCCACAGAGTTTTACCAAAATTTGCATTTCCTCAAGGGGTTGGCCTAAATCTGCATACCAGAGGGACGATTTGCAAATCAAAATTTTTAGGGGATTTTATTTCATTGAAACTGTGTGAACTAGGTAGTAATAGATCGAGATCGAAATGTACATATTTTCTCTTAATACGAAGGATTTTCATTACCGGGAAATGCTATTGGCCAATTCTTGGGTAACCTATCTTTCTCCTTGTACGACACTTTCTAGTAGGGATTTCCCTTTCAATTTGAACCAGCTCTGTGAGAAAGAGGGTTTATTTATACCACATGATACTTTGCTTTCCTAAATACTGAATGCTTTCTATTAATTTTTTTACCAAAAACATAACATATTCTTCATTAGATCTTAAATACGTAAACGTATAGTTCTTTAGCTACTGGTCATTAACTATGCTAGCTTCTATAAAATCTTACTATTTCCATCCTTCATCTCACAATTCATGTTCCAACCCTTGCCCCGGAGGGAATTTTTTATTTTTATCCGCTTTACCAAATCCCGTCTTCGGTACAACACATTATGGTAATGACGACACCTTACATTAATTACAACGGGTGCAGCTGTTCCATTCAAATGGAAATATTCCGGTTGAAATATTTGTGTCCTTGTTTCAAAAATTTATGCATCCAGCTACCTACTGCTGCTTGCTAGTGTTTCTTTTAAATCATTTGGTGTTTGGTTTATACTGTCTATTTCCATTGCATCTTTTAGAAATGCTGTTTTAGTTATATAAGCTATGTTACTATAAGATATTTGTCTGAGTATTACTAATTTTGTGTTTTAATTTAGTATACAGAAATATTTTATGTCGAGGTAATTATTTCCATCTAGTTAATTTATCTTTACATTACACATTTTTAAATGATGTATTAATTGTTACTTTTGCTGGTTTAAAATTATAATTTCACAGATAAATTTAAAGGTAAGTTATGAACTACAAAGATGAAGATACCTGAAGATAAAAAAAAGAAAAACGAAGACAGAAGACTATAACTCAGTTACGGAAATGAAGATCTAACTTCTACAAAAATTATCATCATATTTCAAGCAATAGAAGAAAGAAGAATATTTCAAGAAGATTTTCTACCTGGTGATTGCCACTAGCGAGGTATAGAGTTCCTACGTGCTTTTTACTGTAGGAACTTCATACCGTGCTCTTGGATAGCCAAATTTCGACTGTGTCAAGAACTTGAAGGAGATTTTGCCATTTTGGTCTTCACTCTGCGTGCTATGTCATATTATTATATTATTTTAATTTAAGTTCTATTCTAAGTGACTGCATTTTTGTACTATCCTTAAAACTTGGATCTAGTTTAAACGTACTAGTATTATTAATATTATGCTTGTATTTAATCTTAATTTTCAGTCAGACAGTCATGTCATTTTATAATTAAGAACCCTTTAACTAACAGTTACTTTTTGTATAATTAAATTTCCTAATATTTACCTGAATTATACCTACCTATATTACCGATAATATATTTTAATATGTGATAATCCAATCAAATCTAATCTGTAATAGTAACAAATTTATAAATTAATGGAATTACTATTATGTTATCAATAAATTTAATACCTAAAGATAGTTTGAAAAACATATCAGCGTAGTTTAATTTAAAATAAAACTTTAAATAAGAACTAATATCCAGCCCGTTGCCTTTCAGTAAATATAATTTCGAAACGCAGTATAGTTTTCCTCGATTAACAAATCGAAATAGAATGCTATAAAATGTCCAGTAATAAATGAAATAAACTTGTCACTACACGACTACCAGTCACATATTATACGTTCTGATAACCTCTTTATTGTTATGTGTCATGTTCTTTTATATATAGAAGCGATAAATTTGATAAATCTAAATTTAGTAGTTATTATTTAACATTTATCGTGCAATATGCTATTAATCACATGACAACAGTTCGATGCACGTGTTTTGGCTTTCATCCAAGATGTTGTTTGTAATTGGACATGTAATTTGAATGTGCAATGCAACAATTTAAATGTGACGTCACATTTCTTTGCTATAATTTAATCTTTGTTCTATAATTGGTTCTTACACCGAAAACTCATGAAACTCACATGAAACTGGACAACTTTCCTGGAACATAGGTTGAAATCTCAAAATTCAAATTCAACAAAGTGACGGTCACGTGATCAGTCACGTCACTTTGTTTATATGAAACTAGCGACCCGCCCCGGCTCCGCACGGGAAAATGGTTATTGTGGGTTATCCTTAAGCATATTATGCATGTATTATACATATAAACCTTCCTCTTGAATCACTCTATCTATTAAAAAAAACCGCATCAAAATCCGTTGCGTAGTTTTAAAGATTTAAGCGTACAAAGGGTGGGACATAGGGACATAGGGACATAGGGACGGAGAAAGCGACTTTATTTTATACTATGTAGTGAAGGTGAATATTATTTCTGAGATTCCTACCTATGTTCTTTAGGGAAAGTTGTTCAGTTTCATGAGTGCTGCCAAGCCACTATGTTGCAGATAAACAGCCAGTTTTTCACGGTGTATAATTAAACTCTACGTAAAAAAATAGGTGTGCATCTGGATTGATGGCCCATTTTTTAAAAGTTTACAAAACGATTTGAGATTTACAGGGAATGTAATAAAGAACAGTAAAAACATGAAGCACAGGGTCACGAATTTCTTAAACATAAATTGAAACTGTGGTGATTAAATAACTTGGGCTCTCAACCCAGATGCTCGGCTAAAGTGGCATAGTTCAATTTATGTTTAAGAAATTCGTGACCCTGTGCTTCATGTTTTTACTATTCTATATTACCTTTGTATATTACATTCCCTGTAAATCTCAAATCGTTTTGTAAACTTTTAAAAAATGGGCCCTCAATCCAGATGCACACAAAAAATAGTACCCTAAGTTGTTTTTTCAGAAGTGGTTTTTCGGCTGAAATTACACTACACAATACAATGTTCTTCATGATTAACTAAATTCTGACCAGAAAATTAAAAAACCTACTCCCGGGCACCACATATTCTTTTTTAGTCTATTATGACAGTCGGTACTATAAAAAAAGAATTCCAATGAATTATTGCATTATGGCGAGGTTTTTTAATTTTTCTTGTTAGGCTTTAATTAAATTCATGAAATACGGTAACAATAGGCATCTGTTGAAACAGAAATAAATAAAAATAAGGTATTGCTACTAATACTGAACAATTAGCAAATATTTTTTGTAATTAATTGATACTCAAAGATATAAAATGTTTTATAATCAGTAATATAAAATTGATATTATATTTAATACTAGCTTTCTGCTGCGGCTTCGCCGGCGTTAACCATTTCTTTTCTGTGGAAATGAGGAATTTCCCCGCGGTAAAAGGTAGCCTATGTTCTTTCCCAAGGTCTATTCTATTTTTATGCCAAGTTTCAGTAGTTTCGGATCCTATTCAATTATTAGGTATATTTTAGGTATCATTTTACACCTTGGGTTACATTATTGAGGTTTTAGTAAGAATCCCTAATTTTTTTATAAATAATGTATAGTATTAAATATTTCCTAAGGATAGTGTAGCTTAGCTTCCCAACAGTGAAAGAATATTTGAAATCGGTTCAGTAGTTTTGGAGCGTATTAAATGCAAACAGCAAACAATCAAATCTTTCCTCTCTATAATATTATATTAATATTAAATTGACTGTCACTTTCTTGAAGTTTATTGAAATGTGTTATTATCTATGGTTTTAATCATATAAATAAATATTTTAATGAGATATGTACTTATCTAAATTTTAAGTTTATACTTTTTCATACCATCCTATGTTATCTAGCCGAAACTGTCGCAATAATGTCCCACATCTTGAGCTACGTATTTTTGACCAGTTTTTTAAGTAGTCAGTCAATAATAAAAAGTCCACGTCTACACCTGTTGTTTGGTGGGTTCCAGGCCGTAGTTTCTTAAGCTTAGGTCTTGAGGCATGTGGCAGACATTTCCATCCCCGGCCCACTTAAGTTTGCAGCTTAGGGGCATATTACATTATCAAAGATCTTTGATCAAAGAGACTCAAAGATCTATGAGTCAAAGATATTTGACAGTGTAATATAGACATATGATTCAATTTGATCTTTGATCATAGATTTTTGACATTTGTTGTTAGATTGGATCCAATACGGTCATAGAAACAGGTGTTGCCAGTTACTTTTTATTTTTTCTACTCGGAATTTAAAAGCAAATATAAAAACAAAGAGTTTTTAATTTCTTGTTCGTTAATATGTTTCAAATATTGTAATGTAATTCTTTTTCTAATTATATACTTGCATAATCTTGCTGTCCAAATTTTAAATAACAGAAAACAAGCCATACTAAAAATTACGATGTCTTCGAATTCGCTGAGATCTGGTAACCCTAACGTCAATACCTGTCATCAATCTGTCAAATGCCGAAACAATAGTACGTGAGATAGGATCAAAGAACTTTTATAGTGTAATACATAGATATGACTCAAATTGTCAAATAAATAGGATCAAATATATGATCATATATATGATCAAAGATCTTTGATAATGTAATATGCCCCTTAGAGCAACGCGGGCGGAAGGCCGGCGTTGCTCTAAGGTTTGCAGCAACCTGAGTCCTGGACCACAGCCATGCTATTTCTGACTCGATCACTCAAATTCAGACCTAAACCTAAATCAATAAAATAAAACTCTCTGGTAGTAATCAGTTTCATAAAATTACCTTTTTTACGGCTACAAACTAGATCAAGTCCGGTGAGGCTTGATCCGTCGTACTTTTTCGACTCAAGCATAGGTCAATTAAAAAAAAAGGCTACAAACTACACCAGGTTTTCTTAATTTTACAAAGTTCTTGTATGTAGATAAATAAAATATGAAAAAATAATTTTATTTCCTTACTGGTTATGAGATTTTCGTTACAAATTTAGCTGAAGGGTTGTTTTACATTTTTCTATAATCCTACTGGCGTACGTTTAATTACCTATACCGTAACGACATCTAGCAGCTAGAAGTACCTACTAACTGTTATGACTGAGATTTCGATCGGTCCAATTATCACATTAAATAGAGTCACTGGGCGGTCACTCCATACAGAAAACGCGTTTTGACAAGCTACTTCTTTTTGAATATCAACTACAAGTCAGTGGCGCTAGGCGCTTTGTAAAACACCACCGAACACGTCGCACCGGCGGAGTCCCGCGGTGCCTGCGGGGTGCGGGGCGTGGGGCGCTATATAGGGCGGAAACTCATTTTGGCGCGGGGGGGTGAGTGTCCTTTCTGTACGGGTTAGTACTATTATTTTCTTTTGTGATAGAGTCAAATCATCATAATTATTTTAGACAGTTTTTTATATTGGAAGTCTATACAATGCTTTTTGTTTAATATTAACAAGTCGAATTACAATAAAATGTATTACATTAAAGTGCATATCTAATCAAATCAAAATACATTTGGTGCACAAAATAGCAAAAAAGTGGTACGATGCAAAAAATGCAAGTGGCAGTCTTATCGCTCTAACTAAGCGACTTTTTAGAGGCAAACTTCTGTCCACTTACAATCAAAGTCAAGTCAAACAGTCCATCTAAATTGACCGTTAGATGATTTCTAACAAGCTCCGATAACTTAAACCTAAATATATTACATAATTAATTCGTAAATGTTGTTTTTAACCCCCGACGAAAAAGAGGGGTGATAAAAAATTTACGTGTCTGTCTGTCATCGTAGCTCCTAAACGGATACGCCGATTTAGATCTAGTTTTTTTTTGTTTGCAAGGTGTCACAATCGAGAGTGTTCTTAGCTATGATCCAAGAAAATATCTTCAGCCATTTGAAGATTATCAGCTCTTTTCACGTTGTTGAAAGGATCAAGTAACGGTTTTGGGTCGAGGGTTATTAAGGCATCACGAAAGTTTTTCACGATATTTCCCAATTTACTCTAGAAGTATCAAATAAGAAACGATATGAAATCGAAAATATTAAACACATTGGAATCGAACTAGTGTTTTGAAATGGAATAAATGCCTTCACTGCGATCACCTTAAAAACTGCTTACGGTTGCTGGTTTCAACATGGCACCAGACGACCATTTTCTTACAAATGTCCATTTTCTACATAAAGTAAGGAAGATTTTTTTACTTACTACATAGAGACGTAATAAAAAAGACGAAAAGACAAAGACTAAACAAAGACTAATAAAGACTATTATAATAATTATTATTATTAATACATGCAAGTCTGTCAACTAGCTGAGGTGCGGGTGGTTGTCTCGGGGTTGCTCCGAAGCAGCTTTCTATTGGTCGAAACTGACGGAAAACAAAGATATCTCAGTACGTAATCATCACCGAGGTGTTGACTGTTGACAGAATCGGGCGCAAGTCCGGTGAAGCTTGATTGGTCGTACCTTTTCGACACAAGCATAGGTCAATTAAAAACAAAAGACAGAATCAGGTCGACTTATAATTTCGTGTAATGTTAGATGTGTGTTAGATACTCTTTGATTTCCTACAAACGTCCACATTCTTGAATGACCACATGCCTGTATGTCTGTCGTCGGCAAATTGTAGAACTGGACATTTTACAGAACGCTCCGGCATTTTAAAAACGCTCGCTATTCTGTTATATGCCGATGAAAAATTGTAGAATGCGTTCCTATTCTGAATGAGCAACGTGTGGCATATCGAAGTTCAATTATGTATTGTTATTACTGATCACAAATGACTTGAAATACTATATTTAATAAATTACTTAAACTTGATATATTAAAGACAGTTTTTAAAATCACTCAATTCGCAGACGCTCAAGTCTGGTGAAGCTTGATCCGCCGTTCTTTTTCGACTTAAGCGTAGGTCAATTTAAAATATATCCGCATACCTGTAATTGTCTTATTAATTTTCTTCGTAAAGAGATATTACGCCACCATTGTTGTTCAAGTCCGGTGAAGCTCAAGTCCGGTGAAGCTTGATTGGTCGTACCTTTTCGACACAAGCATAGGTCAATTAAAAAAAAAAAACATTGTTGTTATGACAATGTTTGACGCAACAGTGCCGCGTGCGGGCATATTAAACACAATAAGATAATTTTCCGCGGCATTTTACATACTGTGCATGACATCTTTTGGATTTATATAAAATGATAAAGCATTTTACAATTTACCTTCGGCATATTGCCAGAAGTCGAGCGTTTGTAAAATGCCGAAGCATTCTGTAAAATGACGAGCAATTTACCGACGACTTGTCCATTTGGATCGAACTACTACCCGCTACTCGTACATCCCTGTCAATCGCATTTTCATTCCCAGAAGGGCCACATACTTTGAACGGCCACATAACCGAAATACCACTTCTTTTTCTAATTATGGTTCCTTACTTTTTTCTAAAATTAGATAGTCTTCTTTACTACTACTAGAACGGGTGTACTACTAAGAGCTACTCAAAACTATAACTATGTAAAAAATTGTGTATGCCTATTATAGGTACTCTAGAAAATACTTTTATCGCTAAACTATTAAACTGAATTGTTGTTATTCTTCTGTAATATCAAGTAAGTATTATAAAAACATAATTAAGACACCGAAATACGAAAGCTCGTATGAATCGTTTCGGCACCCTAAGTCCATTTCCATTTATAGTATTTTTTTTTTTAAAGATGTAACTTAATAAATTAAGAAAAGTTGTGTTTTGGTAATAATCTTAAATCATCTAAATGGTTTTTGTTAAACTTCACGAAATTAAAATTTAACTTTGTCTTAAATTCATAAAAGGCATAAAAAGTGACAGCTTTAGCTTTGCGGGTAAATAATACGTGATCGTAAAATTTTATGGATTATCATACACATACATAACTGAATAAGGTACTGCCATTTGACGTCTTTTTCAATAGATTTATGCAGACAGAAATTTATATTTACATACTATATCTGTGTCTAGTGATGCGCTGGAGAAAAAACTTGTAGGTAAGAGGTAAAGTAACTGCTCCTTGTGTAACATTTATCGCTATGGTTTTGTGGTATGGTAGATAAAAGTTACAGGTATCATAATATAGAGAAGAATGAAGAATGAGTACTATAAAAATACCATTATCCGCGAATCTGTAATAAGTCATTATAATATAAGAAGATTAAGTAAAGTACTGCACTGATATCTTCAGTTTCTAATAGGAAATTCTTAACCAAAATACAATAATAATAATAATAATAATAATAATAACTTTATTCTTCTCTCACATAGACATAACAATTTTTTTTTTTTTTTTATAGTAAAGTACTTAACTTATATATAACAATCTATGTGAGAGACTGGCATCCGTACTAGGACGACCTGTATGACAGATTGCCAGCCTCTCCAACTCCGGAACAGGTGAACAGCAGTTTAAGCTACTTAAGGTAGGGTACATAACATTATTATGAATATAAGACAGAGGAGAATAAGAGACGAGAAGGCGTGCATGTGTGTGTGTGTGTGTGAACATATACAGTGGCACTTGACAAACATTATTTGAGCAAATGTAATTTAAGTGATTATTAGGGGACTTAACACATAACATTTAAAAGCGATTCAGTTTCGTCGTAATTAAGAGTTTTAAGCCAGGTTATAGTAGCCATTTTACATTTGAACTTAGTCAATGGGTATATTGTTAAGGATTTATTTATCCTATTATACAGATAACCCCCCAAAAATACAAAGAATCTTCTGGAGAAGATTGTGTTCATACCGGTATTAGAAGGGCAGACTCTATGCTTAAGACGTTTGTTTGCAGTAGTAGATTGGTCAAATTTAAGATGAGAATGTTGTTTCAACACGGTATGGAGAATGAATAGCTGTCGTACGGTCAGTGCATCTGAAAGAGCGTAAAGATCACTGGTAGGAAAGAGAAACGGCAGGGAGAGACTTACTTTTAAAACCGATCTTTGGGCTCTCTCAAGCTTTATCATTCTACTTTTGCACGTACCACCCCAGACTGTAATACAGTAGCTTAGAATTGATTGACACAAAGCAAGATAAACCATTCTGATGACATCCCTATCCGCAATATGCCGCAGGTTTTTAAAAATAAAAATTAATTTACGTGTTCTAGATGAGATAAGATCAATATGATGGCTAAAGCTGAGTGTATTGTCGATCATAACACCCAGATACTTAATGTTTGAGGCAAAAGTTATGGTACTGCAGTTACATTGCGGGGCGGATGAACAAAAGTGGGCTGTGATTGAGTACTTTTCATGGATTGACAGTGAATGGTTTTTGATTGTAAATGGGATGTATTTGGTTTTCCCAACATTGAGAGCAAGAGAATTACCTGAAAGCCAAGAGCAGACCGTATTAAAACCCCTCTGTGCAGAATCATACACCTCTTCCCAGGATTCTCCATAGAAAACTAGCGCCGTGTCGTCAGCAAATGTGACAATTTTGCCTTTGGGTAGGTGCAGATTGCATAGGTCATTGATGAAGGTAAGAAATAGAGTGGGACCTAGCACGCTGCCCTGTGGAACACCGTGCGTTATAGGAAGGTCATCACTTGTAGAATCACCAATCTTGACTCTTTGACGTCTATTAGAGAGATAGTCCTTAAATAATTCTAGTTGTTTACCGCGAATCCCTAGCCTCTCAAGTTTTATTAGTAGAAGTGGAACAGAGACTGTGTCAAAAGCTTTAGCTAGATCTAAGAATATTGCTATCACCTTCTTCCCCCCATCCAATTTAGATACTATATGATCAGTTAACTCATGAACAGCGTCATTTGTTGATACTCCGGCTCTGAAGCCAAACTGTGATTTAGACAGGAGATTTTTTGATTCCAAGTATTTGACTAGCCGCTTGTTCAAGAGTTTCTCCACAATTTTTGACAGGGTAGGGAGAATGGAGATAGGTCTATAGTTATCGACACAGCCTCTGTCCCCACTTTTATGTATAGGAATAACCTCAGCCAGTTTAAATTCGAGGGGAAATACACCAGAGGAGAACATAAGATTGACGATGTAGGTAAAATATGGCACTAAGATATCAATGTACCGTTTCAGAAAGGCACCGGAAATACTGTCCCACCCAGAGGTATTGTCTTTCTTTAGGCTTAATATACATTCACGAACCTCAGATTCATCAGTAGGAAATAGGGCAAATGAGAAGGGTTGAGGAGGCAGACAATATATTTATATTCATGGAAATGACACATACTTACATAAGTACCTACATAAATAACATATTTTGCACAAGATACATTCAAGTCTTCATCGTTACCACGTTTCCAATACTGCACCTCCATAATTTGCTGCCGTGTTTTACCAGTAAATCTGCAAGTCAAAAAGTAAATAAATAGTTTAGTATCTTAGAATGCTTATTTAAAACTAATATTCAGTTCCATTACTAGTATATTTATCAAGTACAAAATAACAGTTAAAGTACAATATAAATCCCTTCACTAGTGACACCCGAAACTATCCGTAGGCGTGCAGTCGGTAATTACCATACAGATGAGCGAGTTCGATTCCGGAGTTTTAGAAAGTTATACTTAATGGTGTTTATTATGATAATCACCTTCTTGCGTCGTTTTAACGTACTTCGTTATTGCAAGTGACTGGTTTTGTTAAAGAATATCATGCATTATAATGTTAGAGCGAATGTATAAGTAGGTATGTTAATTATTAAATTACATACTTACACATAGTATTAACTAAGTGTTGAATTTACTGTAATTTTTTACCATTTGCCAGGGCCCGTATAAATGACTAAAAATGAAAAAAAAACCTTGATTAATTGATTGGCAAAACCAACGTAGTACTCATGACATCTTTGGGCAAAACAGTAGTAATTTGAAATGTATTTAATTCTTTACCACAGCAAAATTAGAGTTTATTTATTATTTCAATATATTTCAAATTAATTTTTGAATAGGTACAAATATTTTCAGAATTACTATTAAGTATCTTGTTAAAACGTGTTAAAATAAATAAAAATGTATTCACAGAAACCATCTAAAATAACCCGATCGAGATAGTAGAAATTACAGCCGCTCTTAGCCAACTAGTTTGTAATAAAACTTTGATTATAGCTTTATGGACATCGCCACGAGATTCCAAAATCGAAGATACCAAAACTGGTCAGGTTCAACGCTCTCCACTCATTAATTTTTGATCACCACTTACCTAAAATCATAACCACACATCCACCTATGCGCCTACAATAGAAATCTGACCGAACCCCAATGTTATAGAGGATATATTCGAATGAAAGCTGTAGCTGATTAAAAAAATCTCAGGTACCCAACTGGTTCTCCACAGACGGTTGAAATGATAAAATTCCACCGCCGGGTATGCTTAGATTAGGAAATTCTTCTAACTCGAATATAAGTTTGAGATGTTTATGGGTAGGCTGCTTTTTTGTAGAGACAACTTTTTAGTTGAATTTCAAATACACAGAGGGACGTTTACACACTTGGTCTAACTTTTATTTTACGTGAAGGAATGTTGATAATAATCATTGTCTTATTTTTTTAGATCAAGTTCGGAAAATAATCAACAATGACAATCTCCAATGTGGCTGTATAATTTTGTGTTTATTAATTCATAGCGTAAAACTCTACTTTGTTTTATCAAATTCAAGGATGTCATAAAACACTACGGTAGTACTCATCCTTGATCAAATTATTAACAAGAGTAAAAGTAAGGCTGTACTTACAATAAACAACAGATGTTGAAACCTTGAAACATAAAACGAATTCTTCGAAAATTAAAAGTGACTTACTTAGTGTGCTAATTCTATCAGACACGTTATAATCCTTCTTATGCCTTCTTTTGCATAAACAGAATCGCTTAGATTCACTACCTATTCAGAAACTATGCTGATATCTTCCGAGAATTCAAAAATGTTAGATCAGACAAAAAATGGCCTCTAGGGCTAATATATCTGTCTAGCCCCTAATTTATAAAATTACTTAATGCTTGACCAGAAATACAAAAGCCGCTGAAAAAGTTAAATAAAACGGTTTTGGTTGACAAGAAATGACCATATTTATACATTCAGATTGCAATAGTATTTTCTAGAGAGCAGTTATTATTTCTTTTGATTTGGTGTAGTACAACGAAGTTAAAAATAACTTTATGTAATACGACAAGACGCTGGGAACTGAGAAGCGACAGTATTCACCTCTTTGGTTGGTTTTCTGCAGCACGCCGGGATAAGTTCACAAAAAGGAATATGATTACAATCAGGAATATCTTCCAAGGGCATCAGACTATTCTTTACTACTTCACCTAAACATTTCGGAATCCTGATACACGGAGGATGATGGCGACATATCAAAATTGGATCTTTTTTCGTTTGAATACACATATCATCTCTTGGAGTTAGAGCTACGAAATGCTTTTCAAATTGATTTACAGCGTTGGTTTCCTTTTTACATTTTTTACATTTTTTACTTTCTTTTTGTTTCCTTTTTATGATGCATTTGGGTACTTTCTGACACATAGGTACGTGAACGCAATAACTGTCATCTTTTTTTTCTTGACTAGATTTTACCAAAACTCCCAACTCTTGTCTCTGTCTGGGCATTGAAAAATGGTTAACGTTGATTTTCGATCTAGATGACAAATTATTCTCGAAAATTGTTTTTAATTCTCGAATATCTTTCCCCTGTTCGTTCAGTGTATTTGTTTGTTTTAAAGCTCTCGAATAAAGGGAGCAGTCATCGCATAATTTCGAGTTTTCTCCGCAAATATCACTGACTTGATCGCTATTACGGTCTCTTACAGGAAAATCATAATAATCTACAGAATTTATAGGCATTTCTGCTTCATAAAGTGTACGTGGTTCATTATTGAATCGTTGAAATTTAATATACTCATTCTCAACACAACACAGAGGTACACTTTGCTTTGCACAAATTGGCACATGTACGCAAAAGTCTTCAGCTGGACGAATATTCTGTGTAACTTGAGTACTTATATTTTCTCTAGCAGTTAAAGCAACGTAATGTTTTTTTGATTCATCCTCTTCGATATTAGCATTTCGCATAGTTGTGTGCGAAACTGCATATTGATTTTGATGGGAAAAACACTTTTCGTGTTGAGTTTGTGTCGTTATTGGGCTATTTTCTTCTTTCCTTTTCAGACATATAGGCACATGAATGCAGGATTCACAATATTTATTATCAGGTTTTGGTCGACAAGTACCCCGCTCTTCAGAACAAGGTGGATCATGATGACAAATACTCTGAATTATTTTATTAACCTTACAGATAGACGTTTGACATTCCTGAACATCTACGAGTGAAATATGATGTTGGCAACCTATTTCGCTGGTTACTTTGCTTTTGGAGCAAAATTTTCTAAACAGACTTCCAACTCTCTCATGTGTTGCTGAGTAAACTGGTACATCTGGTGTTCTATTTCTATATGTCGCTGGCAAATTAAGACAACCATTAATTAAAACACAAGGAGGGCTATGAATGCAGAGTATTTCACCGTTATACTTAGTTTCCACAGCTTTTTGGACAACGTTATGTGGTTGTTGACAAGGATGTACTGAACCAGGTGAGCAACTTGTACATCCAGAAATAGTTGCATTGTTAAGCCTTGGTGCATTGAGTGCGGAATGAGTCCCACATGCACAATATTGACCTATTCCGCTTACAATGGATGGTGGAGCATTTTGATAACTGGTTTGCTCATCTTGCATGTTCCTATTGCAGGCACAAGGTGAATGGTGTCCTGGTGGTGTTTCATTTACAGGTGGAGTTGGAGGCGCACTTTGGGCACCATTATCAGTGGGATTAGTTTGAACACCAACTTCTTGAGACTGGTTTGACTGGACTGGGGGGGGCTTTGCATTTCTGCAGCATCCTGTAGCTTTTTCGGGGACGTTTTGGTATGTAGCGCAGTCTTGCATGCAATAATCATCTTGAATTCTTTTTTGTTGGTATTTTTTCTGTACGTCTTGAAACACACTATTTAAATACTGCGCTGATAAATTATTACATACGATTTTTTTATTCGTTTGAGGAGATTTTTCTCTATACTGAACTAAATAGTTTGAACATGTTTGTGTTGGTTGTGTAAAGTGAAAAATATCGTTAATTTGTGAATTATCTTTTTCATATTTTGTTGTTTCTGTTATATCAGTTTTTGTTACAGCCTGTTTTGGTTTCCTGGCGAAGTCGATTTCGGACAAAGAAGATACATTATCACAGAATTCGTCTAATATGACATTATTGGAACGTTTTAGAGATTTTGTTCGACAAACTTCGATAGGAACTTGCATGGTTCCTTGTACGTAAAGAACTGGTTGGACCTGCTTTTTTTTCTTCTTTAACAGTCTTCGTTCACAACGAGCACAGTAAGGCTGTAAACTTTCTGTGTGTTCTGAGAAATTCTTTGAACCACTTGTCATTTTCGTATTACGTATAAACAATGTCGATATGCTCAACACTTTACTTTTAAATAAAGACCATTTTGAAGGTGATAAGTTTATATCTTTGTATTTTAAAGAAGCAGTTCGCTTTGGTTTAAGTTTCTTCTTTTTTTCGTTTTTTGACAATGGTACTTCCAACTTATTTTTCTTGTCCATAGAAAACGTTTTGCTTTTCTTCATATGTCTTCTATCATCTTGAAACTGATTATAATATACATCCGAGTATGTTTTGACTAAATCATTATTGTTGTAGTTTCTTTGTTCGATACTATCCTTGCAAGGTTTTTCCTGGTGAACGAAAAATGGGTTTGAAATTACGTCGTCTTCAAATTGAGAACTATCAGAGTGCTCTTCCCAAAACTGTTGGTTGTACGTTAACACTTTGTTCTTCGCTGTAATTGTTGCCACCATTTTTTTTTTGGTACATAACTATGGGATCAATTTAAAAATAATTCATTGTTTGGTTTTGTTAATTACAATAAATATTTTTAATTATTTAATTTTGGCACATACTGATCACTTTTAATTTTTTTTATGTCAATTCTGGCGTCTTGCTTGCTGTCTGTTTTCGTGCCTGCTCATAAAGTATATACGTCAAGCCTAAAAGAAAATCAACATTATATTCTATCAAAGAGGTGGAAGAATATTTTCACAAAGACGATTTCTTTTAGTTGCAGTGCAAGAAATAAGACATCTTCATTTACAAGTAGAACACATTCTGGTGAAGGTCGCGGAAAGCCGCTGGATGCAGGACCAATCTCCGGGCAGGCCTTTTACCAGCAGGAGACTTCTTTCAGATAACAGTTGGCTAATTTCAGCAACGACGTTACAAGTACTGTTGTAGGGTAGTACTTATAACATCCTTGGTATTAGGAAACACTACAGTTCGTTTTGTACTTTGAGCTTTTTTATTTAGTTTCACTTTGAAGGAATGATAACAGACTAGACTAGATCTGTTCCTGGAGTTATAATTTTAATATTATTACGAGTATTACAAGAATATTGTTCTTCAACAACCGAGTGTACTGGAATAAAGGATGTTAGAAGTACAACCGTTGAACCGTTGTACTTATAACATCCTTGAATAAAACTGACCAAAACTTAAGCGCGGTGCTATTAATAGAGCGAACCACAAAAAAGCCCCAAGTAAGCATTAGATCACCTATGATTATAAGGGTTGGACGCAGCACCCCATCGCATTAGGGCAACCCTTTCGGCCGATTCATTATTTCTAAACGAATACGTGCTCCGGCATTCACCTTGGGTTGCTTTTTTTATTATTCTATTCCTATTATTTTATAGTGTGACGCGTTGCTTGCACTTTTGTAGGTCGTATAAGAAGATTTGGTACTTTCTTGTACAGGTATTGGTAGCATAGGATATAGGTATATATGTATTTAACTTTGACATTTTTAGCCATAAACTTAATTGTACATGAAATGATTTTTTGCGTAGTCGTCGAGTCTAGTGTGGCTCTATATTTAAAATTGTTGGATTAGAATTTTGGACTTAATTCCTTAATTTGTTAAGGAAGTTTTCCTCTTTTTTTACATAACTTGGCTGAAATCCAATTCTCAAGACATTATTCACAATCACAACGCAATATTGGTGGCTAAATGAGTGCTAAAAGAAATATAATTTATCACAGAGATATGCAAAAGCCATTTCAGCATGCTGATATGATATGCTGACACATTAATGTTCATGACCAGTTATTATATTATATAGTTATTATATTTTATATATATATATTAGTTATTATATTTTATATAAACCTTTCCATCGGAAAAACATCTTTTTTAAATACTAGTAAGTCTCTGAGCTTCATAAGTAGATAGAAAACAAGCTTTCTCAAAGTCCTTGTAAGTAAAAACGTATTTTTCCAACAAAAAGAAATGTGAAGTTTTAACTTTTCTCTGTCGTCGTTAACAGCTCATATATGTCCCCACCGAGGGGCTCGAGCCTACCCTGATACCAGGGTGAATAGGCCTTAGTCGACCACGCTGGCCCAGTGCGGGTTGGTCAACTTCACACACAACCTTTGAATTTCTTCGCAGGTGTGTGCAGGTTTCCTCACGATGTTTTCCTTCACCGTAAGAGCGTCGAATAAACGTACATATGAATTCGAAAATCGAAAACACATTGGTACGTGCCGAGGTTTGAACCCGCGAACTTCGGAATGGAAGTCAACGGGCCTAGTCACTAGGCCACCGACGCTCTTCTCAACTTTTCTCTACTCTACTAATATTATAAAGAGGAAAGGTTTAATTGTTTCTTTGTTTGATTGTTTGTTTGCATTGAATAGGCTCTGAAAATACTAAACCGTTTTCAAAAATTCTTTCACTGTTAAGAAGCTACATGATCCCTGAGTAACATAGGCTATATTATTTTATTTATTTTTAAATAGGGATCCTTACTAGAACTCCTATAATGTAACCCAAGGTGTAAAAAAATACTTAAAATATTCCTAATAATTGAATGGGCTCCGAAATTACTTAACCAAAGATAGAATAGACAAAGAATAGAAGAAAGAATAAAAGCTCCCTTTACCAAAGGAAAATTCGTCATTCCCTCGGAAAAAAAAAACTGTTAACGCGGGCGGAGCCGCGGCGGAGGAGAGTTTTTAAATAAACTTGCAATAACATCTATATAACAAAGAAAAAACCATTAGAGTAATTAACACACATATACATAAAGGCACACTATTTTCCCTAACGGGGAAAACAGAATTTAGAAACCTGTCAATGAACCCAAAGTAATAGGTAAATGTTTTTGTAGAATTTTTAGAAGTTAAGATGCGGTACGCAATACGCATCTCAATTTAAAAAACACTGATTTTTATGTTCCATAGTGCATCTAATGGCAACAATACCACAAGACAGAATGTTAGTTAGTGGCAATAAATACATTGTCATTGTCAGCAAGTATCAAATCAGTTAAAGCGCAGTAAGAAGCTCTTAGCCCAATGCGAACGCTTCCAGCATGACGTATCACCTCTGCATATTAATTCGGTGTTTAATTTCTATAATAATAATACCGGTCCTTTGTTTCACAACGTTGCCCCGCTTTGAAAACGTTTAAAAAGAAAAAAAGCGTTTTGTTCGTTCAAAAACAAAGCGTCGAGGCGTTCTTCGGGATATCCGAAATTTGAATTTTGTAATCAGAAGAATTAAAGTTCTTTCAAATAAGAACGGGAATCATTTTAACGACTATTAGCAGTACTGTACGAGTTTTCATTATAGGGTTAATAATATGAAGATTATTTTTATGACGAATCGTAGTCAATCAAAACAATGTTCTTTTTACTTTATTTTACGATTCAAATGGATCCGAAGATTCCGAAATTACTTTAATCTCCAAGTCTTACTTTTTCGACTTAAGCTTAGGTCAATAAAATTCATATAAAAAAAATACTCTAATATAGGTGTAAATAGTATACTAAACAAATTTCTTCTTCTGGATGTCCCAAAAATATGATCATGTTGGGTCCTGGCGACCTGTAATACAGCCATACCTAGCTCTCTCCATCTTCATCTCTCATCGAGTCCGAAAATTGCAAAGGCATAGTAACCTCCTCCACGATGTTTTTCCGTATCAACGCGCTAGGCCTATGTTCGAGACTCCCTTGAGCCGCCCCTAGACTCGTTGGTACACAAGCCAGCACATGCGGTTGGACATTCGTACTACCTAAATTCACCCCTACCGCTACGGAATACGGATGCTCTCAAGGTCAACATGCCCAGCCGCATGTGCTGGCTACTGTACATGACTACTTTGGGCACAGAATACCAAATAGTAGTCCCTACTTTGGGGTAGAGCCATCCGCTCCCCCGCAAGTCTGATGAAGCTTGCTTCGTCGGACTTTTTCGAATCAAGCATAGGTCAATTAAAAACAAAAGGTCAGTAATCGTCTCAAATTAGGAACATACAAAAATAACCTACATGCATTTTGAAATTCGAATCAGAGTAAGCAATAAGAATACCTAAATAAAGAACATTACAGTTATTTTATTTTCAAAACCAAGATTTTACTTGCTCTTTCAAGCCTTTGCCGACAAGAAAATATCTTTGCCGCTTATTTGAACAACCGTACAGTACATTTTGCTATATATTGTACGTAATAAGCTGAAGCTGTAAGTTTGTATGATTCTACTTTGGTTACGTTATGACGCGACCGTTGCGGGGGCTAAGACAAAAAGTTCAATTGTATAAATCTGCTCCAGTTTTTTTTTATTATCCACATTTTTTTTGAGCACATATGCGTTGAACGGTACAAACTTGAGGCCACATGTCGTAACCCCATAAACAGTCAAAGAAGGCTATTTAATTTTAAAGCTAGTATAAATAGGTCGAATTGAACTTGTTTCACTATATCTATTGTATGGCAGACGACAGTTGATTTCGGAATGTTACTGAAATTATTGCTTTTTATAAATTTATTTCAAGACGCGTCAGCTGAAATAATTCTAATTCCCTTAGAAATATTTACTCTATATCATCACCATTTATTTCTATAGAAAGATATTCGACGCTAATAATAATTACTATAACTTGAAATAGCTGCATTTTTGTCTACTACTATTTTCACACCCCAAAAACCCTCATTCAATTGCGTGCAAACAGCTAAACGGATTATGACGAAATTAACATAGTAAGTTAGATCATCTTTTAACGCAGAAAAAAATATTTTCAAGGAAAATTCAAAAAAATTCAAAATTCAAAAACCTTTTATTCGAAGTAAGAGTTCACAATTTGGCTGTCTTCTTTGGAGAAGAACTCGCCGGAAGAAACTCCACAGGCGTTGCATCTTTTCAAAATATTTTTACTAAATTACAAATTATTAGAAAAGTCGAAAACCGCGGGCGTAGTCTAGATTTAAGTAAATAATCTAAGCGTAGCCACGAGCGTACAGTTAGTTTTTGTAAATATTTGTGTTAGTATTGGCATTAATCAAAGCATATTAATTTATTCATAGCCCATTAGTGAGACATGGAACCCTGATGAAGTTGTTCACATACGATAATATATTACTAGCATTAAACTAAACATGAACGTACCAATATTATTATTATTGGGTTGGCAATACTTCGGACTTTCTCGAGAGTAAAGCTTTATAATAATAATGCCTGAAAAATATTTTTTTTTACAAATAACAGGTTTTTGATTACTTTGATTTATTAGGTACTTTTTACTTAATAGGTTACACTAATTTACAGCGTATTTACCTTTTTTCTGTACCTACTAAGCGATAAAGCTAAAAATAAACAAAAAAATGTGGTTGATCCCAAGTATGGGTATGAAATTTTCATTTTTTCAAAATTTTCAATATTGTTTGCTCAGAGATTTTTTTATGAGAAATTTCAAAGTAGGGGAATGAGTCAAAATACAAAAGTGATCCAATTTTTTCATTATATTTATTACTTAACAGTATCTACTTTGTGCGAATATTCTCTATTTTAAAATCGTACGATTCGTTGGAGTAAAATATCTGCAAAATATTGCTTCTATTTAATTTATAGTTTGTACTACATATAATAAAAAATATTTTGACTTCTCCATATTATTATAAATCACTGTCCGATGAAAAGTACTATTTTGTATAGAAGACTCAAAATGTTTTCTTTTTTTGTTTGACCATTGACTTAGCATGTCCTTTCAGTATTTGCTAAGTCATCACTTATACCCTGTATGGCCTGTCTATACAAAAATGTATAAAACTTTAATAGTCATTCACGCAATTAATTCGAATTTACATAAGTAACATGTTTTTATGTCGTTTATCTTTTTAGTTTTTCGACCGCGTGATAATTTGTATGCTAATCAAATTTTTGTGATAAAACATTAGCACAGATTACATTTCCGTCGATACCAAACTGCCTACACGTTTTTAAAATACAGAATTAGTCGTTACTAGAGTATCGGAACGAAATAATAACAGTTAAATTAAACTTGTGGGAAAAATGTAGGTAATTTTCAATAATTAAGATAAAGGTATATTTCTTTTGATGTTTTTAGCGTAAGAGACATGGTCACTGTACTCCATTAGCCATTTTTTATTAAAAAGTTATCATGACAATTCATAAATATTAGTATTGTAAGTTGTACATTGTCAAATTTTGCTTTCAGTAATATACTGGTACAAAAAATCTCATCATCATCATCTTCTCAGCTGAAAGACGTCCACTGCTGGACAAAGGCCTCCCCCAAGGTTCTCCACAATGATCGGTCCGGCTTGGCCCGCATCCAGCGGCTTCCCGCGACCCTCACCAGATAGTCGGTCCACCTCGTGTGAGGCCTGCCCACACTACGTCTTACGGCCCGCGGTCACCATTCAAGAACCTTTCTGAACAAAAAATCTAATTTATTAATTTGAATTAATCATATTTTGATATTGGGAAAAATAATACTGACACTTAAAAAAATATATAGAATTTTCTTTTTTTCTATTATGAAATCCCGAAAAGAAATCCGACCAAATGTGAAACATAAGCGCCTTATACATTATTAATACATAGACACTTGTATTTTGTATTCCAAAGATTAACATTTGAATACAAATGTTTTAGAAATTGGATACTCATATCTTATGTGGTTCTGCTACACTACAATCGGTGACAGAAGATAATGTTTATTATAGCCATCTAATAAATAATTCAAATTCTTGTCAAGTAGGCCAAATGTGTAACATTGACATTTTATGGAAATCTAAAAACCGACTTGACTAAGAAATTTCTATTCTATCATACACTAATATTATAAAGAGGAAAGAATTGTATATTTGTGTATGTGTTTGTAATGAATAAACTCAAAAACTACGAATCTGATATAAAAAAAATTTTCTCCATTTTACCGAGGGAAAATGCCTTATTTCCACGGAAAAAACTGTTAACACGGGCGGAGCCGCGGCGGAAAGCTAGTTGAATACAAAGAATAGGTTTATCTACAAAGTGAATATCTATGATTAGGTACTTAAGTACATTAGCGACTGGACATGTTGCCTTTGACAGCACCGTTATTCCGTAGTGGTAGGGGTGAATTTCGTAGTGCAAATGTCCAACCGCATGAGCTGGCAGCTGGCTTCTGTACATTAGGTTTGATAGTTGGATATTTATACGTAACTTAATTATACGTTAAAATTGAATCTTAAATGGAGATGTACAAATTATAGATGTAAAATGCAATTTTCTTTATGAATATTCGCACCATAAACGAAAAGCGACAATCAAATAACCATTTCCTTTTTTGTAGGGATACCGTTGTTCCAAGCACTCACTAACAAAACCCATTTTTTTCTGGAAACAATTAATATCGACAAATCGATAATTAATATTGAACAAAAAGACGAACGAACCATATAGAGCTTATAGAGATTTTTTTTGTATTCGACATAAAAAAATATCCAGCACAAAACCAAAATAAGAATCGTAAAAGTAAGTGCTTATAATAAAAAAAATAATCAATTTGAATTTGAATTTCGAAAGCGCACGTCAATCCGCGAATTTGATTTGATTGGACGCATTCCCGCGGGATGCGCGTACGATCCCCGAAACAGGGGAAATTGGGGAAAATAAAACTTTTATTGCCACACGTGTTATTGGCTGGTATAAGTTGATCCCTCTCTCCCTCCGCTCTGCATATATTTTTGTAGGAGTAGAACTATAATCGCGGGTCATTTTATGTTGGATAGGGTAGTTTGGGGTAACCAATCATGAGTTGATGTTTCGATTGATTGGCAAAGGGCGATTTGGCGAGCCCTTCTGTGGGGGCGCGTTGCGTGTATGTGCCATTATGGGTGGGACTTACCTACCTCTATTATCTGTTTAGGTATTTTTCACATATCGCAGAAAAAAATGCACTCATATGGATTGAAGGGATGTGAGAATTTTGTAAGAGTTTTAGAGAAAGGATGAGATAAATCAGTAAAAAAAGAAGATATATTTATAATGAGATATTTTTTTATTCGTAAAAATTCAAATATTTATTTGTTGATACAAAAAATTTCCTAAGTAATCTTAAAGATTAAGTAGAATGAGCACTATTGTTATTTATGATTATTACTAGAGCAAATAAAATATTAAGTAGGTATATAGAGATTGTAGAAAAAAACCACCCCGCGGGGGACGACTCCGTGGGGGACAACAGGAATAACCGGTTATAAGTACCTACCATAAAAGTTAAATGAATGGACGAAATACTTATTCTATAATAAAGAAAAAAAATTTTTGAAGACAAGCACTAAGAGAAATATAATATAAAAAAATCTAAGGAAATAAACTCACGAGTTTAAAAAACGTTCATTTACAGTTATGTTTTACATAATCTACGAATTAATTATGCAAAACTACGGTAGGTTATAATTAGTAATTAAGTTAAACTTGTATCAAATATAGCAATATCTACTTCGAGATTACGCAAGTTTAAGTAACGAAGTAGCAATCGAACTGCATCAACATAGGTAAATTAATAACCGTAATAATTTTACGAATACCGGTGTCGAAACTCTATACAAGATGAATACGGTCGTTTGATTGTAAAATAATTGTAACATGAAATTTATATTCGACAGTAATTATATTAGGCAACGGTAGTGACGGTAGCCTGATACGCAGGCCATTCTCCAATCAATCATTGCTTACCATTCATAGTTAAATTCTTAACGACCACCTATAAGAATACCATTCCAAAAATTATTCTTACTTTATCTCAAAGGTATAGGGTAGATATTAGCGCTGTTTCTAATTTGACAGTTGAAAAGCAAGATGGCGGCGGATAGTCAACAAATCCGCGCGCCTACGCGTCTAAAGGCGATTTCACACGGTCCACCGTTAGAAAACAAATAAAATGTCGTTAGCTTAGCGCCTTTCACTGCGCATCAAGTGTCCCACTAATTCCCACGTAGTAGGTACGTGTTATTTAATCGAGGGCTTATATTTTAAATATACCTATAGATTTTCTTCAGACAGAGGGAATGGTATCTAATCATGATTATTATATAACTTTTTTTTTAAATCACAACGTAATAGATTAAAGAACAAGTTTTCATCCCTCGAATATTTATAAAACATAAGTAAATTTTTAAACCAAGTCGTGCTTTCAAGAGAATGTTATATTTTTTAACCGACTTCAAAAAAGGAGGAGGTTCTCAATTCGACGCGTATGTTTTTTTTTTTTTTTTTTTTGTGTGTTTGTTATAAGATATCTCCGCCAATTGTGAACCGATTTTCAAAATTCTTTTTTTAATCGACCAGGTTTACTTGCAGGGTGGTCCCATAAAAATTTCGCTAAGATCGGATGATTAAATTTGAAGATATGAGGAAATCACTCCTCAATTGACGATGCCGTTAACCCGATCGGTAAATTATTTTGGCAATATCTCGGCTTCTTATCAATCGATTTCAATATTTTTTTGTTTTATAGATAGAAGATGTACTCAAAATGGTTTCATATAAAGGATTATATCTGATGGCGGAGTAGAAGACTAAAACCATGAAGGAAGAAAAACTTTTACGCGCCCGCCCATATGGAGTATAATGCCTATTTTGTATTGAAACCAATGCGGTCGCTCAGAGGGGTGGGAGGGTAGGGGGAAGCGGGAGACGGGGTTTGTCTTTTTACTCTCTCACACATCTTTGAATACGGTACGTTAGAAAAAGATAGAGACATTCATGTTATGACATGCCCAACTAAAAACAAAATATCAATAAAGTACGACATTTATTTGTCTTTATTTGGCATGTAAAAAACAAGAAACTTAATGGTTACTGAATTTGAAAATAGTGATGTGATGTGGTTTGAAGCGTAACGTATATTTATCGATTATTTTCGTACATTTTATTACATGTCTACTGGACTTATTTATCGAACTTCTCATATACAATGGTGATCAACTTGCAACTTGCAATAATATTGGGAATTGCTTACTTCTTTGGGCATTTAGTATTTTGTCTTTTTGCTTTTCCGTACATATATTAGGTATATCTTTTATTTCCTAGAGAGCAGCGAACTACCTAGAGAGGCATGAGGACAGACAAATAAAAATACATTCAAAACCGTGCCAGTAATGTAGAGTTCTTTTTTTTTTTCATAATTTGGTGGGAAACCTGAAAGCTTCTACCATTCGATACAAAAGTTAGAGTGTAACATAATAAAATCAAGTGTGTTATTTAGCTTTTTTTAACTTTAGTATTATTTATTGTGTATATTTGTATTGCATTGTTTATTTAATTCGTTATTATTTATAGCCGCTTAAATAAGCATCAACCAAACTCTTCTGGTGGGTGTCTTAATGTGAGAATGGACAACTAACGACAACCCGCCTTCTAACCGTAAAGATTTTTCCAAAAGCCTCCTGAAGGAACCTTAGTTCAGCAGCAGGACTGTTTCAGGCTGTTTGTTTCCATCACTGCTTGGCAATTGAAATGGGGTTCACAGTGGTTGTAGGTTACGCGCCGGGAACTATACATTCGTCTATTTTATTTAAATATAAGCAAGCAAGCAAACGCGCAGTGGACGGATGGATGGATGTTAGGTTGTTTATTATCACATCCCACAACCCTTACGCTAGCGAGGCGCAATTGTTTTTGGTAAGTCGCCGGGAACCACAAGGCGGCGTCCTTCATACCTTATTACCGGGGTAGTCAATAGCAACAACTGCGATCCCTGATCCGTCATCTAAGCAGTATACTATCAGAAGTGTTGCTTAATACCCACGTAAATTTTTTTCTTCCTTCATGATTAAAACGAAAACTCTTCAATAAACAACAGCACACTCATTGCGTTGCTTTTGTTATAATTGAAATAACAAGAAATATGCGGTTTTGGTTCATATATTCTGTAAACTAGTCATAGATTAAAGATTTGAAAACCCCAAGTGAAGATAACAACTTAAGAATTTTTCCGTGGACTAAACGGGCGAGCGTCGTCAGTATCGTAGTGGTCTGGTCAGTTGTTCGCCATTCGGAAAACTTAGGTTAAAGTCCAATCAAGTATAGCAATGATTTAGAATTTAAAAATCAAACGTAATACTGTCAAGGAAACATAGTGAGAAAATCTGCATTTAATTATGTACTAAACAAAACAAATTAAAGTTTTGTGAGTACCTAACTTGTCATGGTAAATTTCCACTAAAAAGGGTAAAATAAAAAGATAATTAAAAAAATATATAAAACCGCCTTCAAGGTCCTAACCTACACTAAAAAGTTACAAATAAAATATAAATCTAGCTGAAAGCATAGCAATTTAATATGGCTATTAATATTCCTTATTTACATAAATTGTAACATCATATAAACATGTGTAGAAATTGTTATACACTTTATCTTGGAGTCGGTGCCAGCTAATCACCATCATTTCGACCAAAAGACTTCTACTGCTAGCAGTCATCTAAAGTGGGCTCAGTACCTAGTACTCTGACCGCGTTCTTTAAATTTTTTATATTCAACGATCTGAACTTTGTTCCGATTAAATAGCTAGCCTAAACTGGCACCGACTCCAAGGTGAAGAGTATAACAATTTCTACACATGTTTATATGATGTTACAATTTATGTAAATAAGGAATATTAATAGCCATATTAAATTGCTATGCTTTCAGCTAGATTTATATTTTATTTGTAACTTTTTAGTGTAGGTTAGGACCTTGAAGGCGGTTTTATATATTTTTTTAATTATCTTTTTTTATTACGTCATGATGATGCCACACTTTACCTTGCTAATTTTATCTGCGACTTTAGAAAAGTGTGAAAGAGAACAGATAGAGAGTTGCTCTATTTTAAGGTTTGCCTGAATATTCTGATACTAGGATTAATGAGGTCTATCAGTGTCCTTAGGAACCTCAAGAAAAGATTAAGTGTAAAAGCAAAACGCACTAACTGACAAATCGACAAACATCTACATTTTCGCATTTATTGAAGAATTGCGTCCAACCGATGTTACAAGATATCATTTTATTGCTCTAAACTATTAAAGTCGAAGATAACTTACGTAAGTTTAAATATTTAATCTTGTATCGTAAACTTGCTGCAATTCCTACAATAATGTTATTTAAACGCAGAAAATATTATAAACCCAGTTGCATGAAGCTGTTGTCCTTCGCTGTAGATCCAAAGCAGGTTATAAAATTGGGTATGCTTAACTTTTTAGGTACAAAAATGCTTTTATCTGAACGTTTAGCTCACTATAAGTTAAAAATTTTGTTATTTTATTTCATACACGTTAATTAATTCTGTATTCACAATTGACTAGTCCGCTCTGAAAGTAAGTATGTATTATCATGGCCAATCAGCAAAATTCAAAATCAAAATTATTTAATTAATTATAAGCTCTCTCAGAACACTTAATGACGTCATTTCAGTAGTTAAAAAGACCGGCTCTCGTCTGAAATGTATGTACGAGTCTAAGTAATAAAAAAGAGATCAATCAATCTAAAAGAGGCGATGCGACATCAGTTTGAACATAAATATGAGCAAAAAAGTCAGATTCTAACATAAATACTACACTATCTAATCTATATTCTGACAAATGAGTGGCATTCAAACATCGGAGTATTCATATTATTGCTTATGTAACCATTTGGAGGTCAAATCAATTTAATCTAAAATGCTGATATAAAAATTTGTTTTTTGTTTTATAACCCGAAATTTAGCCATTTTTGCTATTTGATTTATGTAGATAAATTAAAAACATTGAACATACCCTTGGCCCCTTCTACCTATGTCTAATCTCCACTTTATTGATCACAAATTCACATCAACATTATCACAATGTAACTCCTTAACAGTCACGGAATAAATCTTGTATGGAAAACCGATGCGTAGTTCAGATTTGCATTCCGCTGAATGTATTTGAAATAATTTGAATATAGAATGCTGTGCATTAACATAAACTCGAGTTTGGAGTAATCAATCGCTTCTGAAATTTTAAAATCAATGTCCATTGTGGCAGATCCCCTAAAATACGTCCGGTTCCCACGGGGACTGCCGAGGCGTATGCAAAATAACCGATTGTGAATCCAATGTGAACGTGCCCGGAAGCTAAGATATTTAAATTTGGAACACAATATTTCTTTTTCGCAAATTATAATTTGAATGTTTCTTTTTCTGATTCAAATAAGGCATTGGAACGGGTAACGTTTTTTTTTTTGCTATCTTTGATTTTCTTATGTACCTAAAGAAGCCAGCACATACAGTTGGACATTCGCACTACGAAATTCACCGCTACTGCTACGGAATACGGGCGCTGTGAAGGTCAATATGTCCAGCCGCATGAGCTAGCCTCTAGCACAGAATACCAAATAGTAGTCCCTAGCCTGTACTTTTGCTTAAAACCGGCAAACGTACGTCATAATTTCTTGAGAATGGCGGGATTGTAAATTATATTATTCAGTGATGTAGGTTGCGTAGAAAAAGTAGTTTTATGGAGATTCATGGGAGGCCTTTGTCCAGTACTTCCTTCGACTGAGATAGACCATTAACATCATAATCATAATTTCAGCCTGTAAATGTCGGCATGCTTGGCAAAAGTCCCCTTAATCAAGACTGGTGAAGCTTGATTGATCATACCTTTTCGAGACAAGCCTAGGTCGATTAAAAAAATGAAGTCCTCTCAAAGATTTCCACTACAATCGTCCCGCGGAACTCACCAGATCGTTGTTCCATCTTTTGAATATATGAATGTATGTATAGCCTAAAAATGACGTGCAAAGAATATGACGTGCCTCTAAATAATTGACTATCTGAGAAATTGACCAAGCTCGCCTAAAGGATTTTTTATAACTGTTTTAGTTACAATGACGCAATGAAATCATTTGTACCTAGATCTAACTAACTATACCAGACTATATAATTAATGTAATTTGTTTTTTTTTGTCCAATTTTGCTAATTGTTTCTGTGTTGTACTTGTGATGTCCTGCAAATAAAGATTAATCTATTCTATTATATGCTAAAAGCTTATTATTGTAAAGTATTCAAAGTGATAATTTCTTGGGTTACATTGAAAACCTGACAGCTATAATATTAAATCAATAAATTATATATTTTATTAACGTGAAGTCCATTTACAAATTATAGTTTTATTTTCAATAAATTCGTCTGAGCAATAAATTTCGTTTAAATATTAAAATTCTAGTTCTACTTTCTAAGTTTAGTCAACAGTTATTTTAAACAACAACATAATTTAAAACTAAACGCACAGTAAATTTCAAGTAATGGGAATATTAACAGAACTGGTTTGGTCAAGAACGAGTTTGGATTAAGGCGCAGCTGTTAAAAAAATCGTAATAGATTTTGAGTTATCACTTTTTACTTAGAAAGAGATATTAAAATTCTGACCAAAAATAGGTAAATTATAAAGTTAACTTTCAAAGTCGAAAAATAAAGATGTTGCGACTTGCGGCTAAGCTTATATTAATTTAAGCACTTGGACAATAACATAATTATTTCAGCTTAAAACGTACAAGAAGTCAAACTTTGATGAGCAGATGACGTTCTGTTATGAAAATAAAAATAAGATAAAGCAGATGTTTGTGTGAGACTTTCGGGCTTGGTACACATTATTTTGTATATTTATAAGGTGAACAAAATAGAGAAAGTAATAATTCGAAATTCAAACACATACCTACATATTAAGGTGCTTTCAAAAGATTATTTTTAGCTCTCTTATTAAATATCTATCATGCACACAGTCAATTTTCAAAATATGGGTACCTACCTACTACTACTGGCCTACGTAGTATAATGAATGACGGGTACATTAATTTTACTACTCGTAAGACGAACAAATATGTAATGAAATTACTTAGATTCCTTATCTATAGGTACTCATGTCAACTAAAAGTAAAATCTGCTTCTCTCCGATCTGATGATTATTTTTTTATTCGAATTTGGTCTGTTTTATGATTCAACAAAATAACTTCTGTCATTTGAAGATATTTGTTGAATCATAAAACAGACCATTTTCGATAAAACTACAAAAGAACAACCTAGAACAAAATCAGGAAAGAGCTTATATTTATTTATGTATGTATAGGCAAGCATTTATAAGTTTATGGAATAAAATTGGTTCATCTGTTTGAAAGCTAAAATGAAGATGGTCAAGCATATTCAAAACAGCCCTCTGTTTCCATCGGAAGTTAAAAAACATGAAATTCCCTACTTGATTTCGAAACCCTTTTAATCGAGAGATTTTTTATCGATGACATTTAATCTAATATAGTTTTTACCGATTGCTTGTTTCTCCAACTTTATAACCTGACATTTTACAAAGCATTAATGAATGGTTTTCAAAAGAGAAAAAATAGTTTTAAAGAATTACGAGTAGGTAATACAGCAACCGCCCCGAAAGGTAAAAACAAATTGTTAAATTTAACGACAAATGACCGCAGCGCTACGGAACAAAAAGTAGAAATTCCCTTTTGTGTTGTAATTGTATCATTCCGCCATCTTTAATACCGATGCAGATGTTCCGAAACTCGATTATAGCTGACGGTACTTATAAAATGCAAATTTCGATAAATTTAATAAGCATTCAAAAAGTTAAGCAACCAAACAATAAAACGCAAATAACTGAAACTACAAAAAAGAGCAGATGTTTTTAAAACAAAAATGCATAGTGATTTTTTTTTGGTTATTTCATTGTGATGACATTTTTTTAATTATTAGAAAAAACTGGACCCTTTCTCTGAAGGTTTTTTTCTTATAGGAATAGAGTGTGCTCAAAAAAAAGGTTAGGGGTAGAATTAACACAAGCGTATGCAAATATGTCGAGAGAATCCGTGCACGAAATATTGTATGTCAAGCAGGGGTTACTGGTTCAATCTGGATCGTGTTGGTGTTTTTTTGGTCTCCAGTAAAATATTTTAACTGAATTCAATGGTAGGAACACTAAAACTCAATTGTTTTTTTTTTATTTTAATCTTTCTTATGTCAAAAACAAAACGTACCTACCTAATCTATTTTATCCTCATTGCTTGTAACTGTAGAAACCTTAATAAAGAAATTAATTTTGAACATGTAGGTAAAGATATGAAAATCTATTTTCAAAAGATATGTTTTTTTTGTTAATTCTTTATCCTAGTATTCCATATTCAAAATTGTTTTAAAGCTATTCTAATATAATATTACTGTTTTACTTATTCACTTTTTTGTTTAGTAAGCGACAAAGGCGCGTATATTTTTTTTCATGAACATCATCATAGGCGAGAAACAATTTTCATGGAACAAAAAAAATAATTCCAATGATCTACCGTTAGTCGTTTCTATGACTAGTTTATCATTAGTCATAGTCGTATCGTAGTCATGAAATAACATGTTTTTTCCTAGTTGCGGTTTTAGATATTCCTCTGAATTGAATTAATTGGTTGAAACTAATTACTTTTCCGTGTTCTCGAATATTTTAAGCTTTGTTCATTCGTATTATGAGTCATTGTTGAAAATCATTAGCTATAGATGGATTAAATTACAGAAGAAAAGGTAATGACGTTACCTATTATATTTCAGTGTTATCCAGTTACCCGTGCATAATATAATAAAATGCATAATTGCATAAAGCTAGTTCAAGAAAAAAAAAAAAATATTTTTAGAAAAAGTTTTTTCAACTTCGAAGGAAAATTATTATTTTCCGATTGGCTGACAGTTTCAGTATAAACTATAGGTAAATGATTAATTATACACAACAACAGTAGTGTTATGAAATTGAATCAAACCATAATATTTTCTTAAACCTACAAGATCTTAAAAATCTAACTATGTAAGTATTATTTTTAAAACAAGAATAAAGGCGAGAACACACGTGCGTAACCCGCATGACTTTCGTTGCGTAAAAACTTTAACCCAACAGTTAGTACAAAATGATTTGCATAAATGAATAGGCCGGTAGGGGGCGCTCAGAACAATTAAACCATTGTTCTTGCGAACGCTTTAAAAGTGTAAAACAAAAGAAGCCAGTGTGCACTCCGCTCTAGAACCCCATGCGGGAGCTTTTGACGGAATATGAAAGGATTGATTACTTAAAATTTTGGTTGACACTGGCACAAAGTAAACTAGTGCCAGAAAAAAATTGGTCGTGTTCGATATTCAAAATTTTTATGCCTGTACTTTGGTTAGCCGAGTGGTTTCCGGCTGAATCCAAAATGAATCACTTTAACCTTACTCTGTACATAAATGTTCAGAAAATGTCGTTTCTTGTACTAATTTAACCGAAAGTAAATTATTTATTTAAAAAAAAAGAGAATAACACGATGGTATTTGTACAGCAGCGGCGTGACGTCACAACGATGGCTCCATAGGCTTCAAGCCGTTTTTGATATTTAATAAAAGAAGCTGATTTGACCAAAAAGGATGTTATAAGTACTTACTAGGTAGGTACTTATATAACATTCGTGGATTTGACCATGAAGGAAAAAAAATTACGCGCCTGGTCGCGTAAAATTTTTTCTTCCTTCATGGAATTTGACCATGATTTGACTAACCAGTCGTCTTGTCATTCATTATATTTTTTTTCTTTTTCATAGCACTAGCTTTTAGCTTTGTGCCAGTGTTACAGAATACCAAATAGTCCAGTGTCAATTATATTCTTATTGAACCAAAACCCATACCTTTCTGAGTGAATCAGTTAGTGATATTATATGACTCAGAGAATGGGCAACAACGATCACAATATGTGTTACCTTTGCCAACGGCAACTGCGATCCCCTACCCTGTCAAATAATATGACGTTCAAGTGGACTAGGTACCTACTATTCGGTATTCTGTACACAGGCTTTCTTTAAGCGTAGTAAGTACCTACGCTAAATGATTCTAACTGGAACAAATAAATTTATAGATAGAAAGATTAGATATTCTTATAAGTTTTATTTTAATATAAAATTCTCTTTTTTTTGCCAGCTTTGGGGCTGCGCAGGTACATTCTACTTCGGCACATTGCCTTCTTTAAAAATTCTTCTTATGTAATCTTTGCCTTATAAAATAAAACAAAAAAAAAGTCTCTTCAAAAGTCTTTTTAAAACGTTGAACAGCAAAAAAAATGCAAAAAAGCACTGTTTCCGCCCGGGATCGAACCGGGGACCTTGTGCGTGTGAAGCACACGTGATAACCGCTACACTACGGAAACTTGAAGACTGGCTGTGAAATTAGAGTACACATTCAATGTTCAATTACGACATCATTCTAGGCCAATATTGTATGTTATTATTCTAAAGTAGGTACCTACCTAGCTAGCAGCTAGTATCTTATAACCACGAAGTTTTGGTAAACTAGCTAGAACCCAAGGATTTTAGGTAAAGTCCCTGAAAATGTATGGAACAGCTGATACAGGGTGAGTCTTATAACCACAGTTATTCATAATCAACCACCATAGGTTCTTTAACCACTTTATCACGTTGTAATTATACTAATATTATAAAGAGGAAAGATTTGGAAGTATTTTTGTGTGTGTGTATGTTTGTAATGAATAAACTCAAAAACTACTGAACCGATTTCAAAAATACTTTCACCGTTAGAAAGCTAGATTCACCTTGAGTAACATAGGCTACCTTTTACCGCGAGAAAAGGCCTCTTTCCCACGGGAAAAGCTGTTACCGCGGGCGGAGCCGCGGCGGAGAGCTAGTCAAAAACATTTGGGTACAAGGCAAATTATGCTCGTAACAAAAAAGTTTATCCCTGGCAGGTTTCGACCCCCGATACTGCGCCTGCGCTTCGAAGACAGAAACGTGAATACGAAGCGGTCAAAGAATAGAAGCCATTCATTTTATTTTAAACTAGCTTACCGCTCGGCCCCGCCCACGTTAACAGTTTTTCCAGTGGGAAATAAGCATTTTCCCGCGGTAAAAGGTAGCCTATGTTACTCAGGGTGAATGTAGCTTTCTAATGGTGAAATAATTTTTGAAAACGGTTCAGTAGTTTTTGAGTTTATTCATTACAAACACACAAAAATACAAACCTTTCCTCTTTATAATATTAGTATGATAATATTTTTACCGCTTTGACTGTTTTCGGTGATATCTTGTGGGTTTATCTTTATAGTCTAAGAGATAGTAATATTTTATCAACACCGTCTAACTGTTGAGGTCTCTATTAGTATATGGTCATTTGGCCTCCTCATTATCTGTGAATTATTAATATTAGCGATGATCTTTTGACCCCCCTAAAACCAAACCATTCGTCACACTAGTATCTAGTATTAATGCAATGATGATGTTACTAATGTTAGAACTTGTATAAATTATTCAGACCATGGTCTAACAAGATATTAATAAATATATTTTTCTAAGTCACATGACACTGAAAAATGCTTCGTTATATCAGCGATAGGCAAAGAGCAAAATGATTATAACTAATGTAAGTGCAAACAGGATAGCCAGATAACTAATTATAATTATGTTTTGATGTAGACTTGTTCCACAAACTTAATAGAATCACAGAATATTTATAGGTAATAGGAGAATACCTCTCACAGTAAAATAATTACACCGTGGAATTTAACTGGTTGTTTATCCACACTTACTCGTAGGTATTAAACTGAACAACCTTAGAGTATAAATAGAAAAAAATCTTAAGTGAACAACATTCCGGAACATAGATTGACATCTCAAAATCAAAATTTAACTTGTCATAAAGTGGCCTTTCACGTGAGCATTTTCTTGTGTGACGTGAAGAATGCCCTTCAGGTAGTGAATACCCTTCAGGTAATAACGCCCGTACCCGCCGGCGGGGGCGCGGCCAGAACCAATATCAAAATTGAAAATCAGAGACGGAGCCCCTCAGGCGTCGTCTCCTTCACGATATTTTTCAATATCAACGCGCTAGGCCGTGGCCGAGGCTCCCTCGAGCCGCCCCTAGACGCGTTGGTATATGACTTTTTTTGGGGTAGAGTCTTCCACTCCCCCGCCAGTCCGGTGAAGCTTGATTTGTCGTGCCTTTTCGACACAAGCATATCAATTAAAAAAGAAAAAAAAAAAGAAAAATATTATTTTGTAATTTCAATCTATGTAGTAGGAAAAGTTGTTCAGTTTCATGAGTACTACCACTATGTTGCATATAAACAACCAGTTAAATTTCACGATGTACATACGGTCGCCCCGCTGCAACAGCCTATAAAAACTACTCTGTGCTTAGTCACAAAATAAATAATAGTACTATGCGTGCCAAATAAGAATAGGACTGTCAAGACGCCATTTTGACAGTCCCTCCTTTTCTAATTTGCCAAAATATGAAAAGGAGGGACAGTCAAAATGGCGTCTTGACAGTCCTATTCTTATTTGGCACGCATAGTACAATGCGCGCAGCCAAAGATGAGATCTGTCAGATGCTAAAGAGGGGACTTTGCGCTGGTAGATACAGTCGCGCGTGCTCAAAATAGTTAAACTAAAATATGAGATCGGATTAATAAGATATTTATTGAATTTCAAAATCGCTTTTATCGCTGTATCTACTGCGCAGATATAACCGTGGGTACAACCACGTGATCCGTCAAGTCTCATCTTTGGTTGCGCGCATTGTACTAGGTAAGTAGCTTAGTTTAATCAATTCTGAGCCAGAAAGTACAAAAGAATTTTTCGTGACGTGCAGTAAATGTCAATAATTTTACTGGTCGTGTGGGCCGTTGCCCGATCGGCGTATTATGCAAGTGATACACGCGCACGCACTGTTTATATGTGAGGACGTGGGTGGAATGTGATTTCTGGAGGTGTTATGTAACGCTTGTGTACCTAATTTACAAGCTAAAAGCGAACTATTGTGGAATATGAATAAATAAGTAGAATAATGTACCTAATATAATATAATATACAGGTTGGGATTTATTAGGAGTTCAAATAACTAGCAGAGAAAAGATAAGTCTGGCGAATACTTGAATTTAGTGAAATATTAATTACACATAAGAAACTAAATTATTTTCTGTCAGTAGGTACCCTTTCACGCAAAAGTTTCTAAATGGATTTTATTTAATGAAACCTTACAATAATTATAGCTTGTACATCCGAACAACACATAGGCTACCTTTTACCTCGGAAAAATACCTCATTCCCACGGGAAAAACTGCTAACGCGGGCGGAAAGCTAGTACAATATAATACAATGCAAATACTTGATTGCAAGCAAACAATATTTATTACATATACAGGTAATCCCAAGTATTTTCTATTAATTTACCTCCTTGTGGTTTTTGTTTGTGTTTTCCTTCAGGAATGAGGTATTTTCTGACAGAAAAAGAAATCTTTGTAATTATTAAGACTTACTATCCATCCCTGTGCAAAAATTGCGACTACCGTTGCTCCGTTTCGACGTGAAAAAAGGGGAAAATAAGCTAACACCTACCTCACACACTTTCGCATTGATATTATTTCTTATATTTGACATGAGATATACCGTCATTAGTTAGTCTACTTGTTTCGTTTTTACGTAAACAACCTACAAAAGCGAAGTTTCAAAAATTTTACAGCCTTCATCGGTTCCAAAACATAACATTCCAACATACTTCATGTCACCTCATTAGAGGGGATAGCAACCAGATTATGCTGACCCCCCTCCCTCTTTGTTTCAAACCGAAATTTGGTCCAAGAAACGCACAGAAGTGTCAGCATAATTTGGCCGGTAAAACACTTTCTAATGAAGATTCATGAAGTAGTAAAAAATGTCGCTTAATTTTTATTTTAACGTATAAATTCGGGTGCTTTACGACCTGTTGAGGATGAAAGCATTTTAACTACAATTTAATTGTGAAAGTGATGAATTTCAACAGATGGTGTCTATTTGGGATCATTTCTGTACCCAAGGACGTCGGTAGCCATAACTTTGGGGATAGGGTACCTACTGTCAAAAGGGAGATTGCATATCTCGTCAGAATGCTTGGGCATTTTACTAATGCTTGTCATTTTGCAATATGCTGGCTGAAGGTTGGCTGACAAGGTATATTTAAATTTTAAAACATATTTTAGTGACCCACAAGAAAACAATAGAGAAACAAAATAATTCTCGAATATTTTCGATATCAAAAAACATAAAGATAATGTCTATAATACGTCCGTCCACAATGAAAGGAGACTTACAATTTGAACAACTTTTTAAAGAAATACTTTGCCTTTTTAGCACCTGGGCCGATAATTTTGAAATCGTTACTGAACGAACAATTGACATAAAAATAAAAGGTCGAAGCCGTTTTTGGAGCGAACGTGTCCCACACTTATTTGGACAATGCTACAAATTCTACCAAATTGGACCGGTGCACGAAGAAAACATTATTATTCAGAGCGAGTTACGGAATTGGTATCGAAGGCGTGGCTCTTTTTGCACTTTTGGGTATCAATATTTACCTACAGCATGCAGAACTTCCAAAGGAGATATAACCTACGCGTACCTACCACGTAACAATACGCGTCCCCAGAAGTCACCTGTCCGAGTTCCTGAAAGCTGATTTCTAGCCACTGGGGGTTGTATTTCGACGCTTTCGACCTCCAATGAAATCGTCGTCATAGTGTCGAATAGATTTATTGTTTTATTTTTTTATGTATTTGTAGGTTGGTATATAAGTTATGGGTCTCGTTGCCTTAAATAAATAAATAATAATTATTATTATTATTATAACTAGGGTGTACATAAGTGACGACTTATCAAAAATTTAAAGGACATGCTTAGGATGCAATGCAATCTGATCAACTTACGCAAAGAAACTTTCTTTCATTGGGGGAGGCCTTTGCCCAGCAGTGGACGTCTGCTGGCTGAATTGATGATGATGATGACTCAAAGAAACATTACTCTAGCGAAAAAATAAAATGTCCGATTAGAATTGTAATTTTGAGAGTGCCAAATTGTCTTATCGTTTTCGACAAATATTTCTTTGGCAAGGTATATAAAATCATCACGTAAGTTAAGGACATCTGTACGTACACTATCAAGTTATTCTATGGTATCGATTCTGAGAATAAACGGTCGAGTTCTACTTGAAGTTCGAATGCAGTTTTGAGCGGAATTCGAAAATTGAGATGTCCCTGACGCGGGGTTATTCGGGTAATTTCGGGTCAGCTCGGCACTACAGGCAACCGCTCCCAGCAGTCACATTTTATATGCTGCATGTCTTTATTGGATAGGTTTATTCTGCAGTACCTATTGGAAATGAACAAAAGTTACCATCAAAAAACATGAAATGTCAAACATGAACTTTACACCGTGAATTTTACTGGTTGTTTATCCGCAACTTTCGCAAGTAGTACTCATAAAACTGAACAACTTTTCCCAAGGAACATGGATTGAATACACAGAATTGAAATTCTTCTTGGCATACAAAGTGACCAGTCACGTGTCTGAAGTTTAGATATAAAAAAGTTGAAAATTATTTTTGAGATTTCAACCTATGTTCCTTAGGGAAAGTTGTTCAGTTTCATGAGTACTACTACCATTATGTTGCAAATAAACAACCAGTTAAATTTCACAGTATATGTTCAGTTGAAAAAAAGTTAATAACACGTTAAACGCTTGTCTAAAAAGACTGATATGAAATATCTCTAAATAGATTTTTTAAACGTGCATGCATTCTTTAGCTACAGAAGCCAGCACATGCGGACATTTACACTACCAAATTCACCCCTACCGCTACGGAATACGGGCGCTCTCAAAGTCAACAAGCCCAGCCGCATGTGCTGGCTACTGTACAATGTCAAACTTATTTTTGGAACTACGGCAAATATTTTGACCTTAACTTTGATCTATATTATAGAATAGCCCGCATGTCCGTACAGCGAGCATGCACGAGTCATGTGCAATGTACGTCCAATCGTGACAGGTCGTATCATTACTGCGGCTGATCGTGAGCCATTCCCGGAATGGCCAGTCCTATATGACCATTCGTTTTGGCAATACGTAAGCTAATATGACTACACGGTAAACCTGTATTAATCTATACTAATACAGGTTATACTAATAATTATATTATAACGAGGAAAGGTTTGATTTTTTGTTTGAATTGAATAGGCTCCGAAACTACTGGACGGATTTCAAAAATTATTTTACTAATAATTATGACAAAGCAATCAAAGGATAATGATTCATATCAGATCGAACAGACCAATTAAATTACATAATTATAATTACTTTTATATGATGCATCTTTACACAGTATCGGTATTATTATAAAATGTCTTCTTCAAAATTAAATCTTTTAAATAAAATGTATTTTAAAGTCATCTCAATGATCATATGAAGTCCAGCCACAAACGTGTTGTAACCCGCAGTTGTTCCACAGTATTTTGTACTATTTTGCAACCAAAACCTTTCAAATATGATTGCACCAAATCTCGTACAATCTTCAAATCACCCGTTTCAAAACAATAATCTTCAAATCGTTTGGAACGTGTCGACTTGAGGCGTTAACTGCGTGCAAAACAACATTTCTCAATTGTACAGACAGAACCCAGCACATACGGTTGAACCATAGAGGTAGATTTTTTTTTTGTTCCTCTCGTTACAGCTCATGTATGTCCCCACCCTCACCAGATCGTCGGTCCACCTCACGGGGGGCCTGCCCACACCACGTCTTCCGGCGCGCGGTCGCCATTCAAGAACCTTTCTGCCCGAACGGCCGTCGGTTCTACGCGCAAGGTGCCCAGCCCATTGTTACTTAAGTTTACCAATTCTTCGGGCTATGTCGGTGACTCTAGTTCGCCTGCGAATCTCATCATTCCTGATTCGATCACGCAAGGAAACTCCAAGCATAGCCCTCTCTATCGCTCTTTGGGTGACTTTGAGCCTTCTTATGAGGCAAATCGTTAGCGACTACGTCTCAGATCCGTAAGTCATCACTCAGATCCCTCAATCACCAAGAGTCATATTACTTTCATATTCTGCCTCAAGCAATAATTCTCATATTTTGTTTCTGTGCAAATAAAGGTGTTTCTCCGTAGTTCGAAATAATGTCCTTTTCTATTATTTATTCTATAACTTTGTTTTATCACAATCCGTTGAGCCGTTATGACGAGGAATCTAACAGGCACAAATAAATACTTTTGCTGGATTTTGCCAGTTTTGGATGGTTAACTACTGTGCCGGTAACTTAAATTTTAACTGCTCGTTTAACTAATTTTATAGTTTTTGTTTTATTTGATACCACAAACCTGAAAATAAACATAAATAAAATAAGAACACATGTCTTGATTCTACCAGAAATATTTATACTTACACTTTTTATTTTCCATATTATTAAAATTTTGTTAAGAACGTTCATCAAAACCAGATAAATTAATTTGATTTTTTCTATGAATTAAACCTGAAATGGTCAAACTTTGAGAAATTATGTGTTTATTAATGGTCAAATTTTTGGATTTCAAAACTTAAAGCACCAATGGGAAGTTTTCCAGTAGCAAATTAAGGAAAAAAAATCCTTAGAATACGGCTCAAAAAATACTTAGCACTATTAAATAGTGATGTAATAATACAGAAGTATTGGATTATAAAAAAAAATTCAAATTAACCAACTAATTATCCTAAAATTAATTTCAGTCAGAACCATGCAAATTCCGATAAAAAAAAGTCAGAAAGTCTATAATAAATCTTACTGTTCTCATTATTTCACTAGCGTCATCTATGAAAATCTTAAAGAACGCTCGTATTTTTTTTTATTTCAAGCTGTCAGAAAATCTCCCATTGCGGTTTTATTTGCCATTTTAAAATTGGAATATCAAACAGTAGGTGCTAGAATTGGATCATATACCTATCTATATAGGTACTTATGTGTTATATGTTGATGTTCTTTTTTTATATACACGTGTATGTTTTTTTTATAGTCTTTAGGGTGAGTTTTACTGTCAGTAGTCAACTGTTTTATAATCATAGTCCGGGACATCAAAGTTCAGCGGACTTAAAAGAGATACGATCTGGTTTTATTTTTATTAAAATTTACGAATGCAAGTTGTAAAAATGTTTGACAAGTTTAATTTGACAGGTCGTAAGTTACGCACTAGCCGTTTTTAATTTACACTCGGTTGCAGAGAAGGTCATTAAATTTTAAAGGAGCATTAAAGCCTAACATTTTCATTAAGTCATTGCACAAAACAAATGTAACTGTACTTTTAACTGGGCATTAAAAAATAACTAAAGAAACTTCAAAAACCGTCATTAAACATAATTTACGTTGCACAGAACCTAGTTAGGTCTAATGAGACATTAAAATTAATTTAATGAATGTCAAATTTTAATAGGTCCCCAACCACCCATTAAATATCTGTTTTTATTTGCAATATTCGTTATTTGCCAAAAGTTGTGTTTAATTACTACATATTACTGGTTAAATAAATAAATATGATGGGAAGAATATAAAATAAAGCACCTGCTATGGATTTTTTTTGTAGTGGTACCTCTGCAAGGTAAGGATTCGTCTATCTATAAGAACGCTATGGATTTTTTTTGTAGTGGTACCTCTGCAGGGTAAGGATTCGTCTATCTATAAGAACAGCTATTGTGAATTCAATATTTTCCTAACTCTACTTTTATTGTAAAGAGGATTTCAAAGGTAAAAAATTAAACAACTGCATCTGTTTTTCAATTATTATTATTATTCTGTGGTATATTTTTCAATTTTAGTTTAATTATATGGTGTGTTGTTGTTTTTGATGTAGAAGCTCTTGCGTTAATTCATTCTCTTTTTTAAATTGATTAAATTGATTATGATTATTTTCATTTGATTATCTGAAACATAGAAACAATGCAATTAATAAAAAATATATTGTCATCGCACTTGGCTCTAACTTATGTAAATAAACACATAAACTTAAAGGCAGGTGAAACCAAAACGAGGTTATAGAATTGCAAAATATTTACCATTAAAGTAAGCTGCCCCACTGTTAGGGGTTTTCCAAAGGTTCAATTTGGTCTTTAATTATACATATTATTTTTGTATCATTGTCAGTAGTTTAGCGATTCTTCGGGCTATGTCGGTGAGTCTGGTTCGCCTGCAGATCTTATCATTCCTGATTCGATCACGCAAGGAAACTCCATACAAATACTCCAGTAAAAACTTTAATCATAACATAACCATGAAAATGTATCTTCTTTACATACACCATTAGTACCTACTCATATTGATCTGTGCCGCATTCTTGCGTGCTTTTAATTTCCAATTGATGTTTTTAGCTGGTCAACATTTCGGCACCCAGACGTAGCGCAGCTGTTGTATTTATTACAAGTTTTGGGCCAGGTTTCTTTTTTTTTAACTAAAAACATGTCCCCAGTTCTTTTGTCTTCTATAATATTCTTGTATCACAACATAAAAGTGCAAATTTTGAAACTAAAATTGAAAAATAGCAATTCAATTCAATATTTATGTTTTGCCGTCCGTCAGTCAATGACAGTTTGTTTATTTTTAAACGCGTTTCGATCTTTGAATTTTCTTTAAATTTATACAAATTTACGAAAACGAAACGCATTCGTTCACTCATTTTCAAAGAATGTTTTTAAAGCTTGCAATATTTTTTAACTGTTGATTATAATTTAATGAACCGTTAAATATGAGGAATATCGTTTTGTGCAACGATCATTAAAATAATGACTTCATTAGCTTTAATGAAGCATTAACTAATGGAAAGATAATGGAGAGCTTTCTGCAACCGAGTGTAATGTATTATTTATTATTAAGTATGTTCATATAAAATAGCTCACTAAATAGCTCAAGCTTGTCTAGCTTTTAAACCTTTACAAGGCAGTGGCCACTATTTTGCTACCTTAATTTTAACCTTATAACCTCAACATAAAGTCGAAAACGAATGCATTTTATAAAGTTGTTTTTCCTTATAAATGGTTAATATTTTTCTATAAAAAATCAACGACTTCATCATCATCATCATCATTTCAGCCAGTAGACGTCCACTGCGACGACGACTTACCAAATAAAAATTGAAAAACTTTAAACTGAAGCGTGTTTTTTTTTTACTTTATATTTTCTTATTTTTACAATACAATACAAATATTTAAATAAAAAAGTATTATAATATTGACACCAAAGGAATACATAAATATTACAGTAGGTACATATAAGGTTGGGTCAACAGGCGGCTTAATTCTAAGTTAGCAATTTCTACCAGACAATCATTTACACTTATTATTTATTATTATAAAGAAGAAGAAATGTTAAAAAATACAGAATATTCTAAGGCTTACCATACACATAATCTAAATGTTAAAAAAAAACATGATGGCCAAGAGGAATTCTATTAGGTACATATAATTTCACCAACATTAATTTCAAGCTTCGTTTTACACCAGATAATAAAGCCGCGTAAAAGTCCATTGTCCACAACAAAAACTAAATTAGTTCTATAACAATGGCTACTAGTAGCTGCATCCTTTCTATTTATCTATATTTAAATGAAAAAATCTGAACTAGCCAGGACTACAATGGACACGTTAATGTGTAAATTCTCCTGTAGTATGGTCACCCTACCGTGAAATGTCGATGCGTAAATCGAGTACGCATAGATTTAAAATATACTGGTTGACTGGATGAGACTAATTCTTCCCATGCTCTAACCTTTTTTACTTCTCCTCAGTGTCGTGATACTAATATGCCAGTGTGTCAAGTGACTCCGGAGAAATCAGAGATAGATTAGACCCTAATAATTATTAGGGAGATAAAAGATAATTTAAAAAATATATAAAACCGCCTTCAAGGTCCCTAACCTACACTAAAAAGTTAAAAATAAAATAAAAATCTAGCTGAAAGCATAGAAATTTAATATGGCTATTAATATTCTTTATTTGCATGAGTTGTAACATCATATAAACATCTGTAGACATTGTTATACTTGCAAGCAAACCTAGTCGATTAAAAAAAGAATTTTGAAAATCGGTTCACAATTGGCGGAGATATAACAAACACACAAAAAAAAAAAATACGCGTCGAATTGACAACCTCCTTTTTTGAAGTCGATTAAAAAATACCTGCCTATGTGCATAGGGATGTTGACTTCCATTCTTCCATGTTGAGTTCGCGGGTTCAAGTCTCGGCAGTGGAATTTATAATTATGTAGGTACGTTTATTTGACGCTCTTATGGTGAACGAAAACATCGCATCATCGTGAGAAAACCTGCATAATTATGTGTGTAGTTGACCAACCTGCACTGAGCCAACGTGGTCGACTAAAGTCTATTCACCTTGATTTCATTCGACTTTTTCGGTGAGAGAGACGTAATAATATGAGGTGTTAAAGACTTTATAACGAGTTTTTTATTTGTGTTGTATATAAATAACTAGATAGCGATTTCCCGTGGGAATAAGGGACTTTTCCGCGGTAAAAGGTAGCCTATGTGTTATTTTGATGTATAAGCTATATTATTATTGCAAAATTTCAATCTGCTCACCTCGTTAAAGAAAAGAGCGTATCACTATGCATGTATTGTAAAGATTTTTTTATAAATCCTTTTTGTAGTTTTTGCATGAAAGAATAGCAAACATCCATACATCCTCACAAACTTTCGCGTTTATAAATATACTAGCGACCCGCCCCGCAGCTTCGCACAGGAAATTGGTTATCGTGGGCTATCCCTAACTATATTATGCATGTATTACACATATAAACCTTCCTCTTGAATCACTCTTTCTATTAAAAGAAACCACATCAAAATCAGTTGCGTAGTTTTAAATATTTAGGCCTACTTATAGATATAGGGACAGAGAAACCGATTTTGTTTTATAATATGTAGTGAAGTAGAATGTTAATAAAATAATTTATAGCCGTTTCCAGTAGCCGCATATCGAGGAGTGTGGGGAAGCCAGCGACGCGCGATGGAGTCATTTCCTGATTTGGATGTCGCAATACAATGACGATGGTCTAGCTGTATTCACAGGAGATAAACTTTACATACCTACCTGCGTTTAAATATTAATATAGGTAGTATTCATTAAAGAATTTAAAATAAACCTCTTATATTTATGTCCGATTCCCAAAGAGAACCGCGCAGATTTTCCTTGCTCTTGGTATATTAAGTTGTCTTAGTTGTCAACTAAGAAAAAAATGAATTTATTTGTAAAAAGTTTACATACAATACCTATGTGTGCTAATCCTTGCACTAGGATTCCCCGTTTCGCAAAAAAATAAAGGTTAAAATAACGAAACCTGTAAATGAAAATACCTAACCATGTACCACAACCTAGCAAGAAAAAAAAAATGTTGACCAAAATTAATTAGTTATTTAAACCTTTTTATTAAAATCACAGTATAATAAAATTAAATCAAATGCATTAAAATCAATAGCACTATAATAATAATAATAATAATAATAATAATAATAATAATAATAATAATAATAATAATCTTTATTAAAGGCATAAAAAACCCATATAAAATAAACATACATACCAAATAGAAAATAATTGAAAGTAATAATAAAAATTCACTAATATATAATAAAATAAAATAAAAACACTTCTATTGACAACCTACTTGCGATTTGCCTTCATGTGGACTGATAGCCAATGTTTAAAAATGGACCCAGTGCAACCCTCACCGACCATACTCAGGATGGCATTATCGGAGCTTCTTATCCTCTCCCAAAAGGAGGCGATTCGGTCCCTGATAATCGCGAAGAAGTCTGGCACTCGCGCCTCGGCAAACATGCTCGACGCACTGCAGTATCGGGGTAGTTTCATGAGGGTGCGAAAAGCATCATTGTATTGCACCCTCATGGTACTGTACGATTTCTGCAAGTAATTGACCCACAGTTGGCAAGTGTAAAGGCCTTGACAATAGGCGTTAAATAATGTCAGTTTCACCTCCTTGCTACACTTGCCAAAACGTCGTGCGATCATATTACACCGCACACTAAGCGCGCGCCTTTCGCGTTCTATGTCCATGTCATCCTTTAAATGCTCGGTGAGGATGTGCCCTAGGTACCTAAAATTTTGCACAACCCTTACCACAGAACCATACAACCTAACCTCAGGTACTCTCTCCGGACCCTTACCCGCCCTAAAAACTAAGAGCTCTGTTTTGAGAACATTATAAATTAATCCATGAGCATTTGCATAATGCTCACAAATCGAGATTAACTTTCTCAGGCCGTTGATTGAGGGGCTGAGCAACACCATGTCGTCAGCGTAGCTTAAATTATTGACACAAATACCGCCCACGTGGCATCCGATCTTGGTGTTTCTCAGCTCCACAATCAGGTCGTTGATATACAGGTTAAAAAGGTCCGGAGAGGTAATCCCTCCCTGGCGTACCCCGCACTCTAACCTGTAACTGTTAGACGTCGTGTCGCCCCACTTCACAAAGTTGGTTTGGTTTCCGTACCAGAACTCCAACAGCTTTATTAATTCCGTGGGTGCTTGAGTGACTCGTAGTCTATCCCAGAGGATTGAATAATCCACTAAGTCAAAAGCACGGCTCAAATCGAGAAAGCATGCGTAGACAGAGGTATCACGGTCAAGGTAATACCCTACTGTGTGCTTAAGGCTAACAATAGCCGAGTCTGTAGAGAGACCTGGACGGAAACCAAACTGTGCATCATCAATTTTGATATGTTTCTGTAGCTCGGGCTGCAATAGACGCTCCAAAATTTTACCTACAATAGTTCCCAGTGAGATTGGGCGGTAGTTTTTGGCTGATCCGAGATCACCCGTTTTATTTTTTACTATAGGGACAACCTTGGTTTTCATCATGTCAAAAGGTAGATACGAGTATATTATACAAAGGTTAAAGAGGCAACTTAATTTTGTATATATCAAATCTCCAGCACAAAGAATGTGCTCAATACTAAGGCTGTCGTGTCCGGGTGATTTACCACGTCTCATTTTCTTGACAGTCTTAAAAACGTCGTCCGGCGTAAAACAAATACTAGTGGTAGATGTTGAATCAGATGGTTGTGTATTGACAGCCCTATTAGTGAACACACCCCTCCCCGCACCCTGTACTGGAGTATTAAACTTACTGGCAAACATTTCTGCTATCAGTTTGGGCTCTTGCAGGCCTTCCACACTTACTGGTAACGGCTGTCTATAGTTGAACTTTTTTACATCTTTCCAGAAACTAACGAAGTTCTTATCTTTACGACTATTTGCAAGTATATTCAATTTAACGGTTTCCTCGTTAGTCTGACACCATTTTAGCTTGTTTTTAAACTTTCGACGATGATCGCACATAGCAGCATATACATCACCAGAAGGCGGTCTACCTGCGAGAACCCAACAGTCAAAATGCAAACGATATATTTGGTGCAATTCCCTAATGTGGTAATTCCAACCGATAACTTTTTTACGCTTACGATTTTTACCGCCACACGAAGATAAATCGGAAGTACGTTTAGCTGCCGACTGCAGCACATTAATTATGCTATTATATAATTCGTCTATAAAATTACGATGTTCTAAAATTTTTGAACAATTAGAAACATTATTTTTACATTCACTACAGTCTATACAGTCTTTTATATTAATTAAATTGGCAGCACAAAGTTTATAATATTCGTCCATTTGCTCGTTTTCTCGTGTACCCCAGAGGATACCGTCACGCACGTCGGACAAACAGTCCTCTTCAACAACAGCTGCCGATACACCTATAAGAGAGGTTGATAAAATTAATTATAGTAATTTACCTAAACATCGCAAACAAATAAAATAACAGTTCCGTTAATAGACACATTTAGGAAGTAATTATTTCGAAACGTAATCAGATAAGAAACTATAATGAAATAGCGGATACTATCTCCATAAACAATCCAATAATGTGACAATAGAAGATACCAGAATGAACAATCTCTACTGTTTTGGATCCCTAACAACCTTAAATTGTAGGGAGTGATTCGGAGCGTGCCTTCGAACAATGCGGTTAGGTTAGGTTATTGTAAATCGTTTTTTATAGCCGAAAATTTACGAGAACAAAATAGAACAATCGCACGTTCAGTATTAAAGTCCTAACTCAAAAATTATTGTTTATGGGAAATTGGACATAAAATTTTATGGCTTTTTTGGGTCTATCATTCAAAATATTTAATTACTAGCTTTCCACCGCGGCTCCACCCGTGTTAACAGTGTTTCCCGTGGGAATGAGGCATTTTTCCGCGGTAAAAGGTAGCCTATGTTACTCAGGGTGAACGTAGCTTTCTAATGGTGAAAGGCTTTTTGAAATCGGTTCAGTTTGAGTTTATTCATTACAAACATACACACACAGAAAAATACAAATCTTTCCTGTTTATAATATAAGTATGATTTGTCGAAAATTAGAAAAGAACACTGTTAACTGTATATGTTCTAAAAATAATAGAATAGAATAGAATATACTTTATTGCACACCAGAATAAAACAGAACAGTAAAATTCACGAAAAAATAAATAAAGAAAGTGTACATGTAGGCGGCCTTATTGCTAAGTAGCAATTTCTTCCAGGCAACCTTAACCTTAAATAATTATGTATTCAGATAAAAGAACGTCCTTTAGAAAGTCTCCTTCTTATGATAATAAAAAATCATTTCTATTAAATTCATTACTAAGTCTGTTCAATAATAAGTTTGCGTAAATAAAGATTTATATAGAAATACATGGTATGGTAAAGTTTGACAGAAATTTACGGCTTAGCAACTTATTTTACTTCAACGCTATGATTAACCTGACTGTACTATGACCTAGGTACTCTGAAAATAACTTACCTACAAATGGGTCTACTTAGAAAAAGTCTTAGCAAGAAAACTACGGCAAAATGAAATTATGAATCAGAGTACAGATGAGTGCCATATTGAGAAAAAAATTTTTGTTTGATGTTAAGCGATGTCAAGCGTCTGTCTGTCTTTTTTTTTTAATTGACCTATGCTTGTGTCGAAAAGGTACGACCAATCAATCAAGCTTCACCGGACTTGGTCTGTCTGTCTGTCTGTGGCATCGTAGCTCCTAGACGGATGCGCCGATTTTGATCTATTTTTTTAGTTTGCAAGGTGTTACAAGCGAAAGTTCTTAGCTAAGATCCGAGAAAATATCTTCAACCATTTAAAAATTATCAACTCTTTTCTAGTTGTCGAAAGGATCTAGCAACGGTTTTGTGGCGGGGGTTTTTTAATTTTTCATTACTATATTATTTTTCCTGTGTTCTATTCTGATAGGATCGAACGTATAGAATCTAATTTGTGGTTGCTTCATATGATGAATATACAAGTTAAATAAAACATTTAATATTTCAGTTTCGAATTTAACTCTGTCAGCGAGGCAGTTATCACATGTTTTGCGCAATAACATTAGGACGATTTACTAACAACTGTAATTTATATCATTAAATTAGTATCTCACTGACAACAAAATGTTGTTTTGATGATCCAATTTTATCTCTAAACTAATATATATTTAAAACGACGTGTTATTTTGTCTATTAAATCTAACCGATAGCTATAGAAAAAACGTATGGTAATTATGTAAATTGGTTTCTGATAACACTGGAAATGAACTTGTTAGGTGGAATTTATGTGCAAATATGGGTACCCTAACTATCAGCATTTGTACCAAGAATGTGGGTACATACACTACAATACATTTTCAGTATTATAACATGAAAGGAATAATGATTTCAGCTTGCTTAGAATGTAAAATCTTGTGTCAGAACTATCATAGCACCTAACGGTACATGTAGGTAACTCAAAAGTACCTAACAATGGGAATAAGTAGCAGGGTTCACTTGCATAACCAACAGTAGCAATTATTCAGCCCACCTACCAATCATGGTGATAATTTCATTATAGATGGTTAAATACTTAAGTATGATCGTTAAGCTTTTCAGTATAAATAGAAATTACTTGATTACCTACACAATTCTCTAGAATTATAAATAAGCAATTACGCTCAATCATGAATCCAAACGACTTTATGCAGATAACATTATTTGAAAGCAATTAAAAATATAACTCAAACGAGCTGTAACCGGCTGTAGTCATTATCAACTAGCCAAACATAGAATTAAAGTGATTACAGCAACCATTCGGTATACTTGTTAAAGACATTTTCATTTGTAAATAATGGTCTGGCAGCCCGAAATTTGGTCCAAATTAAGCAATTAACTGACTAACAAGTTTCCAAAAGTCTGGAGATTTTGTTTTGGATAAGAGGATTTAAGTTCATTTTTTGAGGCATTTGTACCTTTACCTACCTATTAGTTACTTTGGTCAGTAATAAACTTAAGTGGTACATTTGAAATACCGACGGACGACGGCAGGAAACAGCATTTAGATGGTTTGGCAGGACTGTAGAGGCTAAAAATCTTTTTTTTTTTATTCAAAAGAGGGATGAATGAAACTCTTTGTAAATAAAGTTAGTTTGAAATAGAGTACATAATTACTCTATTTTTGGGAGGGGTTTGACAAAAATCACGAAATATCACAAGGGGGGAGGGGGGATTTGGTAATATATCACGTGTATTTATTTTTTTCCAATCAAAAACAACCTGCAACATTTCTGTCTAGGCATTTTTTTCAGAATAAAATAAGATTATACTTTATACCTGTATTTAAAGATAATATTCTAAAAAATTTTAGATTCTTGCAGGTATAAAAAATACACGTGATGTTGGGTTGGGGGGGGGAGGGGGTAGTCTAAACCTCACCACGTATCACCAAGGGGGAGGGGGGGTTAAAAAATGCTAAAAAAAAAAGATCACGTGATTAATGGACGGCCCCTAATAGGGAATAATGCAGGTTTTAAAAAATGAATATTATTAATTTAATTTAACATTCATAACTGAATATGAAATTATTTTCTAAAAATACAAGTTATTTTACGAGTTATATAAATTGATTTAGGATTTTTTACTTATTTTATTTTAAATTAGGCTCTAGTTACCATTTATATTCCCTGTATATTCTGTGGTACCCATGCCTGTTTAAAGATTGTCACACTGAAAAAAAAAAGTACTTCTGTGACAAGCAATAAATTATTGAATTTGAAAAGGATTATTAAATAACTTAAAAAAACCAAACGAAACAAGCTGTGAGATAATTTAAGGCCACAATTACTTAATTGCCGCATTGTGGAACTTTACGCTTCCAAAGGTGGTAGTTAGGAGATTAGATCTGCTGCTGTACAATCAGGTGCGCACACGCATCGCATCGTATCGCATCGCGCATGCGTAGATTTAACGGGCTGGATAGGTGGGGACTGCACTGCAACTGCATTACTACTGCAGCTGCATCGCAACAGAAGCTAGGAGTAAGTTGTTGTTAGTAAAACCACAGAATACCAAATAGTAGTCCCTAGTAAAACTTGAGAGAGTCTACCGACTCTAAACTAAGCATTCGGAAATTCGAGAATACAAGCCTCGGCAAAGGGTTCTAGATTTTAGAGTTTATATTTATGTACAGTAGGCAATAGGCAGGCTGGATGCGGGCAGCGCGGGACCTAACGTTCTGGAGATCTTTGGGGGAGGCCTTTGTTCAGCAGTGGACGTCCCAAATACCGCAGTGTCTTAAGTCTAAAGTATTTGTCCAATGTGTTGCCAGTGATGACTTACGGATCTGAGACGTGGTCGCTAACGATGGGCCTCATAAGAAGGCTCAAAGTCACCCTAAGAGCGATGGAGAGGGCTATGCTTGGAGTTTCCTTGCGTGATCGAATCAGGAATGATGAGATCCGCAGGCGAACCAGAGTCACCGACATAGCCCGAAGAATCGCTAAACTTAAGTGGCAATGGGCTGGGCACATTGCGCGTAGAACCGACGGCCTTTGGGGCAGAAAGGTTCTTGAATGGCGACCGCGCGCCGGAAGACGTAGTGTGGGCAGGCCCCCCACGAGGTGGACCGACGATCTGGTGAGGGTCGCGGAAAGCCGCTGGATGCAGGCAGCGCAGGACCGATCATTGTGGAGATCCTTGGGGGAGGCCTTTGTCCAGCAGTAGACGTCTTTCGGCTGAGATGATGATGATGATGGACGTCTACTGGCTGAAATGATGATGATGATGACGCAGCACATGTTGACCTTGAGAGCGCCCGTATTCGGTAGCGGTAGGGGTGAATTTCGCAATGCGAATGTCCAATCGAATGTGCTGGCTTCTGTACTTATTCGGTGCTCTTACGGTGCGCTTAAGGAAAACATCTTGAGAAAACCTGCAAACAACTGCAAATTAATTCGAAGACAAGATTGTGTGTGAAGTTGACCAACCCGCACTGGGCTTGCGTGGTCGACTGCTCTATTCACCCGGATTTCAGGGTAGGCTCGAGCCTCTCGGTGGGAACATGAGCTGTTAATGGCTGTTAACAAATTTTCAAGATTTAAAATTAGGGTTTGACTCAATAACAATGCATCTTGACAACAGATTACAGTTGGTCTATCCAGCCCCTTACGCGTTTCGTTTGCCGTGGTTTCTGGAGGGTAACATGCTAAGTTCGTATCTTGGATCTATGGCGATTGTATGGAAGCTATATTCGAAGCAAGGGAGGAATATATAGTACAAAATTTAGATGGAAAGAAGAGATTTGACGACGCAAAGTGAATCTTGTTACCACCGGTTGTTTCTGATGCAAAAACATTAATGGCAATAATGATTTCGATGTTATCTTTGAACACTCTAATTATTTCATTTCACGATTTTTAAACTCGTCCGGCGACTACGTCACCTTATGTCACCCTACGTCGAATAATTTTTGGTCAACGAACCGACAACTGTCATCCGTGGCGACAACACTATAGTGCGCATGATTTTGTATACGATATTTGCTTATAATCAAACTCTTAGCGGAAAATGATACCCACTTCACACACACACAAACACAAGACACAGTCAAAACAAAACGCATATATACCTATTTATTGTGTTTTAAAGTAAATTCAGAATAAAAACAATTCAAACGAGAATTAAGCTGCTGTGGTCAGATTTAAGGTAAGCTTACATAAAATTTAAAACAACCTTTTTAATTTTTCACTTCTATTTGAAATATTCGTTATGGCTACCTAAAAGCAGAAAGAACAGGTGTCGGTGGTGTAGCTAAGATGGCTTGGCTGCATGGTCTCTCCTTAGACCTTGGTACACCTCCCTGGAAGTAGACATTATACTGAGTCGATAACCTTCTTTACTATTGCTGGATAGAGGTAAGATATCTGGAGATCTGTATGCCTAGCATAAAGCACTGTGACAAGCGCCTATTTTACATAATATATCTGTATAATATAATACATCTGTATATTATATCTGTCAAAAAGCTACGAGAAATCCGTTGTATGTATTGGAATATTCTCTAACAGGATTGTGGGAGTGAGTTTGAGCATACGCACAAGAAAACTGTGCTGCTGCCATAGGTAAAGAAAAAGGAAGCAACTGACTTTTTTTTCTCGAAAGTAGGTTAACAGCGCACCATTTTTGCTCAGAATCTTTTTTTCAGTATAACAGTGGTATCAGCAAAAAGACTTTCAGATGATGTCCTATGTCTGTCACGTGAAAGCTTATGCTAGCAAAAGCCAAGATTCATGACCAGTGGCGTGCATTAGGAGTATATGTCTAACAGTGGACAGATACGGGCTGATAATGACGATGATGATGATGAGTTCACGACCACGATGAAGATGACAATACCTACTCATAATCTGTAAACTAACTTTGAATGACAAAAGTTTGTTATTATTGTAATATTGAAACGAGAGTCGATAGTCAAATTTTAGTTTTGGGTAACTGCAGTCATATTTTGTACTTGTAAATCGTATGAGTACTTATGAGATAGGCTTCCAGGTATCTTATTACACCTACACCGAGAGTCGCTGGTTCGAATCTTGGTAAATAAAACGTCAACAAAATGCCGGATGTCCCGTGGGCGGTGGACCGAGCGCATTGTCACTCGGGCAGCTTTGGTAGTGTGCGGTGACCAAACATTTGTGTTTGCTTTAGGACTTTGCGTGTTGATACGGAAAAACCCACTCATACTAAATGAGTTTTATTATTACTGTGAACGGGAAGATTTCTAGTCACACCTGTAATTGCTGTAGGATTTATTTTCTCAATTAATTATGGATTCATTCTTTTCGCTTTTCAAGCGCATTTGGTCTGTGGTTTTTTTTTCTTGTACGCATCTTAATTGTCGCACCTACAATACAATAAAAAGACACAGCATACAGAAAACAATACAGAACAAAATAGAAGAGTCGAAAGGCGGCCTTATTGCTAAGGTAACAATTTCTACCGGGAAACCTACGTACCGTACAGTCAAGTGCAAAGTGGTTAAGCTGAATACGCATATATATATCAATTCTCTCCCTTATTCAACTGATATAAAAATGGTGCAAAGTCCAAAGTGTGCGATTCCCTCGCTGGCCTCGACTAAGCATAGCGTAACAGAGCTCCCCTCTATGGCCTCCGCCTTTGTCCAACAGTGGGACCCAAAGTAGGCTATTAAAAAGTGGTTAATTTAAAGGATTCTCGTGTTTCTGCCCGTCTGTCACAAACTATTTACTTCTAAGAGCAAGGAAAATCTGCGCACTCCTGAGATTTAATTCGAATCTACTTGATTCCTATTTCTATAATAGTTCAAGATTCTAAAATATGCGTCACTAGCGTACTTAAGTAAAAAAAAAGGAAAATTGAAAAAACCACGGTGTGTTAATAGTTTTCGTCTTCCCGATTAAACACCAAACTCATGGCTACTCCACATTTTACGGGAACAAAACCTATTGTCTTCTTCGCTAATGTTATTAACAAAATTATTGTTTACCTCCTCAACCATTACCAGTTCCGATCCTGCCCCTTCCGTTATTTTTAATTAGCTATCATTTGCACTGGCTGCTTTTGTTGAATGAGAGAGTTAATGGATATTTTTCAATGTATAAAACATAAATGGAAGGTAAAATTTTGCAAAGAGTCTTGTGATTTTCTGAATATTTGCCTATCTACGAATATGTCGTGTTGTGTGTGGAAGTAATTACTTTTCGGTTTCTAATCTACCTCATTTGTTTTAATTGCAAGTTCGGACCAAGAACTTACACCTAAAAAAACAGAATTATAATAAAATAAACTTACTAAACTAATCTTATAAGTATAAGAATATCTACAGAAGCAACATTTTTACAAAATAAATTCAAGATCCTGCTCGACTTAATAAAACAACTTTTAAGCTTTTAAATTTATGAGGAACACCCAATTTTAAATATTTCGAAAAACTTTTTAATCACGAAGATTTACGATAAATTTGCTATGCTGGTCAATAAAACATTCTAAAATTAAAATTAAACGAATTTTATAGCGGCTACCGCATTTTAGACGGTAAAACCGGGATTGTCCGAATACAAAGCAATAAATTTATATTCTATTCTATGAGTTTATTCGCCGTACATGTTATCTTTAGTCTCAAAACACTCGTTGGGAGGTAAAGCATTTATACCTATTGAGATGTTATCAAAGTGATGCAAAATGAATAGTTCTTCTTCTTATCAAGTGGGTTTCAAGATTTGCCTACCTCACAAACCCTGGTTTCGGAATTGTTGAGCCGCGGCTTTCGACATGGCTCCTACCTACGCGAGGACCAACGGCTTTACATGCCTTTCGAAGCTCGGAACCATCTTTTTTTTCTGACAATCAGGTGATTCAGCTTGCAATGTCCTAACTACACTGGGGAAAGGCTCACAAAGTGATATTTGTTTGACGGATCCCCACCGGGATTCGAACCGGGAACCTCCGTAACGTCGTCAGACGAGCCCACTCGACCACGAAGGTTGTTATGTTTGGGTTAGTTTAGCCCCGTTGTTTTGTTCCCATAGGTCTTATCCTCTTTAAACGGGACAACACCACGTGCAAAAACCACTTGAAGGAATCACAAACTTTAAAACAAAAAATAATAAGTTTTATGTATTGTATGACGTGCTTGTTTTCTTTGATTTTCATTGACGTTAGACAGCTGTCCTTATAAATTTCAAAACAAAGAAGGTTATAAGTTCTACCGTACGGTACGGTAGTCCTTATAAAATCCTTGGAAGTTTCGTTGATTCTTTGAAGTATTCCGCCTGTGCTTTGTGTAGGCTGCTCGACCCTAAGCCCTTGACACAGAATATATATAGTGCTTGGTTCTTTAAAAAACGCAATCTATGAAAATAATACTAAAGGTTCGGTTCGCGATAATTCGCCTTTCAAAGCATCCCATCTGGACAGATATACGTCTGGAGACCAACTTTATAGTCTAGGCGGAGTGGCGGTCGTCCTGGGAGCTCTTCGACCATCCAAATAAGAGCCTAATACCAGAGTTTACCAGACCCAAACAAAAATCCTCGTGCCGGCTTAACATGCAGTGCTATGACAAAAGTTTGTCGCGCGAGAAACCCGCCATATTGAAATATCCTCCAATAGGATAAGAGAATACGCACGACAAAATTATGTCTGTCACGCGTGGACCGGGCATGTTAGAGGGACTGGTTTCGATGCTACTCGGTGTAGGTGAAACTGAACCGATGCGGAACCGGAACCGGTAACCACCATCTGCACAAATGGGGGCTCAGAGAGTTGCCAGCCTGCGAGTGTGGGGAGTCCGACCAGACTCTGGCCCACATTGTGAACGACTGTCCACTCTACTCATTTTCCGGTGGCATTACCGAGCTGCATTGTCTCACTCCGGCTGCCGAGGAGTGGTTGAAAATCCTTAGAATTTCTATGTAGGATCTATTGCGGTAGCTGCCATACGACATGATGATGATAATGGGTTGATATTTCATGCAATAACTTACATTTTTATTTTAGTTTGGAAATTGATTAGATTGTAAGATATTGGATGAAATATACCTCCTACCCGGCCGCAGCGGCTCTGAAGTAAGTATGTTACCGTGAACATACCCATTAAGAAGATAGTGTTATGTCCTATGTGGAACTCATTATATGAAAGGTGTTATCCTTGGAATACTTATTAATCCCCAATGCCCGCATCCAGCGGCTTCCGCGAAATTCACCAGAATGTCGCATGTCGGTCCAATCCTGACCCAACAGGTACGAATTTTAATATAATATCAAAGAAATTTAATATCTTTAAAAATAAAAATAACAGGACTATTTCTACACTTCTGACATCAGCTTTTAAACATACAAAAGTCGTAAACCGTTTTCAAAGTCGAGGGCCACTGGTCAAAGGGTTCAACAAACCTGCGCAGTGACAATTTTGGATTCAACTTGCGTAGGCTCAGGCCAAAATGATAGGCCGCGAGCAGACGACAATAGACTATAAATATTGAAAAAAAAAGATAATCTATTGACATCGCTTTAAATTCTAACTCTACCCTCACTTTGTATGCTTTCATTCAATTTGAAGGAGTGATGACGTAAACTGTCATCGTGAAATACGTAATGGACCGGCTACTGTATAGGAATATAATTAATTATTATTTTGTTGTTCATTTGACGATTTAAAAAGAACTTTGCCGCATTACATAAAACATGGTTTTGATAATACTTAACCATGTTTGAAATTTGTTGAGGATCAGTAATGATTTTAGTTGATAAAGTAGATTTAAAGAGCAAAATAATTTATAACATAGAACAGTGCATTATTTTTCTACGATATTTGAAACTGGTCGGAAAGGAGTGCACAGTAATGTCAAATTACACTTATTTTTTTAGGCCATAACTTGATATAGTGTAAGCTTTAAACAATATGTACCTAGGCCCGAATCGCGGTAACGGGAGCTTTTATCTAAATCGCTATCATATGCACTCTCCGAATCGCGGTAATAATTTAACTCTTTTACCAAAAGTTACACTACAGCCAAAACTAGAAATAAAATAAAAACGTCGCTGAATTATCGAGCGAACGCGGTTCAGTAACATCATAGCGAGTATTAGTAGCGGGAACAGTATTTGCACAAAAACCAACCAAAAAAAACTACACCAAAACTCAAACGTTTTTAAATAGCGCGATCGCTCTCTTGGAATCGTCTATAGGTATTACCAATTTACGTTAGTAATTACTGAAATAACACTAGCCAAAAAAAAAAAGCCAAAACAAAAAAGCCAAATTAACGCGCTAAGACCCGTAAACAACAGTAATAATGTGTAGAAAGCGCGAAAGCCTCAAACAAACAACACTAGCCAATATTAAAGTCAATTGAAAAAAGTAGAGCTAACCAATGTACAGAAGCCAGTACATGCGGTTGAACATTCGCACTACGAAATTCATCGCTACCACCACGGAATACGGGCGCTTTCAAGGTCAATATGTCCAGCCGCATGTACTGGTTACTGTACAAATAGAAATAAAAATGTATAATATTAAATGTATAACATACAAATTACAAACAATACTGTAACGGACCTTTACATACACTTGACACTTGACTGCATACAAATTGTATATCACGAGAGGTCTTCATTTGCTTAGTTTATGAATGTTGACTGGCTAGTCAAAAGAGCTTCTTTATGAAATGTCAAAAACAATATTTATGAAAAAGTAAAGGAAATACTAGCTTATGACGTCACAAGCTTGTATTGTCGTCTTTGTACGATTTTTATTTTGATTTACAATAAAAAATCATAAAACTGACAAAAGTCGCCCCTACATAAGTTATACTAGAGTAATTTCAGATGTTTTATTTCCTAGATAGTCTAAGATAATTTATTTTGAACAACGGCCTTAGTTCCCAAGAACACAATAAAACTAAAATATTTACCTTTTTAATTCCATTCGATTTTCAAACACATTCCTCACTCCACAGCGTGACTCACTCATTCCGTTCAGCCAGTGAATCAGTTCAATCGTTCAATCACTCAGTTGATTATAATAGCGTATTCAATTAACCGACAATTGTATTCAACTGTCGATTATGTTTTATTTATTGCCGGTGATCCTTAATCGTACGGATTTGAATGCAATCAGATTGGAGTTTTGGTTTAGACATGAGTTATAAAGGTTTGGCTGTATACCTCTGGCTAAACGCCTGTTACAATCGCCCAATGGTTGACTGGAATAAATCGCTTAGAGCGATAAGGCCGCCACTTGCCTTCTCCTCTCTGAGTATTGTTAATGTATTTGTTTTTGTTTTGTGCAGGAAAATATATTTTGATTTTGATTTGATTTAATAAGATCGCTAACTAAGAAATATGTTTATATTTTGAGCTTGAGCTTATTATTTTTCAAAAAAAAAATTTAAAACATTTGATAGGAAAACATTTTAATTATGTTTTATTATTATTTTTAACTCCACTGCTTCGCCTCGACTTGCATAATTTTTCAAAAAAAAATCAAATTGAAGTTGAAAAAATATTTAAGGAACGGTAGGTACTTAGGTACTATTATCGCGACAACTTTAAAACCTAAACTGAAATTGTCCTTTTCATAGCAACTTCAACTGTATCACATTTGAATCGTTTTTTAATCAAAAGAACGTACACAAACTCGCCATCGAAAAATCATACATAAAATGGTATTTAGCCACAGAATATTTAGTTTAGGTTCCAAAGTTGAATCGCAATAAGAACTCATAGAAGCGCCCAGAACATAACAAGAAAATTACATGAAATGACACTGTTGTGGTCACTCCTTGCGTGTGGCAATTACTAGTCTTCTCAATTTAAACCCTACTGCTGATACAAATAAAGACTTAAAAGTTCGGAAGATAGTAATCGGATGTTAATATGGTGTTTGTCTAATACTAAAATGCAACTTTCACGGTTATTTGTTCTTGCGGTTTATAAATTATTGTATGAACAAGGTAACGGTTCGAATTTTGTTTTTGGAAGTATTTTTACGGCCAGTTACATTGTTGTGGGAAATTAAGTAATTTTGCTGCGGTCTAGTAATTTTTCTGTGTGTTGGTAAATATTTTGCGTGACAACGTCGTGGGTGGCTTTTTGAAACACGGCTGAATTTCTTTATTTTTTATTTCTTTCCCATTTTGTGCAGTGCAAAATTTACATTATAATTAGAGTAAACTCTCACCAAATTAAATATTTAAATAATACTTTATTTACATCGTAATTTCAATTTTTGAAAATATAGAAATGGAAGTTTGCGGCGATAATTATCAAAGTGATATCATTGTGCCCTTCATGTGAGTATGTAGTAAAGAAAGAAATAATAAAGGTATCTTTTGTATCAAATCACACGGGAAAAGTCATGGGGCTGAAATGTTATACTTAGGATTATAATATTAGGTTTACAAACAAAAACATTTACAATTATAACATTACAAGTTATCTATATTATTTCAATTGATTTTGAATGATAGCGATATTTTCCAAATTCAACAATCAAATTATTTTAAAAAAATACTTTAATGCTATTGTTATTATTCCAATTCTATAAACAGTGTAAAGTCAAAAGTGCGTGCTTAGCGTGATCTTAACTGTACCTATAATCAAAATGGCTTTACTTTTGTAGTTGCAGCGGATGTATGTACAATGTAAAGAACTATTAAAGGTGCTAAAGCTAAAGTGTAAAACGAACGGTTAGAATGTAAAAAATAAGAACAATGTGATACTTTGGATTCCGAAAAATGCAAATTGTTAATATTAAACCTTTGTGTAACCGCAAATTAAAACCGAAAGAATTCTTTACTTAGTTAAGACACATAAACATAGCCATCACTTCACCATACAATTTTAACAGCAGAGTTTAACAAACATAAAGTTGGCAATAAAATGCTGCTAATGTTCCTTCAAGTTATTTGATTGTATTTAACAAATTCTTAGTAGCGATAAACAAACCCCTTAGTAACGAAAACAATGGCATGTGTATCGTAATGACCACAAATGACAGTATCCTGGTTAATGTAATAATGACAACGATCCCAATCATTCAATTAACGAAATCCAATTAAACTGCACAATGCCATACAAAAAGCAATTTCGATAACTTTTCAGCTTGCGACAAAGTTACTGTTTGCTTTTCACAAACTTGACTTAACGTGTGGGTTCTTTGTTGAATCGAATTTGACATTCGCAAATGGTGTTAGTTTTAAAACAAACTTAGCTTTGTAGTCGTGTAAAATAATATTTTAGGTGTATTCATCGTCAAGATGGTAGGGTTCATGGTAAATGTAAAATGGCTTTTGGAATAATAAGGTGCATGTGGCGAAAATAAGGGCAACTTGCATGGTGTCAAAATCGCTCCGGGCGATGCCCTTACGCACCTGTTGGAGGATGCGTTCACACTAGCGAAAAACGGACTTTTACGGTTTTAGAGACTAAAATAATGTAATAAGTCTGTTAATTCATTTTGTAAAAAATCACCGAGTAAAGAATAAAAATGTATTTAAAACGACGACACAACTAAAAAATAATGTAATTAAATTAAATGTATAAAAAAATACTTACAAATATGTTATTAAATTAAGTAACTTAAAAACACAATTTTTAATCGAATTTGTATGATTTTATGTGGATTAAATTAAATTATAGTTTTTTTAATATAAAACTAAACTCAACCCAACTACTTTATCCAGAGGGGTTGCTCGGTAGAAATTGAATTTATTTAGGCCGCCTTTTTGTACATACCTATTAAAATGTTTGTATAAAAAAACTAATAAATGTTGTATAAATGTTTTTAAACAACCTTGCGTCAATTAAATGTTGATGACTAGGTAGGTATTTATGTATGTTCCTTATTTATTTCAATGTTAAGTTTGCTAAGGCAGGTTATTGTATTCATCGCATTCTTAAAATAGTATTTTTGTGACATTTTTCCTACATAGTAGAAGTTTTATGGTGTCAATCATAAATTATAATACACTAACTAAGAAAAAATAATAGAGAAAAAAACATTTAGTTTTAATGAAACGTTGTTTTAAGTGATTTTAATTTATAGGATACAATCAAATAAAATAGAAAATCTTTGACGAGAATTACCTACGTTTTCGACAAAAAACCAATTATTAATTAATTCAGCATTCAGCAGGCTTACAGCCTGGGTGCATATAGCCAAAGAAATGAATTCCTTCCCCACATTTTCCGGAATCCTATCTATAACGTAAAATAAATAAAAAATGGTGAGCCGTCACGGGACGCTGCATCAAGAGTAAAATTAGTTTGTGATTGCTTGATGGCGTAGAACAAGATGTATCAAGGATGTATCTTACGAATATACACTTTATTAGTAGTAAGTAATTAGAATATAGTTGTCTTTAGTAAATATAGCGCGGCAACTGACGCCCCCTCCACGGTCGCCACGCCAATAGTCAGTTTTACCCCACGCTATAGAATATGTTTTACATCAAAAGAGTCCGTTTCGCTCGTAAGCACCACACTTCCATCAAATGAGCGACCAAGGTGCCATCAATCAAGCGCCGAGGCACATGACGACACACAATTAAAACACATACAACCTCCAAAAGATAACCATAAATTACAAGAAACATTCCTTTTGTTTTATCCAAATGATAAAACAAAGGTTTTAGTGTTAACATTTGAGCTTTAAGTGGATTTCGTGAATGGATGTTTAATTGATGACGAATGATAAACCCACTTGATTTTAAGAATCCAATAATAATAAAATTGAGATAGTGAATTAAGAAGGGAATAGACAGTTTATGTAATTTCTTTCATTCTCTTTTATCTTTTAGATATGAGTTGAATAACAAAAAAATATTTATATAGTCAAGATTACAAAAATCTGTTGTAAAAAAGTGCATAAAAACCTCCAGTCAAATTAAGATTGGTGCAAACAAACACAAACACTAATATTCTTCTTGACTCCAAGAAAACAAAAGAAATAAAAAAATATAGGTTTTAAAAGGCAGCCTTATTACTAAGGTTGCAATCTCTTCCAGGCAACACATGAATTTGGTTACTTTTGCGAGTGGAAAAAATTGCTCATATAATTTGGGGAAAACCTCGCATACTCATTTTGGATAATACCATCAATTATAGTTTGTGCCCAAAATGAAGTATCGTGATCAGCTACAGCAACAACCCTGAAATCAGGGTGAATAGGCCTTAGTCGATCACGAGGGCCCCGTGTGTGTCGGTAACAAAACACAACCTTTAAATTACTTCGCAGGTACGTGCAGGTTTTCTCACAATATTTTCCTTCATCGTAAGAGCGTCGAATAAAAATACATACCAATTCGAAAATCGGAAATATATTGGTACGCGCCAATAGTTCATTGATTTATCAACAGGTGACGCCTGTTAGTATATACTATTAAATCAACTACACTATCAACTATAATATTTATTCAATGATCTTAATTTTTCGCTTCGATTATAATTTAACTAGCGACCCGCCCCGGCTCCGCACGGGGAAATGGTTATTGTGGGTTATCCTTCAGTATATTATGCATGTATTATACATATAAACCTTCCTCTTGAATCACTCTATCTATTAAAAAAACCGCATCAAAATCCGTTGCGTAGTTTTAAAGATTTAAGCGTACAAAGGGAGGGACATAGGGACATAGGGACATAGGGACGGAGAAAGCGACTTTATTTTATACTATGTAGTGATAGTGATAGTGATAGTGATGGTACGCGCCAAGGCTTAAGCCTGCGAACTTCCGATAAGAAGTCAAAAGTCCCATCCACTTAGCCACCGACGACGCACAGAAACACAGAAACTACAAAAAAATATATGATTCTGACTATTTATACTTCTGACTTTTGTAACATTTTTATTTTTCAGCCTCAATTTCCTATTCCAAATTGATTCCGTTTCCTTTGCGATCCATTCCTTTTCATAATCATATCTTAGATCCTCTCTGGCACTGGCACATTGGCGGAATTGTGATGACGCAAAAGCCATAAACTAAAAATAACTACAAAAAAATACCTGAATCAATAAAATGCATTTTTTTAAGTTTCTGTAGCGCAAGATGCAGCAATATTTTTCAATTATCGCCTAAGATACTTAAATTACCATTACTTACTTCAACTGCAATATTTATTGCCCACGGTTGAACCACCTCAACAATAAAGTAATGTAAAAATGTTGAAAGAGAGGCTTAGTGAGCTCTTCTACAAAATAGTTCAAACATATTTACGACTTTCAAAAACCATAAGTTAAAACCCTTGTTAAATACACCATGGGTGTGTGCTATCTGGAATTTAATTGAAAGCTATGGGTTTAATTCCGGCAGAAAAATACATCTATCACTAAAGCTTAGCTCGCTCGTTTCACAATCGGATAAGTTACTCAAAAACATTTATGCATAAGTTATTGAAATTTGTAAAGACAAATGCTAATAAAATGAGTAAATTTTGGTCAAAGTGTTTATACTAAACGTCTAAAAGGCAATTCATAAAAGTATATAGGTAATCAAAAAGTACATGTTATAGAAGAAATTCTACAAACTACAATACCTACAACCGCTAGAGCTACAAAAAAATTTTAATGATTTATCTGCCAAAATCAGAACAAATAGCTACATACGAATATTTTAGACAAACACCTGTTTTAATAAATTTTAAAATAACCATTCAATAGCGTAAAAACATCGAAAAAAATGCAGGTGCATTCACTTTTCAACTCTGCACCTTGGCTTCAAAAAAATGTCCGTTAAACCGTCCTTTTTCGGCTCGATTTTCGAATTTAAATTTCGAATTAAGAACCGTGAAGATGTTCGCGGATGACGTTGTGAATGACATGTCAATTTACTCGATTATACGGAATGGTTTCTTAGCTACTTAATGTCTACTGGATATAATGTAAGTGATTTTGATTATTGTTGATTATATTACATTTTGTTTGCAATATAAACCATGATCCTTCAAGATAGAGATTCTACGATAGAAACATCTACCCACCATCTAAATTGTAACAATATGAGTAAGAAAGTATTAAAAATACTAACCTTCTTTTCCTCGGTTTCGCTCGATTTACTAATCTTTCATAGTCTTTGTCCAACAGCAATATCTATATTTTTTATCGGTAAAAGCACGTAAAATTATTATTATCATTAATTTTTATTTATTTAAAAGGTAAAAATCCGTTACTTGTTTATTTATTTATTAACAATTTCCACATTTCTTATTTATTCAAATATTAATTTGGATTATTTTTTGGTTTGTCTCAAAAGTTGTAGCGTTTCATTAAATAAAATAGTAATTGCAAAATATTTTATAGGACATAAATATTCGTAGCATTGCTTAATAGTAATTTAAAATTGTAATGTACGTTTGTACGACAGTATAGAATCCAAATTGTAAGTACAAGATTTTGCCACATAACGATGGCTTACGTTATGGAGGCTTAACTTAGAGTATACGATTGGGTAATATTTGGACCCGAAAATGATAAGCCAAATTCGCGTGACCATTCAAAGTAATTTTATCATATTTTTGGTCACGATACGATAGTGCGTAATCATACTCGTATTCCACTACCTAGTAAAACACCTACTTCAACAAAGTATAATGTAAAAAAGTGTATTGGAGTTTAAACCAAAAAACATGTAGGTATCTACCACATTAATTTAATGAGATCTAAAATCAAGTCCGGTGAAGCTTGATTGGTCGTACCTTTTCGACACAAGCATAGGTCAATTCAAAAAAATAAAAATAAAATAGAGATCTAAAATAGTAGAAAACTACTGAAATTGAAAATAAAAGGATTGAAAAGTACAGAAATTTTGTGCTGATATTTTTTTGTATTTAAGTAATATATTTGGGAAATTATTATTTATTATTATTAGACCGCCCCGTAGCTTAGTTGGTAGTACGTCTGCCTACTGAGGTTCGAATCCCGCCCAGGGCAAACTTTCGTGTGATGAGCACTTGTGTTTGCCCTGTGTGATGTTGTATTAGGCTCTGCCTGGTTTGGGGTCAGATTGGCCGTGTGTGAGATGTCCCACATAATATTATTATTATTATTATTATACAAAAACCATTTGATTTCTACATTGAAATTCGACCTATACAGCTCTTTCTTTTAGCTGTCATCCGACACTAAACCAAAGGAATCGGTATCACCGTTCACCTGTGTAACTAATGTTTTCATCGGCATTCAGGTAATAATCACAATGCATGTTTAAAAAAGTGTATTTTAATAAAAAGATGACGTTTTTAAGAAACAAAACTGAACTTAGTACGAGTCGAAACTATGTCCAAATAACACCATCAACATAGTTAAAATACTGTTGATTTCTCCACAAGAGGCATATCTAATAACAAACTTTATGGAGGATCGTCCGTACATAATATTGGAATTTAAGTGCTAAAGCCGTGTAAGTCCAAATTCATAGTTATTATACTTCAAAATGGTTGGCGAGCGTTAGTAATGGCCTACCGACATGAAGCTGTAAATAACAATAATCTTCATTTCTAAATCTGAGAGTATGGTTGTAAGTTGCAACATACAGTCAGATGTAAAATTGTGATGATACTTATCACACTATCACACTATAAAGGCGGAAGTTTGTGAGTGTGTAAGTTTGTTACTTCTTCACGTCTAAACGGCTGAAGCGCTTTTAACAAAATTTGGTATGGAGTTAGTTGGCACCCTGGATTAACACATAGGCTACTTTTTACCGCGGGAAAATACCTCATTCCCAAGGGAAAACCTGTTAACGCGGGCGGGGCGCGGGGCGGAAAGCTAGTAGGTACCTACTTCTCTATAAATTAGGGAGATTATAAATCTTTTTAATATTCATACTCATTTTTAAAAATTATACTCAAAACTATTCAACTAAATCGAAATTTAGTTGTTTATAAGAATTATCAAAACAATTCTAGATTTGTAGTCGCTCCTTTGTTCCATATCATATAGGGTAGGCTCGAGCACATCGCACATCATTTATAAATAGTCTTCTACTGCTAAAATGTCTTTTTTTACTTTATTATAATAACGTTTAGTAGCGAGTTCAGCAAAGCTAAACTCTATCTATAATGGTTGGAATATTAATGTTAATATTATTGAAAAGTATTACGCCTGCAAATTTTTTTTTAATATTCCTGTGTTAACTGTACAACTGCCGGCCACATTCCTCTCGCGGCCGCTAACAACACTTGCAGTGTTGCTTAACAGCGCGTTGTCGCTTACAGTTTACGGCAGTGAGGTCGCGAGTCGCGGGACGATTTATCGCGGAGGCCGGTGCCCATCGGTCATAGGTTAATAAATTGTTTTCCTATTAAACGCAGCAGGTACGCCGGGAGCAGCGGTAGTGTTAAGGGTAGAGAGTATTTTCACAAAATAAATTATAGATCTACGTGTAAAATTTTAAATTTGGTTGAATATGAACGCAGTATATTTACACACTACATAACACTAAATTAAAAACAATTAATGACCCCCCACAAAAAACCGTTACTTGATCCTTTCAACAACTAGAAAAGAGCTGATAAATCTTCAAATGGCTGAAGATATTTTCTTGGATCATAGCTAAGAACGTTCTCGATTGTGACACCTTGCAAACAAAAAAACTAGATCAAAATCGGCGCATCCGTTTAGGAGCTACGATCCCACTGACAGACAGACAGACATACACTTCAAACTTATAACACCCCTCTTTTTCGTCGGGGGCTAAAAATACCACCAGCATTTGGTTGACCTTCCGCGTGTTTGCAAAGCGGTTTGGATTATCTTTATACCTATAATGCCCTTTAGTACCGAGTGCTTAAAACCAGAGGTAGAGTTTGGCTATTGAAATTAAACAATGAAAAAACGCGGCAAATTTGAAAAAAATCATCGTGGCAACCCCGATTGTATGGATTTACCTAATTTGATACTTTTTTCTTCTAAGTAAATTTGTTGCCAGTACAATGTTTTCCAATTTCATCGATTGTCTACTTTCATTCAATAGCCAAACTCTATTTTCTGTGCGAGTTCTCTTCACCCTCGGCCTCATCTTGTCCGCTTGGGTCTGATTGAGACCAAGATTAAAAAATCATTTTAAAAAATCTGCCAAGTATTGTTCTGAGGCATTATTATATAATATTTGATTACTAGAACTCTAGACCTTAATAATTATCTATAACGGTCTGTTTTGGTACTAAACCTACTCACTAATTCACGATAGGGAATCAGATTCGTACAGTTGTTGGTTACACATTACTACTGAGGTAATCAATCAATAACAACTGGGATCTCCAACCTGCCTGGCAAGCGTTGGGAATAATAATAGCAACACCTCGTCCCTCTAACATGCCCGGTCCACGCGTGACAGACATAATTTTGTCGTGCGTAATCTCTTATCCCATTGGAGGATATTTCAATATGGCGGGTTTTTTGACAGTTAAACGTGCGACAAACTTTTGTCATAGCACTGCATGTTACGGGGGAGGTGGACTATAGACTGTGTAGTTATAGTGTTAAGATTCAAATTTGATTTATTAGACATACTTTATGTTTTGTAATTATAATAAATATTTTATAATAAATGCCAGTCTTTATCCTCATTCTTATTGTGATCTCCTCCATCTGCCTTCTTATTAATGACATTCCGATCATCGGTTCTGATCGATAATCTTTCGATCGAGTGGATCTTATCAGAATCGTACGATTCTTTGACCTTTTAGTAAACTTTAGCTGTCAATTAACGAAATTCAACTCAAGTGTTAAAATGTTATTTATTTTTATTTGCTAAGCTTCTTGAATTTTAATTCGATCAGTGGATGGCAATCATTTATTTGTAGTTTATTACTTTTTCAACAGATGTCGCCTGTTAGCGTATATTTACTATCTATAAATCGAAGCGAAAAATTAAAATCATTTAGCTTGGGCAGGGACTTGAGCCCGCATCTCCTTGGCTTTTCGGGCCATACACAAGCACTACCAATGTACCACCAAGTCTCCGTACAACCTCAACAAAATAATTATTAATTATAATTTCGAAATACTCATTAAAAAGCGAAAAATTAAAATCATTGAGCTTGGGCAGGGACTTAAGCCCGCATCTCCTTTGCTATCAGGCCATACAGGCGCACTGCCAATTGTACCAACAAGTCTCCGTACAAGCTCAATGAAATTATAATTATTACTTAATTAAATAAAATTGAATATTTTCAATCAATTTTCAATGATTTTCATTTTTCTATAATAAATATTTATTTGTTATTCAAATTATTTGTTAAACCTTAATTTTAGTTCAGCAGTCGACTCTACCTACGCTATAGAAAATTAAATAAATCGATATATTTTACAACATTATATTTTTATAACCATAAGATCCAATCCAATAAGTTATTTTTCAATTTAAATTGTTTTCTTACTAGAAAGTAACCATCCAATTCTAATAATTGAAATTTAATTCTTATTTGAACTTCAGAAACTTTTTCCAAAATTTTATAGAAATTTATCAACTAATTGGTCAACTTTCAATAATAACTTCTCCTTAACAAATCAACCTACGACCCGAGAATTCCCAATATATCAAAAGTTATTGTGAAGGCAGTGTTGGTATGAATGCAATCGAGCCTCTATTAGAAATTCAATCTTAAAACTAACCCACAGACTACAAAACACAAGATGCCACATGCTTACAATCTTTAAGCCTTTTTATAAAGCATATCATTAAGTTTGTTTGTACTAAATTCTTTCACATTCCTAGATTTGATGTAAGATATGCCTTTAGCAATTAGCAGGACGTGCCGTCTCTTTACATGTAATTGTAATTTGTCAATAACTAACTAACTGTCTTAAGAACTTGACATGCAAGAACTTTGTAGGGGGGCATGCTAGTGGCAAGGCTGGGAATTCCACATGGTACTTCGATAGACGTTACAATTTTTTTCTAATACGAAAATTATTCTAACTAAAGTCTGTTCACCCAAAAAAACTGTTTGCTTCCTTTATATTTTAAATATGGTTGCCAATATAGAGGTATTTTACTAACTACAACAGTCCCTAAATGTAATGTAAAGGAGGCGTAGTGCCTGAAAAGCTATTGAGAAGTAAATTTTATTCAAGTTTGAATTTCATAGTGCTTTTTCATAATTGAAAAGCTCCTGATTCATGTTAGGTAGATGCATTTAAAAATAATATTCTACCGTTTTCAACACAGTCTTCTCTTCAGTGCTTTTCTTGTCTATGTTTACCTAGGTTTGTGCCTAATGGTATGTCTATTGCCTAGCAGGTATTTTCCGGAAGATAGCTTGGAATATTCGTTAATTGCCTCAGCCGAGAAACAGGTAGAGAAAGGAAGAATGGTGTCAGATATGCCTGGGGATTGGTAACTGCATTCTTCTTTGTAACCAATGACAACTCTGATCATCAACCACGGTATGCCTGTCAATGTGGCACCCCTAGTAGCAGTGGATATCTTATAGTTAACGGTATGTAGATGAAATTTTTTCTTGTAATTTTGAATTGCTGTACAAGAAACATGTTATTTTCTTAATTGGTATAAACCGCCGTCCGATGCAACAACAATATTTAAAAATTTCCAAAGGGGCACGTACCCAGAGCCGTTAAATAAATTTAAAAAACTTATTGGATCAAATTTGTTTGAATACTTTTGCCTGGTAAAACTATTAAGACAAGGACCGTATTAAGATTATCACAAATAGCCAAATCACAGAATATTATAAAATATGTAGTAAAATACCTGCCTCACAAGTGTTCAAATAAGTAACTAAACATTGTTCGAATTTTTTTTACTTTATTTCACCTCTGAGAATAATGAATCTAAGAGCGCATCGCGCTTGTCCGTCCCTTCTCTCTAGTTTCACTAAGGAAGTTATAAATACTACCGTAGTCCGGTCAGGCTTTACATGGGTATGATTATGATTATGATTTGGGTGAAGAGGGAAGGGCAATAGATACCCAAGACCACTGTGACCCATGGTGGATCTATTGAAGTCAGCCCTCATAGGCTAGCCTCTTCCAAACCTACAGCTTTTAAGAAACTGACGGTTTTGGTGGGACTAAATCCCACTTTTTTTCGGTTCTGTTTGCATTTGTTTGGTTCGGGCTTCTTGGGGGGCAAGCTTGTGCGCTCCCAGCACTAGACTCCTTTTGTTGACGCGAGCATCATGAGTAGGCTTACATGGGTAAGAGAATAGTAATGGTACCTACTTGGGTTTCTCTGGCTTATGACTGACAGTTGCAGACGACACGACACACGGAGTAAAATATTACAGTATGCAGGTTTACGTACCTATTTAGGGACTAACATTTTAAATAAAAATGCGACCGGTCCAGCCGCAGCGCGGTGGTTTACTCGCTTAACCTGTTTTTGTCGCCTCACGACGACACATGTCGCGCGCGACCGCTTTTTTGTCGCGCGCGCTGAGTGTTGCCATCCTACGTGATGCTCCTGTAAATTGGATGTACAGTCTCCTGCAAAGAAAACGAACCCCCCTGTCATGAGCGGTGACTACCCGCCGCTTACGATAGGGGGGCCGTTTTCTATGCAGGAGACCGTACCTGTCGCGATAAGTGCAAGATTACATCGGCGATAATGTTTGTTAGTCGTTATGGATACAAGACATTAATCTTATGTGGGAATTTATTCGTGTTTTTCTGTCTGTTTAGCTTGACAAGAGAATGGTATACGGAAACTAAAACCTTCTAAGCCTAGAAGTAACGGCAGCAGGAGTGACAAGCTATAGGTACAGTGCCCTTTTAGATGTTAGAAAAAGCCAGCAAAAAGTTATCTCTATGGTTCGAAACTTCTTTCAAGATTTTTAACTGAAAAAAATGAAAATTGCCTATAATACTTTGTGTTTCAAAAATGAAATGACTACATAACATTTTCATAGTTCTTTGCATAATTTCCTGATTTCTGAATGACGTTTTTGACGCGAATCCAATCTACATTTCTTGTATTTCATACAAGTGACTCTGGAACTAACCATACAATGAAATACAATACAATATTCTTCGTTGACACCTAATATAAAACACAACATACAATACAGAAAAAAAGTTTATTTTATTTTATTTTAGAATGTGGAATGTGTTGGCTCAAGTTATGTTATAGAGCATCTACTACCACTTTCATTTCAAAGTACCTATCTTCTATAAAATCGTACACATCAATATCATCTATGTATGGTAATTTTTATTACCTTATCAGTATTTTTTACCCACCAAAACTGGCAACCCTGCCGTTCACCCGGTTCATCAAGTGCGCCCGCGCATCCTTTTAAAGCACAACCGCTTTTTGCCGCCAAAACCCAATTACGTGTCGACTTACACGAATTCATTGAATGATTTCGCATTTTCGAGTTGAATGGTCGATAAATTGTTAAAAAAAAACTCAGCACATTAAGTGTCTCTTTGTTCTGTTATTATTTACATACCCCCTACAGTGTAGCTAGGATTGTTTGATGTCATGGTCAGTTCTGGTTGATTCTTGGAGCTTTTTGTTATAACGGCTATGGTTTGTTTCACATTAATCCGGACAGAAAGTCATTGACGCCTGCATACAATGCGCACATCTTTTTTTCAAACGATACGACAAACCATGGTCTAAGAAAACATGGTCTAACCATTAGACCACATGACTGACACAAAACTACGTCATCTTGCGCTTTTCATCCTTGTCGAATTCGTGTTAATAGAAATTGTTTTCTTAGACCATGCGATAAAGCTATAGGAAATTATCGCAAAATGCGTAATTTAGCATACCGCAATAGAAGGCGGGGTGAGCGTGTGACCTTACCAAACATTTTAGCGTTACAATATTTTTAATAACTTTCAAGAAAAGATACAGGTCAATAAACTTTTGTCCGGATTTATATGAAACAAACCATAAATATGTATACAAACAAGTGTTCAGGAAATCGAACTCGCGACCTAAAGCTCCTGTCCTGCTCCTGCTAGCGTATATATAACCACAGAAGAAAATTATAGTACTAACCCGTACAGAAAGAACACTGGACACCCCGCCCGATATAGCGCCCCACGCCCCGCACCCCGCAGGCGCCGCGGGTCTCTACCAGTGGTGTTCGGGGGTGTTTTACATAGAGCCTAGCGCCATTGACTTGTAGTTGATATTCAGTTGTTATTCAAAAAGAAGTAGCTTGTCAAAATGCGTTTTCTGTATGGAGTGACCGCCCAGTGGTACTCGTAAACGAAGCAGGTTGCGGTGCAAGTGTAACGCAACATTGTTGCAGCAATAAATTGCAACTGAACGAGCTTTTTATACCGCTGTAAATTGAACAGAGGTAAATAGCGTATCGAAATGACATGTTTTTTGTAGGAAATAATACTGGACCTGTTTACGGCGTTTTTTTTTAATGTGATTTTGTGCTCGACGTAAAACGACCTAATCACATCACATCACATCACATTAATATTATAAAGGCGAAATTTTGTGAGTGTGTATGTTTGTTACTTCTTCACGTCATAACGGGTGGAGCGATTTTAGTAAAATGTTGTATGCAGTGAGCTGACACCCTGGATTAACACATAGGCTACCAAAATTGTTAGCGCGGGCTGATCCACGGGGCGGAAGCTAGTAATTTATAATTACATAAATACAGTTTTTCTGTGCCAATATTCTGTGGTATAGCCATGAAGGCTATACCATGTAATACACACAATTCAACCTTTTTCATTCGATAACTGACTATATTACTGAGTGTCATGAATTCTCTTTACAAATTCAAAGACATGATCAGCTATTTACTTGCAAAAACCATAGAACTACTAATATTATAAATGCGAAAGTAACTCTGTCTCTCTGTTTGTTACGCTTTCACGCCAAAACCACTGATACGATTTTGATTAAAAAACTTGGTACACAGATAGAATAGGCTTTGGAAAAATACCTCAGTACCGCGGGAAAACTGTTCACGCGACCCGAGTGGCGGAAGACTAGTTCGAGATAATTTAAAAATAGCGGTTGGTTGACTCTACTTAATTTATACTATCGCTAAGGTTTGTTTCATATTAATCCGGACAAAAGGTTATTGACGCCTGCATACAATGCGCTCATTTTTTCCAAACGATACGTTAAAACTATAGGAAATTGTCGCAAAATACGTAATTTGGCATACCGTAGTAGAAGGCGGGGTGGGCGTGTGACCTAGACAGACATTTTGGCTTTACATTATTTTTAATAACTTTCAAGAAGAAAGAGGTTAGTGAACTTCTGTCCGGATTTACTATTAAACACACCATAAATACTATCGCTAGGCAGATAATACTTCAAGGTCATTAAAAAAGTCCACTTGGCAACCAAACTCGCAGATGACGTAACAGGTTGTTGACTTTACGATATTTGAAGGCGCCGCCAGATGTTCATCATAAGGTACACATTTATATTCATAACTACTATGAATCCGCCCGCGTTAACAGTTAATCCCGTAGGAATGAGGCTTTTTCCGCGGTGAAAGGTAGCCTATGTGTTATTCTGATACATAAGCTATATTATTATTATTGTAAGGTTTCATTAAAATCAATTTAGAAGTTTTTGTGTGAAAGAGTTACAAACATCCATACATACTCACAAACTTCATGTTTATAATATTAGTAGGACTATGACTAGAAGTTTTTAGGTTTCGTTATCTCAAACGCAAAGAACGAAATAATGTGGATTAGATGGATATAGTATTTCAAAATGGCCCCCTTTAACCCCAAAACTAGATAGAACTTTTGCAGTGAGAATTGTACAGCTAATGTGTGTGTGTGTGTTAACAGCTCATATATGTCCCCACCGAGGGGCTCGAGCCTACTCTGATACCGGGGTGAATAGGCCTTAGTCGACCACGCTGGCCCAATGCGGTTTGGTCAATTTCACATATAACCTTTAAATTTATTCGCTAGCTAAAGCTGACAGCTAATCATACTTTATACTATCATACTTACTTACTTACTATTATTATAAAGAGGAAAGATTTGTATTTTTTGTGTGTGTGTGTGTGTGTATGTTTGTAATGAATAAACTCAAAAACTACTAAAATGATTTCAAAAATTCTTTCACCATTAGAAAGCTACATTCACCCTGAGTAACATAGGCTACATTTTACCGTGGGAAAATGTCTCATTCCCACGGGAAAAGCTGTTACCTCGGGCGGAGCCGCGGCGGAAAGCTAGTTTAATATAATATGTAATACACATACAAATATATTGACGAAAAAGTCTAGTACCACTTAAGCTATACTTTTTTTTTTAGTTTCTTTCTCCCTTATGGGGAAGGCAAAGGGATCTAAGCCCATACAGCCTAGTCTTTAGTAGTTTCTTGCATTATCCAAGTTTAATGTCTTCATCTTCAGTCATTATTTCTTCAGTTTCATTTCGTCGTCTTTAGTCATTTCTTGCATCTATGTTAAACTTCTTCAGTAGTTTCATTTCTTGTTATACAGTTGAGAAGTCAAAGTTTTTTTTTTTAACTGACCTATGCTTGTGTCGAAAAAGTACGACCAATCAAGCTTCACCGGACTGGTTGAGAAGTCAATGTCCTCCAAAAAGTAGTTCTTCTAACTTAAATTCTATAGGGCGCCCACAGACGTTAAAATTACCATAACAATCCGAGAACCGACCGTTAATGATGATTTAGAAGCAGATTTAACGAAAAACCGACAAAACTACACAGTTTTTACATTCCCAAAGAAATAAGGGTCAATGCACACTTCAGCTACAAAAATAATCCGCTAAGATGTAACAACAAGCCCATGACAACACCAGTTAATTAACACGCCCTTAAACTGAACACCTTAACCCTAAGTAATAAAGGAACATAGGTTGTGGAATCCCAAAATAAAAATTCAACTTTTCATACAAACTTCAGTCACGTGACCGTCCACTTTGTATGAGAAGTCGAATTTTCTTTTAAAGATTTCACCCGATGTTCGTTAGGGAAACTTGTTCAGTTTCATGAGTATGTACGACCACTATGTTGCGGATAAAGAACCATTAAAATTTCTCGGTGTATGTCCCCCCACCGAGCGGTTCGAGCCTACTTTGAATGAATGAATGAATGAATATTTTTATTTGCATAAAACATGGTCAGTTAAGCTCTTAAATATAACAATATGTCCTCACATTTTACCTTTTACGGCATGCAAATCTTAAACAATTTAAAATATTTGTACGTTAAAAAAAATACAAACAGATAATTTTCTTTGTTAAAATAAAATGTCAGTCAGAACATGCACATATAAATAATTATTCTATTTCTTAATATTATAAATGTCACTAATCTTATAAAAATTCTTATCTTTTAACCATACTAATAATTGAGTCAGGCCTTAGTCGACCACACTGGTTCAGTGCGGGTTGATCAACTTCACACACAACCTTTAAAAATTTGTTTGCAGGTGTGTGCAGGTGTCCTCACGATTTTGTCAAATAAACGTACCACAATTTACCTAAATTTTCTGTTGAAATGTCTAATTTAGAATCAAATTAGCAATTGTTTCTCTTTTCCAATATATTTACTTAACTTGATTTCAGAATAAAGATCTAGCACATAAAGTATATACTCGTTTTTTATGAGGTACTTTTATTTCCCATTCCATAAGCCTTGAAATAAAAAATAAGACAAAACTACGAGTAGGTATCTTTATATCGCCGATGGGTTTGATGAAGATGGCGATGGATGTTTGTAACTCTTTATTGCAAAAACTACTACTACTACTAGATGGATTTAATTAAATGAAACTTTACAATAATTATAGTTTATACATCATATAGCACATATTAATAAGCCGACTTTTACCTCGGGAAAATTCCTCGTTCTTACGGGAAAAAAATTGATAGCGGAAGCCTAGTTATTTACATCCTAATTTTACATCACCTACATATGACTCACACAAGTTATGATTATTGTTACAAAAAAGGAAAATACTCTCCACGTGGCGACTTTAAGCAGTGTATTCACCCTTACATCTAGAACAAGCCGTTGTCTTTTATGGGTCTTAAAAATGTCCAACAGATGTTTATAGTTTGTTACAAAACGACTCGTTATGGCACTCATTCCGAATAGCCATTCGTTTCCGATACATAACTTACTGGTATGTACTGTCAAGACCGTTCCAAACTGAACACTTTGGACTTTGCACTCTTATGTCCATTGAATAAGGAAGAGAATCGAAGTGCACGTGTTCACCTCAGCTCTTAACCATGTAGTACAATGAAGCGCACTTCAAGATGACCGAGCTTTAACAAACAAACAAAGCTTTAAAACGTAACGACCAACTTCACAAACCTTACCTTTAACCTTTTATGAAACTACGAAAATTATAAATTTACTAGCTGTCAGCCCACGGCTACGCCCGCGTTGATTTTTTTTCAAGATGTTGCCCGGGAATATAAGGTACCACCATGCAAAATTTCATTTAAATCGGTCCAGCGGTTCCAGAGATTAGCGTGTACAAACAGACAGACAGACGGATTTTTTTTTTCAAAGCTTGTATTATTGTGTTCAGCTACACTCCCTTAATCACCTACAATCAGTTTTTGGAAAACAAATCAATGTAAAGACACTTTGATTCTTCAGTTTTATTATAGTAGAAGATAGAAGATAATAAGTTAAATTGGCCTGCAATGCCCCAACGACATTGTAGAAAAATCGTCTGTCACTAATATGGTTACGACATTGCAGACTCTATTGTCCATAGAGAGTCCGGTGAAGCTTGATCCGTCGTACCCAAAGAGATTTGAAGAGCCAGCTTCGCTTTAGAGCGAAGCTGGCTCTTCAAAACTCTTTGGTCGTACCTTTTCGACTCAAGCATAGGTAAATTAAAAAAAAAAAAAACCATAGAGGTAGGACTTAATGAGGTGTGGTATTACCTGATTGTCCGAAAATAAAGATGATTCCGTGTTTCGTAAAGTCGTCGGTCTCGGTTATTATCTACGAATATAGGTTTTATACGAGCCCTGTCAGAAACCAGGTTTTGATTGTAAGTTAACCTCAAAGCCCACACGGTAAGCAAGCAGTGAATTTGGCCAATTTCTATTGCAATATTTATAAAATATTTTAGTCTGGTTTTTATTTATAATCGAGGCGAAAAATGAAAATCATTGAGCTTGTGCAGGGAGTTGAACCTATAAATTAGCCTTCTTCTTTTGTTTCTGAAGCACTTAACGCAAGCGAAGTCGCGGGCGGAAAGCTAGTATTTTACAATCAACGATCAAGCTCATGTCGCCAACACGACTGGCTTATCTTAAGTACAGTCGACGGCGAATAACAGTGACGTTATTGTCGTCTCTTGTCTCGTAACTAGAAAACGTAGTGATGGGACCAAAGGACTCCTATGGCCAGTGAGTCATATCCATCAAATAGAAAGATAGAGAAAGGTCCCGATTCTACATAATTATTACGCTCTAACTTAAATTTAAAAACCATATGTCCCTTTCACGTTCTTAAGAACGAAATGGGACAGGTGATTGTCAACTTAAATTTAGACACGTCGAACATCAATTTTACGCGTAGTTCGCACTAGTTTAGCTGGCATGCGAAAACATCCCACTTAAGATTAAGCCATGGACTTAGTAACATAGTTACACTATGAACTATTGTAATACGTCCATGGATTAAGCAGATTTTGACAGCTGCGCTTTTAAATATCATGTATTCATCTCCTATCCCTTTCGATTCCCATATGAATGAAACGTGTGGGTATCGAGGTTAACTTAGCTCACAAATTATTGTCTGGTGCCAGAATTATTGATGGCTTCTGACATGAATCGTGTAACGTCTACATCTGTAGATACTCGTAGTATAGCTGAGACCGACGAGATGAGTAGAATTAGTCCAAATCCTAGCAATAAACCGAAAAAGCATAATTGTATTCCTAGTTGTGTAACTAGAATGAAAGTCAATTACACAAAAATACATTTTAATGGAGATACATTTAAATGGCTTTGCGAGTGATCATCTATCAATCTTTTTTTTTTGTATCTAAGATTTTTTTTGAGGAAAGCTGCTCGCAGTCGTTGACTAAACACTTTCAATATTAACTACTGCCAGTAACATTATAATATATAAAATCACACTTCACACTATCACTCTAATATTATAAAGGCGAAAGTTTATGTGTGTGTGTGTGTGTATGTTTGTTACTTCTTCATATCTAAACGGCTGAGGCGATTTTTATAAAATTTAGTATGGAGTTAGCTGACATCCTGGATTAACAATAAGTCACTTTTTACCGCGGAAAAATATCTCATTACCACGGGAAACCCGTTAGTGCGGGGAGAAAAGCTAGTACGTTATAATTACGACTCATTGAGCGTACACCATAACGACGGGCCAAGCCTACACATAGACCTGAACTATGCAATAAATTCCTCTATCTAAATGGTTGATACGGCCGGTAAGAGGTCTGTCTCAGCCCACGCCGTTACGAAATAACGTTAACAACTGACTTGCATATCTACTTTTTTAAAGGGCTACCTAGAAACATATCTACAGTTACAGAGCAGCGATGAGCGTTTTAAAAGCGATAAAGCTTAGTATAGGAAAGGTAAGTAAAAAAGTTGTCAACATTTTTATGTGACTGTACACGAAGCGCGACAAACAGTTTAGATTTTCTTCAAAATGCACAAAATGAATATGCTTTATTACGTGACTCGGTATACCTATGTGATAAATTCCTGTCTTGTCACCTCATCACACAAATTACAATCTTTAAGTCACCCAACAACTAAGAAAAAATTAAAAAATATATTACATCTAAATAAAAACATAAAAAAGCGTCCTTATTGCTAAGGTTGTAATTTCTGCCAGGCAACTCTTATTGCAGAATTATGGAATTATTCTTTGTTAGTATCGCTTGCACGCTGACGCGACTAAACATATTTAGTTGCCTTTACGACACCGACGACAGGGAGATTTGGTTAGGTAAAGGTGGTTTTAAGTAAAAGTTTCTTTTGTTTTTTTTTCAAAACCATCGACTAAGCCCTATCGGAATTTGCTTAACCATCACACCCTGCATAAATAGTTTCCCGCTTTAGACACAGGTGCGCCATAGAAACTACCCTTAATAAATACTCCAGGTAGACACTATCCCTTTCCTTGAGCTATTTATCACCAGGGATCAATAACATTAGGCGCTCTTTTTAATCGTGAAATTAAACTGAGTGACTTAGTTTGTCTTCTTTTAGCCCTGAGGGTACAGACTGAATGTGCGAGTCTCATAAATTATTGTTAGTTAGAAAACAGGTGTCTATATATATTTTACTATTTTGATTTTCAAACTGGTCCAATACATCCGATGTGCTTTGGATTTTAAAGACGAAGTTATTTAAATGCGTGGACGATTGCTATGTTGTATTTTATATTGACATGAATTGCATTAAATTTTATTAAGTTCTTTCTTATATTGAAGTGACATCATGTAAAATGAAATTGACATCTCATTCAAATATTCAAATGATATAGAATTGAAATAGGTATGATAATTTCCTTACAAAAATTGCATACCAAGTAATCTACTGGTTAAGTGTGGAAGACTGAAATATATGTGTAATAATAACTTTGTAAAACCACATTTATTGCAAATAAATAATTTCTTTCTTTCTTTCTTCTTTCGTTATAGTAAAGGTTTGGAATAAAACGCTATTAAATAAAAACAAAACTCATAAAAATACATCAAACTGTAAATCTCAATTCAATTTTTTAAATGATTTACAACACACAGGAGCCCTTTAACTTGTACCAATTAAAACAACACCAAAAATAACAACTTAATGATTAATTAGGGAGCTTACCGTAACAATGTTAGAAGTTAATTAGAACCACATCTCACAATAAAAGTTTATTATATTCTGTACCATCATAAACGGTCAAATTGCTTAACAATAGCTACCAAATTGTTCGCGGTAAGATTTCAAAACTCTTTAAAATAATTTAGAATTACTCATTCGACAAAAATGTTACGCGCCGCTGGCTCTGGCCGCTTTTTTAGTTTTTTTAACCACAGATAAGATTAAGTAGATAATGGGCTCAATTCTGGCGTGGCCTCTAAAATATCTAAATTTAAGTTGTTGGTCTATTTCATTCATATGGGAATCGACAAGGATGGGAGATGAATGAATTTAATTTTGAAAGAATGATATTTAAAATAAGCAGCGCAGCTGTCAAATTCAGCTTAATTTAGTTGGGATATTTTTAAATTCCTGCTAAATTACGCGTAAAATCGATGTTTGCCGTCGCGAAATGTAGGTTCTTAAGAACGTGAAAGGGACATATGGTTTTAAATTTAAGTTAGAGCGTATTTTGTAGAATCGGGCCCAAAATGCTTGCGTGAGTAGGAATTTTGGAGCTTATTTAGATTTTGTTACAAAGAATTCAGTGAGTTATAGTAAAACTTGCAATAAATAAGCCAGTCTTTTGTTTTGTGTTATATAAATCTTATTTTTTTATATATTTAGTGCCTTTATAAATACATTTGTATACATATAGGTACGTTTTGCTTCGGTACCTATTAGGTACATATTCATATTTTATATATTATCTCGATTTAAATGTTGGTCTCCTCCGAAGCTGGTGATTTTATGAGCAGAAATCAGCAGAATCATACTCCAAAGTTTTATAATAATTAATGAAATTTTATTTATATATTTCAAAGATTTTCTTAATTTAATAAATACGAGTACCAAGACTTCTTTTGGTACTTAAAATTAGCTACACACACACTAACCTATAATTTCCCAATTATACATTTTAAAATTGCTCTTGTGAGCTAGTAACTACAGTGTTACAGTAAAAATTAGGCAAAATTACGACATTTGGAAAACGGTGTCGACCGACAACTTTTTTATTATTTTTGACACCAAATTAAGTTATTAATGTATTATGGAGACACGCAATTCTGTGATTTTCATCACGAATGGTGGTTAAATTGCTCAAATCAAATGTAATATGTAGGATTTTAAAAACAAAACAGGCTAATTTAATGTATCTTCAGAGGCTCAGTAGCTGGAAAGCACAAGATTGTTTTTTTGTTGTTTAAGAGTTAATGTAAACCAACTATGAAAATGCTTTACGTGCTTTCTGAAGCACGGAGTCATTTTTCGAATAATCAGTCGATTTGGCCTAACCAAAATGGTGAAAATCTCTTAAAATTATACATGTTCGATGAGTTTGTGAGACTTTCCTAGTTTGGCAAGTACAGGCTGAATCACCTACTTGTCCGAAAAGAAAAATTTTTCCGTGCTTCGGAAGGCACGTAAAGCCGATGGTCCCCGTTACTATCTACGGATGTAGTCATTACAGGAGCCATGTCAGAAGCCATAGGCGGCTCAATGATTCTGACTGACACCAGGGCTTGTGAGGTAGGTTAACCTCGAAACTCACACGCTAAGCAAGCAAGTGTAGTCTGTCGTTGTTTGTATTATATCATTCATTAAAAGAGTCTATTAATTTTGGACTAATACATCTCCCTGATAGGTATGTAGCCGGAATAACCGAGCTTAGCAGGCGGATTAGGCTTGTAGGTTTAAACAGCGGAACAGTAATGAATTAGAAAACTTCGTTGTTATCAGAAATTTGTTTTTGGTGATATACTTATATACTTATTCACTATGTATAAGGGATAAAGTATATTTTAAACAAATTAAATTTCTTATAATTTAAGTACAAATTTATGCCCATAATTGCATGATGTTATTTGGTCTACTTTACTTTTTTTCCTCGTTCCTTCTGTTTTACATTTTGTTCTATATATTATATTACACAATATCCTTTACTTGTACTAAATATACCTTTATTCAAAACGCAAAACGAACACTGACTTTACAGAAATGCCACAATATTTTGTCTCACGCACGCTCGTGGGCCTCTCTTACATACAAAGCAACCATTTTTCTTTCCAAATCTTTGTTTAACATGCATTGCGGTGCGTAATAAATATCCTGTTAAATTAAATTAATATAAACACCACTTTTGAGCCTTGATATGTCTACTGTAATTCCATGATATTGGCCTTCATTCAAACACAAGTGTAGGTTGTGGCATTCTCTGATTCCATCTTTTTAAATATATATTTCTAGTTTGTACTAGTTATAATTAGGTGGAGATATTTTTACCTGCTATTGTGAGTACAATGAAGAAATTTATTACGCATTTTTAATATTTTTTCTAATTCACTTGGAATAAAAAAGGTATTCTGAAAAACAGCACGCGAGTATCTAGCCTTTTTGTCAACAAATGTTTTTTTACCGATAGTTGATAAAATTGTATGTACCTACGCAATTGTTGACAAATAAAGTTCTTTATTACTATGTATTGTTAACTGAAAAAATAGATCACACTTTACAATAAGTTTGTTCGTCTTAGAGCTACGCTACCACAGAGCGACACACCCATCAAACTCATACATAACTAACACTCTATTTGCTTTAGGGGTTAAAATTCAGCTCAAATTGGTAAATTTAATATTACGCAATGGATATCGCATGATGCTTCGTATCTTCTTAGAAAGGCTCTCGCATATTTTGTAGAGAGTAGCAAGCAACAATGTTGCAACTTTTAAAAAATACTACGTATCGGAATTTGAGTAGTAAACTGTATACCGTATGTTATAATTATAGTTGACTGGCGAGAGAACATATTTAATGCAGCGATAAGTACTCGTCGGCACGAAATGGCAACACTTAGTACTTTTATCGTAGAATTTCTAGTCCAAGAACTGGAAAGTCATGTCATAGGTAAAGAATCGCTTCACAAGATTTCTTCAATGTTAATGCTGTGGAATAGTTAGATATTGTGATGGCTGGACTTTTTTGTCACTTATTCTTAGAAAAAACTAAAACGTTGTCTGTTATTTTTAAATAAATAAATTAAAAAAGCAGCAAAAATCTAAGCTTACGGATTTGACGCAGGGTCTAAAAAAAGAGTAATATATTTTTTCCGTCTTCATATCAGCTTGGAAAAGTCCATTCTGGATCTACTTGCATCCAGCGGCTTCCTACGTCTTCGTCATCAGTCTGTTGATTCGTGATTGTCTTTAAGACAAGGCCTTATTTATTTTTTTAATTGGGCTAGGTATGCTAGTGTCAAAAAGGTACGACCAATCAAGCTTCATCGGACTTGAAGGTAAGGTCGTCGTCAGTTGTGCAAGCATAAAAAATCAAGCCATAGCAATAGCACTTTTCAGTGACACATCAACTCAGACAAAGCCACCGAAATGATACTGGTTTTAAACTCAAATAATGAAAGATTTATTTGAAAATTACCGCCCATAATACGATCTATTAGGTGTTTGCCGACTTTCGCTATTTGCCGACTTTTATTATTTTCATACATTTCGTTATTGTTTCGCCGACTAATTAATGTTTCATATTTTTTGTTCGTATTATGCCGACTTTTTAAAAATGATTGAATTTTTAATTTCGTATTTAACCAACTTTTTAAAGTTTCCTATGTAAAATTCTATTTTTGCCGACTTCATCACTACATAGTCACTACATAGTATAAAATAAAGTCGCTTTCTCTGTGCCTATGTCCCTCCCTTTGTACGCTTAAATCTTTAAAACTACGCAACGGATTTTGATGCGGCTTTTTTTAATAGATAGAGTGATTCAAGAGGAAGGTTTATATGTATAATACATGCATAATATACTGAAGGATAACCCATAATAACCATTTTCCCGTGCGGAGCCGGGGCGGGTCGCTAGTTTAGTAATAAAGATAATATTAGGTGTTTGCCGACTTTTTGATTTCTTATATTATATTATGCTTCGCATTTAGCGGGTTTTTTGATAAATAAATTACACAAACTAACCAAATTTTACATTTAACACAATAAGGATAGGTGCTACCTAATATTCCTTTTAAATAAGATTACAATAGTAGGTACATTCTGGTACATACACAAACTTTTTGCTTGCAGTCTTTTTTATTTATTTAATATAGGCCATTTAGAATAAGAATTGTCTGATAATAAAGAATTAAAGAATGTTGACAAATGCCAATTTGGATGACAATAATTTTGCAAATCTTTATGATTCTAGTAAATTAGAGTTAGTCGTTAATAAAATAAATATGAATATACCTCGAGTGGATTTTTTTAGTGGGCGTAAAGGTTCGCAAATTCTTTGGAGGGCAGGACACCGTTACACTCTTGAAAAAAAGAATAAAGGCGGCACAAATATTTGGCGGTGCCATAACCGTAAGTGCAAAGGCTCGCTCACGTGGAATAATGAAGATGGTACCGTCACTAGAGTAACCAATCATCAATGCAAGGCAGATTTCATTCAATACAAGAGAGAAGAGATAATTGCTAAATTAAAGCAAAAAGTTTGTGAAGACTATCGCCCCATACCAACCATTTACGATGAGGTGATGCGGAAATATAAAGTAAATCCTGAGTACGATACAATAATACCAAGCTTTTTATCCGTCAAGGATGCATTATATAAAGCCCGGAAGGATAGTTTGGGGGTTAATGCTACTACTTTTAAGTTTCTTGAAGAAGTTATTTTACCTAAGATAATAACGGACAATTTTTTGCTTGTGGAAGATGGAGAAAATGATAAAATTCTCATTTTTTGTAGTCCTCAAGCTCGACACACTATTGCTCTTGTGGCACATTACTTTGGTGATGGCACCTTTAAAAGTGTTGCCCATCCTTTCAAGCAAATATACACACTTCATGGAGACATCGGAAGTACTAATACTCACACAAACATAGTACCGTTAATTTTTGCCCTGCTGCCCAACAAAGAAGAGGCTACTTACATACGGCAATTTTCTCTCATTAAAGAGCATTTACCGAACTTTAATCCTGTATATTATCAAACTGACTATGAGATGGCGGCGATGAACGCATTTAAACTCGTGTTTCCTGAAGTAGTACTGCGAGGCTGCCTGTTTCACTACTCACAAGCTATAACCAGGAAAGCCAAAAAATTGGGCATTTGGAAAACTGTGCAGTGTAAACAAGTACTATCCCAACTTACAGCTATGGCCTATCTACCTGTCTCATTTATGAGTGAAGCATTTATGACAATTAACTTTGGTATAACTGACAATACCCAACAATGGGATCAATTTATGCACTATATTAATCAGTGGATGAAGCCTCAAATGCTTGAATTGATCAGTTGCTTTAATAATCGCCATCGCACAATTAATGCGTCAGAAGGATGGCATTTCCGTTTGAATCAAATAATTGGTAAAAAGAAGCCCAATTTATTCCTTGTTGAACGTATTGAAAAATGAAAGTGAGCACTACGACTTTTTAGTAAGACGTCAAAAAATGTATATTCCTTATACGCCAAAAAGGCGTTCTAGAGACATACTGATCGATGAAAGGATTACGAAAACTGTCGATGATGTTGTAACCAGCCGAATTCAGGTAAAAGAAGGTCTGCTCCGGCTGAGTAAAGTTAAGTTTTAATTTTTATTAATTATTAAGTTTAAAATTTTATTTGTAAGTGTTGTCAATAATAAATAATTAACAAAAACTATTATCTTTATTACTAAAAGTCGGCAAAAATAGAATTTTACATAGGAAACTTTAAAAAGTTGGTTAAATACGAAATTAAAAATTCAATCATTTTTAAAAAGTCGGCATAATACGAACAAAAAATATGAAACATTAATTAGTCGGCGAAACAATAACGAAATGTATGAAAATAATAAAAAGTCGGCAAATAGCGAAAGTCGGCAAACACCTAATAGATCCATAATACGTGTATTAAGTATCTCAAAAAAGTTTGCTCATGACGCAACGGATTAATCCCCGAAGTTACCTTTTATTGTTTACTAGCGGCCCGCCCCGGCTCCGCACGGGAAAATAGTTATTGTGGGTTATCCTTAAGTATATTATGCATGTATTATACATAACCTTCCTCTTGAATCACTCTATCTATTAAAAAAACCGCATCAAAATTCGTTGTGTAGTTTTAAAGATTTAAGCATACATAGGGACATATGGACAGAGAAAGCGACTTTGTTTTATACTATGTAGTGATACAAATAATTAGAAAATCGGTAGGTTACCTCCGCGACAGTGCCCTCGGGGAGTAACCCAACTGCAGTTACTAGTCGCATTTATATATTAAAAGAAGAATAGTCATTGAAATATATTTATAGAGTTTGTAACTAGTTCTTATTTCAGTAGCTTCTGGTGTGACAGCCCACAGTGTTGTGATTATATCACTTTACGGATTAAAATAGAGCGAGCTGCTTCTCTGTTAATCAAATAATTATAGCGAAAAGCATTCATTATTATTTCTATCTCTTTTCTCCACTTTAATTTTTCTTTAATTATAACTTTAATACAAACAAAAACAAGATAGCTGACTTCACACTTCTCTAGAAGCGCTCGCTCGCCACTTAGCCCGACTCATTATAGTCCCATAAATAATATTTTTTGTACCGATCTCACACATCTCAAGTGCTCATTTCCTATTGATACAACAAAGTTGCATACCTTACGTTGCTTAAGTTAATTCGTTTAATCGTTTTCGTATGATCTTGTGTAACACCTTTCGTCGAAGATGTAACTACGATTTCATTTCTTAGATCATAGATAAAAACATTTTACTTAGCTTTGTAGTGCATCTGTTCATGTTGTATTTAGGCCGAAAAGTTGTTGTTGAGGTTATAACCTGAATCGGCATGCTCGTGGGAAGCCGATCGTCGTTGAAATGTTTTAAAAAGTCATTGTCTAGAAAAGGACGACATTCGGCAGAAAATACTTAATTCTACTTTGTATCTGGCTGTTGTGACCCCATCGCTTAAAACAACTGTTAGTTGGTAAATCTGTCACGCAGCAGTGTAAAAGTTCAATTTACTTAAAAATATATTTATTTGCACAGTACATTAAAAATTCAGTAAAGTAACTTTACATTACTAGAGGGATGTATCACGTACGTTGGTTGGTTAATACTAAGTTATCCATGTATTGTATTTTGTTTCCGTGCAATAATAACATAATTTATATTGTATTGTACTGAATCGTATTTGTATTAGTATTATTTTATATAGTGATTGATGTTCTGAAAATAAATTATTTAAAACCCACTTTACAGATAGTTTAAAATAAGAATCTTTAGCATTCGAGGAAACGAAGAAAGTTTCGTGGAAACGTTCTCCGTTACGAATCGTCGGAGGCAGCCCACTTCCTGAGGACTTGACATTCATTTGCCGAGGGCCGAGGGCCTCCGTCCAGCAATTATCTTGTGAGAGGTACAGTTATTTTGATTGCACTCTTTAAAGGTTCGTTATAGAAAAAGTCGGTAAGTAGAACTGTGGGTGATGTTAATGGTTCCGAAAATTCTGATTTCTCTCCTTTTCTATGTAAAATTCTCCTCTTTATAATACCTACGTCTTAGTGATTTAGTGTCGAAAAAACTTTTTATTTGTTTCATTCACCTAGATGCGAACAGTGGCTTCAGCCAGTTGGGAAAAAATTTGAATATCAAAAGCAGACTTAAAAAATAACCGTAGCATTTAAATAAAAATATTTACAGATTTACATTATATTATATCTCAGGTCGATCCTTCGCATATTCTCGCCAAGAACAATACGGAAAGAAGACTTGTGGAAGATATGCCATCAGTCTCCAATTGGCGTCAAGATAGCGATGCGCAAGTGGAAGAAGCGGACAACGCAAGTGTTGCTTCCATGTGGCAGCCGCCGGGCGGTAGGCGCAACCGCGGACACTGTGCACACATAGCGGCGAACCGTAGAGAGCGAGCTGCGAACATTTTTTTTTTTTCAATTAACCTATGCTTGTGTCGAAAAAGTACGACGAATCAAGCTTCACCGGACTTGCGGGGGAGCGGAAGGCTCTACCAACGCGTCTAAGGGTGGCCCAAAAGAGCCTCGAACCTAGGCCTAGCGCGTTGATACGGAAAAACATCGTGAAGGAGACGACACCTGAGGGGCTCCGTCTCTGATTATTAGTTTTTTTTATTTTGATTTTGGTCGCGGCCCCGCCGGCGGGTACGGGCATTGTTACCTGAAAGGTAATTGTTATTTGAAGAGTAAATCGCGAGCCGTTGGATTGAGCTGGAGGCGAAGCTAGATGCGTTGCTGAAGCTCGTGCGGCGCTGCGCGAACTGACAAAGGCCCTCTGCACTTCCGGGGTGCCTACAACAACATAGCTTGTAATTTTAAAAAAACTAGCTTTCCGCCCGCGTTAACAGTTTTTCCCGTGAGAATGAGGCATTTTCCCGCGGTAAGAGGTAGCTTATGTTACTCAGGGTAAATGTAGCTTTCTAATGGTGATAGAATTTTTGAAATCGGTTCAGTAGTTTTTGAGTTTATTCATTACAAACTACATACACAAAATACAAATCTTTCCTCTTTATAATATTACTAGCGACCCGCCCCGGCTCCGCACGGGAAAATGGTTATTGTGGGTTATCCTTCAGTATATTATGCATGTATTATACATATAAACCTTCCTCTTGAATCACTCTATCTATTAAAAAAAACCGCATCAAAATCCGTTGCGTAGTTTTAAAGATTTAAGCGTACAAAGGGAGGGACATAGGGACATAGGGACATAGGGACAGAGAAAGCGACTTTATTTTATACTATGTAGTGATAGTGAAGTATGATGACTACTATGATGTGATCAATATATTAGGACAGACAGGTTAGATAGGTAATGCAGTTATACAGGTGAACGGCTCTTACCTCTTACCTTCCACACCCTAGTATTTTCGACATATTCAAGATGGGTTGGACTGTTTCTACCCTGTTATTTTTCCTTTAGGTAACCCTAATTTTAACCCATCTGTTTGGTCTATAATAAACCCGAGTAATTAAATGTATCTCTATTACAAACCTTTAAGAGTAGCTATCTAAACTCAAGTCGACGTTTTCGTTTCTAAGCCCATTCATTTTCATTATCACTACTGCACGCAGATATCAGCAAAGAGCTTTGAATGAGCTTCCCTTAGTTAAAAGATAGTAAGAAAAGACTAGCCATGTATTGATTGGCTAGGCTTCGCAGTTTAGCTTTTGCTAGGAGGATATTCGACTTATTACTAAATTACAATATGAAATGCCAGACAGTAAATTCTATTTAAGAACATAGAGCGAAGCCCAGCGCTTTGATATGTTTACACTTTTTATTTCTGAAAAGTGCTAGCGAGCTTTGGTGGCCAAGTGGCTAAGATCGTTGACTTCCATTTGAAAGTCCACGCTTCGTTCAAACCTCTATACATACGAACTAGCTTTCCGCCACGGCTCCGCTCGCGTTATCAGTTTTTCCCGTTATAATGACGCATTTTCCCGCGGTAAAAGGTAGCCTTGGTTGCAATGGTGAAACAATTTGAAATCGGTTCAGTAGTTTTTGAGTTTATTCATTATTTTAATTATTATTAAACATACACACACACAAAAATACAAATCTTTCCTCTTTATAATATTAAGTAGGTATGATGTACGTTTATACGACGACGCTTTTACAGTGAAGGAAAACATCGTTAGGAAACCTGCACATGCACACACCTGCGAAGTAATTCAAAGGTTGTGATAGAAGGGCAGCGCAGGACCGATCGTCGTGGAGATCTTTGGGGGAGGCCTTTGTCCAGCAGTGGACGTCTTTCGGCTGAAATGATGATAGGAGTTGACCAACCCGCAATGGGCCAGCGTGGTCGACTAAGGCCTATTCACCCTGATGTCATGTTGGGTAGGCTCGAGCCCCTCGGTTGGGACATTTATTGTATCGTTCTCTGTCTTCTTGAAATAGTCCGGCCAGAACACCATCCCACCGTGAGAACTGTCATGTTGTCATAGTGAGAAACTGAGAAAACACCATAGAGGTAGATTTTTTTTTAACACACACCTTATTGACGCAGTCCACGAACAAGCAGATGGCTTAAACCATAAAATGTATGAAGAAATAATTGAGAAATAACGATGCCGACACGTTACTAACAAAAAAAAAACTATTTGTATTTGTATAAAATAGGTCCCATATTGGATATGATTTGAAAGTGGGCGAGTTTTTGCCTACTAAAGAATTTTGGTTAAATCAAGGGAAAGATAAAAAAGCCGTAGCAAAAAAGTACCTATGTATTATTTTATTTTGTTTCTAGCCTGTCGCGTCCCACTGCAGTAAGTAAGTTCGGCGCTTATGATTTGTCATAGTGGACTAATGGGGTGAACCACGGGTTGGGACTGTAAGCCGAATATGTCGAAACGTAAATTCAGCCGCCGAACTTCATAGTGTGTTTAGGTACGGTAGTAGTTACTTATAACATCCTTGGTTTAGACACTCATCAACATCATTATCTCAGCCGAAAGACGTCCACTGCTGGACAAAGGCCTCCCCCAAGGTTCTCCCCAATGATCGGTCTTGCGCTGCCCGCATCCAGCGGCTTCCCGCGACCCTCACCAGATCGTCAGTCCACGTCGTGGGTGGCTTACCCAGACTACGTCTTCCGGCGCGCGGCCGCCATTCAAGAACCTTTCTGCCCCAACGACCGTCGGTTCTACGCGCAATGTGCCCAGCCCATTGCCACTTAAGTTTAGCGATTCTTCGGGCTATGTCGGTGACCTGATTCGCCTGGTTTAGACACTAATACATCGATTTTGGAACACTTCTCCATGTAGTAGAGTTAAGAATTAAGCCTTTTCCACGCTACTCTTCCAAGTCTTGTACCACCTCGTCTGTCTGTTTGTCTGTTGCATTGACGGCGAGTCTATTGACAGTGGACAACCAAGGTCGTCGCCCCCTTCCGGCTCCGTTCGCAAATATCCCATCTCAAACACTAAAGCAGTCCATTTTCTCAAAATTTAACCACAGTTTTAAGTTCATTGCGCCGCTAGTTCGCAGATCAAACTTTGAAAGTTCTGACACCCGTATTAGTTTTGCAATGTACTCCAAAACGTACTAGAGATTGTTTGTAGATTTGAGATCATGATAAATACGTGTTTTCTCAGTATATTACCGTAATTCAAGCTGAACAATATGGTCTAGAGGAATTTTGAGGCTCAGTCTATTTAGCTTGGTTGTCTACCTGATTGCATTAAGCTAATTTACAAAGATGTTATAATGCTCAAGATGAACATTAATTGAACTAAATGTTTATTCAAGTTTTCTCTATGATATATTGAATATGTTGTTTTTACATGAGGTTTATTTTAACTGTTTACTTTTTTTGAATGTATCTAAAATGATAGTAAGAAGGTCACCATGAAAACTTTGATTATTATAATTATTTAAGTAATTAGTTTGTAATTATATATTGGCGCTTTATCTTAGTTGGACACTACCACTATACTGCCTGCTTTCGGATCACAGGGTTGCGGGTTCGTATCTCGCCCAGGACAAACATTCCTACGATAAGCACTCGCGGTTTCTACATGCTTTACTGAAAAAAGTACCCTATTTTTCAACCTAGGCATAAAACTATCAACGTACCAAACTTCATTATCATTTGTCCAGACATTTTTGGGTGATTGAGTCAAACATCGAAACTTTGCTACTAGAATTAAGAAAAAAAATATCTGTAGAATTTTTCAAAGAACTAGTTCTTCACGCTTCGCTTAAACTAATCCACTTAAAACTACATTATTCTTTCATGAATTTTAACCATTTTACAGAAACTTAACTACTCATGCATCCCACAACTGTAATTAATTTCAATTAGTTATTATTATGCGTCCAAATTACCATTTTAATAGGAATGAGAAGTGTGAAATTGATTTTATATTGCACCTGTGATTAATTCAATCAATATCCTTTAAAAACAAATGATTGGTTCTTTATTGGATGTCTTAAGATGGAGTTTGAGATGCAAATTGTTTCATTACTTGGTGAGAATTGATTAAATAATAATGTTGATGGATAGGTTACTTTGCATGCACTAGTAGAGGCCAGAAATATAGCTTGCTTTGTTTGGTTTCGAGGTTTACCTACCTTACAAACTCTGATCAGAATAAATTGGTTTCGAGGTTTACCTACCTTACAAACTCTGATCAGAATAAATGGAACTTTTTTGCAAAAGTTGGGTAATTTTGCGTCTTTAAATCCATTTCTTAATTTCGGCGGTACATTTTTCTAGCAGGTTTTCAGAAATGAAAAAAAAAATTACGCAGGCTGTACGTTCACGTTTGTAAGTCCAGTCTTATCAAGTGTGTTCGTACTTTAAACTTTTCAGGAAAAATATTTGATGTTTTCTTTTGAGCTTTCCGCCCCTTCGGCTGCGCCGGCGAAACTGTTTTTCCCGTGGGAATGAGGTATTTCTCCGCGGTAAATTGTAGCCTATGTATTATTCTGATGTATAAGCTATATTATTGTAAAATTTCATTATAATCCATTCAGCAGTTTATCCATCTATCCGTCCATTCGTCCATCCATCCTGACAAACTTTCGCGTTTATAATATTAAGAGGATAATAAAAAAATCTAAATAAATAAAACTATAAACTCGCAGATGAGCTGTCTTGACTATTTAACATAGATTTATATTTATAAAATGACGAAATATCTATATTAATCAATTTTAATTTGACTAGTTATGATTTTGACCTCCTCCGTTCACCGAACCTTTGACTTCTGACCAATAATTTAGACTTTCTGCAATAAACATGATCTAAAATTCATAAGCACATGTAAATTATAATTGCCTTCATGTATTTATGACTTCTAAGACATTATTTTCTTTTATTTCACACTATTTTATTTAACAAAAAATAATCCTTATGATGAAACCTTTCGATCGGTATGATAAAACTACATGGTATTTTTTTCCTTGTGTAGCGGGTTCGATTCCCGGTTCAACCATGACCGTAATTATTAAAAAATGTATGAATGCAGTTTTAATAGTTTTTTTAAATTAAAATAAAGTCTGATTTCAGTAAAATGTTCTATCTTGGGACGCCCTGTATATTAATTTTCAATTTACAGAGTGAACAGGCTAAGCAAGGATATTCGCTATATTAAGTATAATGGTAGTTATAAAATAATAATAAAATACTTTTATGTTTGAATTAATTGACATCTCTAAATAGGTACGTAAGGTCAATGTTCGTATAAAACTAGCATTTCTATTATAATAATATACGCCGACCACTTCTGTAGAAGTATAAAACTAGAGTAACCATGGTTTTGAATTTGTGGATACTGACTTTTTTACATACAAAAACGTCTTTTGTTTATAGTACTATACTAATTTTGAGTTGTCATATACCATATTTGTTTTCTTTATCCGAGTTGTCATATACCAACCAAATCGTCTAGGGCCAGCACAAGGATGATGGACCACACTCTCTTAGAAGATGCCTGTTTACTGGTTACAACACCATAGCAATTTTTCCTATGTAGCAACATTAATTTTCATTCACTCTCTCGCTCTCGTGCGGTCTTTGTCTGGTTCTGTGTAAAAGTGTATTTCTAAATATATTATAGTACTGAAGTTACCCAAAAATCTGTGTTTTGCTAACTACCACGCGACGCAAGCTTGCAGTCCAACAAAAATAAATAAGGAAACTGGAGACTGGCGTTGTACTTGCCATTTACTCTTCCTCCGAAGACCAGATAAAGGAATAACGGACGCGGGAAGGGAATTAAGAATTAAAATTGAACACAAATTAGTCGCAAAGTTTTATCTTATACGAGGATTAACGTGTAACTTCATAACTTTTACAGCTAAGTAATTATTTTTATAGCTCTCTCAATGCACCTCTGCAAGAAGGAGTTTGAAGTTTACTTATTTTTTTATGGTCGGCTTAATAAACAGACTTTATTGCAAGTCATGTTAAATCATTTGACATATTTCATACTTAGACGTATTTTCCATAAAGTTAAGAGTATAACTTTACTAATAACTAACTAACTATTTTACACATAACCAATACCGTAAATATTATATTTATAGGTCATTTTATTCAAATTAAAATTATATTATATTGTTTTTATTAATCATAGGTTTTTTAAAATACACTTAACGACGTCTTTTTTTCTAAATTGACATATGCTTGTGTCGAAAAAGTACGACCAATCAAGCTTCACCGGACTTGAGGTAAACGACGTCATAATAAGAAGCTAAAAAGCTTTTCTCAAACCAAGACCGGCTCTTCATTACATTTTATTCAAATAAATATAAATAATTTTTGTAAACTATGGAATTGAAACTATGCAGCTAAACTGAACTCTTTGAACTTTGCATAATTCATAATGTCTTTTGAATAAGGAAAAAAATCGCTAGCGTAGTGATGACCAATCATATACTGTACTGTACAATGTGGCTTATGGGAAAGATTCTGTTTCTCTTCTATGCCATACCTTCATCTAACTACTTTTGTAACCGTATAATTTAGACTTACAATTTTAATAAACTGTCCAGCCCATAAGCGAATTTATGGACGCCCTAATAAAGAGTGTAACACACTACACGGGATGTAATCAGCATGTAAATGCGTCTCTCACCCGCCGAAGCAAACATCGAATATTGATCGCCGCATTATGATAATACCAGAATTTAAAACGTTGACGGTCTCTAGTTACTGGCCGGTTGCGGCTAGTGTGGACGGACCTTTACGTCCTGTCGTTTGAAGAGAGTTAATTGTCTATGTCACCAATAAAGGATGAAAATAGAATAAAATATATAGAACAAATAGCGGATTTACAATCACGTAAAAAAGAAAAGTATAAACAGGGCTATTTCTATACTACGCCGATGACCCTAGTGTGGGGGGTGTCTAATACGAATATCAAAAATGTACAACGTGAAAAACTGGCTCTTTATCCGCAACCGCAGCAAATTGGTAGTACTCTTGAAACTGAACAATTTTTTCTAAGACACTTATGTTGAAATTTCAATAATAATATTCAACTTTTCATAGAAACGTCAGCAACGTGACCGGTCACGCTGAATTTTAAATTTGAGATTTCAATTCAATCTAATATTAAAATTTCTTAGGTAAAGTTGTTCAGTCTCAGGCAGGAGTACAATGTCGTGGATAAACTACCAGTAAAATGACACGGTGTATAGATTTTAAAAAGAGCACCGCAAAGGTCTTACAAATATTAAAATATTACACTCGTAATATTAAAACCTACCTATATTTACTGTTAAAATCTAATTACAGACTTTCAAACAGTAAAAAGTAATTACTTATTTATAGTATGCGAATCGAGATAAACGCCAATTACAAATAATACAAATACTATCGGTGTTATCGATTAATAGTAAACTATTAGTTAGAGAAAGTTTTTAAAACATCCAAGCCTCATTAGAGCCACCGTGCGCTAGGCAATTCGGCTGCGCAAGAGTGGCGAGATGAGCTAGATGTTTATTGTAGGGAGGTGCGAGTGGGAATCAAGTAAATTGGAAGGAAGAGAGAAAGGCCTTTGACCTGCAGTGGGACACCATAGGCTAGAAAAAAGAACCTCACAAATAAAGCTCTCATAATCAGAGAACACAAATAGAACATTAAAAACCTATAAGAAAAGTCCCCGAAAGAAACCTACGGCACTGGGCTAGGTGGTCACTCCATACGGAAAACGCATTTTGACAATCTACTTCGTTTTGAATAACAACTACAATTCAATGACGCTAGGCGCTATGTAAAAAACCCCTGAGCACCACCGGCGGAGTCCCGCGGTACCTGCGGGGTGCGGGGCGTGGGGAGCTATATCGGGCGGGAAACTCATTTTGGCGCGGGGGGTGAGTGTCCTTTCTGTACGGGTTAGTACTATTCTTCTCTTCTGTACCTACGGTCTCTCTTACCGATACGTTTTTGTAGAAACTTTTCAGGTTTCTATTTTTTTCTAGAATACCTCAGAACCGTTTTTATAGTCCAAAGATAGTTTTCTACGCATGCGCGTTCCACAGCATTAACATACAATGGCGCCGGCGGCGTTGTTAATTTTTCCTATGCTGTTGATCATAGCACCGAAATATCTTCATTTAGAAGTGGCGAAGCGAGCTGAATGCTAAATATTGCTATCAAAGATTGCTATAATCGTGCTACTCTAGGGTACAAGATTTGACAGCTGCCAAATTAATAAAAAAATATAATGTTGTGTCAAAAAGTGAACTCCCCATGGACTTAGTAACATAGAGTGTAACTATGGTAATTCGTCCAAGGAACTCACACGTTTGCACTAAACTTAGGAATCGCTTAAGTTGATGCCTAAAGTAGGTATTTAGGCATTTTGGTGAGGTTTGGAGAAAATTTTGTTTGCTAGTAACCATCAAACTTTTTTTAAGACAAGGTTTGTCAGTACAAACAGGTTTAAGTCTTAAGGGGCTCTACCACGCTAAGTGGCGCCGCCATCCTGAAAAAAATAATAACTCGGGAAATAATATTTTTTTCAAAAATCCGGTCCACAGAACTGGAGTCGGGGTGCTGTAGGATATATAGAAGCAATCACATATGTTTATTATAGTTCAATGTAGTTATAGATAGAAAAAATGCGAAAAGTGGCCGTTTTTCGCAAATTTCCTATCTCTAAATATAGCGAGATACAATAAATAAAGTTAATAGCTTCTATATATCCTACAGCACCCCGACTCCAGTTCTGTGGTCCAGATTTTTGAAAAATTGATTATTTTCCGAGTTATTTTATTTTAAAGGGTGGCGGCGCCACTTAGCGTGGTAGAGCCCCTTAACAGGCATAAGGAAACGTAACAACTGTCAAACATCGACGGAGCCGCAGCGGAAAGCTAATTATTAATAAAAATAAATTGCTGTAATGAATACACTGAATATTTAGGCGCATCAATTAAGAATCATATGATTGCTGTATGTAAGAACTATTTTCACATGCAAAACACTTTGTCTCCACGGGAAAACAGCGCCACTTTCCTTACATTATTGTTACCTTATCATTATGAGAAAATTGTCATCACCGTTACCCCAAACACTCAAAGGTAACAGGATCTTTGTACCTTTACAACAAATTCATTCGAATCCCATAAAAATGAATGAGTTACGACATATTTACAGTTAGCTAAGTTACAGTCCTCTAACGCCTTCGAGCTGGACAAAGCCACGGGTATCCATTAGTGCAGCCATAAATTCAGCCATAAAATGTATTCACAATCGAGTTTAACGCGACTTAGGAAACCAAGAAACTCTTCACACCGTGCTTCGGAAAGGGTTCTTCTAATTTGCTCCAAAAATATAAAGTTTGTTTCAGTTGCAATGAGTTAACTTGTTCAAAAAGTATCGCAACTGAACAGCTCGCTTGTGACGGTCTTCACTTTCTTCTTAAGTGGTCCGTTAGGTACAGAAGCCAGCACATGCGGTTGGTAATTGACACTACGAAATTCACCCCTGCGGCTACGGAATACGGGTGCTCCAAGGTCAACATGTCCAGCCGCATGTACTGGCTACAGTACAAGGGAAAGAAAGAAAACACATCGATTTGCACTGTTGCGACCAAAAAAAATTTCATTCTTACTCTATGTTTGTCTTTAAAATGTATAAAAAAATACATTCCTGTGGCAAGAGGTTTATTTATTTTTATTTTTTGTAGCACTAGCTTTTAGCTTACCAAGCTCGCCTAAAGGGGGTGAAGTACAGATTATATTTTATATGTAGGGAAACAAAGCGCGTTAAATAATTTCGTGGTGATTGAAGCCATCGTCGATCGCAACCGTTACAAGCTTACCAATTTATTGTTGAAATTCACTCCTTGTCAATGTCACATACCCGCTATACTTCTTGCAGACGATTTCAGGGCAAAATAAAACGACTCGGGGCTGGTTAGAGCGACTGTATGCTGGTAACAGCTGACGTCCTGTGAAAGTAGAGTAGTAAGGATGTGTGGGTTCTGGATCACTCTCGCCGAGCCTTGCTCGCCCGCGTTTCTCGATCTCTGATTTTGGGCCAATTTTGGAGGATTGGGAAAATCGCGGGTAAAAAAAAAAAAAAAGGTTGTTTGATATCAAACTAGGGGTATTGCCCCCCATCTAAGACGATAGCACCGACTCCCAGCTCTCTATCTCACACGGTTTCCGAGATATAAAATGCATATGCTCATGAAATACAGTCAATGGAAAGGGTCGGCTACCTGGCTATTGTCCTTTAATTGGGGTTCGCTTTTGTTAACCGCGACTCGGATTTTTGATATCACTCTCACTTGCGCAATTGCTGCACGCTCCCGAACGCAGCATTAACTAGCGTGTATGTTAACGATGTATTTGTCGCCTATTACATGTGAACATGTTATCAAAAGCTTTTTTAGGTACACACATAAATGGGGGTGCAACATTGTTAAGCACCGATCGCAGCCCTGTTTTTTCATGCGCACTAGCTGTCTGATCCCGCCTCTATTACTTCTGCGGCCTTTATCTACCACGTCTTTTTAACATAAATCTAACCTAACCTAACCTAGCCTTGATTAGCGAGTTGATTAATAAGCAGATTATTAATTAGGGCGCGAATCAAAATCAAGCCGCGGAGGCCTGTTCTTATTGGATTCTGACCTGGCGCGGCCTTATCAATCACGTATTTATAACATAACCTAATCCAACCTAACCTACCCGAACCTAACCAAACTTAACCTAGCTTTTTATTAGCGAGCTAATTAATTAGGAGATTATTAATTAAGGCGTGAATCAAATTCATCCCGCGGGAGTCTGATTTTGTTGATTTTAAACCTGGCGCGGCTTCATCTACCACGTCTTCATAACATAAATCTAACCTAACCTAACTCAGCCTTTATTGAGGGGGTATTTCATTAGAGTGTTATTAATTAGGGTGCGAATCAAACTCAACCCGCGGAGCCTGATTTTCGTGTAATTTAGACCAGCTTATCGTATTCCAATAGGCTGTTTTCGTGACTATCTCGTTTATATAACCAAAACGGCCACTAACTCACATCTCTTTTTTCAATTGTATTAATGTCTTTGTACATACTTGTGCAATATAAGTTTCTTTTTTTGCCATCCCTTTAAAATTGTGTATTCCTTTGCTAAATCTAATAGGGCAAGTTTATGGTGGCTATTGATGTGAAGCGGCAGCATTGTCTTTATGAGCGGACGCCAACTCTTAACTCTTTCTCCAATTGTAAAAAGCCTTTATTCTCGACTTGCACAATATCAGTTTACAAGTTTGTTTTTTTTCTTTATTGCATAACGTTTTGTTGTCATCCTTTTGAAAATTTTATCCTGTCGCGTCCACTGAATATAAAAGAACTATTTATTGTAAGCTAGTTTGAATAGGTCCGCGAACATTTATCTTTATGAAGACATTTTTTATGATGGTGTAACGTGTAAGGGACTGATTTATTGCTTTGTTTTCGTCCTCTAAAAATGCACCTGATTTCGAAAGTTGATCGAGTTGCGACACGTTCGTACCATTGATGTGAAGGGACACCATTGTTTTTATGAATTCAAATTTTTACCTGATGGTGTAAGGGACTGGTTTATTGTGCTGAATTCACAATGCATTCAACTTGTCGTGACATGTATTCCCCACTGCGACCACCCTAACGCTGCTAGAGCAGTGTTATAAAAGCGAACCCTACTTAGCTCATCCTATTCAGTTTGTGAGTGACATTGAAGCAGCCAGCGCAGCGGTCGGAAGATCTCCTCCAATAATAATTCAACTATGGATGTAAGTAACTTTAACTACCTATCACTCATAATATGTGTACTTTATATTGTTTTCGTTGTCCATCTTAAATAACCACTATACTGTGGTTGTTTAAGATGGTTATTAAACTAGTACCTAGCGGTATGGTTTTGACTCTAGCTCTCCACCGTTAGCCGAATGTAAATATGTAATAGTTCAATTAGGATCTTACCATACTTGTTAACCTGTTTTCACGAGTCAAAATTTATCGACAAACTATAAATAACGTGTACCTTTATGCTTATTTCACAGTTTCAAGATAACACCTTCAAAAGCTACTACTTTCCTGATTCCCCCGATGGTGATGACGCTGTGGACTCATTGGTGATTGATGTTAAGAAAAAAGCATCGAAAAGAAGCAACAACATTGAAGCATTCTTTGAAAAACCAAAAAAGAATAAGAGGGCCGCGACTCAGTCTTCAAGTGTATCGACGGCTTGCGATGATGGTGTATCGTATATCGCGTCGAGTGAAAATGAGGGCATAACCGCATCTCATTTCGTCAAAATTGAAGTTTACGACATGAACAAGATCCGCAACATCTCACCTATGAACTATTGGAAACACGCAGACGTTCGTGTCAAGTATTATGCGCAGTCTGAGGATGATAAAAATTATCAAAGCGCGAGAGATATAATATATCTCATAACAAAACAACTCGCCGTGAAACGGGACTGCTGCAAATATTATATCGAACGCAAGCAGGAAGATGCAAAATAAACTAATAATATGCCAACAAGAATCTCACGGACACAACAAGTCGCGACTCGTCATTCCTCGAGGCATTGTAAAACAACAAAAAAGGCGGGCAAACAATATCGCCACCCCACTCCACACCATATATAAGCGTTTCGACTTGTGCAACATTTATTCACTCGTTAAATTTTACTCACACCAGAACAAGTATAAAAATGGAAACTCTACAGAATGAAGTCAATGAAGAACTCTGTCGACTTTGTCAAGAAGCAGAGGAACAAGACTTAGGGAAGCAAACTGTGTGAGTATAATTTTATCCCTGTTTTGAGTTTATTTTATTAATATTCACATAGGACCAATTTAACCAATTTTATAACTTATGTTTTTTTATCTCATTGTAGAGTACCATTCCAAATTGGTGGAAAACGAAAAGCTAAGGCCAGCAGCAGCAGTATTTCAAAACGTCTTCGAACTCAAAAGCTGCCCTCTAACGCGGAGTCTTCATCACTACCAGCTTCACGACCACTACCAAACGCAGCATCCACTAGTTCTGGAGACTTAAGAGAACAAGACATTGTTACTTGTGAAATATGTAATCATGCGGTGAGTCGAAGATATTTCGCTAATCATTTACGCAGCAAATCACACAAGGAAAAAATTTTAATTCAAAGGCATCGTCTTAGCAACGTTGAAATTATCAATACAGCTTTTGGTTCGAGAATATTAACATATCGCATTCATCCTCCACATACTGATGAAAATAATGTGCTTAAAAGTCCCGAAATGTTCATATCTTCCGTTAAAAATACTGTGTTATTTCTTCTGGAGGATTGCCTAAAAGAATTAACGGCTATTAAAGTAAATTTTATTGTTCATGCGGACTTCATTCAGGAAACCAAAGATATTAAAAACTCATTCGACTTTCAAACTTGCAACTGGTCTCTTTGCATAGGAGATAGATTAGAGGATTATTTAAATTCATTAAGTGTGGATATTAGTTCTAAAATGATGAACTTTGAAAAAAAAGACAGCGGTTGGTCCTTACAAAAAATACTGTGTTTAGAAATGAACGTTAATCAATTTAATCCTTTACGCGGCTCTTCGTACATTGACCTACCCCTCGATATTAAACATAGAAAAGCTGTAGTAAATGTTAAAAATAATGATGTGCAATGTCTAAAATGGGCATTACTTGCTGCTCTCTATCCTGTTAATAATAATAAAGATCGGGTATCATCATATTTGAGAAACGTGAATAAGTTAAACTTTGATGGTGTTTCTTTCCCTGTAAAGTTGAAGGATTTGAAAAAAGTAGAGGCCCAAAATAATATTAGTATCAATGTTTTCGGCTTAGAGTATAATAAGGAAAATAATTGTAATAACGTGGTGGGGCCCCTGTACTTCACCAAATGTCGTAAAGATATTCATATTAACTTGTTGTATGTGACAAATGGTTTAAGAAATCATTATTGTCTAATTCAAAATTTGTCGCGCCTAGTGAGCAGACAAATTACAAATCGGAAAGATGCAATTCATATTTGTGATGGTTGCTTGCTATATTTCAGAACCAAAGATAGCTTAATTATACATCAGGAAAGAGATTGCGCACAGGTAGTCATCGAACTACCTAAAGTTGACTCGGATATTGAATTTGACAAATTTGACAAAAAACTAAAGTTACCGTTTGTTATTTATGCTGATTTTGAAGCCATATTAAAACCAATAAAATCATGTGACCCCGATTCATCAAAATCATTTACAATTTCAACGCATGAACACGAAGTATTTAGCTACGGTTATTTTATTAAGTGCTCATACGATGACAGGCTTTCCAAGTATCGAACTTATGCAGGACCTGATTGTGCTAAGAAGTTTATGGAAAGTTTACTTACAGATGTGACTGAAATTCATAAAAAAATCTGTTTTCGGAAACACCACCAAACGCTTAACGAGAACGATAAGTTGAAAATTCATCAGGCAAAATTATGTTACATATGTGATAATAAGTTAAATACAGACCGTGAATTATATTATGATCCAAACACTGGAAAGTTTCGTGGTGTTGTGCATAAAAAATGTATTTCAAATTATAAAATTCCCTCTTTTGTTCCAGTTCTATTCCATAATTTAAGTAATTATGATGCTCATTTTATTGTTCACGCGTTGGACTTTGTTGATGGTGAAATAGAAATAATTCCTCAAAATAAAGAGAAGTATATATCTTTCACCAAAAAGATTTCCATAAATGGTAATATAGTATCGATAAGATTTTTAGATTCCTTCAGATTTATGCCAAGTAGTTTAGATAGTTTAGCTAAAAATCTAAATGAAGATCAATTCACCGAAATGAAAAAACAATTTCCTATAGAAAGCGACTTTCGTAGATTAATAAAAAAAGGTGTATTTCCATATGAATATTTAAGTTCTTATGATTCATTACAAGTTACATCCCTCCCTGATGAAAAACAATTTTATAGTTCTTTGACTGGTGCATATATATCAAATAACGATTATATTCATGCTCAGGATGTTTGGAATCATTTTAATTGTAAAAATTTGTTAGATTATTCAAACATTTACTTGAAAACTGACGTCATGTTGTTAACAGATATTTTTGAAAATTTCCGAAATGTGTGCATTAATACGTATGATTTAGATCCAACTCAGTATTATACAGCACCTGGCTTGAGTTGGGATGCAATGCTGAAATACACAAAAATTAAATTAGAATTGTTCAATGATTTTGATAAAATCGCATTCATCAAATCAGGTATAAGGGGTGGCATTTCAGTATGTTGTAACAGATACGGTAGGGCTAATAACCAATATCTCGATGATTTTAATCCCAATATACCAAAATCCTATTTAATGTATCTAGATGCAAATAACCTCTATGGATGGGCAATGTCACAGTACCTACCTGAAGGTGACTTTAAATGGGTTAGCCCTGACACACATTTTTTAGTCTCCCCCACATCTGCTGTAGGATACATATTAGAAGTAGATCTCGACTACCCTGAAAGCCTTCATGATTCACATTCAGATTTTCCATTATGCCCCGAAACTGTTGCTATCGGAGGTAGCACAGATAAGAAGTTGGTTCCTAATTTGCATAGTAAAAAAAAATATGTTATACATTATAGAAATCTGATGCAGTGTATAGAATTAGGTATGAAGCTGGTCAAAGTTCACAGAGTGCTACAATTTAAACAAAGTCCATGGTTAAAGAAATATATTGACCTTAATACAGAATTAAGAACTTTAGCCAAAAATGAGTTCGAAAAAGACTTCTATAAATTGATGAACAATTCCGTGTTTGGTAAAACGATGGAAAATATTGAAAAAAGGGTCAATGTAAAGTTATTAACACATTGGGAAAATCACGGTAAAACCCTGGGTGCACAAAGCTTGGTCGCTCGACCTGAATTTCACAGCCTCTCTATATTTTCTGATTCATTGGTCGCCGTTCAGTTAAAAAAAACTAAATTATTTTATAACAAGCCCATTTATTTGGGATTTTGTGTATTGGATATCTCTAAAACTTTAATGTATAATTTTCATTATAAATATATCAAACCAAAATATGGTGAAAACGCTAAATTACTGTACACTGATACGGACAGCTTTATTTATCATATATTTACCGATGACTTTTATAAAGATACACGAAGTGACATAATTAATTATTTCGATACGTCCGACTATCCACCTAACAATATCTTTGGTTTCCAACTAGCAAATAAAAAGAAGTTAGGTTTTTTCAAAGACGAAAACAATGGGAAAATCTTACGAGAGTTTGTGGGGTTAAGGTCGAAAATGTATGCAATTAATGTTGATCACAAAACGACAGCTAAAGCCAAAGGTGTGAGTAAAATTGTTACTAAAAACATGAACATGGAAATGTATAAAGCATGTTTATTTGGCAGAGAAATAAAGATATCAGAAATGTGTAGAATTAGAAGTTTAAAACATGTGCTCCACACACAAAAAATAAACAAAATTTCCCTATCTTATAATGACACCAAGCGATATTTTATAGGAGACTCTACTGATACCTACGCTTGGGGTCATTATAGAATTAAATGATTTGCCTACCTATGTGTCCGTAGTTCTAGAATAACTTAGTTTAAGTCAATGTTTGTAATGTTCTCGTGAAGTTCTTGTTTCTTTAACCTTTTACTTGTAATTTTTATTGTATCTACGTGTAATTTTATGTAATGTGTTGTAAATAAATAATTGATAATAAATAAAATAATGGTTCTCTATGTAAAAAATTCCTTTTATTTATTTTATTTCATTCTTGGCTAATCAACCTCCGGGTATAGACGCTATTTGGGTTGATATAATGTTTCATTTTATTCACCCTTTCACGGCTATAGTAGCGGGCCCTAGCGGGTGCGGAAAATCAAATTTCGTAACAAATTTTTTAAAACACTGTGAAGAAGTTTGTAATGAGCAATTTTCGGAAGTGATATGGTGTTATGATGAAATGCAACCTTTATACAATTTAGACAATGTAAATTACAGTCAAGGTATTCCAGATTTGAATATGTTTGATGGTAAATGTCCTAGACTTTTGATAATTGACGACCTTATGAGGGAATCAGATGGTCGAATAGTCGATATTTTCACAAAAGGTAGCCATCACAGAAACCTTAGCGTTTTCTACATCACGCAAAACTTATTTCATCAGGGTAAAGGGCAACGAGATATTTCTTTAAATTCAAGCTACATAATTTATTTCAAAAATCCCAGAGACAGAACACAGATACGTTATTTGGCTCGTCAAGTCTACCCAGACAATACAAAATTTGTTGAAGAGGCCTACAAAGACGCAACTTCTCAAGCCCATGGATATATATTAATAGACCTCAAACAAAATACTAATGATGCTTGTCGTTTTAAAACTAAAATTTTTCCATTTGACAATCACTGTACTGTTTATGTCCCGAAAAGGGGGTATAAATATGATGCACAACAAACTATCTTAGTCAGTACTAGAAAATGAGTGAAGTAGAAACCCCGCATCCAAAGAATTTACTAAAAGCACTACATATTATTAAACCACAATATCGTGAAGCTTTACTAGAATGTTGTGATGATGATGAAATAAATCAAATTTGTGAGTGCATTTTAAATATTTTTAAAGGAAAAATAATCATAAAAGAAACAAGGGAAACCATATTCAACATTTGTAAATTAAACTGCTTCATTTCCACCGACGCTGTCTAACTCAGCTGTTGACAAATAGTGTTAATATAAGAAACGATGACAAAAAGAGTTAGGTCTCATAAAAATTTACTACAAGCACTATTAACTTTAAAACCAAAGTATAGACAAGCTTTATTAAAGTTTTGTGGAAGTGAGGAAATAAATTGTATTATTGAATGTATTTTCAATGTTTTAAAAGGTAGAGTACCTTTGAAGGACAAAGACAAACGCAAACTAAAAAAACATCAAGGTATATTAAGAAAGTTGGTGTCAAAAAGCGGATGTGATAAATCAAGAAAACAAGTTATTATACAGAAAGGTGGAGCGTTTTTACCCATTATTCTCGGGTCCGTTCTCAGCGCATTACTAGGAGCTATTGTAAAATAAAATCACAACATGGAAAACGTCAAGAAAATGATTTTAATTGAGCCTGATGTTGTCGAAAAACTCAGAGCAGGTAGCGACAATAGCTGTACTAAAAATTTAACACGTTTGGATGAAGAAATGCACAAAATTTTAAAAACTAAAATCCACGACAGAGAAAAATGGCAACTATATTTACAAACCTTGCAAAGATACCTACATCATATCGGCGAGGATCGTAAACCATTACAGATACCTATACTGCCAATAGAAAGCAAAGATGATCCAATAAAAGAACCAGTCAAACCTGAAAAAAGCCCAGACGATGAAAAGCCACTCATAACCCTCTACACAAAATCACAGATACTAACCACTTTACCGAAGACATACAAATTAAAAGGTGAGCTTTTGTTAGATTTTCTCTTAAACAATAAGGATAAAATCCACTGGAACGAAAATGGCACTGTTTTTATTGGTAAAAGAGAAGTTTATAAGAGCAATATTGTCGATCTCATCACTGATTTTATAAAACCCAGTAGTAAAAGTTCTCCAGCCGGATGGACAGATTTCGGAATAGTCCTTAAAGATTTACAAGTACCTATGAGTTACATAGGAAATAAAAAAAGACAAACTTATATAACCTCACTATCCCAAAGCCCCACTTTAAACAAAACCCTTGAAGATATCTATAAAAGCTCAAAACACACGCCTGAAAATTATTCCACACCATTACGCACGCCAACAGCCAGTGCGGAACCTAGAAAAAGAAAAAAAATCACTTGGGACAAATGGACCCCTTACTAGAAATAAACAACATTTATTATGACGTGTCTCATCCAGCTGGATATAGTAGTGCAAATAAACTATCAGAAGCAATGAAAAATAAAATGTCCAAATATGAAACAAAAAAATGGTTACAATCGCAGGATACGTACACCTTGCACAAACCAGTCCATCGAAGATTCCCTAGAAACAGGTATATTCTATCAAATTTAAATGAACTTTGGCAAGCTGACTTAAGTGATATGCGATCCTATAGTGAGTTCAACGATGGTTATAAATATATATTGTGTGTGATTGATGTCTTCAGCAAATATGCATTTGCAAGAGCAATTAGATCAAAGAATTCTGAATCTATAAAAAAATCTTTTGAAGATATATTTTTGGAAGCTAAGGTTACTCCTAGGCATTTGCAATCAGATAAAGGTACTGAATTCATTTCAAAAGATGTGAGATCATTTTTATTGAAACATGGTATAAATTATTATACAACGAATAATCCGGATATCAAAGCTAGCATAGTGGAGAGATTCCAACGTACGCTTAAAATGAAGATGTGGCGATATTTTACACATAATGATACAAATCGATACGTGGATATTCTACAAGATTTACTTCACTCATATAACCACAGTTTTCACAGAAGTATTAAAATGTGCCCCTGTGATGTTAATTCCGATAACATTATGACGGTATGGCGAAATTTATACGAAGAAAAGGGAAATAAAACTCAGAAAAATAGGATACCACCAAAATTTAAAGTAGGTGATCATGTTAGGATTACTAAATATAAACACATTTTTCAGAAGGGTTACGAAACTAACTGGAGTGATGAAGTATTCATCATTAATTCAGTTATAGAGAGATCTCCATGGGTTGTTTATTCAATAAAAGACCTACAAAATGAAAATATTATCGGCACTTTTTATGAGAGAGAATTGCAGAAGGTAATTTATGACCCCACCGCTAAATATAAAATAGATAAAATACTAGGCACTCGTTACTCTGGTCGCAGAAAGGAATTATTAGTGAAGTGGAAAGGTTATCCTAATAAATTTAATACCTGGGTTTTAGCATCTTCTCTGGAAAAAACATGATTGATGAAGAATTCTATTTAACTTTACCTAGTAATAGCTCCGCACCATACTTCCCTGATAATAAGACGGCAAATTTTTCAACAAAGTTACCTAAATCCATTAAATTAGAAGGTGAATGGTTAGTGGGAATCGTAGAGTTTCAGTATCCCTGTACTATTTTCACCGTGCAAGAAAATAATAATATTACGTACATAACTAAACGAGTGCAAGATCCTAATGAAAAGGGCCAAGTTTCTTTAATTACATACAAGAGTCATATACCAACTTCCAGTTACGAAAATATACAAGATGTTATAACAGCTCTTAATTCAAGAGAGGCTTTCAAATTGAGACAAGACAAAATTTCCAAACTAGTTACTCTTACCGGAGATACAAATAATTTAACTTCATTGAACTTCTCTCCAAAATTGAGTCTACAACTTGGATTTGATCCTTATACTAATGTAGCACACAAAAAAACCGGAAAATTTCCGGCTAATATTTATCTAGGCTTACCGTCACAACTTTACATTTATTGCGACATAGTGGAACCTCAAATAGTGGGGGATGTCATGAGTCCTTTGTTAAGAATTATAACTTTAGACCCCGTAAAATACGTATATGGTTCGAGCAAAATGCATATTTTTTCCCCTCCTCATTATATTCCTGTCATGCGAAGAGAATTTGATACAATAGAGATAGATATAAGATCAAACACTGGTGAACATATACCATTTCAATTCGGGACGAGCTGTGTTAAACTACATTTCAAACGTAAATAATTAACATGTATCTAAAACATAATAATAATGGTATTTGCCCATATCACCACTATTATTCTCATCAAGCGGGGACTGGCGTTGGAGTAATTTACAAAGGTGTACCTCATCAGCGTGGTCATGGCATAGGTAGCTTCTTGGGGGGTCTGTTTCGATCAGTTCTTCCGCTAATATCAAATGGAGCTAAAGTTGTAGGTAGGGAAGCATTAAATGCAGGGATGGGACTTCTATCTGACATAGTAAGTGCTAAGCCTTTAAACGAATCTGTTACAAATCGCTTTAAAGAGGCCACATCCAATTTAAAAACTAAGGCTGATGCTAAAATTTCAAGAGTGATGAACGGATCAGGGTATAAAACTAAAGCACGGAGCAAACGAAACCTCATTCAATCACTGAAATTGAAGGAGAGAGCAGCGAAAAAGCCTAGGAAGAGTAAGAATTTATCTTACAACGATATATTTTCATAAACAAACAAAATGTCATTTTTACATCATAATTCTTGTGAATGTGCTAAGTCGGAATTGGATTTATTTGCTTTACCATCGACTCAAACAAGCATAGAAAGTGGACAATGGATTCATTATAAACCTATCTCATCTCTAAGTGACGATGGGCCAATAGAATTTCAAGTTCCTGGATCTGGGGATGACTATATTGACTTATCGCACACGATGCTTCATATCAAAGCTAAGATATTAAACCAGGATTTAACAGCTTTGAACTCTGACACAACACCTGTTGCACCCATAAATAATTGGCTTCATTCACTATTCAGTCAGGTAGATATCTATCTGAATCAAAAACTAATATCTCCCCCGAACAATACATATGGATATCGAGCATATATTGAAACTTTACTTAATTATGGCCCACCTGCGAAAGAGTCGCATCTCACATGTGCGATGTGGTATGAAGACACTGCCGGAAAAATGAACAACGCTGATGATAACAATAAAGGATTTGCAGCGAGGCTGAAATGTGTGAAGGACAGCAAGGAAGTGGAAATGATTGGACATTTACATGCGGATGTTTTTAATCAGGATAAGTTTCTGATTAACGGAGTCGAAATGTGTGTAAAACTAGTTAGATCTAGAGAATCCTTTAACCTCATGGCTGCGTCAAATGATATTAAAATAAAAGTGTCTATTACGGATGCAACGCTAATGATTCGTAAAGCTCGCATTAATCCGAGTGTATTGCTTGCTCATCAGAAGGTTCTAGCTAGTACAACTGCAAAATATCCTATTACACGAGCCGAGGTAAAAGTGTTAACTATTCCATCTGGTGTGCAAGGAAAAACACTTGATAATGTATTTCTCGGACAAATACCGAAGCGGTGTATCATAGGGTTTGTTAACAATACAGCATTCAATGGCAGTTTTACCAAAAACCCCTTTGATTTTGACAATTATGCTATAAATACATTCAGTTTATATATTGATGGTACACAAATTCCCTCTAAGGCACTACAACCCCAATTTAGCAGTGGGTTACATACAAGCATGTTTCACACATTATTTTCAGGGACTGGTATTCATTTTTTGAATGAAGGCAATGGTATTAATAAGGATAGGTATGCGAAAGGATATTGTTTGATGGCCTTTGATTTAACCCCTGACTTATCCGCAAGTTCGACTTCACACTGGAACCTAGTTAAACATGGAAGTGTTAGGTTAGAAGTAAGATTTGAAAACGCTCTATCGGAAACAATTAATTGTATTGTGTATGCTGAATTTGATAACTTAATTGAAATTGATAAAAATAGAAATGTAAGTGTTGACTTCAGTAGTTAGATAGATGCACTATAGTATATAAGACGAGTTTTTGTTCTTAAGTAATCATAATATTATTTGCTTTTATATTAGTTAGTCACAATAAAAGACAAATAATGAATACTATCGATATTAGTAAATATCTAGATACGATACATCATTCTCTGACGTATAATGTATTTGCAGCCAATCGGTTACCAATGTACATGACGAATCCTATTTATTTAATTAGTAACTTGGATCCTGACACAAAGCCAGGTTCACATTGGATAGCAATTTTCATAAATGCAAATGGTATTGGAGAATATTTCGACACCTTCGGTCGAAAGCCAGATGGTAGTCATTTAGCATTTTTGAGAAGAAACTCATGTAGATGGATTTATAACAGCAAAGTTATTCAAAGTTTGTTTTCACCATTCTGTGGTGAATATTGTCTTATGTATTTGTACTTTAAATATCGAGGTATGAGTTTAAAGGATTTCACCAATATGTTTACATCAGATACAGTGAACAATGATATTTTACTGAAGAAAATGTTTGATGTCTATTTTCATAGGTAATCTTAAGATAATTCAATACTTATACTTTGTAATTAGATTAAGAGTAAACAAAAAATAAAGTAAGATTAATTAGACGTAAACTTTGTTTTATTTATGTAGAGATTTGAAAAATACAAACAAATTAAAATTTAAAATTATTTATTATTAAAATGAAGTACACATAACTTAAAACTAAACCATTGTGGGGGAATAAAGCGATGGCGATAGGGGGATACCACTGTCACTGTTTCTCATAATTTCCGCAATTTCTGCGTTTTCTTCTTCACTCCAATCCAGCAGGAGTGGGTTCACACGTCGCTCAGCTTCAGGTATTGGAGATTCTTGGCGAGAATATCCGTAGAGTCGGTCCTCTCCGCCCTTCCGATTCTCCTCGCAACTTGGGCAATAGGCCTTAACTCTCCAAACCCCATCGATGTCGTCCTCTTGGTTGGAATAGTGTCCATCGCATAGGGTATAATATGGTTTTACGTCCTCGTCTTCAACCATGGATTGCGGTAACGTTCCGTGTATATACCACAACCGGATTAATTTATGGTGTTTTTTTAAAACATGATCCTTTCCGAGTAAAATTATGCCTTCTGTATCAAGAATCATTTTGACTTTTCTTCTAACAACGACGACACGACGGTGAAAACAGGAGTGAATAAATGTTGCACAAGTCGAAACGCTTATATATGGTGTGGAGTGGGGTGGCGATATTGTTTGCCCGCCTTTTTTGTTGTTTTACAATGCCTCGAGGAATGACGAGTCGCGACTTGTTGTGTCCGTGAGATTCTTGTTGGCATATTATTAGTTTATTTTGCATCTTCCTGCTTGCGTTCGATATAATATTTGCAGCAGTCCCGTTTCACGGCGAGTTGTTTTGTTATGAGATATATTATATCTCTCGCGCTTTGATAATTTTTATCATCCTCAGACTGCGCATAATACTTGACACGAACGTCTGCGTGTTTCCAATAGTTCATAGGTGAGATGTTGCGGATCTTGTTCATGTCGTAAACTTCAATTTTGACGAAATGAGATGCGGTTATGCCCTCATTTTCACTCGACGCGATATACGATACACCATCATCGCAAGCCGTCTATACACTTGAAGACTGAGTCGCGGCCCTCTTATTCTTTTTTGGTTTTTCAAAGAATGCTTCAATGTTGTTGCTTCTTTTCGATGCTTTTTTCTTAACATCAATCACCAATGAGTCCACAGCGTCATCACCATCGGGGGAATCAGGAAAGTAGTAGCTTTTGAAGGTGTTATCTTGAAACTGTGAAATAAGCATAAAGGTACACGTTATTTATAGTTTGTCGATAAATTTTGACTCGTGAAAACAGGTTAACAAGTATGGTAAGATCCTAATTGAACTATTACATATTTACATTCGGCTAACGGTGGAGAGCTAGAGTCAAAACCATACCGCTAGGTACTAGTTTAATAACCATCTTAAACAACCACAGTATAGTGGTTATTTAAGATGGACAACGAAAACAATATAAAGTACACATATTATGAGTGATAGGTAGTTAAAGTTACTTACATCCATAGTTGAATTATTATTGGAGGAGATCTTCCGACCGCTGCGCTGGCTGCTTCAATGTCACTCACAAACTGAATAGGATGAGCTAAGTAGGGTTCGCTTTTATAACACTGCTCTAGCAGCGTTAGGGTGGTCGCAGTGGGGAATACATGTCACGACAAGTTGAATGCATTGTGAATTCAGCACAATAAACCAGTCCCTTACACCATCAGGTAAAAATTTGTATTCATAAAAACAATGGTGTCCCTTCACATCAATGGTACGAACGTGTCGCAACTCGATCAACTTTCGAAATCAGGTGCATTTTTAGAGGACGAAAACAAAGCAATAAATCAGTCCCTTACACGTTACACCATCATAAAAAATGTCTTCATAAAGATAAATGTTCGCGGACCTATTCAAACTAGCTTACAATAAATAGTTCTTTTATATTCAGTGGACGCGACAGGATAAAATTTTCAAAAGGATGACAACAAAACGTTATGCAATAAAGAAAAAAAACAAACTTGTAAACTGATATTGTGCAAGTCGAGAATAAAGGCTTTTTACAATTGGAGAAAGAGTTAAGAGTTGGCGTCCGCTCATAAAGACAATGCTGCCGCTTCACATCAATAGCCACCATAAACTTGCCCTATTAGATTTAGCAAAGGAATACACAATTTTAAAGGGATGGCAAAAAAAGAAACTTATATTGCACAAGTATGTACAAAGACATTAATACAATTGAAAAAAGAGATGTGAGTTAGTGGCCGTTTTGGTTATATAAACGAGATAGTCACGAAAACAGCCTATTGGAATACGATAAGCTGGTCTAAATTACACGAAAATCAGGCTCCGCGGGTTGAGTTTGATTCGCACCCTAATTAATAACACTCTAATGAAATACCCCCTCAATAAAGGCTGAGTTAGGTTAGGTTAGATTTATGTTATGAAGACGTGGTAGATGAAGCCGCGCCAGGTTTAAAATCAACAAAATCAGACTCCCGCGGGATGAATTTGATTCACGCCTTAATTAATAATCTCCTAATTAATTAGCTCGCTAATAAAAAGCTAGGTTAAGTTTGGTTAGGTTCGGGTAGGTTAGGTTGGATTAGGTTATGTTATAAATACGTGATTGATAAGGCCGCGCCAGGTCAGAATCCAATAAGAACAGGCCTCCGCGGCTTGATTTTGATTCGCGCCCTAATTAATAATCTGCTTATTAATCAACTCGCTAATCAAGGCTAGGTTAGGTTAGGTTAGATTTATGTTAAAAAGACGTGGTAGATAAAGGCCGCAGAAGTAATAGAGGCGGGATCAGACAGCTAGTGCGCATGAAAAAACAGGGCTGCGATCGGTGCTTAACAATGTTGCACCCCCATTTATGTGTGTACCTAAAAAAGCTTTTGATAACATGTTCACATGTAATAGGCGACAAATACATCGTTAACATACACGCTAGTTAATGCTGCGTTCGGGAGCGTGCAGCAATTGCGCAAGTGAGAGTGATATCAAAAATCCGAGTCGCGGTTAACAAAAGCGAACCCCAATTAAAGGACAATAGCCAGGTAGCCGACCCTTTCCATTGACTGTATTTCATGAGCATATGCATTTTATATCTCGGAAACCGTGTGAGATAGAGAGCTGGGAGTCGGTGCTATCGTCTTAGATGGGGGGCAATACCCCTAGTTTGATATCAAACAACCTTTTTTTTTTTTTTTACCCGCGATTTTCCCAATCCTCCAAAATTGGCCCAAAATCAGAGATCGAGAAACGCGGGCGAGCAAGGCAAGGCGAATCATGGGCCTATGTCTAGCAGTGGTCTGCCACCGTATGCTGCTAATGATGATGATAAATGAACTATAAGCCCAAGAAGCTCCCGTAGATAAGCATAACTTAAGATATAATTAGAGAGAGAACAGAATAAACTGTAACGACTTTGATTAATTCACTGTTGGTATTCCGACTTAGTTTATTTTTTAATTCAAGAAATAAAATTGTATTTTTGATATGTCACAGCGGTGAAAACTAGAAAGACCCTTCAAAAAAAACGTTTTTCGCACGATAAATCGACTGTAAATGTCTTCACACTTCAACGACAATTTTGTTACAAAACCTCAGCAATACAATACATGTGAAACAGCGTTGGATGACATACTTATATATACAATACTCTTTGATTATATACAATAATTATGTGTAATTTATTATACAAGATATATAAATTATAGAAACAAGAAGAGAAATGTATTCGATAATTCTGTTTACTTATTATACAAGATATATAAATTATAGAAACAAGAAGAGAAATGTATTCGATAATTCAGTTTACATTTTATTAAATAACTTTATTTGATTTATAATCATCTAACATAATATAAACTATAAAATATTGCATAATATTTAAGTCTTTATAAGTATTTTAAAACATTTAATCGGTATTGAAATCACATCATTGACTTCGCTGTCAGTTAAATAAAAATCTGAAACAAAGATAAATTAATAAAAATATCTAGGAACCTACATAAAAATCTAAGAAGGAACCTTTCAAAATTGAAATAAAGTTTATAAACCTCTTCTCATTAAACTTTTTTTTGGCTTTTAAGTCCGGTGAAGCTTGATTGGTCGTACCGTTTCGACCAAAGAGATTGGAGAGCCGCTTAAAGCGGCTCCCATCTCTCTGGTTTCGACACAAGCTTAGGTCAATTAAAAAAAAATACATTTCTGTCATGTTCCCTAATATATGCGTATATGCGTATACAGTGGACCTATCACTAGACCGTAAATAAATAGCGTCGGTCAAAAAAGTCCTTTAAATCTTTAAATCTTTGGAATCTTTAAAATTTAGCTTTATAAAATAGAGACCGAATTAATGATTAAAAAAAAAATTTTTAACACTTTCAAATATACTTTAATTTAGTTTTTCTTTTTCCTAAAGCTAGGTTAGTTTACTTTTGAAGATTTCAGTTTTATAATCGACCCCTTTTTCTTTGCGGCATGTATATTTGTCCCTATGGTTTGTTTCATATTAATCCGGACATAAGGTCATTGACGCCTGCATACTGCGCAAATTTTTTCAAAGGTTACAATGAAACTATAGGAAATTATCGCAAAATACGTTATTTGACAAACCGTAGTAGAAGGCGAGGTGAGCATGTGACCTTGCCAGACATTTTGGCGTAAAATTATTTTTAATAACTTTCAAGAAAAGAAGAGCTCAATGATCTTTTGTCCGGATTTATATGAAACAGACCATAGTTTCTCTATTCATCATACTTCATTCATACTAATATTATAAAGAGGAAAGATTTGTATTTTTGTGTGTATGTTTGTAATGAATAAACTCAAAAACTACTATACCGATTAAAAAAAATCTTCCACAATTAGAAAGCTACGTTCACCCTGAGTAACATAGGCTACATTTACCGCGGGAAAAATGCCTCATTCTCACGGGAAAAACTGTTGACGCGGGCGGAGCCGCGACGAAAAGCTAGTATAATATAAGGAATGACTCTAGTTTAAGAGATGAAACCTATGTGTTATAGAACCGTTAAGAGTTTAGTACAAGAGTTTTAGTACAAGGTTTATGACAGGTCTTAACCCAAAGGAGGATGCAGCACCACTTTATGATGTGGTTGGTTAGAACTTAAGTTTTAACTTGAGGTCGACCTCGGGGAAACGCACACTAGCTTACTAGCTTTACCCACAACAATGTAACAGGGATGTAAAAGTTACGTGTCTGGTTCGACTTGGCAGATACACTGCCGCGCAACTATATTTTCTAAGGAGAAATCATATTTTTATAGGTACATTAATATGTGGTATTTTGGTGGAGTTTTTATAAAATAAACGTGTGGTTAACGTAGGAAACTAAGAAAGTGTAATGTACGTATGTGTTATGAAACTTTTGTTGCTTGTCCTGTGGGTTTCAGAATATTAAAATCAGGTATTTATAAGAATTATTGAGCCTCTTAAGACTTCTGACATAGCTCTTATAAAGACGACATCCGTAGAGAGTAACCAGAACGATTTTACGTGCCTTCCGAAGCACCGAATCTTCTTTCTTTCCGGACAATCAGGTGATTTAGCCTGCAATGTTTTACAGCGGGAGAAAAACTGGGAAAAGCCCCACTAACCCCATTTTTTGACTAATAAGCTCCACTGGGATACGAACCCTGAACCTAAGTATGGGAGGCAACAATTTTACCACTAAGCTAAGCACACTGCTCGGGTTGCCGTCCGGCACCCACAGGAACAGTCTAGTAAGTCCAATAGTGTTTCTATTTAGATAACACTAAATTTTAAAAAATAATAACTATCGGCACAAAACCGTTACTTGATCCTTTTAACAACTAGAAAAGAGCTGGTAATCTTTAAATGGCTAAGGATATTTCCTTGGATCATAGCTAAAAACACTCTCGATTGTGACACCTTGCAAAAAAAAAAACTAGATCAAAATCGGCGCATCTTTAGGAGCTACGATGCCACAGACAGGCAGACAGACACACACGTCAAACTTATAATATAACACCTCTCTTTTTCGTCGGGGGTTAAAAACAGAAGTAAGTAAGAATATTTGTATTTTGTATCGTATTAAAAAATTGAACATGTACTAATATCGTATTATTGTCAAAGGAGTCCATTAAATGAGAAAATAAATAATAAGAATATTTTAAATATTCATATTTCCTCTACTTGTATTTGACATCTCTACTTCCTATACACACCTAGTCCAATACCAATTAGAATTATTACTTAACAAAGCCAAAAACAACACGAACAGTCAAAAACATTATGTTATTTCACAAATTAGAAATGAAACTGAATTAGCTGGTAACGAAAATACAAAATTAGTCTAGTCAATACCAAAATCTCTTACGAAACAATTTATCGTACAAAAATTATTTTCGAAAACGCAAAAACGAGTTTGTCGGATGGAACTACAAACTTTAATTTTGCTGTTCACAGAAGTATCTAAAAAGGAGTGAACAGAATAACAGTTGTTTTCCGAGCAGCACGGATAATTTTGTTTAATACTGCGTATGCATTAGAATAATTGCAACGGGCAACTCCCATAGCGTGGTTATTAAAAAAACATTAGAGTGTGTCATATTAATTAGATTGTAAGAAATGTGTGTTTAATACACCATGGTGTAAGGCGAGGTTTTGGTTGGTTTGGTGTACTTTGTACGAGGTACGGACAATTACAGCTAAAATGGAGTTGATTGAAGGTATAATAAGAATGAATGGAAATGTGAAGAGCGTCGGTGGTCAAGTGGTTAGGGCTGTTGAACTTTTTTTTTTAATTGACCTTTGTGTCGAAAATGTACGACCAATCAAACTTCACCGGACTTGCGGGGGAGTGGAAGACTCTACCCCAAAAAAAGTCATATACCAACGCGACTATGGGCGGCTCGAGGGAGCCTCGGACCACTGCCTAGCGCGTTGATACTGAAAAACATCGTAAAAGATACTGAAAAACATCGTCGACGCTCCTATGGTGAAGACATAAAAGTAGGTAATACGTGCTGAACCAGCGTGAAAGACTAAGGCCTATTCATCCCGATTTCAGAGTAGGCTCGAGCCGGGTGGGGGACATAGATGAGATGAGAGATTTTTTTTTTCTTTTTTTTTATTGACTTAAGCCTGTGTCGACAAATTACGACGAATTAAGCTTTACACTTGGAGTTGTGAGAGAGCAATGACACAAGAAAGGCGTCTCCTAATTTTAGACTACGCAACATGAAGATATCATCGGAATAGACTTGTCACTACTTAACCTGTATAATTAAACTGCGACAGGCGTATTCTTGTCGCTTTCTCGAATTACACCGTCCTCAAAGATCAACAACAACAGAAAGGATTTTTAAAAGAATCAGTAAAATACCTACAACTATTGATGTGTTGTTCTTGGTAATACTACAGTAAGAATGCTAAAAAAATATATTAGCCAGAATACACTTTCCGTATTTTTTCTTCACTTTCTATTTAAGGCTTCCTAGGACGAGTTATTCGGATCGGTAGGCTAGTCTACGATAGTCGATAGGTATCAATACAAAAACAGTAATCGGCTCAATGACGTCAGACATCCTGACAAATTTCATAGCAAATATTCCTTACTTTGAGAATATTCTCGGCTATCGTACGGTAGAAATATTTTTGAGAACGGCATATAACTGCTTGAAAACTCTTAAATGGAATCGGGTTATGTTAAAAACCTCCAGAACAATTAAACTGAAATGTTTGAGAATCTTTAATCTCTAGGAATTTTAGTGTCTTTCGGTATTTTATAAAACATTTTTCTTCTTTTTGCCTTCTTCTTGGTTTAGTTGGTATTAGAATATAACCACAACATACCGACTAAACAGAAACCGTCGTCCTCTTCCGCATAAAAATCACTATTCACTGAAAAAAGTTCATCCGCTAAGATCAAAGAAAGATGAGAAGAGAATAAAATAATTAAACAAAACAGTGAAAGGATTATAGATTTTACATATACCAATAAGTTGTTTAATTTTGTATAGTACGAGTATTATGCCTATACGTCCCTTCTGTTAACCGTCTCATCTATTTGAAATCCCCTGTTAGCCCTAATTATTATTTGATGAATGAGTTAGAATTTGTGTTTTTAATTAAAGGCGACACGTCTGCCGTCGGAGACACGCCGCCGGGTGTGTAAACAAGGTATTTCTGTAGCTGAATACTACATTCTTTTGTTAAATACCGGCAGAAGTGGAGATAGAAGAAAATTTGAAAAATTATGAGGTATTTATTAAAAGGATGGCAATACTTTCTCCATTAAAAGGGAGATGGTTCAATGATCTCCCTGGCACGCCAGTTGGGGATTGTAGTTGTTGATGGTGAAAGCTGCTGCCTAATACAACACAAATACTTTAAATTTAAAGCAAACAGAAAAACAGTAAAAAAAAATGTTTACAAACCCACGCGGTAAGAAAAAAACCGGCCAAGTGCGAGTCGGACTCGCGCACCGAGGGTTCCGTACAAACCTGCAAGGTTTACAAAGTTCTTTCATTACGACAATCGAGTCGGTAATCTTATTGCAAAATGAAATTCATAACATTACAATGGGGAAAGATGGAGGAGCATAAATTTAAGACAAAGATCTCTTTATCGTTTAAGTAACTAAGTACTAAGTAAGTATTTCAACTTGATAGCTCTACGCGTTCATGAGGAAAAAAGTAATAAGTTTATATTTATTAAAAAATATATATTTTGTAATGTAACTAAAAATTTAAGGTTTTCGGAATTTTTCCTTTATGTGTGCTATAAAACGTTGCTTCATGCCAAATTTCAAGATTCTAGGTCGACTGGAAGTACCCTTTAGGTTTTGATTCCCTTGCGAGTACTTGCGAGTTTCAAAATATGCAGCTTAAATTGCTGTTTCTTTTGATTGCGTTGACATAGAAGTTTGATTTTGTTACAGCTTAAAGGTATTATAGACCTGAGTATTTGGTATGAATTTCAATTTAATACCTCTACGCGTTTATGAGGAAATGGGTAGTAAGGTTAAAATTATTAAAAAAATATATATTATGTGATGTAACTAAAAATTTATGGATTTCGTAATTTTTCCTTTATCTATGCTATAAGACGTTGCTTCGTACCAAATTTCAAGATTCTGAGTTCACGGGAAGCACCCTGTAGGTTTTGATTCCCTTGCAAGTGTCGAAAATTTGCGGCATAAACGGCTGTATCTTTTGATTGCGTTGGCTTAGAAGTTTGATTTTTTCACAGCTTCAAGGGACAGTAGACCTGAGTAATTGATATAAATTTCAGCTTCATACCTCCACGCGTTCCTGAGAAAAAGGGTCTTGACAGACGGACAGACGGACAACAAAGTGATCCTATAAGGGTTCCGTTTTTTCCTTTTGAGGTACGGAACCCTAAAAAGAAGGTAAGCTAAAAGTATAGCTTTCCGCCTTACAGATCCTATGGGAATGAGGGATTTTCCAGGTAAAAATATGTTATTTTATATGTTATTCTGATATAAAATTTCATCAAAATCCATGCAGTAGTTTTTGCATAAAAGAGTTACAAACATCCATCCATCTATCTTAACAAACTTTAGCGTTTATAATATTAGTAGGACAACAAAGAGTTTAGATATACCTTAACAGGACTAGGCCTCAAGAATGTATTCTAGGAGATGAAGTTTCCGAAGCATTGAAGAGCAAATTGCTTTTGTTGACAAGCTGCCTGGTAAATTGCCAAGTGAGCAAGAATTTCAATCTTACCTTCAATAGAATAGAAATAGAAAGCAATTTGTGGAAATCAAGAGTATGGGAAGTGATAAATTGTATGAAACCATCTATACATCTAGAATGAGACAAGTAAATAGAGGTGTGCCACAAGGCTCCATACTTAGGACCTATACTTTTTATTGTTTTTATAAATGACGTAATAAACTACATCTGTAAACGGATTGAGGGCATTGATCTGGTATTATTTGCTGATGACACTAACGCTATTTTGTCTGGACAAAATATTGAGCAACTAAATGCAAAGATGAATGATGTGCTTACCGCTTTTGACTACCTACTGGTTCTCTGCAAATAATCTCGTGCTTAACACAAGTAAGACTAATTCAATTCTTTTTAGGACAACTACACGTAAAAAGGAAAAACTTGTAATAAGCTTAGGAAATGACAAAATCACTTGTGTTAAAGAAGTGAAATTTTTGGGCATACACATAGATGAAGATCTGAATTGGAAACCTGAGATCCAGGCAATTGAAAAGTCTATCAGTTCATCCTGCTATGCACTTCGTAGTCTCAGAAATGTTTTAGCAATTGAGCAGCTGAAAAGTGTATATTATGCTTTAATAGAATCGAAACTGCGTTACAGTATTATGCTTTGGGGCAACAGTTACAAAACTATTGTTAATAGAGCCTTCATAGCTCAGAAAAGAGCTATACGCACCATGGTGCGAATTCCATCATGGGAATCATGCAGACCACATTTCATTAAACTGGACATAATGACAGTGCCTAGCCTGTATATATTGGTATTATTGACTGACTTAGTTAAACGAAGGCATTTTTACGAATCTGAGAAGGAAATGGAGAAAAGAGAAAGCAGTAGGAGAAAAGACCTTACAAGTACAATTCAACCCAGGCTTAAGGTAGTAAAGCACTGCGCTAAGTAATGCTTTTTAACAGGTTGCCTGTGGAGCTAAAATCGGTTAGGTGTGTGGGCACGTTTAAATCCAAATTAAGAGCTCTTCTGTTGGAGAGATGCTGCTATTCTGTTGATGACTTTTAGCGAAATATGTTGTAATTTTGCTTTTATCTTATTTTTTGTGAATAAAATGGGATATGGAATGTTTTTGAAAATTGTATGTTAGATATTCAATAATTTAGTTATATTATAGCAATAGTAGGTACTTAGCTGTTTTAATTTCTTTTTATTGTATTCTTGTATGACGATAATTCTTGTAGTTATTGAGCATGTAATAATATTTCGACACAAATTATGTTTGTTTGAGAAATAAATAAATGAAATGAAATGAAATGAAATAAAGCCATAAAAGCCAGTTATCAAAGACGCTGCACCTGATAATTTGCTGTTGCTTCATCATCATACACTAATTAACCGCCCGCTTTGCTCAATTATAATTACGAGTTCAAATCGATGTTCATTGCTTTGTTATTAAAAAAAACTAAATAAAGCTTCAAGTCATATGTCATTGTATTAAAAAAATCTCTTATTGTAATACCTTGAGTGACAAAATATTGTGCCAAGAACCGGCACATGCCCCCGGCGCAACCCCTACAACTACGGAATAGGGGCACTCTCAAGATCAATGTGTCCAACCGCATGTGCTGGCTACTGTACATAAAAAAAGTCTTCATTGACAGCCCATATTCGTGCCCACCCCCCGAAGCCTTCCTTGAATTAGAGTAAAGAGTTCACAGACAACCTTTCTTCGCAGATGTGTGCAGTTATCATGACGATGTTTTCCTTCACTGGAAGAACGTCGAATAAACATTACTTACACATTGGTACATACCGAGTCTCGAACCCGCGCCGCCGCCCTAATCAATGACAATGTGTGCATAAATATAAAAGTTGACTACACAATGTAAAAAAAAAAGGTAAACGTAATTATTTTGTGGCGTAAAATTAACGCTTGATGTTGTTCAGTTAATAACTAGTTTCTATACAACAGTCCATACAATTAGGTAGTTCAAGTATCGTAATACTCACACGCAAGACGCATACGTCAGTGGTATAGGTGTACGTACTAAATGCCATTTAAAAGAGCGTGTCTTTTGAAATTCTAACGTCGAAAAATGGTTATAAACCTATATATCGGATAAGGTTGTCTAGAAGAAACTACTCAGCCATACGGAGAAGAAAATAATAGTACTAACCCGTACAGAAAGGACACTCAACTCCCCGCGCTAAAATGAGTTCCCCGCCCGATATAGCGCCCCACGCCCCGCACCCCGCAGCCGCCGCGAGACTCTACCAGAGGTGTTCGGAGGTGTTTTACATAGCGCCTAGCGCCATTGACTTGTAGTCGATATTCAGTTGTTATTCAAAAAGAAGTAGCTTGTCAAAACGCGTTTTCTGTATGGAGTGACCGACCAGTGACTAAGGGACTACTATTTAGTATCATGTGCCTATACGTACACTTTCTGTCATTCTATGATTTACTAATATACCTATTACCTTAGAGAATAAATATACATAGAGCACGCGCATCGCTCCGCTGCCTTTATGTCAAGCGTCAGCAAATTTTGGCAGATTTTGTATGGGCGGTGAAATCAATAACATATTTCTTTTTTTATTTGTTTCTCGAGTCATATTTGCAACTTATCACTGCACATTTCAAAATGTTCTCCTATTTAATTTCTTATTTTCACCGGGAAAAATAATCAGCTCCGATAACCATTTGATACCAAACGAACGCGCTGAAGATATTCGGACTGTTCATATCCGAGTTTACGGTTCATACTCGATTAGGCGTACTCTATCCCTCCCAGATTTTTTTCTATTTATACTCTAAGACCTATTACCTACTATATTTTCTAGTGTGCAATGAATATATTTTCATTCACATTCACATCCGAACCTGGTACTTTTGTTCAGCTGCCAGAGTTCCGTTCAATAGAAATAACACTATCCGTGTAATAACACTATCTTCGCTAAAAAGGCAGTGTTTCAATCAATTATCGACTACTTTTACAGGTTTTTACTTTATCTCCAATAAATACTAGGTATTATCATGTTTTAAGTACCCACTCACATCCCAAGGAAGCTATAAACAGAAATTAAGGTATAGGGATGCATTTAAAAGCACTTTTTAAATAACTGGAAATAAATAAAAAATGAAATGATTTATTCCAGACATTGTGTTACATCAATATTATAGGTAGGTACATTTTCAGAATTATCCAATATAGAAATAATTTAAAACCATTAAATAATCATAAAAAATATTAATTTAAACGCGCTTTAATGGTAAAATAATTTAATTACTAAAAAACTCAACGTCAGAATTATTTTATCATTGCACTCTTTAAAAGATTTAATTTGACGTACGAGTAACTAAATGGTACGACTAATTGATTACTATAGTCGTCGTTTAGTCGTCATTACCTGCCATTAGTTGTAGTCAAATTGTTATTAACACAGGATCCTGACAGCTGTCATACGAGTAATAAGGGAGTTAGATTCTGTATGTTACATGGAGTTATATTCTTTGGAAGTGACATGCGATGAAACTGAATAACAAAAAGGTAGAAGAATAATGTAATTTACTTAATTGCACATAAAAATACGAGAACAAAAAATACAATTAAGACCATTGAAAATGTGCAAAAAGCTCTCTTTTTGCTAAGGTAGCAATTTATGACAGGCAAACCTAAAATAAATACATAAATAACCATCTTTTTTTGCTTTTGTGCAGTCAGATAAAAAAATATATTTACCTAGTAATGATTTTTTAAATTAAAACAGTTCATTCGACTACAATCCATGAGCAGCAGTATCTTCCTATGTATCCAACAACAATTTGTGCTTCCCACCCAACCCAAATGTCGAGCGTGGCTTTCGACAGAAAAAGATCCTGATAAACTTTAGCGGCCTTATTACACAGCAATTTCTTTTACACAACTTTACAGCGATACCTAAAAAAAAAGTTTTCCGTTAAATAAAGTGAAGATGACTCATCACAATTAAACTCATATTATGTAATATTTTCTCAACGAGGGGATCGTCCCTACCCTGAAATCAGAGTGAACACGCCTTAGATAAAACAAAATAAAAATAAATTAAAATAGTTTTTATTCACAAAATTTGCTTCTTTATCTAGGTAAAGGGGAACCTGTATTACTGGAATCAGTTGATGACTCATCCAGTATCTTTAACTCTTCGCAGCTGGGAGCACAGTGCCGCATCTATTCATTACATCTCAGCAAAGGTGCAATCATCGATTCTATGGGTCGGTAATAGTGGCCAACTGTCAATTATTACCGGGGGCCTGAAACCCTTGGTCTTCAACCTATGGGCGTTAGCTTCGGGCCACGAACCGGTGGGGTTTGAGAATGTTAAATGAGATGTTAGTTTCGAGATAGAGTGTATTACTAATATCCTACTATAGTTTGTTTCGTATTAATCCAGATAAAAGGTCATTGACGGCTGCATACGATGCGCAGATTTTTTCAAACGATAAGTATGATAATCTATAGGAAATTATCGCAAAATACGTAATTTGGCATACCGTAGTAGTAGAAGGCGGGGTGAGCGTGTGACCTAGGCAGACATTTTGGCGTTACATTATTTTTAATACTTTCAAGAAAAGAGAGAGGTCAATGAACTTTTGTCCGGATTTATATGAAACAGACCATAATAGACTCTATACCTGAATAAAAACAGACCATAATAGACTCTATACCTGAATAAAAACAGACCATAATAGACTCTATACCTGAATAAAAACAGACCATAATAGACTCTATACCTGAATAAAAACCTTACTTAGGTACTTTTAATTTTCAGCAGTTATTTTATAGTTTTCTAATATTATTATTCTATAGTGGTGAAACACACTACCCTTTTTATGAGTTTTAAAATTCTTACCTACTTCTCGTCGGTATAATACTTACTTACTTATGCCTTTTAAGTAGATAAAAAAAACCTGCCACCAATAATCTGGTTCACTCTGGCCTACTATTTGGTATTCTGTGCTAGGGACTACTATTTGGTATTCTGTGCTCTGGCAGTGTAATACCAAGCATAATCCTAACATCGCTGTGGTTTCCAGTGTTCTCCATCCCTCGTTCGCGTTTGTACAGATTCTGGTTTGGACATATTTTTGTTACGGCAGAAGTATCATAGCGAACAAAAGTAAAAATCCTTATAATTTATGTCTTGGTATATTTTAAAAATTAGAACTTATAACCTTGTAATGTTATATTTAAAAAAAATTCTAACTAAAACGTGCTGAAACCCAAAACAAAACTGAGATGGCGAAAGTCTTAGCTCTTCTCCATTTCTGCAAGCAATGTGCCCTGCCCAGATAGGTTACCCAATTCTTCAAATATGACCGTGGTTTTTCTGCGGACCACAGCCTCCGTGGTTGAGTGGTCAAAAGCTCGCCTGACGTTACGGAGGTTCCGGGTTCCAATCTCGGTGGGGCACTCGTCAACCAAAAATCACTTTGTGAGACTTTCCCCAGTTTGATTAGGACGTTGCAGGCTGAATCACCTGATTGTCCGAAAAGAAAGATGATTCCGTGCTTTTGTAGGCACGTAAAGCCATTGGTCCCGTCTCCCCGTGTATAATTTTTGGATCGACGAGCATGTCAGAAGCCAAAGGCAGCCAGCTTGCTTGGTCGTACTTTTTCGACACAAGCATAGGTAAAAAAAAAAAGATCAATTGTTCTGACAACGTTTAACCTCAAAACCTACAAGATAAGCAAGCACGTTTATGATTCGTAGCAGGAAAATTCCAAGCATAGCCGCCTTCACTGCTCTTTGGGTCTTCTGTGGCCGTTATTAGAAAACTAATTAGTATCAGATAATGAGTATAGATGGCGTAAGCAGGCGAACAAGCAGCGATAAGGGTGTCTACAGACTTCCATGATTACGAGGCTGGTCACGCGACGCGCTTGTCGTCGGGTCTGGGAGTGGCCTTATGATGAATTACGCGCTAGCATACGGATTTAGGGTTGTTGTACACAGACAACTAAATAATATATTATAGACTAGCTTTCCGCTCCGCGGTTCCGCCCGCGGTAAAAAGTAGTAGGTATTCTGATGTATAAGATATATTATTGTAAAGTTTCATAAAAATCCACCCAGTAGTTCCAGAAATTAGCGAGTACAATCAGACTGACAGAAAGACGGACATTTTTTTCAATACTTTTATTTTTGTGTTCAGCTATTTCTCCTTTATCACCCACAATCAGTTTTTTGAAAAACAAATCAATATACAGACACGCCGATTCTTCAGTTTTATTATAGTATACAATATAGATAGAAGAAGATAGATATAAAAAAGTTTGAATCTGACACTTCTTTAGTAATATGATTCGTGCCAGCACACGGCAGCGATCTAAACTAATATTATAAAAATTTAATGCTAAGATAAATGTCTTTCTAACGGTTAAGATTTCTCGCCCGAACAGCTGAATAGATTGACAAAATAGTCGGTAGTGAATAAAAAGGCCACATTTACAGTAGGAAAATTATTAATATCTATTGAACCAAAAAAAAATAAGTTCAAAAACTAAAACCCGACTACTGATAATTCGAGCTCTAAAAAGTAAGAAACAAGAAAATATTTTCATCAGGAATCATTATGCACAAATTATTCAATATTTTATCTTTCATGCAATAAAAATGTTTTACGTAGGTAAAGGGAATATTTCAATGTACTTATAACTTATTCGTAGTGATGTTCAGTCAGAGGATAGCCGTGGTCGTATGCCATTTTGCCTTAATTAAACAATAGATTATAATTTAAATTATATTAGCATTCGATCTTTGGGGCCTTTGTCCAGCAGTGGTCGTCTTTCGGCTGAAATAATGATGATGATGATGAAAGCATTCATACATTTCATGGCTTCCTTGATTAAACAATAGATTCTATTTGAATAGTAGACCATTCATAAATTTCATATCAAAATGGCATACGACCACGGCTATCCTCTGACTGAACATCACTACGAATAAGTTATAAGTACATTGAAATATTCCCTTTACCTACGTAAAACATTTTTATTGCATGAAAGATAAAATATTGAATAATTTGTGCATAATGATTCCTGATGAAAATATTTTCTTGTTTCTTACTTTTTAGAGCTCGAATTATCAGTAGTCGGGTTTTAGTTTTTGAACTTATTTTTATTTAAATAATTTTGGGGTTATAATAATTACTTTTCAGGTCCGTTCTGTGCGTAGCTTAACGCTAAAAAAACGCAAATCGATGTACAGGATAGTCGTTTGGTACACAGTTTTAGGTCCAAACAATCATTTTGACCGGCAGTTCCCAAAAATATTCTCATGGGGGGACAGTTATGTCGTCATTATTATATTGTGGGACATGAAAAAAAAAAATTGTTTTCCGGTAGTGGTACCTATTGTGTGTTGTTTCTAATAAGAGGGCTCCATAAGCCATTCCTAGAATAAAGCGCATGATTTCCGTCATCTGTTTTATAAAAAGAAAGTGTATAGAGTGCCGCAAGCGGTAAGTAACATAAAACAATTGGTTATGATGCCGTAAGCTTACGGCACACTAGTACATTATTTTAAATAACTCGCTTCTTTAAAAGGTCATCGACCTCAAAAACGACACAGACCTCAAAGGTCACTGATCCCTAAAGGTCACTGGCTATGAAAATACAGGTCAGGGCGTTAACCGAAGCGAGGGAGGGGGCAGTCCCCCATAAGGGGGGGTTCGGGGGGCGCAGCCCCCCGCTTAATCGAAATATTTTTCTACCCAGAAACAAATCGGTTGGTTAGGTTAGGTTAGACTGATGTCAATAACAGAGCAGAGGGAGTTTATAGAGTCAGGGCGTTAACCGAAGCGGGGGACGGGGGGCGAAGCCCCCTCATCAAGGGGGGGTTCGGAGGGCGCAGCCCCCCGCTTAATCAAAATATTTTTCTACCCAGAAAGAAATCGGTTGGTTAGGTTAGGTTAAACTGATGTCAATAACAGAGCGGAGGGAGTGTATAGAGTCAGGGCGTTAACCGAAGCGGGGGACGGTGGGCGAAGGCCCCTCCACAAGGGGGGGTTCGGGGGGCGCAGCCCCCCGCTTAATCAAAATATTTTTCTACCAGAAACAAATCGGTTGGTTAGGTTAGGTTAGGTTAGACTGATGTCAATAACAGAGCGGAGGGAGTGTATAGAGTCAGGGCGTTAACCGAAGCGGGGGACGGGGGGCGAAGCCCCCCCTTTAAGGGGTGGTTCGGGGGGCGCAGCCCCCCGCTTAATCAAAATATTTTTCTACCAGAAACAAATCGGTTGGTTAGGTTAGGTTAGACTGATGTCAATAACAGAGCGGAGGGAGTGTATAGAGTCAGGGCGTTAACCGAAGCGGGGGACGGGGGGCGAAGCCCCCCCTTTAAGGGGTGGTTCGGGGGGCGCAGCCCCCCGCTTAATCAAAATATTTTTCTACCAGAAACAAATCGGTTGGTTAGGTTAGGTTAGACTGATGTCAATAACAGAGCGGAGGGAGTGTATAGAGTCAGGGCGTTAACCGAAGCGGGGGACGGGGGGCGAAGGCCCATCGGTTGGTTAGGTTAGGTTAGACTGATGTCAATAACAGAGCGGAGGGAGTGTATAGAGTAAGGGCGTTAACCGAAGGGGGGAATGGGGGGCGAAGCCCCTCATAAGGTGGGGGGATTAATCAAAATATTTTTCTATCCAGAAACAAATCGGTTGGTTAGGTTAGGTTAAACTGATGTCAATAACAGAGCGGAGGGAGCCGAGCGAGCGGAGCGAGCGTGCCGCGGCAGGGGCCGGCGACCGCCGGAAATTCAGATTTTCGCCGGAAATTCAGATTTTTAGAGTCAATTTACTCAAAAAGTATTAACATTAGCCCGTTGGCTTTGTATTTTGTTGACCGGATTTGTTGATTAGACAAAGGATGATAAAAAAAACCTTACGTCTCTTTAAACGGTCGCGTTATTTTGCCGTGCGGACACTTTACGGCTTATTAAATGGCGTCACTATTTTACCGTAAAACTTTTCGGTTCCCAAACAGATCGCGATGCAAAGCCGTTTGCGGCACTCTATACACTTACTTATAAAAATGCATGAAATGTTTTCAATATGTAGGTACTTATTGTACAGTAGCCAGCATATGCGGCTGGACATGTCGACCTTCGGAGCGCCCGTATTCTTTAGCGGGTGAATTTCGTTGTGCGAATGTCCAACCGCATGTGCTGGCTTCTGTACATACCAAGTTCGGGCTCCTCCAGGTAGGAAACGGCTTAGTGAAATACATGCCAAATGTTTTGTAACGTCGGCGATTTGAAAGATATTTATATTTACTGTTTTTTTTTTTATTAAGCTAGATGACGTATATAATATATATTTGTTTTTATCGAGCACATTGTATGTGAATCTGTAATGTGAAAATTTCGTTCTGACTTTTTGACTATCTGCAAAAAAGGTTAAGTCGATCGTCTTTGTTTCAGGCTCCAATTGTATCTGACTAATAAAATGTTGACCGGGGATGTAAGATACCACCATGCAAAGTTTCATTTAAATCGGTGCAACAGTTATAAGTTAGGAGATTAACCCGTACAAACAGATGAACAAGCAGAAACAATATAAAATGGGAGTTTTAGCCAGCAGAATTGCTTTTACCACCTTCAGCATTTGGTGGTAGTACTCCGAGCTCATGTGGAGATAAGACATACCTGGCTCACATCTGAGTCAAGATTAAATAATTTTTTTTCAATTTTTCGATACTCGCAAGCGAAACCGCGAGCACTAACTAATGATATTTATATATATTTGAACTGTGCCAGTTGAGCCCTCAAATTTGATACCCCACACGGTACCAATTAAAAAATATATATTTTTAGTTCACGACTTTATGTCCTGTAGAGGGCGCCATATTAAATTTAGTGTGACGCCACATATCCTATAACCAGCGGACGATTAAGACGCATCAAATGACACCCCATTTGTTAAAATACGACTGCTAGTTTTGGAGATATGAGGGAACAGATGAACATAACCACATACATACATACATACATACATACATACATACATACCGGTCAAAATCATAACCCTCCTTTTTGCTGCGCCGTAGTCGGGTAATGATCACAATATGCTAATGTTACAAAGGTTCGAAGTTCGGTTCTTAGAGAAAATTGTATGTAGTTTTGAAGCTTTTTATAGTTTAGAATAGAATAAACTTTATTGCACACAAGGACACAAATAAAAACATTAATATGTAGCAAATAGTGTATAATTATACGTACATGTACGCGGCCGTTTTCCGTTGTCACGACATAACATGAAAACGGCTTGACCGATTTGGCTGATTTTTTTTTATATATATAAAAATGAAACCCGTTTTCCGTTGTCACGACATAACATGAAAACGGCTTGAACGATTTGGCTGTTTTTTTTTTTAAATGTTCTTTGATGTCCAAGGATGGTTCTTACGGAGAGAAATTAAAAAAAAACCTCATTCCCACGGGAAAAATGTTTAACGCGGGCGGAGCCGCGGGGCGGAAAGCTAGTCCTAAATAAATATCCTAACATTGCAAGCTAAAATATTATGTGAAAGTAATTATATTTTGACTTCCAATGGACAACAAGCCTAACCAAGGCTCGCCTTGCACTTTTATCTTATCATGATCTTATGAAATATATGAAAGTTCAGTATAATCACTAATCAGTGTAATGAAATGACCTAACATGACTTATGGATACTACAGTACCTACACGATATCAATAAAACCGAGATTTACAACATTAATATTTTCTTTCGAGGTTCCGGGTTCAAATCCTACCAGTGACACAAACATGACTGAGCTAGTATACAATAAAAAAACACAAGCTTCACAAAAATCATTTAAGTAATGTGTTCCTTACTTTAAGTATAAAATAATAAAGTTTTTGAAAATTTATTCGTTTTAATTAGACATTTTATTTCGGTGTACTGAAACTCTAGGTGCAAATTATAATCTTAACTCTTGCTATAATCATCTGTAAATAATTACGTTACCCATCACAAGTTCGTAATTGCACGTGCCAAATTCAAAATCATGAGAAACTCAAAAATATAATTAAAGTAAAACTAAAAAACAGATTTATTTTAAAACAAGTAAAACAAGAATGGGGAAAGTGACTTTCAATTGCGGAGTTTGTTTTTTTGGGTCGCTATACTGTACATAAATACAGGGCCGGATTAAGGCCTAGGCCAACAAAACACCAGTTCAGGGCCCTATTGACCCGAGGCCTAAAACAGAAGAGGACTAAAGAGGAAAGAACAAAAGATGCGATCCTGTGGAGTTTCTTTGGCGGGTTCTTCGCTATATCAGCACACAATTGCGCGAACCTGCCAGTTCTGTTCAAACTAATATCGCATCGCCTCTTTAAATTTTTGAGTTTATTCTTGTTCATTAGTGTAAGACTAGAGCCAGCATTGGTTTGAGCTTTGACGTCGAAAAATGATATGTGAAATCTTACTTCCAATAAAATGTCGAGGTTACTAGTTCTCAGAATTCGGCTCTGTTATTTGAAAGAAGAATACCAGTTAATTGGGTATTTAATAAACTGAACTATATTGATAGACATGTTTTCGTTTTATAACGACTAAATATTTCTTTACTTCGATAGTAAACAAGTAATGTAACGTTAAAAATACGATTTCAATTTAATTGATGCTGAACTACTAAACCGTAATTTTTAATAAGAACAGAAAGTGTATTTTTAACTTAAAAAAACTTTTGTAAAGGTATAACAATAAATCTTCGTACCAGCTTATAATTTCACTTTGGTGAAAAAAAAGCTATTTAAGTTTAGGTTTGATTACCGGAGGCGACGACGACGTAATAAATCGTAGTATAAATCACATTTTCATTATCTTATATTTAGAGCAATAACATAAAATATATAACTTTTATCAAATTATACAGGGGGTGAGTGAGTAAAAGCAAAAGCTACAATAAACAGTTTTAATGTTTAAAAAAAAAAATAATGCTGAACTTTATTTTATCTACCTATTCTATGACTGTACAGACTGTACTACAACTTTTTCCAAGATTTTTTTTTACGTTTGCTTCTTAAGCTCGTATTAAGTATTTTATTATCACACCATATTAGCCGCTAAAAATTGTATTTTGGTCCTAAAAGTGTGTCTATTATATTTTTAATATATCATATTGTATTCTAGGCATACATCATTCAGAGCAGAAAAAATATTTTTTTTGTCTATGTGTGCATAAATTAGCATAATCTTTTACGCCAAAAATGTGTCAAAATCCTATCAAACCAAAATCCTTTACCTGTTTTGCCTTTTTCATATATTTTGAGCGAAGCTTTTTAAGCTCGTCCTGTATATATCAAGCTCAATCATCACCACAGAGCTATTTCTCATCATTTTCAATCGGGGCAAAAACAAAAGAGACTTAAATGCTCCAATACTTCTATCAATCAGCGCGGGTCACTATAACTCATAGTAAAAACTGGATAATTCATAGTAATGGCCGGTCTATGGGCTTGATAATGATTGAAAACTCTGTGGCGACAGCCCTAGCATCTTCAACCGCTTTGCAGTACATTAACACAGTATTAAGTGTTGTGAATATAAGTAAGTAATACTTAATTGCAAATATATCATCATTAACAGCTCATAAGGCTCATAGGTATTGTAAGTACCGGCCCTAATAATGGTGGAAGCAAAGAAAACTAGGAAGGAATTTAAATACCTATAGCATATACATATTAGTAACTTAATAACGAATATCTCAACAAAGATTTGGGAATAGAAAAATGGCTTCCGGCACGCAGCGAGGGCTGCGGCCGTCTCCGAGGTATCAACCAAATTCAAAAGAATACCTATTACATTTATAAAGCTAGAAACGCGAAAAGAGGCATATGTAGGTATGCCACACACACCAGCATATGCCACAGTATATCCCCACCGAGGGGTTCGAGTCTACCCTTGAATCAGGGTAAATAGGCCTTAGTCAACCACGCTGGCCCAGTGCCGGTTGGTCAACTGCACACACATTCTTTGAATCACTTCGCAGGTATGTGCAGGTTTCCTCACGATGTTTTCTTTCACCGTAAGATCATCGAATAAACGTACATATGAATTCGAAAATCGAAAACACATTGGTACGTGCCGAGACTTGAACCCGCGAACTTGAAAATGAAAATCAACGGTCCTAACCACTTGGCCAACGATACTCCTTCTTTCCTTCCTTCTTTAAGTCGTTAGTGTTGTGAAGAAAAGTAACACTTTATTATAAACACACTAGGAAACACGAAAATTACCTTTAGTACTATAATAAGCAAAGTGGACCCACGATCTGGTGGGGGTCGCGGGAAGCCGCTGGATGCGGGCAACACAGGACCGATCGTTGTGGAGATGATGATGACTAGCACAAAAGTAGAGGCAGTCTTATCGCTATAAGCCACTTTTCCAGACAGCTCTATTGCAAAAAGATATAAATAAATAGACATAACGTTACGTAAAGAAGTCCTCACTACATATATACTCACGACACATATTTTTTTTACATATTTTCTAGCATCCGGAATAGGGCGAGGAATTTTAATGCACAATAATATACAGTGCAACAAGGAATTTTAAATATTATGATTCCTGAGAAACGAACATCTTAACGAAATTTATGAAAGAAATCATTTATATCTACTATCTACTCATAATCTACCATCATAGCCTTTTGCTGAACATATACCTAAGTTTATACTTAAATCTTGAATTAATTTCGCTGCGAGAGTTCAAGTTTCTTTTACAAAATTTGAAACCCCATCTATTCCTATTGGAAATCGAACTGGTCTTTTTTCACCTAATATCAGTAGCAATGGACTAGAAACTATCCATAACTCATCGCCGGCTTAAGTTATGAGATATAAGCAATCACTTGGTACAATAGCGTACGGTTGACGCATGAACGATACATCACTTGCTAGTTTGACAGCTAAATTACAGCACAAGTAGGTACGGTCAGCAGAAACATGCATACTATCCACAGAGTAAAAAAATGTTTTAGTAGTATAGAGACGTAATATAAGGCGAACCGATCCTGTCGTTAAAGCAACCAAAGAATTTAGATTACACGTAACAGAATGCCCTTCTGGTAGCGAATACCCTTCAGGTTACAATTACCCTTCAGGTAACAGTGCCCGTACCCGCCGGCGGGGGCGCGGCCAGAACTAAAATCAAAATTGATAATCAGAGACGGGGCCCCTCAGGCGTCGTCTCGTTCACGTTGTTTTTCAGTATCAACGCGCTAGGCCGAGGTTCGAGGCTCCCTCGAGCCGCCCCTAGACGCGTTGGTACATGACTTTTTTTTGGGGTAGAGTCTTCCGCTGCCACGCAAGTCCGGTGAAGCTTGATTGGTCGTACCTTTTTGACGCAAGCATAGCAATTTTGCATATTACTGGCTGCGTCACTTGATTGTCCGGAAATATGATTCCAAAAATCACGTAAAGCTTTTGGTCCCGGCTACCATCTACGGATTTAGTCGTTATAAGAGCCATGTCAGAAGCCTAAGGCGGCGCAAAAATTCCAAAACCAGGGATTGTGAGGTAGGAATAGGGTTGCAAAGTTACGAAATTTTACCAAAAACGCTGGTAAATTACGCGTATTTTACGGTAAATTACACGCGACTCAATAATTTTGACACCAGGGTATATATGAGGTATTTTTACCTTTGAGGTAAACAAGCATCGATTCGGGAACTCTTTAGAGCAAACACCGAATTATTTTGCGCTTTATACTTGCGCAGTTACTTCTCTTATAAGAACATTTAAGCATTGATAGGTAAATTTGCATTTGAGTATACAACATAAGCTGCAATAAATTTTAATTATTGCCAACTTTTCCGTTTTATGCAGACGCTACAATAAGCCGCTAAGATTTATAAGCGAAGTGCTTAAACGAATAATTATTCGCTCAAATTCTTAAGAAAATATAAAAACAGAGGTTACACAATCTTTATTAATATTTTTATTAATTTGTAGTAGGAAAATGCTTTAATTTATTACTTAAAAATGCGTCGGTGGCGTAGTTGCTACCATCTATACCGTCATTTGACGTATACGAGTAACTAGCGAAATGGTAAGCATAGGGTAGATATCAGGCTTAGCAAGATATTTTCGATTTATTAATTCGCATGACATTTACTTCACTTTCTCAAAAAATCCTACATTCACCATATTGTTTGAAGAAGCTAGAGTGGTCAAATAAGGACTCCTAATTTAGGGTAAGATTGAGGTGGTAGGAGTGATATGTAAAGTGTATCAAAAAGAAGATAGGTACTTCGGGACTGGCTTCAAAATTTAATGGCTAAACGCTTGTTTAAAAAGTTCTTGTACGAAAATCTGGTAGATTTTGAGTCCGCATCATAATTCCGAAATCATATGACTCCGATTGGTCGTTTCACCGATGATCAAATTGAAGAATTATTTCATATTCATTCATTTCTTCATTCATAACATCCTTCGTATTTTCAATAGCTTAATTCTACGAGTAATCTTTTCGCCGCATTTTGCCGATTTTTATAAAATAGCAAATTGCGTGCATGCGCATGCGTTTACATTTTCCCCATAAAATTTAGCTGGAACTAGTTTTTTTATTTAAATGACATTTGCTTATTCGGTAAAGCGACGAATCAAGCTTCACCGGACTTGGAACAGGAAATTAGGTTAGGTTAGGTTAGGTTAGGTTAGGATATTTTGTATTACTGCTTTTAGTGCCTACAAATTAAGTAGGTAAATAAGTCCTTATTACAACTGTAAAGAACAGTTACGAATTCCGTTTATCCAATCAAGAAGCAATTTAGTACAGTTTTATGAATATTGCATTCATATTACTACTTTTAAACTATTAATTTAACTGTAGATTCGCTCCTCTAATAAAGTTTTACAAGTAGGTACATAAGAATAAAAAAGTACTATATGCCATGCTATATTTGAAAAAAAAGCGTGTTCAAAAATGGATACGTACTGAAACCAGCACATGTGGCTCTACTTATTGGCCTTGAGAGCGCCCGTATTCCGTAGCGGTAGGGATGAATTTCGTAGTGAGAATGTCCTACCCCATGCCACTCCATGGCTTTTGTACATCACAGAATACTAGAAGGTTAAAGAAGGACCATTCCTGCCATTTTTAAAAATTATGACTTATGCTTGCCGGGCCCTCTACGGGTGTGGGTGTTGTCACTGACTGAAGAATAGGTTATACAGTGCAAGCTACTGATGTCACAGCAGACAGCTACTGTGCCTGTGTACTCGCATGACAGTAGCTCGACTCGCCTCGCTCGGTCACACCATGCAAGCTGCTGACTGACAACTACTGCACCAGTGCATTCGCATACTTCCTTTCTGATCGTATATCATTAACATTGTAATAAATAACACAAATAGACGATAGATAATAATCACAATACATACCTACCACAATAAAAGCAATTACAAAAATACTTTGTCATAGAATACTTAGAATTGACGGTCGAGCGGCGGCGTGCAAGCGAGAGTGGGGGAAGGCTAGTAAAAACAAATGAAATTTTGTAGTACAGTCCGTCCAATAATAGTAGAAATTAAAAAGTAGCAACACCGTAGTGTCGTCTCATTTTCACCATTATTTGGTTAGAAAGGGACGACACTATGGTATTGCTACTTTTTAATTTCCACTCTTTTTGGACGGACTGTAACTCGTAGCTAGCAACTGACATGACAGTAACTCGTATGATGTGGTCAGTAACTGACTAGGTCAGCTCGCACCGTGTAACCAAGGCATTAGTACTGCTTCATACTGCTTGAAATGGCTTGTTACATGTCACGTCAATGTGTGTGTGTGATTTGACTCTTTGTATGAAGTGAGCCATCTGTGAGGGACGCGCCGCAGCCATTTTCATGATTTGAGCATACGTATAGAATTTAGGAACGTAAATCTTCCTCCAAAAACCTACTAAGCGCATTTAATTAGAAACCTAATATAACAAAAAGCTTCACAAAAACAGGATACGTAAAGGTAGCCAGAACCAGTTATACTTGCCATATTACTTTGCCCATCTAAAAAGGTTCGGTTACGTAATACCAAACCGGTTTAGTTCTGCAAATTTTATGGATATTGGCCTCCGTTCTGACCTATATCGAACAAGCAATAAATATTGAAGAGCTAATACGCACGTTTGCTGGAGTTTACTGCACTTTTATAGTGCTATTAATGGTATTAAACAACCTCCACTCTTCATTCAAGGCTAACGGATATATCTTATTTCATTCTTTATAAAATAAACAGGTTTTTCAAAAAACCATAAGTTTCACTTAAAATTTAGAGGCACTTTAAACCACTTTTAGCACAAAATTAACTCTTAAATTCCATTAAGTGAAGTAGAAAGTGAAAACACTGTAAGTGCAGTTAAGTCGTTTTACATTTAATGCACTTGTCAGGTTTCAGATACAATGTTGCAAAATGGCTGCCACATCATGTCCTATATTATTACCACTCAATAATATGCTACAAAAAGCGCCAGAGAACAGTTTGACACTTGTTACAAAGAGATTAATTATAGCGATTTACTTAATCTTGACAGGCGAGCTAAATTAAGATATACTTACTATATCCAATTCAAGATAGTTTCCATAAGTTTCTTTATGGCTTTAGGGTCCCTTTTTAAGACTAAGAAAAGAACAGTGACAGAATTCTAAGAGCTTCTATGAATGCAACACTGTTAGGATGATGTGCATTTTTATTCAATACGAAATGTAAATTAATATCCTTATTTGCAACGCCCTGCCATTCTGAGTTTTCTGCGTAGTTATCAAACTAATTAATGACGTGACATTTTGTTTTTATCCAGTGTTCGTTTTTTTCTCATTTTTATGAAGATATCGAATTGCGTTAAATTGCAATAAGTATAAGGTTTTATGGGTTAACTTATGACCAATCTGACATTATTATGGTTTTGTTTTTATAAGAAATTACGTAGTTTCACGCAATAGTGCAAAAACTTGATCATTTCGTGTTACGTGTGTTTTTCATTTTTCGGCTCGTAATTCTCTATTGATAGATAATATTATTCACATAAGTCATTTCGTTTTCAGTTACCTATAGCTTTTAATAGTTAATAATAGTAAAAAGGGTAAAAAGGGGGATGCACTTAGACTAATATTATAGGATACAAAACACATTTTTAGATTCAAAAGCTTAACGTTGTTATAACTTTAACAAATAAATTTATAAATAAAATTATAAAGATTTATTTACATTTATTTATTTACTACTTTTACCACCCCCACGCAAATGATGAGCCTGTATAATTTTATTGGTAATATAGTTTTGGCACACAGTAAAAAAAATGTTGTGTTGCCATCTCTTACCTTTCAGATTGTATTGCAAATAAAATTATTCAGCCATTTGGCAAAGACGAAGTGTAAAATAATCACCAAACTCTGGTAAGAACAACCATGTTGTTAGTTAAATTTGCTATAAAGTATTATAATGTGTATGACTAGTTGAATATATCGCACCTTGGTGCTATTCCTAGGAATAACATGTGGAGCTCATCAAAGTGCCTGAAAGACTGCATACGTTGTACGTTTTCTATTAATCAAGCAACAATGTAACAGGAATTGCATCTAATATCCTTCATAAAATTATCCCTGAAGTGCGACACAAGCGAAGAACAAATATATTGTAGACAACGCCGCTTAATTCAAAATAAGTGTTTCGATTATGATAGTAAAGATCTTAAAAGTATGAAAAGGACAGATAGACTCTTTTAGAATTAGAGTGTTACTTCCAGAATTAGCGCCGCCGCTGTATTAGCACGTTGTTTATTTTGGCGCTGGTAATAGTTAGTGTTATTAGCACTAGCACTCAGGCTATTGTTAGCTGACTACATTTTAGTCATAGGTCATTGGCGATATGAGATGATTTTCAAACTGGTATCAATTTGAATTATACTTACTCAGCTATTCGGTCATATTGCTATACGAATTATTATTTTAGTATGAGATTTAGTTTACAAGAATGATGAAAATAATCTATCTAATCTCTGAAATGTATGTAGGTCATTCTTCTTTACTCGCATCCTTTCAGAACGGTTACACTGAAACGGACAACTTCTTTTTTCTTGTGACAATTACTGCAAAAACATTTCCATACAATTTCTTTTTCATATATTTTTGGAATACTAACGACAAAACTGGTTTTTTCTTAGAAATTAATCAAAAAGAACACAAGTTTATCGCTATAATAAATCTGCTTTTTTTTGTTTTCCTGATCCATGAGATCATTTAAAGTCATTTTAACGCATTAATGATTTAAACACAATAATTAATTTCTGTCAGATTTGGTTAGTTTAAGCTTTTCGTAACAAACATCCATCAATTTCACACCCAATATGCTAATAGTGATTTTTGCATTTTCCTTTTACAAAACAGCACATTAATAAAATCATGTTTAAACAGTCATTAGCGTCATTTAAGTTTCATCTCTTAAACCTGACATATTATTTGCAATTTTGCATTTTCGACGAGATTATGCATAAAAAGTTACTTACTAAATATTTATTCAATAAAAAGGTTAAGTGAGCATCATCGATAAGATACAAGTTTACATCATTATTCCTAGCTGCTTGATCATCATGATAAAATTCTAATAACGCTAAATTTTCGACGAGATTATGCATAAAAAAAGTAAAATATTTTTTTAATATAAAGGATAAGTAAGCTTCATTGATGAGATAAGTTTACATCATTATTCCTAGCTGCCTGATCATCCTAATGAAATTCTAAGTTTATTGTAAAACTAGCGACCCGCCCCGGCTCCGCACGAGAAAATGGTTATTGTGGGTTATCCTTAAGTACATTATGCATGTATTATACATATAAACCTTCCTCTTGAATCACTCTATCTATTAAAAAACCGCATCAAAATCCGTTGCGTAGTTTTAAAGATTTAAGCATCATACATAGGGACATAAGGACAGAGAAAGCGACTTTGTTTGTAGTGATAATGATGTGCTAAAAATATTTTCAAACAATTTTTGTGTTTCATTTTCAATGTTTTAAAACTGCAACACTATCGAAAGAGCGGTACAGTACTGTGGTATCCTAAAATAGCTGTGCTTAATTAGTTTGCATCAAAAATAGTGGTTTTAATCAATCTCAATTGGAGCAAACTGGCGTGAAACGTGCTCCGGCGCACAAATGAACCATTCGTTTTAATCTACACATCGTCAACGCTTATTCACTTCGTAATTCACATTTCTGACTTAATAGAACTTTTGAATATAACCATGGTCCAAGAAAACAAGGTTTAACACTCCGACCACGTGACTGACACAAGCCTACGTCATTTTGCGCTGTTCATCCTTGTCTATTACATGCATTCGACAAGGATGAATAGGCAAAATGACGTAGAAATGACGTAGGCTTGTGTCAGTCACGTGGTCTTCTATTTGACTTTGTTTTCTTGGACCATGTAGAAGCTTTGAATATAACAGAACAGTTTACTAGCCGGTCAAATTAAACATTTGAAATACCTAATGAACATTCCCACTGAGCCAAATTTAGGTGGAGACCTTGGGTTCAAGGGTTCACCATTAGGAGTTAAGTGACAAAAGTCCCCATTGATCCCAAGGTTTTCACCGAAATTTGGCTTTGTGGGAATTCATGTCATTCAAACTATTATTAAGACAGTTCATAGCTGGAATAAAACCATAAAATCCATAAGCTTCATTGGCGATCAGAAAATTATATTCCTTTTTTAATATTATGTAAAACTCCGAAGAATTGTTTGATTTAGTTTTAAAAAATACTTTTGTGAGTCTGGATAGAAGTTTGACTCTAAAAATTCCTGTAAAAGAAAAATATTTTTTTTTTTGTTACGTAATATAATTTATTTATTATTTACATATTGGTTTTCACATAATGTGCCTAATGCCTACTAATGTGAAACTCAACTGGCTAAAACTCCACTCAATAGGTACCGCCAAAGACCCGACAGTTTTTATTGACACAACGATCCATAATGCATCAAATGGTTCCTGCCTTAGAGGTGTCAACAGGCTGGAAGAGGTCCACTCTGTACTTATTATCGCCACTATTCGATCTACCCACTTATCCGTCAACAAAATACCCTAAATGGATTTACTCCGGGTCAAGTGACACAGAACTGGCAAGTAGGTGCGGAGTTAGGGGGGGCCTCTGAATATTTTGGTCAGGCTTTACATATTTACATACCGTTTTTGCGTTATTGAGTACCTAACAAACATCCAAACTTTGACATTAATAATATTTGTTTGATATTATACGCCCCACGTTATTTTACTCCACGGACAAGAGCCCTGATCTTAAATTTTGAATGAATTATTTATACGTCCCAAGTAAGTCGGCGTATGTCGACCAATAGAGAACATAAATATGCTGATCAGAAAAGAAGAATAACTTTACTGATAGCTCAAGAATACGCTCCTTGCAATTTCCTTATGATACTTATTCACCGAATATAAAAACTGCGTCAAATCCTAAGTGCATAACTTGAGCTGCTCTTTATTATATAGATGTGATTTGTCTATGTGAGGTTGGGCCTCGGGCCACCCGAACTGAGGCCTCCCTAGGTCCGCCCCTGTAGCCATTAGAGCGTCGCCGGCGCAGACAGGTCAAACTTTATTATAGGGGCCGGAATTGGCTTAACTGCTCTTTAGGAGGGCCCGTATCATTAAAAAATCTTCAAGATAGTTGCCTCAGCGATTTGTCTCGTGTCTTAAACAATGTCTGATTATACGTCTGAGAGCCTGATATTTGTGTTTTTGTTGTATGAATCATTTCAAAATAGTGAATTTTTGAGATAAACACCTCTTAAAATGAGCATTTGTGTGTTAAACTATTTCACATAACAATATTATTACGTAAATTTAATTTCTACAATTTTGTAATGAAATTCATTTTCCAGAGGGAAAACACCATTCTGGAAATTTTTGAATTTACACATCGTTGGTTTTTACAGTGCCACGGTAGAAAACTCATTTATGACCTAATTAATTTAGATTTGTATTTAAATTGTAAAATTAACTTCCTACTATGCATAGTTAGGCAATTGGAATGCATCATGCCAGAACGGCAACAAGTCCTGTGAAACTTGATTGATCGTACCTTTTCGCAACAAGATTTTTTTTAGCTTTATTTAATTTACTAGAATCATGAAAAATCCATCAACACAAGTCTTGTAGCAGACAAATAAGTCAGTGTTAACTAAATTATAAGGGTCTTTATTGCAAAACAACTGAACTCTTTGACATATTGGGTCGACTGATTGCTTCACAGAATCAAGACAGATGTTGCCCTTTTAACCACACTTGTGTCCTTATTCTTCCTGCTTTTAGGTCAAAGGGCTCGCTGTTAGTCACTCGAGCGCATCATAATTCTTGCACTAGATAAACGAGGGTTGCCGCTATCGAAAAATTTATATCATCATCATCATTAACAGCTCATGTATGTCCCCACCGAGGGTTGATAGTTGATAGATAGATAGATTGATAGAACACTTTTATTCCCAACTTAAAGCCGGGTCCACAGCTCAAATTTTCTAACAAAACTTTCTAACAAAACAATGTTGTGCAATTTGTTTATCAAAACCGCCCGTCCACTGCGCATAATGTTAATGTTTTGGCTAACAAAACCACGCCCTAAATGTCAATGTTTTGTTTCATTCATTTTAAAAATGAGTTCCGACGAAGAAGACGTGGAAGCTGTTATTGCTATCGTTAATTTAGTTCTCCAAAGCAGAAGAAGATTCAGAGTCAGACCCTACCTGCGACCTCGGTCGTTCGATATTTATCAAGAACTAAAAATTGATGATAGGTTTGGTCTACAAAATTTTTTTAGATGTTCAGAGAGTGATTTTCAAGAGCTGTTATCCTTAATTTTACCAGATATAGAGAAGAAAGCAACATGGAGGAACGATGTGATTCCTCCGGACATGAGATTAGGTGCGACTTTACGCTTTTTAGCGACCGGAGACAGTTACACCAGCCTGATGTATCACTTAAGAATCTCTAAACAACTTCTAGCAGTAATGATTCCAGAAGTCTGTTTAGCTCTTTACAATAGACTGAAAAATGTGCATCTTAAGGTAAATATATTTTTCTTGATTAGAATAGAATAGAATAGAATAGAATATACTTTATTGCACACCAGAATAAAACAGAACAGTTAAATTCATGAAAAAATATAAAGAAAGTGTACATGTAGGCGGCCTTATTGCTAAGTAGCAATTTCTTCCAGGCAACCTTAATGATTACCTAATTACTATTACATAAGGCCTGTATTCACTTTGATTAGTGCGAGTGCAAGTGATTAGCACAGGTGTGTAGTGCGAGTAGTATCCAATTCTGTTCAATTTTGTTGTTTAACTCGCAATTACTAATCACCTGCACTCGCACTAATCAAAGTGAATACAGGCCTAAAGTCGTGAATAGGTAGGTAATAAATTATAACTCCTTTTTATAAAATAAATCTTTATTATAAGGTATAGTCGTGATCAGTCAGACTTATGTTTGTATCGTATTGTTGCTGTGTATCGGGCTGTTCGTAGGTATGGGTGCTGGATGCTGGGTTGTGGCTTGTGGTTGGCATAATTTGAAAGTTTAGCTGTCTGTAGGTTGAAGAACTGGAGACAGATGGTGTTGTATTTTGAATGTTCTCTATTTCATATTTATATATTAGATTTTGAATGTCTAATTTGAGCTGACATTGTAGAAGTGGTTGAAATTTGCGCATTTGGGCAGCAACATATAGTCCAAAGGTCGTAATTTCATCTTCTATTACCGGCGGCGTTGTATTTTTTCTGTCTTTAATTGCTTTTAAAGTTAGTAAAGCCTCTCCATATAAACCTGAATTTTGTTTTTTTTTTCTTGCGTCTGATCCCTTTAATCTCTGTGGCAGTGGTGTCGGTGTAGATGGTGGTGGTGTAGATGGTGGTGGTGTAGATGGTGGTGGTGTAGATGGTGGTGGTGTAGATGGTGGTGGTGTTGTTGGTGGCGGCGTCGGCGTAGCTAGCGGTGATAGTGTCGGCATAGCTGACACTATGCCGACACTATGCTGAGCATCACCCGGTGACGGTATAGCTGGCGGTGGTGGTGATATCTGAAATAAACACAATTTATTTTATTACTTACAGACACCTTCAACTGCTGCTGAATGGAGAAGAATATCAAGAGGATTTGACAGTAAGTGGAATTTCCCCCATGCCTTGGGAGCTTTAGATGGAAAACATGTAGTTATGGAAGCACCACCAAATACAGGAAGTCTTTATTTTAACTACAAAAAAACATTCAGCGTTGTACTTCTGGGCATGGCAGACTATGACTACAATTTTACCTATATAGATGTTGGCTGCCAAGGCAGAATCTCTGACGGAGGGGTATTCCGGAATTCCACATTGTTCAGAAGTCTAAATAATAGTACTTTGAGTTTACCCGAAGATGAGCCTTTACCTAGTGGAGACATGAATTTGCCATATGTTATATTAGGCGATGATGCTTTTCCATTATCAAATTACTTAATGAAACCCTATAGTGGAGAACATCAACAAGGATCATCACAGAGAGTGTTCAACTATAGATTATGCCGTGCACGCCGAATAATAGAAAACGTATTCGGTATTTTAACTTCGGTGTTTCGAGTTTTTAAGAAACCCTTAACAGTTGAAGTGGATACAGTAATACCGGTAATTTTAGCTTGCGTTGCTTTACACAACTATCTAAGGCGAAATAAAACAAGCAGAAGTATATATACGCCACCAGGTACTTTTGATAGAGAAGAAAATGGTGAATTGATTGAGGGCCCATGGCGGGATGAACCAGCAGCTGAAGGTTTACAACCACTTCCAAGAATACCTAGAAGATCACCTGCAGATAGTCGGCAGATTCGTGATTGTTTTGCTTCTTATTTTATCAGCGAGAGGGGAATGCTGCCGTGGCAAAACTTTATTTAAGTAATATGTGAATTATTTACATGTTTAAGTAGGTACCTACTATGCTATTAAAATTGTTGGAATGCACGCATTATTACTTTTATTGCACAAAATAACCTGTAATTTAAGAGCTTATTAAACTTCTCTGCATGCAGAGTCCACTTTATCATACCACAGTGCCAACTACAAGTGGCTATAATTGACAACAATGTATGTTAAATTGTTCTCTGCATTCAGAAAAGTGCAATAACCACATAACTACATTCAAAATTAGTATTCAGTTACTAGTACCTAGCACCCTTTGTCTAAGGAACCCGAAGAATAATATCTATGTAGTAAATTTCTTTTTAAATATATTTTTATTAATTTTGTACTTACAACCAATCAAAATATTTAGATTACCTATTTAATATCAAACCTTAATTAAATAATTTAAAAAAGAACTTCAACTCACCGTATAATTTGATATGGACTCTTGAGGAATGTTCCAAGATAACAGATTGGCCATTTCTTGGTAGGCAAACCATTTTGAGACATAAATTTCGGCTGCTCCACTACCAGTTTTGAGCCCAGTCACCTTCTTCTTTTCTCTACTAAATTGACCCTTGAGGCTTAACCACTTTGCATGGATTTCCTCCTTTGACTTTCCAAAAATTTTTGCAATTTCCGACAGGGCATCTACTTTTTTGTACCTATCTTTGTGCTCTTGCAAAGTCACGTCCCAAATTATCGGCCTCTCTCTTATAAGTTGTATTAACAACAAAATACTCTCTTTATCCCACTCCATATTTATAAGGTTCCACACAAAACAATACAACACTTTTGCCACGCTAGTTTTATTTACATTCTCTTTGACTTTTGCACTGACGTCTTCCTTCATTCAAGGAGCGCGAGAGCGAGCTAATAAAAAAAAATTCGATGCTTCCCCTCCCCCCGCAGGCGAACCCGGGGGATGTTATCCATTCGTCTCGGCAAACAATGTTATGTTTAGGCTGAACAAAATTTGTTAAGCCACGCCCCTATTTTGTTAAAATTAACATGTTAGACTGTTCAAAACACGAAAACACGGAGCTGTGGACCCGGCTTAACACTAAATCTATCCATCAAAAATCTCAATCTAAATCTATCTATCTATCTTTTCTTCTTAATTTGACTTAATTCATAAAAAAATATTGATACCATCTTCCTTCCCGACCAAGGGCTCATCACACAAATGTATGTCCTGGACGGGGTTTGAACCCGCAACCCTTTATTTCAAAGGCAAGCACACTACCGACGAGGCTACGGGAATGAAATGGAGTAACGTTTCTACCCAGAACAAAAAATGAGAAGTGGTTAGCCCTATAACGCGTCTAATGAGAGCAGCTTTGTGACGCGCGTGCGACGCAATTGCGCGGCGTCGCGGCGCCATGACAGTGGTCGCATGCGTCGGTTGATGGCACTGCGCAGCGTTATGGAGCAAAGGATTAATTGTAAGGAAGGGTGGACACTGAGAGAAAGTAAAATGAATCGGCCTACTTACTGCTAAAAATAATGAATCGACGATATGACGATATTTTCGCTCTAATACAGGATGTAAATGATATAACAACACAAAATAAAATTCAAAGTCGTCACTTAGTCCTTGAACACAGTGCTCTTCTATTTTAATTTATTGTAACTCCTGTAACATTACTTAAGATCCTCAATAAACGTTGGTATTTAATATTCAGCATATGTTTTTTAAAACGCTTAATGACGTGAGAAGTTCCTAGTACCTATTAGAAGTTAAAACTGAAAGAACATGCTCAGCCAAAAGTTTTAAGTAACTTTCCCTAATAAACTTTTCTCCGAATCAAAACACAATTGGTCTCAAAAATTATTATCATTTTGAAACGGGCAGTTTGTATCTTTTCCTTGATTCATATGGTTCCCGGTGAAGCTTATGATACGCTCTCGGGTGATACGAGTATCTCAGGCTCTCAGCTCATAAAACTGAACAACTTTTGTTCACATAATTACACATAATATTTTCATACATACACCGTGAGTTTAACTAGTTTTTTTATCCGCTACACTACACAGTGACAGTACTCATGAAAATAAACAACTTTCATCCATAGGATGTAATCTCAAAATTAAAATTCAACTTATCATACAAAACTGCCGGTCACGTGAGTGAAGTTTATATAAAACTAGCGACCCGCCCCGGCTCCGCACGGGAAAATGGTTATTGTGGGTTATTCTTAAGCATATTATGCATGTTATACATATAAACCTCCCTCTTGAATCACTCTATCTATTAAAAAAAAACCGCATCAAAATCCGTTGCGTAGTTTTAAAGATTTAAGCGTACAAAGGGAGGGACATAGGGACAGAAAAAGCGACTTTGTTTTATACTATGTAGTGATGATATACTATGTAGTGAAGTTGAACATTATTTTTGAGATATCAACCTGAATTCCTGAAGGAAAGTTGTTCAGTTTCATGAGTAGGTATTACCGTTATGTTGCAGATAAACAACCGGTTAAATTTCACGGTGTATATGAGTATACTTACATCACTTTGTCATACACTATATTAATTCGTATTACCATCTTATTTACATTTAGTTTATAACCGGAGGAACTCAGAAGGAATTATGGCTTCTCTCTCTAGGGAAAGTTCTAGTCCAAAAGTTTTGCCTAGAAGCGGACTGTTACAGAATTTTGAAGTATTTACCGATTTTTCACGTGACACAAAAATTTAAAACTTTTTTTTGTAACATTGATTTTTATTGTTTTTAAAAACTACCTGTATGAATGAAATATAGGTACTTTACATAATAATAAGGACTGGTGTTAATACAAGATTATTATTTATTAAACTTGAAAAACAGCTCGGGTGTTCAAGTCATTTCACAGGAATGCCCTAAAGCTTCCTCCGAGCCGCGTAATTCATATAATAACCCCCAGTCACGCAGCCCATGACGCACAGCAGGATAAAAGTTAGAAAATGCAAAGCGTTTCCGCACTGCAGTGTACAAACACCTTTAGATTCTTTGAAGTAAATTGAACTAATCCATTATAGTGTTGACGACCCCGGACAAATTGCAACGCAGCCAATTTAAATTTGCCGCCGCGGAACTCGAAATTCGGTTTCCAGAAAAGGGCAACGACGGTTCTTGGAATGCAAAAACGTTTTGGTGTTGCAAGGTTTTACCAATTTAGGTTTGCTGTTGTAAAGCTGAAATTTTGTTGCTAGATAAAGGAGGAGTAAATTACGTGTGTGTAAAAGTTATGTTGGTTTTGCCGAGGCAATGTGTTACCAGTTACCACTGCCAATGGTTTAATGTTGATGCGATGTCCAATGACTGACAATATAAATTGAGGAATATCTATCTTTAGAGTCATGTGTTATTTAAATAAGGATATTTTTGCTTCTGGCATTATCACGCCGTCATTTGTCATTGCTGTCTTATTTATGTCTTTAATATTACTTCTAAAGCCCGACCAAAGAAATAAGAAACCTCGCCATATTGCGGAATTTTAATGGAACTAATTTTATAAGGGAAATTGTTGCCATAGTCGTAAAAATATACACGTGGCGCCCCCAGAGCAGGTTTATTATTTCTTTAGTCAGGCTTTAGCATTAATTTTGACAGATTTTGGTAGAACTTTGTTTTCACTGTGATGGCTTCTATATTTCCTCATTCGGTCCCTGTTTTTCCCATGTTGATTCATCTTGTTGGCTTCTTTACTTCTTGAAAACTTGGGCGTCCACAAAACCTGTAACAAAAAAATATTTTTATAGTAAAATAATATTTATGATTGTTGCTTTACAGCAAAAAGCAAGAATCAGTAAATTTCATTGCCAATAGTGTAAATTATCTATAGAGCCCTTCTTTATACACCTAAACATTATGTTTTGTGAGAGGCTTTTAAACCTATTTTTGTCTGTTAAAGTCACAGTGACATGAGTAAACCGCTAAAGTTCGGGTTCGAATCTTAGGTATTGTGGCAATCGTCTAGTGAGACATTCTTCGGTTTAGTTTTAGTGTGGTTTAAGTTATTTCTTACAGTTAGGCTGAATCGCCTGATGGTCCGAAAGAAAAATTTAAGAAGCGACAAGCTCGAGAAGCTGTCAAACGCGACATAGTGACATTAGAGCTAAGCTGAGCTTGGTAGAAATTGCCTGGTAGAAAGTTTGTCTGGTAGAAATTGCTACTTTAGCAATTAGGCCGCCATTTGACTCTTCTGTTTTGTTCTGTTTTTCTATATGTTCACTTATATGCACATATATTTGTGTTGTATTTCTATTTGGTGTCAATTAAGCATATATATTTGTATTGTATTGTATTGTAATATTCATACAATCTCTTTTATTATTTATACACATTAACGAGCACCATTGTACTTCATTAATAACCTATTTGAATTAAATTTAATTTACATACAGGATGTAAACTGCAATTAATTATCGATATTATACTGACGACATTTCGATTAAAGCTGAAATCGATCGCGCTCATTATCGAATAATTAATCGGATGGCATTCAAAACAAGCGCATTCGATAATTGAATGTAATTGAACGGTGGAGAGACGTTATCAATCAATTATTGAGCAATGTTTTATGTTATTAAGGAAAGAAATTCTTTTTAATTTCATGCATGATTTTAAAAATTCATCGTGGAGTTCTTTGAGAAAGGCCTTTGTCCAGCAGTGGACGTCTTTAGATGAAATTTTAATGATGATGATGAATAATGGAATTAAATAGAAAATAAGTACTTAATTTTTACTTCAGGATATGAAACAAGAAAACATACAGTCCACAAAAAAAGGGGACATGGGCGGCCTATTGCTAAATGTAGCATATTATTATATGCATGAATCCCTAATTTATAGTTGTTTTGCTGAAATGATAACTGATGCAATATTTTCCTCTAAATCAAAGTCTTGCTTTTAATTTTCAACCTGTCTATTCTCTAGGTTTATACCTATACTTACTTTAGTTGCCTCATGCAGGAAGAGATCGACTCTATAACGAGTTCAATATGATAGGATTCATACGTACACACATAAAAGAAAATGATTATAGAGAAGAGACCATAAAATCTGTAATGTTCGTATTTCAAAACGCAAAACCGTTGAAATCTTTGAGTATCCAACCGTTGGATTCCAACGGCCTTCCACTTTCAAACCTCCATCACTGAACATACAACTTCCGGGAGGACGATAAACATTCGGTTCTTTATTCGGTTACACTTTTCGAAATTTGAAACCTGTCGGTTAAATTACAAAGAGCAAGTCGAGTTGATAAGTCCACGCGGCTAGTGTCGCTAAGCGAAATTTAATTCCATATTCAAATATTTACAGTAACTATGTCGACTATGCAATGTTTTGCTTTGTGACAGGAACCGAACGATGTTCTTATTAGGGAACTGTAATTAACAAATAGTTATGACGTCATTAAGTGTCTTTTAAGAAACCTATGATGAATAAAACATTTCTGAATTTCATACTACCCAAAAAAACCTTCCGTACGCACTCTATGGTAATAAACATAAGGTAGAGTGAACTATCTAATAAGAATAAAGACTAAATTAATTAATTCAAATTAAAATAATAACTAGAATACTGTACTATAGCACTAATAAAAACAATAAAATAATATAGAAAATAGGTTGTACACTTAATAGGCCTTATTTCTACCAGGCAGTCTTGGGGTAGAGGAGATTTAAAATGGATCTAGAGGTAAAAATCATGCCGATATGATATCTAAAATTTTTACATTTCACATAGTTTCTCGTATATTCTATTAATATCCTTATATTAGTAAATATTGCACCTAAATAATTTTATTTAGTTTTAAGGCGTACCTTCTTTTACACAGTGAGTGACGATATAAACAGTAGTTTAGATTGAGGACTTTATTCTTACTGAAATAGATTGCAAAATATCAAAATCCTTGAAGTTTGCGAGCACGCATCAAGTATCGAGTATTTCCATAATTCGAATAAGAGGCACAAGTAAAAGCCTTGAAGGCCGGGCCGGCGGTTAAATCGCAATTTGTTCAGTACCTAATCGATTTTTGATGGATCCTTGTCCAGGATGAAGTACCAAATTGGCGCAGTCCGCCTAGAATGTACCCTGATTTTGATTAAAGTTACAATATATAGATAGATACCTTATTCACTTATGCGAAATTATAAGATTATAAGTAGTGTTTAGATTTACTAGGTTTTGACTATTTTTCTAAAGACAAAATCTAATAAACGTAGATATTCAAAAATCTATACATGGTACAGAAACCAGCACATGCGGTTGGACAAAATCCACCCTTACCGCTACGGAATATGGGCGCTCTCAAGGCCGCATGTGCTTCCTAGAAATCGCACAGAAGACTCCCGACGAGAAATAATGGTTCTATAGAGTTCAAAGAATTTATTTTTTAACTTTTGGACATTATTACATCTCTTAGTTATGTCATTTAAATTATCTTTTCTGGCGAGTTCAAAAATTTATATTTGATTTTATTTATACACTACGTTATCGGTATTATAATAGTACCATAAAAATTAGAGGAATCATATAAGGAAAAAGGGAAATAAGGAAAAAAATCCTTCAGAAAATTTACTTTAAAAATTACAGTGGCCATGTTACTGATGCGCAGTCAACGTTATTATGTCCCACGAATAAGAGACAGAATTTCACCACCGCACCGAACTATCGTTCACACACATCTTCATGATTTTTTAATCTAGTACGTTTCCAGTAATGATTTTAGTTGTTAATGGGCGATTTAAGTTCGATCTTCTATTTTAGGTCACATCCATTTTAAACCATTTAAAATATGATCAGTGCAGGATATGGTACGGATCTTGATTTATGTATTCCTTTTCTTAGTAAATTGCTTAAGCCATCAAGATTGTGCAGTGTTTTTGACGTTTATATACCACTAACTGACCGCTTGCGGCTACGCCTGCATTGTTTTTCAACTTGTGCCGTGGGAATAAGATATTTTCCTACGGTAAAAAGTAGTGTATGTCTCTTTCTAGCCCTCTATCTATCTATGTGCAAAAGAAACAGCCCCTCAAACATGCCCGGTCCACGCGTGACAGACAAATTTGTCGTGCGTATTCTCTTATCCTATTGGAGGATATTTCAATATGGCGGATTTCTCGCGCGACAAACTTTTGTCATAGCACTGCATGTTACGGAGGGGGGCAGGAGGTGTAGTTAAGTTTTAATGTGAAAGAAGGACAAACAAACAAACTTTTAGCATTACATATAACAAAAATAAAATAAATCTAGCCGATTTGTTTTTTTTATTTATTTACAGATTTGATAAGTACTAAAAACAGGTATCAAATTTAAAGTAAGAAATTTTAAACGGAGTCTATCAAAATGAATCACCGTACAGGGATCGAATTCAACACCCCAAGGACGGCTGCCACGCCGTCTGTTGGTATGTCTTACAAACTTCAGTCAGTATATAATAACACCTGTCAAAGAAAAATCGCGGTTAAGGCTTTTGAATAAAGTATGCCACAAAAAATTATAAGTACCTACCTATACAATAACTCTACTTTTTGGTTGTTCGTATATTCATAATACGAGTATATACTACCCACAGTTCATTCGGTACAGTACACGACAAATTAAGCGGGATAATAATTTGTATTTTTTTAATTTGGTAGGTATCGCAATTTTAAAACTATTTTATGATTTTTTAATATTCAGCATGTTGCTTATTATGTTGATCATTGTTAGAAATAAACAGTCAATGAGATTCAGGAAAAAAGCAACTCAATAGGAAATAAACAATGTTTTGCATAATATTCTTTTATCTATAATAATAAAAATATTATAAAGATGAAAGATTTGTTTGTTTGTTTGCATTGATTTGACTCCGAAAGTACTGAACCGATTTTAATTAAACTTGGTATAAATATAGAATTGACCTTGGGGAGTAACATAGGCTACCTTTTATCCTAGGAGAATTTTTCATTCCTACGGACGTTCGTAAATATGACAAAATATTATTAACATTAGCACTCATCGTAATATAATAGCTAATAAATACTTTTTTTTTACTTACCTATGCTTGTGTCGAAAAAGTACGACCAATCAAGCTTCACCGGACTTGCGGGGGAGCGGAAGACTCTACCCCAAAAAAAAGTCATGTCCAACGCATCTAGGGGCGGCTCGAGGGAGCCTCGGACCTAGGCCTAGTGCGTTGATACTGAAAAACATCGTGAAGGAGACGACGACGCCTGAGGGGCTCCGTCTCTGTTTATCGCCCCCGCCGGCGGGTACGGGCGTTGTTATCTGAAGGTAGGTATTAAAGTTATTAAATTTTGACAACTATAGAAGCCGAATACTTACAATTTACAAGTGTAACTCTCAACGCGCAGTCGACAGTACGTGACGCACCCGAATTACTTATTCGACCGAAAGGTGAGACGTATTACGGGGGATCAAATTGCGTTGTCAAGTATACGTGAATCTTTCACATGATCTTACACATTTATTTTAATAGTAGTCTATAGGAGTTTAAATAAAATTCTCCTAAAATTAAGTGGATAAAGGTGGACATCGTTGCAAGTAGGACCGATAGCAGTTGGAGCGTTCTTCATATCATCATACTTCATATCATACTAATATTATAAAGAAGAAGGATTTGTATTTGTGTGTGTGTGTGTTTGTAATGAAAAAACTCAAAAACTACTGAACCGTTTTCAAAAATTATTTCGCCATTAGAAAGGTACATTCACCTATCGTCACTCACTGAGTAACATAGGCTACCATTTACAGCGGGAAAATAATTCCCCGGAAAAAACTGTTAGCTTCAGTTTTTCCCGTGGGAATGAGGTATTTTGCCGCGGTAAAATGTAGCCTATGTGTTAATCCAGGGTGTCAGCTAATTCCATACCAAATTTTATTAAAATCGCTCTGGCCGTTTAGACGTGAAGAAGTAACAAACATACACACTCACATCACACTCACACAGTCACAAACTTTCGCCTTTATAATATTAGTGTGACATATTTTATGTGAGGAATCTGCATATCCTGTGTAATCTGGTATAATCCGTGCGCTGCTCATTGGAATCGATTCCAGCAGGTACTATGCTGTCAATTATCCACCGCCCAGACTACCTCATACTCCAAATTTGAAGGGGTTTTCATCTAGCTATATAATATAGGTGGTGTTTTTAAACTGAATATCTAAATCAGATTTACACTAGGTTACTTTTGAAAACCTCTCACGGTTGTTTTCATAACTATTAAGATTTAAAACGGGATATTTACCGTGGTATTCGTTTGTGTGAGTGCCCGATATTTCGATGCAGTTGCATGCACCATGATCACGGGATGACACCACAAAATTTAAATCTTATAAGTTACACGAGGTTCTTGTATTTTAGACTGATTTTTTAACCCCCGACGAAAAAGAGGAGTGTTATAAGTTTGACGTGTGTGTCTGTCTGTCTGTCTGTCTGTAGCATCGTTGCTCCTAAACGGATGCGCCGATTTTGATCTAGTTTTTTTTTGTTTGCAAGGTGACACAATCGAGAGTGTTCTTAGCTATGATCCGAGAAAATATCTTCAGCCATTTGAAGATTATCAGCTCTTTTCTAGTGGTTGAAAGGATCAAGTAACGGTTTTGTGTCGGGGGTTATTAAATATTTTAATTTATACTTATAAACAAAATGTTTTAATATATTGTTTTTTATATTTAATTTTACAAGTTTTTCGTAGTCTCTAATAACTTAGGGCTTAGGTAATGGAGTAGGTACTCTATAAAATACTGACCTAACTTGTAGGTATAACAATGTAGCTCTAGCGGAGCGAGCTGATTTTGAACTCATTAGAATGCTACTAATTTTATAAACGCCAAGGTTTGTGAGAATAGATGTATGGATATTTGTGACTCTTTCACGCAAAAACTACTAAAAGGATTTTAATGAAACTTTTCAATAATGTAGCTTATACATCAGAATAACACATAAACTACCTTATACTGCGAATAAGCCCTTATTCCCACGGGAAAACTTTTAGAGCGGGTGGACCTGCAGGGCGAAAAGCTAGCACACAATAAATAAAAGTCCTTGAATCGATCTTTAAATGATACTCGTATATTATGCAAATTTTGTAATAGTAGAATTCTTTGTCAGGCATGGATCAGTAACATAGTAACATGTTATCAGGAATAATGTGTAGCCTCATTGCCTATCCGTTACACCACTTCACACCCACACCAAGTTCGTTTTCCACTAAACACATTTTTTATTTACTTAGCCTCACACCTCACCCAAAACCCAGTTTGGGTAACCCAAATCACTTTTTCTAGGAAAATTGAAAATTCAGCGCGCGGCCCAAAACAGCATAGCCAAATGAAATTAGCCCGGGGCCACACGGAACGGGAGACGAGCCCGGCGGTGTCGCGTTTCGTCCATTATTTGACATGCGACGAGGCGAGTTTTGTTTATCTTACCTCAGCTTGATATCCAGTAGAAGCTATACAGTAAAAATGTAATTTTACCGGGCATGAAGCGTTTTTCCCGTAGCCTAGTTGGTAATACGTCTGCTTTCGAAGCACAAGGTCGCGGGTTTCAATCTCGCCCTGTGCAAATATTCGTGTGATGAGCACTTGTGTTTGCCTTGTGTCTGGATGTTGTATATTTATATATGTATGTATATCAGCTGTCTGATACCCGTAGTACAGGCTCTGCCTAGTTTGGGTTAAATGGCCGTGTGTGAGATGTCCCACGTATTTACTATTTGCTTATAATTTGATATAGGGTTTGATGTAGCAGCTGTGAGAAAAAAAATAGAAATCATATTCTATGTTTACAACAAAAATGATGTACGAAAATCACCATACAGACGCTCAATTTCAGGCCAAACGTAGGAATTACAGTATTGACCAGAAATTATTATATTTCATTTTAGAATTAACGCGGTCAATAATATTCATCTCTCTGTGGGTGCGAGCTTTATCAATTTCAAACACTATTATAGACGAAATGTTCAAAATTTCGATTATGATAAAATGACGTATGAGTATTCGCACGCGATTGGTGTTCAGCGCTATCAATTTTCAACGAACATTTGAATCACTCTCGGTGATGCTTTGAAATATAGCTAGCTGAGGCTAGAAGATACAGTAAGGAAGAATTTATTGGGTATTATAGGCACAGAATAAATAATAGTACTAGACCAGGGACGTCATACATGCAAATCATAAACAAACAAATTCTGTCAACTAGCTGAGGAGCTGGAGTTGTCTCGCTGTTGTGATTGCTCCGAAGCAGGGATCGGAACCGGTTTTTCATACACTTTTTAAATCACGCTAGTTCAAACCCTATCCGACTATAGCTCTAACTAAGATCACTAAGGGTAGGTTTAGTCCTGGGGGAACATGATATGTAAAGCAACCGGCAGCCCTGGCCTTCGCCTGCCGCAAAAACAATTACTTTAATAATTACAAAACCGATTGAAACCGGTTTCATTCCGTTCTTTATCAAAAACCGGGTAACCAGAATATTTTTGGTTTGTTTCATTAAGTTCCATCTATTGCCGGTTAATTGGGGAATGGAATTATATCTGTTTTTCGAACGATATTAACAGGGATTTCAAAACCGGTTTCGATCCCTGCTCCGAAGGGCATGCAGCTTTCTATTGGTCGAAACTGACGGAAAACAAATCAGTACGAAATCACTGAGGTGTTGACAGGATCGGGTCACCTATTACGTCTCTATAATGTTAGATACTCGTTAGGGGTAGAATAAGCATAGATATATAGAAAGCAGCAAAAAAGTCTACCTTTATGAGAATGACACATTTATAGAAAGGCACGAGTTTTGTCACTGGATTTTCGAATAATGTTTTTGCAAATATATCAATTTTCAGCCGTCCAAAGATTTTAGGTGTTATCTTTGGGGCTTCCGATGACAAGCAGGATTCTCGCGGATATCGTTATATTTTCATAAATGGAACTTCTCAAATTATCGTCCTGCATTAGTTTCAGCTTGAAATCGGATGAGGTAAGACATCGACATTTTTGGCCTACTTTGAGGCGGCTCCTGCCAGGGTGAGGGAAACCAACTTACGAAATACCCCATCTAGGAAGGAATATCTTTCACTGCATTGTCATTTTGAATTGAAATTTTTATGATGTAAATTTGAGCAAAATTTTGGATTTGGAGCCCGGTCCAGAGGTTTCGTCACTCCAGCCCCCTTTGTCGCACATTTGTCTGTCAAAAATCTAATACTACCAATACAATTCTTCTCACGATACGGGTAGCTAGAAAAATTAATTTAAGTCACTTATTTAATATCAAATAATTAAGAATTGCTCTTACCGTGTATAACTTAAATTAATAACCTCTGTCTCAGCTGGGAAACATAAAGAACTATCCATGCTTATTAGCTACGCACTTTATAAGTGGCTAAAGCTTTGCTGCTACAAGGAGTTTGTCTGTTTGTTCGTCTAAATGTTGGTGTTTTTTATGAAAATCTCGACGTGTGTTAAAATTTTTGTATACAAACATGGTACAAACCCATACTATTCTTGTGTGATATTTGAATTTGAATTTATGATATATTTCAAAATATATAAATATAACTTCCTATACTTAAATTATAAAAGGGAAAGATTTGATTGTTTATTAATTGTTTGTTTGTTTGCAGTGCACAGGCTCCAAAACTACTGAACCGATTATAATGAAACTTGGTATGAAGATGAATTAGACTTTGGGGATTAACATACGCTACCTTTTACCATGGGAACATTCTTCATTCCCACGACAAAAACTGTTAACGCGCGTGGAACCGCGAGGAGGAAAGCTAGTCCTTAATAAGGGTTCATTCGAGAAGTATAAACAAATGAGTGTGGACTTGCAACAAATACATGCGTCGGTGCAGGCAGGACATGGCGCGTTTGTAAATTAAACCATAATAAAATGTCATACAGTTGATTTGAATTAACAACTGAGATTTCAACTGCAACCAACCAACATTTATTTACACTTACTACAATCTTACACAAATCATTACCTACATTGACATGAGTCAGCCTCACGTGGAGTGAACATTACATGCCCTACAGATAAAGAACAGGTCGTTGGTATAGTGTTGAATAAATTATGATTATCAGATCAAAATCCAACTTATAATACTTGCTCCTTGATTTGCGTGTGAACACTAACTAGCTTAAGGATAAAAATATCTGATAGGGGGTATTTTTTTTCTACTTATTCAATTAAAATAAACATAGACATTGAGAATAGAGAGGTGTAGGAGTGACTTTTGAGTGTAAAATAGCGTAGCATATATTTCAATTCCAAATATAAATAGAATGGCTTCGCTTCGCTAATCGTGTGGGTTTCAAAGCAAACCTACCTCACAAACTCCAGTGTCTAAATTATTGAGATGCCTATGGCTTCTAACATGGCTCGTGTAACGACTAGACTACCTGTAACATGCAGTGCTATGACAAAAGTTTGTCGCGCGAGAAACACGCCATATTGAAATATCCTCCAATAGGATAAGAGAATACGCACGACAAAATTATGTCTGTCACGCGTGGACCGGGCATGTTAGAGGGGCTGTAGATAGTAGCCAGGGCCAACAGCATTTACTAGTAGCAAATCTATAAAACGTTGGTATGTTAGTTATTTGACACCAGATAGCTCTGCGTATAGAAATAATAAGGTATAAGTAGGTAAATAAATATCGTTCTCTAGATCAAAACTGACTCATAAGTAATGCGGCCAGAACGACTGTAAATAATATAATCTCACGTGTTATCCAATTTACAAACCCACCACTATTTCGCGAAGATATTTAAATAAATCTGTCACTATGAATCGCCGTCGTTCATCCACTCTGGAGTAACATTTACGAACATTCCTAGATCCTACCGTACATTACAAATCTTTACTTAAGCTCATGCCCTGCTTGTTTGATGAAGTATGTGGGGCGATTTCTCAGTGTCGCGCTGTAGGCGCTCCTCTATAAATTGCTAGACCTATGAAATGTTTTGACGTCGCCAATAACTCAAAACTGAGATGCCCATCGCTCGCTAACTCGCTACTTGCTTACTGCTTCCTTGGTTGAGTACTGTCGTGTGCATAGTTTGTACTACAAATTAAAAAATGCCTTCTATACAAGTTCAACTGGACTACGTTTTAAGAGGGGTGTAAATGCAAAGCTCAACTGGTCATTTCCACATCTTCTCCACGCTAGCACGAAACGAATTCAGAAAATATATAGACAGACATTTTTTTTATATATTATTATTGTTGTTATAGTTAATTAGCTTAAAATTAATGTATTTATTAGCATATTTTTATAATCATTATGTAAGTATGTGCTTCAGTCTTGAGTCTATGCTACCCAGCAGTTTACATAAATTAAATTGCTTAAACCCTGATATGGCTCCCGCCGAAAAAAAAATTGCTAATAGATCCGTCTACATTGTACGCCTTATAGAATTTCTTTTAAAATTTTTATGGACAGTTATTATATTCTATTCTACATTTTAAGATTTTACATTTTCACATGTTTTATACAATACAATACAAGTATTCTTCACCAATAAATAAACGAAATAATTACAAAATTTCAAAAATGAAACGACGTGTCAATGGGCCCAATTCTTCATTTATTACGATCGAAATTTAATAATTATTATTATGATTTTAAAACCACCAAGGGGCAGTACTATTATTTTCTTCTGTGAGGCAGGTGATTGTCAACTTAAAATTAGAGACGTCAAACATCGATTTTACGCGTAGTTCGCTCTAGTTTAGCAGGCATGCGAAAACATCCCACTTCAGAATTTGACAGCTGCGCTGCTTATTTTAATTATCATTCATTCAAAATAAGATTCATTAATCTCCCATCCATTTCAATTCCCATATGGCGGTCACGCCGGAATTGAGCGCAAGGGTGATTTAAATATTCCATAAAATATATAATTTTCTACTTGTGTCCACCTCTGTACTCCGAAGGCACGCGGGCGTAGAAAACCCGATACCATCAGCCACTGATTATTTTATATCACTTTATTACAAGCATGCATAATCCGTGGACCTACCCCTTACACTGACACGTAGCGGCGACATAACGGCTCTTACTCAGTTTGCTGTCCATTGCATGTGATAAGCGGGGATTTTTTCTAATTTTTATCCATCTATCCAAAAATATATTTCAATTTTTGGAGCTAATTGGTGCCTTTGTGCTTACAACACTATTTTAAAAGGGGAATTCGATCTGAATGTTTTGTAGAATTTTATCAAAAAATTAGTTTTTAAAGTTGTCATTAATGAAAACTAAAAAAAAATCAAGAAAAATACAAATCCATTCCTTTGATTTTTAGTTATTTAAATTAATACCCTTCTAGATGACACCTAGTGTTTAATGCTATAAGAGTGTATACGGGGTCCATACAAAATGACCCATTGTTCATCAAATAACGTTTTTCTTCCATTTTATCTATTCATCATAGAAACAATTTATTGGGAAAAACAATATTGCGATCTAAAAAGTTGCAGGTCCACTACGCAAGACTCGAGAAGGTCGAGAATGTGTTTAACGCGACATAGTGATAAAAGAGTCATAATAGTTCTATCATTATATCACGTTTGACACTCTCTCGAAGTTCTTGCGCGTTACTACGACAGGAAAATCTGCTAAAGATTGAAACTAAAAGCACAGAATACCAAATAGTAGTCCCTACTAAAAGTGACTTTGTCTAACTACTAAAAGTGACTTTGTCTAACTAAAAGTGAGTGTACTTTTATTAGATTTTTTTTCTTTTTTCGGAAATGTTTATCGGTTTAATAAATTGCACAACTAAAGTTTAATCGTTTTAATTCCTACGAGAATAATTTATAAGCCACAGAATTAAGAGATTCAATCTCTATGTACTGATATTTCAGAAATCGTCGAAAATTATCAATAATAAAGCAATGTATACTTTTAACTTGGTCGGTGTGTATAATTTGACTCCTTCATTATGAAGCACTACATTATCCGAGCTCGAGTGGTTGTCATAAGGCTAGTATAGTAACATAATTTTTATATACCTAGAAGAACATTTTAAATGTACAGAAGCCAGTAAGCCAGCACATGCGGTTGGACATTCGCACTACGAACTTCACACCTATCGCCACGGAATACGGGCGCTCTCAAGGTCAACAATCTGGTGGTGGTACAGTCAAGATAAGGTCAAGCTGACCACGGAGAACTCTTTTGTTTATCGGATATAAAGACTTCGCTTTAACAGCTTTACGTGCTCTGGACTGTAATTTTTCCTAGTGTTCATAAGTTATAGTGAACTGGTCAAATATCTGAAAGTTTCGTAGTAGGTTCATATACACAACCTTTGAATCATAAATTATCTTTCAGTATATAGGAAATAAAATATCTGAATTTACTCTAGTATAACTTAAGTAGCGATCCATTTTGGATTACACGCTTTATGTCAGATACGCAAAATGTCAGACACGCAGATTGTCAGAATTCGCAAAATGCCAGAAACTCAAAAAGTCAGATTCGCAAAAAGTCAGACACGCAAAATGTCAGAAACGCATAATGTCACATACTCAAAAAGTCAAATACGCAGAATGTCATACTCAGAATGTCAGATACGCAAAAAGTCAACTATACGTTTAAGAAAGATTTGATTGTTTTTATTGTATAGGCTGGAAATTCAGTAGAATGGTAGCCCACAGTTGATTACAATAATAATAATAGTTAGTAATACTTTATGCATAGGTGTTGATGTTAAGTGTCGATAATGGGGCTAAATTGTAAGTCTACTATTTACGACATTTTTATTTTTGTTTCCTTTCTTTGGTAGCTTAAATTAATAATAATAATATGTAGGGACATCTATGGGTGTCAGACAGCAGATATACATACATATATAAATAAATATACAACATCCAGACACAAGGCAAACACAAGTGCCCATTACAAGAATGTTTGCCTTGGGCGGGATTCGAACCTGCGACTGTGTGCTTCGAAGGCAGGCGTACTACCTACCAACTTATTAGGCTACGCTACGAGGCCGTCAGATACGTAAAGTGCCATAGGCAGAGATCCTACTATATTATTATTTTTATAAGAATAGCATAGAGGATATATTATTAGCTCATTCATGTTCTAAACGTAGTCGCAAACAACTTTAGTCACAAACAAAGCATCAAATAATTTTATCTATAATAATGCAGTTTTTGCATACCGACGTTGAATTTATCTTATATATACTTGACAATTTCCACTTATTAAATAATAACTCCAGTCAGAAATATTCTTGCATTGTTTTTGATAAAATTGTGTAATAGATTTTATCGTGACAACTTCTGTTTATAATACTCGTCCCAAAAATGTTGATGATTATTTATACCTATTTGATCGTGTTTTTAAATGAAATTATAATTAATGTGAACAGAAAATGTTTTATTAATTTCTTCCTGCCTATATCGTTCATTTCATGACATTTTGCGTATTTGACATTCTGAGTTTCTGACATTCTGCGTTTTTGACTTTCTGCGTATTTGTCATTTTGCGTTTAAGACATTCAGCGTATATGACATTTTGCGTACAATTTCACTAACCTGACAATCTGCGTGTCTGACATTTTGCGTATCTGACATAAAGCGTGTAATCCGCGATTTTTGAGAATTTTATGATTTGTTATTGTAATTCAAAATGAAAATAAAAATCGTACAAAAAAAACAATACAAGCTAGTGACGTCATAAGCTAGTGTTCTCTTTAATTTTTCATATAAAATATTGTTTTTGCCATTTCATAAAAAGAAACTCCTTTTGACTAGCAAGTCAACATCCCTTTAGACGGAGGGTAGTTCATGTTAGACGCAACCACTTTCACAGCTCCACGGCAGTCGGTCATAAGAAGTAATAGCAGTGCATTTATCGTCCATCTGAGGGGCCGAGGACAGGCTGCATATACGCAACTTGAGTTGCAATTTTCTATGCAAAACAGCTGCATTGAAGTCGTATATGCAGGCATGGTGAGTAACGATGTAGGAAGCTAGGTTGTTCTTATAGATTGTCATTGTTTGATTATTAGCATGCTATAAAAGGCACATCGACAGCTAACGGTTTTAGTCACCTAAACAGTAAAGCCAGTTACACACACATCATTAATATTATTTGAGCAAGACCAACGAATATATTTCCACAGTATTAGTTAAGCGGCCACAGACGGAGCTGTCATGGTCGTCATTTCAGCCGAAAAATTTCCACTGCTGGACAGTGGGGAAGGCCAAAGATCTCCACAACAATGGGTCCTTTTCAAGTCCGGTGAAGCTTGATTGGTCGTACCTTTTCGACACAAGCATATGTCAAATCAAAAAAAAAAAAAAAGGGTCCTGCGCTGCCTGCAGCTGTATAAAATACATATTTTTCTATTACGTCACCAAAATATTAATGGAGCCAGGCAGGTATTTCACGGGAGTCAAAAGACAAAAGGGACGCAGTTATGCGCAAGAGTGAGCGCGGTGTATTTGTATCTCATTCTAACGTATAACTGCGTCCCTTTTGTCTTTTGACTTGACACCCCTGAAAATACTGCCTTATGGCGCGCATATTATGGTTTATCTTGGGTATTCTTAAGTAAACGCAATAAGGGCTAAAATATAATATATAGGCTATAGATATAATAATATATAATCTAGATATCGGGGTTAATTGTCAGGGTCGGTTGATATTTTGTCATCCACACGAAGAAGAAGAAAAGTTTCGTAGGGAAATTCATCACCTATAGGTTGTAAAGTCTTACCAAAGGAATAATTAAGTCGAATTATTACAAATACCTACATCACTAATACAAAACTCCTTCAAACTTCAAAGGCAATGAATAAGACTCTACATCACACACGCTTGCGCTTATCTAAAGCCCAAACAACGTAACCCCAAGTGCACATTCACCGCATATTATTCACTGTATTGATCAATCACTCAATCACTCAATCGGCCATCACTCAATAACCAGGGATTATAGTGTGTACCGCCCTTAAGTTGCGTTTAATATCACTTAAGGGTTTAAAATAGTGGAGTCGCTATTTTTTAAGCTCGAGGACTGATTGATCGAAAGCTTAGTTATTTAACCGACAGAGGAAAGCTGATGGGAGATTTTTTTTACTATTTATTTACTAAGTTTTAAAACATACTTTTTTGTGCAATAAACAATTTTCTCAAGTCTAAGTAAAAACTTTTTTGTCGGTTCAGTTATTTGCTTTTATATTAAGTTGCTAAATTGCTGTAGGTATATTTTTTAAGATGCTAGTTCAAGAATTCAACCACTATGTTCTAATAATGTATCTGAGCGATAAAATTCCTAGTAATAAGCACATAGGTTATATATTAATCAAAACGAACGCTACTAAGCTTTGACAAACGCTTCTGTACTATTCAAAATCAAAATGTTCGATTCGAAGTAAGATTTTCCAAATCATTTTTCAACGTCATAATGAAGTTTTGTTCAAACCAAAGCTCTCGTCTCACACTAATGAAGATTAAATAAACTATTCAATTTTTTAAAGAGGCGTGGCGATGTTAGTTTGAACAGAACTGGCAGGTTCGCGAAATGTGTGCGCTGCTGTGGAGAGGATCCCGCCCATGGTCCAAGAAAACAAGGTCTAACCGTTAGACCACGTGGCTTGACACAAGCCTACGTCATCATGCTGATCATCCTTGTCTATTAACACGCATTCAACAAGGATGAACAGCATGATGACGTAGGCTTGTGTCAAGTCACGTGGTCTAGTGGTTAGACCTTGTTTTCTTAGACTATGATCCCGCCCAAGGAACTCCACAGAATCGCATCTTTTATTCTTACCTATATTTTTTAACCCCCGACGAAAAAGAGAGGTGTTATGCGTTTGACGTGTGTATCTGTTTGTCTGTCTGTGGCATTGTAACTCCTAAACGGATGCACCGATTTTGATCTAGTTTTTGTTTGCAAGGTGACATAATCGAGAGTGTTCTTATATATATGATCCAAGAAAATATCTTCAGCCGTTTGAAGATTATCAGCCCTTTATAGTTGTTGAAAGGAACTAAGTAACGATTTTGTTGATTATTCTTTTAATTTAATGTTATTTTATCCTCTACCTACTTCAAGCAAAATATCATATTTTACTCCAAGTTTAACAGATACGCGATCACTGATAACATTATTCTAATAACTAGTTAGAGGCGTGCCTTTTATGATTATTTTATTCAATGAGAATAAAGTGAGATGGTACATAGTCTACGATGACTGTAACTCTGTACTAAGATGGTAAAGAAGCCATTTTTGGCACATAGTTTGTAAATACATTCTGCTAGTTTATATGGCTAGTGTGCTTTACGATGATTTTATTCAGAAAGCATAAACTGAGATAAGGTACAGTCTATGATGAGTATAACTCTATACTTGCTTTCTACCAAGTGTGTAAGCAAAGCCATTTTTGGCACATAGTTCGTAAAATACATTCTGCTTGTTCATACAATGTGAACTTAGCATGTTGTGTTAGCATAAAGTGTGGTGAATATTGGCAAAATGATTGTAAGCACATACTGTATAAACTTATATATGTACTATGTTGGCTAGCCTATTCAAATAAATGAAAATAAATCCTATGTGTTTTACGATGATGTTATTCAAAGAGATACCTGAATTGAAATAGTATTGGTAGTCTAATCGATCACTTTGACTTCCAAAGGCTTGCAAAACTTTTTTTTTAAGTCTAATTTTATCACCTAAAAGTGACCTCCATGTTTCAAATTAATAAGCACATAGGTTATTTACTCGTATTAATCAAAACGAACGCTACTAATAGACTGGGCTCCGGTCGCAGTAATCCTTACCCCATCTAGGAAGGAATATCTTTCACTGCATTATCATTTTGAATTGAAATCTTATGATGTAAATTTGGGCAAAATTTTGGATTTTCAACTGAAAAATAAACAATGTCCTGCCAGGTTTAGGGTAGAAAACAATATAAATACCCCTACTCGGCAACATTATCTTTCACTGCATTGTGCGTCTAAAAGTGAATCTTATGAGGTAAGGATTTCTGCGACCGGAGCCCAGTCTATAAGCTTTGACAAACGCTTCTGTACTTTTCAAAATCAAAATGTATTCGAAGTAAAATTATACCTCTGTGGCAATAGCCTCCCCTCGCTCCGCTTTCCCGCTTACCCATTGACATCTTGAATGTATTACATTTCCGATTGTTATTTAGGAAATGTATACCTACATTTCCTAGGAAATGTGTCTAATATCATTTATATCACACATTTCCGTCCGGGCGACTTTAGTAATTGTATACATATGACGGATTTCATACATTTCGGTTAACATATATATAAAAAAACATTAATACGCGTGACCTTCGGTGTAATGTACTCGTTTGCTGACAATGCAACGTCTCTCCAGTATCTATTTGCCATGTGTACGTTTTGCCGTTTATTGTAAACTAGCGACCCGCCCCGGCTCCGCGCGGGAAAATGGTTATTGTGGGTTATCCTTAAGTATATTATGCAATAACCTTCCTCTTGAATCACTCTATCTATAAAAAAAAACCGCATCAAAATCCGTTGCGTAGTTTTAAAAATTTAAGCATACAAAGGGACATAGGGACAGAAAAAGCTACTTTGTTTTATACTATGTAGTGATAGTGATTGAACTAAATTCATCTGATTATAGGATAGTTAGTACGTAGATGTAAATCAAGAAAAAAATATATTATTTAACATGTCATCGTTTTCCTCACTTTGGTTTTCTGGCACAATTGTATTTACTATTTCCAAGATTTCTTTTATTCGTTTTATTATAGTTATTTTGCGATTTATTCTGATTATTTCTTGAATTCATATGTCCGAATCGTTCGATTTACCTATTTCCCTGTCTAGTCATCATTAACTTGTTTTGTTTTGCCATATATGATTTCCTAATCGGTAGATGTGTCTTCGTTTCATCAACCAATTGAGTTACATTATTGTAATTACCCATTAAATCTGAGCTTCGCACTTTGGGATAACCTCGGTTTTTATTACAAAATTAATTAATAATGGCAAATCCGTAACTTCATAATTTTATTTAATCTGTCATTACTTATTTTAACTATTAGGTATAACTTAATACCACACTACACTCAATTTATAGAATAAAGATATGTTTTATGTTAAACATACATTGTAATGTTTAAGATATGTACTAAAAGCTAAATAATAATAAAATAGATACAGTCGTGGGCATTATAAACATATGCATAGACTAGACTAAAATAAAACCGTGGGGCACGTGATTAAAGTAAACACTCGCTATCGCGTGACACTACAAAACGAACATTTTCAAAGATTGTAGACAATTGACGTGCCCCACGAGAAATTTTTGAAATCGGTTCAGTAGGTTCGGAGCCTATTCGATGCAAACAAACAAACAAACAATCAAACCTCTCCTCTTTATAATATTAGTATAGATTATGCTAATTTAACCAATATGTTTTTACCCATAAACAAAAATCGAAGACTGACTGAACGATAATTTATTCAAAAACTTCTTGAATTCACATGCACATTATTTTTTAATATATATATTTATTTGTAATTGAATTGTTATTTTTATTTATTTTAATCATTCAATATTTTTGTGTTGTTAAGATATCAGAGTATTATGTCAAAAGGATTCACACATACTCGTGCATGAAATTAAGCATAAAAACTATAACAAAGTAAAAAAACATTAAAGCTTAACCTTAGAGTATAAATAAATAAAATTGTGGGGTGCTTAACACGCTCACAGTTTTAGTGCGAAACTTAAAAATGTTATTACTTAACACACTGAAGCCAAGTTATTTAACTACCAAGACTACCAACTAAACTTAGAACTTATCAAAAGTTAAACTTTCCATGCCATTGAAAAGACCTAGAATTTAAACCTACTTGTTTCTCTTGTTAAATATTGGCACATACAATATGTTATTAATGCGTTAAACGGTCGTGGACAAAAGCTCGTCTGACGTTACGGAGGTTCCGGGTTCGCAGCCCGGTGGGGACTCGTCGAACAAATATCACTTTGTGAGACTTTCCTCAGTTCGGTTAGGACATTGCAGGCTGAATCACCTGATTATCCGAAAATAAAGGTGATTCTGTGCTTCGGAAGGCAATAATGCCGGTGGTTGTTATTGGAGCCATGTCGGAAGCCTTAGGCGGTTCTATAATTCCGACACCAGGGTTTAGGGGGAAGGTTAACCTCGAAACCCATACGATAAGCAAGCAATGCGTTAATAGCTATTTATGATACTAGTGCGGAAAGTATGTGATTTCCGATGAGTGTATAAGCCGACACGAGTCGGAAATCATCTTTCGCACGTGTATCATACAAGATTTTACTATGCATTGTGCAAGAAAACAAACAGTTAAATATATTAAAAAGGCGTTATAAAATGGCGGGCTTCTTAAATGTCATGCGCGCTGAAAATATTATCTACTGCGCATGTGCAAATAGCTATAAGGCATGAGTAATAAAATCTATTCAGCCACGAAATTTCTTATTTAATATTTGAACGTAATTTATCGATAAAAAATAATTTCTAAAGTAATTATACTAATTATAAACGCGTTTATTGAATTGTTATTTTTATTGTTCCCTTTATATTAGTAACGATTGGTAATTGAGTAATTTGTAAAAATATCTCAAAAACTGAAATGTCAGGTTGTGGCTGAATGACAGGCTGAGCAAAAATAAAAAAAAAACTGAGAAAAGTAAGAAGCACTAGTGCGGAAAAGTGCTACTTTCCGCACTGTTTGGCTGCTTAGAAAACGCTCTTTTCGAGCACATGCATTGTAAAATTATATTTTTAGAATACTACTATAATAATAATTTTAGGGAACGCACACAGGACTCCCGCTCCGGTTGGTTCCTGGTGCAAAGGTTGGCCATCGCGATTCAGCGCGGTAATGCTGCTAGCGTCATGGACACCTTTGCGCCGGGAACGGTTCGGGGCGGGTTATTTGATTGACATTTACCTTTGTTTTGTTTTATTCAAATGTTTATTCAACTTAGCTTTTTGATCAAAAACTAATTTTGACAACTGAAAATCGATCCAGAGGGGTCCCCCAGGGGTCCGCGTGTATGTATTTAGATTTTAGGGGTTAAAAAACGTTTATAAAGAGGTTTCAGAAGAAGCAATGAAACATTTATACTGCTTTTCACATCCACCTATCTATGTAAAACAATTGGAATCCGATTTTAGATTTTAACTAAGTAACAAACATCAACCCAATAATTACGAGTTTAGTTGCAAAAAGTTTACTGTGTTGCCATTAAGGAGTCCTTTAAATTGTAGGTATTTTTTTTTAGGGGTGAAAAGATTATAAACGCTTAACTAATTCTAATCTAAATTAATAATTCTAATTCTGATCTAACCTAATTTAGTCAGAATAAACTTGCCACCTGGATTCAAATTTGAGACCTTCGGAATCAAATATGAACTTTCTACTACTAGGTCTTTTTTTTTTTTTAATTGACCTATGCTTGTGTCGAAAAGGTACGACGGATCAAGCTTCACCGGACTTGTACTACTAGGTCAAACTAGCTCTCTACTGGCTAATTTCAAACTAACAACATCAATAGATATTCTAAGCCGTTGGCACCACTAAATACAGTTATTCACACAAGCCGAACTCGAAATGAGTTGTAAATACTTTACCATCTTGTGAGCAAAGACGTTATTTCTATCCAGTTTACAAATAAGCACTTGGCAAGGATCGAGGTTAAACAAAGCAGTTAAAGAACTAATTTTAGTGATACTAGCGCCATTATTGTAACATGATGTTAATATAAAAATATGCGTTTCATTGTACCATAGAAGGTGTTCAGTACCCCTACCATGAGTTGCTAACGTAACTTACGCGCTCGATATCGACTACGTAAACGTGCATTTAGTATGGAGAAATTTTACTTCAGATAACTGTCAATAGATGGCGTAGTTTTAATTCCATACTAAATGCACGTTTACGTAGTCGATATCGAGCGCGTAAGTTACGTTAGCAACTCATGGTAGGGGTACTTATTTCAATTTTTGATTAAGAGTAATTTTTTTTGACGTGGCAGAATCGTCTTACTTTCTAGGCAACCAAATTGGAGACACACAAATTAATATTCTAGGATTTAAACTCCAAAATATGTAACGTCGTATATGAAAAATAAAATAAAAATAGGTAGGTCATTCATTACTTCTTCAATATAAAAGTTCAAATATACCTACATTAAGTTTATCTTTTATGAAATTATTACAATTTCTAAGTCCATAAAATTACATGTCGTCATTTTCAAAAATTAAGTGACTTTACATCATGAAGTTTTTTCGAATTCACAACAATATTGTAACACTTTTGTGCATTACTTAGTAGGTATAGTTAGTTAGTAACCCCTTCCGACATTTAATTATCTATGAAACTACTATACACATTTAAGCGTTGGAAAGAAATAGAAATATTGTTCAACTTCAGCCACGAATATGGCTAAGTATTTATTTTTTAAATCAGCGCTAGTCTGATGTTAACCAGCCTAGCCTCTTAACAACTTTTTCATAATGAGAAGTGACAGTTTCCTTAGAGGATTTCTCATCCAACTGAGCATGAAATACCTGAGAAGAACACTGCAAACCATTAATTACCATTGCCCATACTAGGGTCCACTGTGTCTTGTACAAGAAATGGCCAGTGTGAAAACAGCCAACAACAAAAACGAAAAATAAACCTTAATCTACTTGCAACACAGTTGAAATTAGAACGCAGCACCGAGGTTTCCCTTGAATGATCGTCGTGGGAAAACTTAGCGACATGCTGACTAGATTTAGCTCGTTTGTTAAACAAATTTCGATTCTAATAGCAATATTTTATAGTGCAGTTTTGGGGATTGATCATGCGGTCTCTACAGACAATTAAGTAGAAAGTTGTATTTGCAAATTCAAGGGGTAATTTGGACTTGACCACAAGCCGCGCCCTTTCTTAAGAACCTAGTTATTTAGTTCTACTTCTTTTTACAAAAGTGGGATTTTGACAATATTAAAAAAAAATGTTTTCTGACTAGTTTTATTTTCCGACTAGTTTGACTGTGAGGCTTTCGTATTAGTACCGTCAAGTGCAAGGTAAGCTTTTTATTTAGATTTATCATAATATAAAGAATGTAAGAACAGTACAAAGTCCAAATTGTTCAGCTTAGCGTGTTCTTTAAGTTTAGCTATTGGATCAGCCTAACTCATAAAAATATATAGTAATACGTAGCGAAAGTAAAGGCTACCATGGAATAATTGGCAGTAGCTTCACTGCCAGTTGTGTTCAAACTAATATCGCATCACCTCTTTAAATTTTTAAAAGTTTATTCTTCATTAGTGCAAGACGAGTTCATTAAAATATGATGTCGAAAAGTGATTTGTAAAATCATACTTCGAATAAAAAATCTTTTCACTTTGACTTTGTAATCACCAACAGTACCTGCTTTTTTTTAATAAACCTACGCTTCTGTCGTTAAATTCGAAATTTCAAGCTTTACCGGACTTGCGGGGGAGAGGAAGGCTCTACCACAGAGTAGGTAGCATATACCAACGCGTCTAGGGGCGGCTCGAGGGAGCCTCGAACTTAGGCCTAGCGCGTTGATACGGAAAATATCGTAGCTCTGTCTGTCAAGTGAAGAGATTGAAACAACAAGCAACAACTCCCTTTCAAGCAATAAATTGTTAGCAGTGGTAAAGTTCTCTTTCAAACCCTTCTAAGACTTCAACAAAGCTCGTGGCGTTATATAACTATTTCTAAGAAGTAATGTTGGAAATAAAAGTAATTGACAGCAGAAATAATAGTGACGATTCCAGTAAGCCTCGGGTCGTGATGGCTTAATCTCTGGCTACGTCCTTCACAGAAACAGTTCCAACCTAGTTCTGGGAAACAATCACTGCAAGATGGAATACTTCATATTATCGGAGAAACGTGGTGGGAATTATAGTAACTTATTTTTTTTAGCTTTAAATATATTATTACCTTCATTAACTAGGTTGTTCCTTTTTTAATCATGCTCCTAAAAAAATACTGAGTTTAGACAGTAAACTTACAATGAAAAAGAATACAAAGAAATTAAGAAAACAAAGTTAAATATTTTTTTTTTAAGAATATTTGTATTTGTATTTTGTATTTGTATAAAAATTACTCTGACCATGAAGGACAGTAAATAATAAGTAGGTGAAGACTAGTGAAGAGTGATTCCGTCCATTTTCGAAAAATAAAAAGTTATTTGTAATTATTTTACCTCCTTTTCTACACATTTCTGGTACGATCTTGAACACACCTCATTCATTACGCCGTATGCTCTACCCTATTCCTGTTTCTTATGAACGGGTTCAATAGTTTAAGTATGAAACACATTTCGCATACTCAAAGTTCTGTTTCACAGAAAAAACGCCACCAACCACAGCGCACAGCCCGGTACTTGGTATGTATCAGCTTCCCTTTACTTTGAAAATATAATAAAATAAATCTTAATTTGAATTAATAATCAAATTGTATTTTCAGTCTGTGTAAAATACTTTTCTAGAAACATAATTAAAATAAACAAGGATACAATTTAATTATCTGGTAAAATTATCATATCAACCGATTGTTGTCGTCTCTGAGGGTCACAAATCACGAATTCAGAAGAATTATTCTTGAACACATTTTAATATTGCTTATAATAACACAACAACAGTTCTTCGTAACATAGTAGGTGAAACATGATGCGAAAAAGCGACAAAATATCAAACGTGTTTCGTAAAGGTTTTATATTGAACCTCGTACAATGCGATACCCGCAGCGCTATTGTCCCGGGTTCGATTCTCGGTCTAACGAACTGCGCATTGTGGCGTCACTTCTATAATATGGCGTAATGGAATAGGATTTAAATTGATGGAGACTCGTCATTTATGTTGCACAGTTCACTCAAAATGGTAACTTGATATAATGACGGAAAATAAATTCATTCGCGCTTCCTTAGATAGCCACATAGAGTTGTTTAGTCATATTTTTCCCTGTAAGAATAATACATTTTCCCGTGGTAAAAAAATGAACAAATAATGTAAACATGCAAGCCTGTTAAACTAATTTTGTTTCGCATTTAAAAAAGTCTCAATGATCTACAGAACCCTTCACCTTAGACTCTGACTTACACTTAGATGTTTTTTTAGATTAGGCTTATCTATTTCTAACATCACCATCCAAAGCTTTGTAGCTTTAAGTTGTTAAGTTATTTTGAAAATTAACTTACTCATGTTTAATATCTTCGATGTTTACCCTTTAATTTCATATTTCGGCTGCACTCTTTGTTATATTAATCAAATTGTATAAAATAATAATTACCTATGTAAAAATATTTTGAAAAGATGCAACGCCTGTGGAGTTTCTTCCGGCGGGTTCTTCTCCACAGAAGACAGCCAAATTGTGAACCCGCCCTGACGTCAAAAAATGATTTGTGAAATCTTACTTTGAATAAACACTATTTGACTTTGACTTTGACTTTGGAAGTGATAGTACATATTTTAAGCAAGTCGCGGATAAACGTGCACTAAAACAGTAATACGAAGTAAATGCTACCTACCAATAATTACAAATAATTTATAATTCGTGATGCATCTCATGACAGGTTGCCAGCCTGTATTAAAGAATAAGACATCCGAATATTCTATGATATGATACCCAATAAGAACACATGGGCCATCACATCCTAGATCCTATTCTGATGAGTCGAATTTACCGTAATTTAAAAAACAAGTAGGTATAATAATCTCCATCTTCTTTCAACAGCTCAAGGTGTAATTTTGGTTGCATGGAAGCACTCCATTACTCAAGGCGCTATATTGTCGAGGCTTGTCTGAAACCCTGGCCCTTCAGAGAGTTTCCACGCGAACGAGAGGCGACAGCAACGCAAATAAAACTTAAAAACCATCTTAGTGTAAGTCAGAGCCTAAAGTGAAGGGTTCTGTTAGATCATTGAGACTTAAATTTCTTTCCATACATTTTTTTTCCATGAGAGTGAGTGAAAATAAAATAACAGCTTGTTCTTGTTCACTATTGGACGAATCATAGCACGCACCATCACTTCTTCTGTTTGCTTTGTGGATGGATGGACAGAAAATGCCGTACCACCAATTACTACTACCAAAGCGCGACAAAACGCGTAAAATCTCATGCTACATCAGGTAGTTAGTATGCTACTTAATCAAATCACAAGCCGAGAAGCTAACGGTTTCCATTTCAACTGCGTAACTCCGAGATATGAAAAAGCCCTACACTCAGCCTGAAGACTGGAAGGTAAAGCTCCACGCCTCCATTTCGGCAGTTTCGACGTTTTGTCCTATTTTCTGGACTGAAGTTGCCTCACATTTTACAGTTTCTTTTATGTCTGGAGGAGAATGAGAGGACTTCAGTGTGCGAGCATATTCTTTCAGATGAACACTCGGCGAGATTATACTCGAGATATTCTTGGTGTAGAACAGTGGTTCTTAACTGGAGTCGACACAATGCGAACCGCTTTATTTTAGACTTGCGAACTTATAAATAAATAAAAAATAAAAAAAAGGCAGGCCCCCCACGAGGTGGACCGACGATCTAGTGAGGGTCGCGGGAAGCCGCTGGATGCGGGCAGCGCAGGACCGATCATTGTGGAGATCCTTGGGGGGGAGGCCTTTGTCCAGCAGTGGGCGTCTTTCGGCTGAGATGATGATGATGATGATGTTAGTCGTAAAATTATGCGTGTTTTATTCACAGGTCTTTATACACAACTCTTTCTTTATTTACATTTAGGTACCGTATATTACCAATAAACCAACTGGGTGGTCCCTGGCAAGACAATTTTTTTTAAATGGTTCTCATGCCTAAATAAAAGGTTAAGAACCACTGGTGTAGAAAGAGGAGGAATAATGGCGCGATGTCGGGCTTTGATCCGCTGTGCGTGATATAGATACAGTTTAATGGTAGAGCAATGTATGTTTTACATGCCGAAATTCATGAAAAACTTTACTGAATAGCTTCTAACTAGATAACATATTAAGGACCAAGTGATGTTATTTTCACCATTTTTTCTGTAAAGATTAATCGTATTAAACGAAAAGCTATCAAACAAAATACTATACCATCAACCATAAGTCGTAAATATTTACAATACTATACAAATATACTTTATCCTATCTTTAGTCATAAATAATAAGTTATTATATTGAATCATTTTCAATAAACTGTGAAAGAAAGAGGCTTAATTCTTGTTTATTTCATTATTTTCTGCCGTATTCTTACCCTACCTTTCTATCCGTAGAGAAATTTACAACCAAAGCTTCTGCCATACGCTAATACTTCGCTTGCGCATTAAACTTTACCGTTTGTCTGAAGAGAAGTTGTTTACAAATTACTTGCAGTTTAACTAGCACTTTCACTTCTAGCGAATAGATTCCAAGAAAGCCATGTATTTAAAAAAAATACCCGACTAGTCACACTGGGTTTTTTGCCGAATTTCTTTACAAATATTTTTACTTCACAAAAATATTTGTAAAGAAATTCGATTAAATACAAAACGCCCGCGTTGTTATTGACATTTCCGTGCAGTTTGCCAAAGGAATCAGATATCAGATATATTCCCGCGTAAAAACTGTTCCAAATGTTGACCGGAGATATAAGGTATCACCATGCAAAATCTCATTCAAATCGGTTTAACAGTTTCTGAGATTAGCCCGTACAGACAGACAAACAAAATTTTTTAAATAAATCTGGATTATGTTCTATCATCCCCCTGACTCGGTTTGTTGCCATTTTTTCTATGTACGGTCGCGTGCAATAATGGAATCAGCTTGGAAAAAGCAGGTTCCTTGCGCATCGTCTGCCGTAGATATACACTCACACATTGAAATAAATGACGTGGGAATCAATTATTATGAGCAGAGTAGTATCTTTAATTTTGCAACGTCTCCTATCGCTTCGGTGGCCGAGTGGTTATGAACAGCGTGTCTGTAATTGAATCTATCGACGGATCGGATCTCCGTAGTTTCGTTTTTCGATTTGTGTTTTTATTCTACGTTATTAATAAAACAGATATTATACTAAGTAAGAACTTCGTATTTTATGTCGACAATAAAATATTTGACAATGAAGTCAGTCTTAATAAATAGTTGTCGTTGTTAGTTCGATTCGCTATAGCATTGCGAATGCCTGTGCGTCTTGCATACCGCATTAATAAAAATAATCTGTTTACTCACTTTCGTTCCATTCCATCGAAATTATTCGAAATAATCTATAAGAGAGGCAGCGTATTGTTGTGTTGGACTTTATGGAATACAATATATTTCAAATTGTAATTGTATTAATGAGACCGGCCAGAGCGTAAGTATTTTCAATCATTTTATGTATTAATTTTATATTATTATACCATTGTAGTTACAATAATCGTGCCTTTTTTTGTAGTGGCGGACTGTAACATTGGATAATACGCAGTGGCTGATAATTATTTCGCAATTTCGGACTAAGCTACGTTACTGACTACGGTATAAAATAAAGCAAGCTGTGGAAGTTCCAAGTGTTGTGTTTGTTCAAGATAATTGCCCAGTGCACGGAGATCTCGTCATGAATGACTGGTTTAGTCAACAAACACCCAAAAATAAAAGTGATTCCATGGCTAGAAGTAGAAACATCACCGGACATACTCCATAGAAAACTTACGGGGTTTAATTCAACATGCAAAATGTTCAAGATTTAATATAGTGATAGTGTTCTTAATGTAGTATAATATTTGTTCAAATATCATTGGTTATAATTGGCAGAGAGTATTAAATGTTAGGAAAATAAATGGAGGGTAGGTAAACAAAATATTTACACTGTTACTAATAATTGTCTTTTTCATTACCCTTCAATTTAATTATTCTTATTATCTGTCGTCGTAACTCTTTGTGTTGTATTATGTTACATCTTATACAATACAGCAGGTATTTCTTAATTGTTTTAGGTTTTAACGTTTAATATTTTGGATTTGTTGTGGTCAAGCTTCAATACTCTTTTCTTTCACGGAAAACGAATACTTAAGCTCGCCCTTAAAAATTAATCGTAATTTAAATATATTGTTTGTTACCTCAACAATAATTAAACAATGTTTTTAAAATGTGGACAATAAAGTAATATTTTTACTAAATATTTAGTTTGCTTTTTATAAATAATATGCCAACCTATTTCAAAGTAGAAAGTAATGGATTTAATGTTGGTAATATTTTATATGTGTTGAATAAAACATAAAATAATCCATAATAACACAAGGATTCGAACTTGATCCACAGAGATTAGCGCATTCATTCTAACCATTCAGCCATTCTTGACATGATATCTACTATGAAATAAGGCTATGCTACTATTTAGTAATAGTTTGATTGCAATGAAGTTAGCTTCAGAACAGTATTGGCTCGGCGGTTCTCCTAAATTGAGAGAAGACGAACACTCGTTTTTGATTTCATAGGGCCTTGTTTTAAGGTAGATTTTTCCTTAATATATTAACGACAACGTATGTGTGAGTGAATAAAATACGCGTATGCGAGAATGACCTTTCTTGACTGACTCTACTTTTACAGCCGACTGTACCTACAGATTTTTGACCTCTACAGTTTTATCATTATAGATTGTGAAAAGCGGTTTAAAATTATAATTTTAATTTTAATAATTATTATTGAAGGAGGCTTTAATATTTCATAAGTTATATTTTATTATACAAATTTCGACTTTACTCTCTCGGTATTACGCGCAATCGGCTAACATTTTCACCAGTTTTCATCTTGGTTGTAATTAGTCATCCGGCACACATTGTTGCATAGTTTACGCGGAACACTATTTCCTTATGGTGTCTCCGCAGTGGACAGCAAATTGCTTTTACTGTCAATGCTCACAAGAAAATTCCATTAGGCTACCACACTTGCGCTCGCGTAGTATCATATAGAATATGTTCTACGAAACGTTAAGGTAGCTGTTTTGTTGTCGCTCAACCGTCGTGGGCACAAATATTACTTTTCAAGAAAATTTATAAAAAAAAAACATACTTCTTGTTTGTATTCTGCTTAGGAAAAGATTATATTTTATTACACTTCACCATCTCGAATTAATTTATTGTACGAGTATGAGCATTATGAAAATTCATTAAAAATAACTCGTCTAATATCTTTGGTTGTCCGCCATTTTGGATTTCAAATGATTGCTATCGAAACAAAATATTTCAGATTCACTGTAATATACGTTATAACAAAAATTAGATAATATCAATAAAAATATCGGATTTGTCAATAAAAACCAGAAAACAACGGAAGCAAAGATCTTAGAGTGACTACCACCCTAGGAATGTCCTTAAAATATTTATCAACGTGGGCCAAACGCTGCTCTTTCGGGATGCCCTTAACTGGTCAAAGATAAAAACATATTGTCGGGTTCATCATCGTCATTATCATCATCTCAGCCGAAAGACGTCCACCTGCTAAGAAGTATTAAATAAAAGCAAATCAAAAATTGTAACCCAACACAAGGCAACCTATTCAGAATGATTATCCTCTTCATAAACAAGGTACCGAAACCGCGTAAGTAGATGTAAATTCCACGTAACTACATGGAAACATTCTACAATTTTCCATTCAGCATTCTCTTTTTTTTTTTAGCTGCATTAGTTTTCTTTTTCAAGTTATTTTCGCTGGCACTCTTTATTCCGGAACCAGCCAGTTTGTCCTGACCTGTGAAAGTGTAAGCTCAAATTACGATATTCCAAAGCTTTTCAAAATAAGTTCATAGTTTTAGTGGTAAGAACAAAATTTTAAGTTTGATACGAACTCTCTTGGAGAAGGACCTTCATAAATTGTGGTGTCTTGAAATTTTTTTTATTACTTCTTCATGAAGTTTTCCGCAAATAAATATAAAGCAAATTGAAAATAATGTTTATTGCTTCTTTAGTTCATTTCTAACTTCATCATTTTTTTAGTTTATTTTTTGTTGCATAGTGTCGAAAAACAAACTAACTGACTTACCATCACTCAAACATCCATACCGTCATTATTGTAAAAATTTTAAAAGAAAAAAAAACACTAAAGACCTTGTATACGGGGTGTAGAAGTTCAGCTAACACTGGCCTTCGAAAAAAGTGGACAAAAACAAAAGAGGTCTGCCCGGCCGCTGGTAACCGAGCCCTCTCATTTGCGTCTGGTTAAAAATGCAGGGTCTAAAGACTGCGCCACGGAAAAATTTAATGTTTGTCGTTTTTGGGACTGTCGCTCGAGTGTGTCTGGCGCTTTATGAGGTACAAGACTTTTTTTGCTCCTGTGGTATTGTTAGAGTTGCCATTTGACACTAGGGTTGCTAACTGCAAATATGTTAGTGAGAAATAGACCGTGGCGATTCAGAAATTGACAAATCGGTGTTTAATATTTGTCTACAATTTCTTTTCTTTTATACTAAAAGAATAATCAATGCGGATTTATACTGATTACTTACATATCAACATAGTATCCGAATCGAATAATAAATACCTTTTACGCTGGAAAATGCCTCATTCCCACGGAAAAAACTGTTAACGCGGGCGGAGCCGCGGCGGAAAGCTAGTCTTTTTATAATAGAGGTCGAATTATGATGTGTAAAGTACAAATAACTTAAAAATTAGCTCACATGTGAGCTCTATGAAAACAAACTCAGATTAACAAAAAGTGATGGATACATCTTAGCCTAGCGGAAATTCAGCGGAAAGTGACGACATTATTTCTACAACACGTCACTATGGTTATAGCATTGACATTATATTCTGTATTATTTTAATTATTTTATAATCTATTATCAAACTTGACAGAAAAAATTGTAAGGTAATTCAGCGGAAAGGCCATTTGGTTCAGTGCAATATAATGCAATATTCTTTATTGATAACATATATAAGTATAACACAATATGTAAAGACAAAACAAAACAGAAGATTCAAAAGAGAGAGATAGACTATTCTATTCAAAAAGCGGCCAAGTACTTCGTCGTTCGTCTTTTCTTATTTAGAAGGGCATTGACGAACAGCGGGTCGCGTGGACTGTAAGGAATGTACTATGTTGTTTGCGCTAAAGATCGTGGTGTAAGGAGTTTCTTCCAATTAAACAGCAGAGTAATTTCACACCATGTATTTTGCCGGGATCGCCGACAGAAAAGAAACAGAAAAAAAAACAAGTTGCCATTTAAAATTACTTAAAATTAAAAACTTAATAATTAAACTTAACCAGTTACAATAATTGTTTCACAATAGCAACCACACTAGGCGCAGCCTGTATTGTGGCTACTATTTGATATAATACGATTATAACACAGGACACTGGCTATTGTATAATTAAGTGAACAAGAAGTATTACAATTTAAAAAAAAAATAAACTAAAAACTTATTCTACATTATTTATATAGATTCTAAAAAAACCGGTTAAAAGCAAAGGTTATTTTAATCTAATTGTTTAAATAAATCTTATTTCCTAATGTTGCCATTATATGTAAAACTGCACAGTCACAGAAGACATCCAAATTGTGAACTCGCCTCGACGTCGAAAAATGATTTGTAAAATCTTACTTCGAATAAAAACTTTTTGAACTTTGAATTTTGAACAGTTTACCAGTTTTTCTTAGTTTGTGCCATGACTTGGTATCCGATGCGGTGGCACGAGCGCGCCTGACTCCGCATCATGAAATGAGAGACGTGCCTTAAGAGGCGGGTTTCAGAGCTCCGTAAGTGAAGATGGGGTTGCCAGGACCAAAATTATTGGGCTATGTGCATAATAAAATATAATAAGTAGTTATAATACATTATATTAACTCAGTTTCTTTGTTTTTAGTATGTTAAAGAAGAGCGGTGCCTCCTGACACAGGCCAAGGCGAGGAAGCTTCTGCCATGTCACTATGATGTTAAGAAACTTCACTACATAGTATAAAACAAAGGTTTATATGTATAATACATGCATAATATACTTAAGGATAACCCACAATAACCATTTTCCCGTGCGGAGCCGGGGTGGGTCGCTAGTTTTGTAATAAAGAAGATTTATTATTATTATATTATTATTATGTCAATTTGTTTGAGGTTGTCAGGGACCAAAAATATGTAACCATGTGAATTTATCGAAAATTTGAATTAGATTTTTTTTGCTGTTAGATTTGTTGCAGTTTCACAGATGTTTTTTAGATGGGCGAGGATTTTCTGAAGAAATCTCTTGAGGTAGATTTGATAAGCGCATAGAAAATTGGTCTAAGTCATGTGAATAATTTAATGAAAAAAAAATACAGTCGTAGTCGAAACTGCACAATATTCGGGTACAAATAAAATAACCTTTCCTTTATTCTATAATTTTCTACTATTTTTATTTGATGTGCGACACAATAATATTCCTACGTTTCGTTATGATAATTCAGTATTTCAATACATATCCTAATCAAATTATTATAGAGGGCATTTAACTACGTTTGATTTTGATTGTATCTCTTTTTAATTTAAACTTTAGATGCAGAAACCCTGCTTTGATCTTTTTTGCCCGTATTGATGCCTCCGTGGTCGAGTGCCCAAAAGCTCGTCTGACGTTACAGAGGTTCCGGGTTCGAATCCCGGTGGGGACTCGTCGATCAAATATCACTTTGTGTGACTTTTCTCAGTTTGGTTAGGACATTGCAGGCTGAATCACCCGATTGTCCGAAAATAAAGATGATTCCATGTTTCGGAAGGCACGTAAAGCCTACCACCTAAGCCGGGACCAACGTCCCGGTCCCGGCTACTATCTACGGATGTAGTCGTTATAGGAGCCATGTCGGAAGCCTACGGCGGTTCTATAATTCCGACACCAGGGTTTGTGAGGTAGGTTTACCTTGAAACCCACACAATAAGCAAGCAAGCAATATCACTGTGTGTTTCCAACTAACCAGCTTCAGCTGGTTAAAACAAAACAAAAACTACGAAATCGGACCCCAAATCTACTAGACAGACAAATCTGAAATCCAATAATACAAACACACCCGAATCTCGCCTTCATTTTTACGCCTCTCGCCATTACCACCCCCCCAGTCTCTCCCTGTGGGAGGGGAGTGGGAGGGTAAAAGGGGTTAGCTATTGTGCGAACTTCGTATTTTTATCCAGCAGTTTTTAGGGTTTCTTGGAAAGCAAAAATAACCTTAATTTTAATTTTAGCAATGGTTACGAAATGTTTGCTTTCCATTTCATGTTTGGTTGGTTTCCATTTCATATTTGAATGTAATATCCATTTCATATTTGAATGTAATAAAGGTATGCTCAATAGTTCCGACGCCAGGGTTATGAGACACCAGAATAGTAAATAATCTTGGAAAATGGATCAACCGCCCACTTTCTGTGGGTGTCTTACTACAAAAGTAAAAGTGCATAAGCCAGGAAATCATAAATTAACGTTCACTTTTACATAAATAAATAAATATATGGGGACGTCTCACACACGCCTTTCTAACACCAAACTAGGCAGAGCCTGTAGTACTATGGGTGTCAGAGTCAGACACCTGATATACAAACAAGCAAACACAAAGAAGAGGAGTGTAAAAATAACACGGATTCTTTAAATCTGAATTATAATGTACAGAACCAATATGAAACTAGGGGTATTCACACCGTATTCGGGGATTTCTTACACCCAGCGGGCGATGATAGAGGCTCATGTAATCTGTCATGTAGAGTGCGATCTGTGAACTGTGGAGATGGACGGAAATAAATTAAAGGGGCTATGGTATGATGATGAGTATTGTGTAGCGATCGATTTCTGGCATACCTTTATTCTTTTCAGTTACATAATATCATACTCATACTAATAATATAAGAGGAAATATTTGTAATTTTTGTGTGAGTGTTTCTGAATAAACTAAAAAAACTACATTCACCCTGAGTAACATAGGCTACCTTTTACCGCAAAAAATGCGTCATTTCCAAGGGAAAAACTGTTAACGCGGGCGGAGCCGCGGCGGAAAGCTAGTTATATTGATAGGCGGTTCCCAAATATGTATGATAATTTCTAGTATTTGTGTTTTTTAGTCTATACCATTAGACTCCGTAGCCCAGTCGGTAGCGATATCACAAATCCATCTGTAGGTACTTTTCTTATAGGTATGTGCCTCTTATGTTTATTTATTACGCACAATATTGATTACTAGATAGTCTGCCCGCGGCTACGCCCGCGTTGTTTTTCGACTTTTCCAGAGTTATTTTTAACTATCCCATGAAAACTGTTAACCGGGCATATAAGGTACCACCAATCAAAATTTCATTCAAATCGGTCACACAGTTTTAGAGATTAGGCCGTACAAACAGAGAAAAAAAAGACTAAAAAAAATCTGGATATTTTATGTTCTAAATCGCTTCTTACATCCCCCTGAATCCATTTTTACCTTTTTTTTTTCTATGTACAGGTTTTCGACCTCTACAGATTTATTATTTATATTATTTTTGCAAACACGCCAAAACTTAAAACATTCTTATATGTTTTGAATTCTTCAGAAAATTTTAAAAAGCATTCTGGAAAAACTTCTTCTGTAACAATAAGTCTTATTAATTAGTCTATTTGTTTTTTGTTAATTCATTGTATATTCAAAACATAAATATGAAAATGAAAAAATCTTAAATTTAAAATTTTCTTCGAAAACCGCAACTAGACAATGAGGCCTATTTATTTGCGTAAAAATCTAAAAAGAGAAATATCTTCGCTTTCACGTCTCCACTCTACGGAAGGCGTCCAAAAAAAGCCGCCTCTACCTTTCCAATGTGAAGTATGAAGTCGCTTGCATTCTCGAAGCACTCATAGCGCCCTCATTGGTCCTCTAAGCCCTCAGCACCCAGAAGAGGTGTCGCGCTCCTCTCACAGATTCGAAGATAGTGCATGTTCCTAATTTCAGCCAGTACTCCAACGGCCTGTCGAAAAAAAGTTTGGTTTAATTTTGGAACGATTTTCTTTTCTTTTTTGCAGAAAATGGTGCTGGCTGGTTATTTGTTTACTATTTTTCGTTGAAAGTACCTACCTATTTTTTATAGAATCGTTTTGATATTTAATACAATTCTTATTATGTATTAGGTATATCGAGGAAGTAATGTGAAATTTTAAAGCCACATCGAAGTAAATATAAACTGTTACGATAAAGTAAATAATGGTATATGTATTCAACTAAAGCCATAATATCTAATGGTGTACAAAATATTCAAAGCGAGTTCGAAATTCTGAGATATATTGTTATTGGATGCATTTCCAAAACGTGTTACCAAATATTTTTACATCTTCTCACAGAAATAAAAATGTTGGAGCCTTTTGTATAGATATGGCACATAAAACTTATTATAAGTTAGGTAAAAAAGCAAGAAAACGAAGTATATAATGCTAAAGTATCATTTTCTATTTACGTATCTATTATATTTCTATGTAATAAAATTTTAGAGATCAATAATCTGTATATAGAAAAAAATGCGAAAAACCGATACAGGGGTATGTACGAAGCGATATAGATAGATTTTTTCCATATTTTTGTTTCTCTGTTTGTCTATTTGTACGGGCTACTCTCCAAAACTTTTAGACCGATTAAAATGAGATTTTGCATGGTGGTACCTTATATCTCCGGTCAACATCTTGCTGTGGGATAATTTAAAATTACTGCGGAAAAGTCGAAAAACAACACGGGCGTAGCTACAGGCAGACAGCGGGTATTGAAATACATTTTATTAGGAATATAATTTTCTGTTTACCAAAAAATCGAATCTTACAACAAATATATTATTCGTGCACTAAAAATACTAATCTTGCACCAAATATCCAAGGGCGTGAACCGAAGCGGGGGGACGGGGGGGCGCAGCCACCCACTAAAAAACCCAGAATCAAATCGGTTGGTTAGGTTAGGTTAGACTAATGTCAATAACAGAGCGGAGGGAGCCGAGCGAGCGGAGCGAGCGTGCCGCGGCAGCAGCGGCCGGCGACCGCCGTAGTTTTGAATTTTTCAAAGTTGATAACTCAAGAAGTCTCAAGTTTGCATGTTTTGGTGCACAATTAGTATTTTAGGTGGAACAAGAGTATTTTGGTGAAGATATTTAGCTGGAACAAGAGAATAATTTGACGTACGGTTAAATACTATCCATTTTATTATATCTCTTATTTTTACTAATTACAAATATAAAAAAATACACTTTCATCATCCGCGTAAACAAATTATTGTGAGTAGGTATTTATAAATTATAGGTATCACTGAAAATATTAACGCTATTTTTAGTAAACGAGCGAAGTGTGCGTATTTTTGTAGTTCTTTGAGGTAAACGAATTCTTCCCAATTTCTTTTTTCTTTCGGTTGAACCAGTTTTTTTTTACTTTCATCTGAAATATATGTTTTAGCGATTAGTTTTTCCTAGACATTTCTACTAACTTTCACATCGGTTTCTTTTACTGTAAACGCATGTATATTTCTCACTCGATTCTCACGGTGTCTGTGATTTATCGGCAGTGGTACTACGGTGTGTAGGCGTGAAAACTAGGCACAGCATCTCGTTAGCAGTAGGAATGCAAGGTTTAATACAATGCGTCCCTCTCTAACGGCTCCATAAAACTGGAGATATGTTATTATGTGCTATGTGAAACTACAAATTAATGTTGGCGACGAAACGATGAGAAAATATGATAGCCATAGAAACCAGGACTTTGTTCTTGATTGACTGAAAGTTGAAAGTAAGTAAGTATTTCACGTAGACGATAATTTGAATATAATTGTATTTCATAATTTAAGAATAAGAATAACAAGAATAAGAATGATTTATTTAAATATATTATGCTCGTAAGCAATTTTTGTTTGCCTATTTAGTATCATTTTATTGCCTAGATTTGTAGCTGTCGAAATAAATCATTTCCATGCTTGTAGAAATAACAAATGTGATATGCATTCTTATTCTTCTTATATTTCTAATTGATATACTCACCCAAACAATGCAAAAAACAAAATATGGCTGCAATTTCAAAATGGAGTCAAAATATTCATATTAGTGGTTGTGTCGATAAAAGTCCAACACCGACAGCGGACACACTGTAAATTAACTAACCTACTAAATTATATTAGAAACGCGAGTTTTTGAGGATTATGAATGTTTGTTACTACTATGCTACCTTTTATCGTGGAAAAAACTGTTAGCGCAGACGGAGTCACAAAAAGAAAGTTAGTAATTAAATAATTCAAAACTACTCTTATTGCCCGCCTGGAATGTCTATGTCTGTTTATTATAATCTAAGGCAGCGTATAATTGTTCTGTTTCCTTGTTTGTGCGTGTATTGTGAATTGTAATGGTGTTGGCAGAATCAATCAGCCGTTAGTTACAAAGTCGCTTGCAAATGCACACTTAGTGCTGTATCTATAATGCACTTTAACGGGGTTAATGGAGAGAATCAGAATATTTACATTCATAAAGAATTAACAATGAATATTTTATAGGTAATTTAAGTTAGTCACGTAATAGCTAAAACATCAGCATCATTTCAGCTTGTAGACGTCCACTGCTGGACAAAGGCCTCCCCCAAAGATCTCCACAACGATCGGTCTTGCTTGGCCCGCATCCAGCGACTTCCCGCGACTCTCACTAAATCATCGGTCCATTGGTCGTTAGGTTCACTCTTTGTCATTTTTAGGAATCAAGTCGTCATCTGATGTAATTATGTACTTAACTGTATTATTATAAAAATATTTAAAACAAAATAAAAAAGAATAAGAATTAAATGTTTTATTCATTCGTCCATTTATATTTTACTCTATTTGAGAAATAAATCGTCTGAAATCACTCGTGTACAGACTATTCTAGGCGTATTTTTATCAATTTCAGACTTACAAAGAAATCTTCATCTTTCGTTTCCTTTCTTTTATATTCTTTCCAAAATATGTTCAACACGAACAAAACTTTCTGGTATCAGTAACAAATGTACTTAATAAATTATCCAGAATACCTACCTAGTTGTTTTTTGAACACAGTTGTTTGGACACTAACAAATGGAGAGTCTGCAAGACAAGGCTCAAACACGCGATGAGTTCAAAGGGGCAGCCAAAACATGACCCAACGAACCCGAGTACAGTCGGAGACAATGGTACAGTTACGAGCATTGAACTATTATTGTACTAGCATTCATAGCAACGACACCCGAGAACCGCACTCATAGTAATAATAATAATAAGATGTTTATTTATTCCTAAGATGTTTATTGATTTGTCAAATATTTGTGATAGAAAAAATCCTTAGTCCTTAGTCTAAAACCCCTCTCCAACTCGGTCCAGGTCCGAACGTGCCCATAATGCTGGCCGCATTTCCACGCTGAATAGCCAGCGATAATTGCTGGACCAGGAAAGAGCCGGCACGGGGGTAGCCACGGTTCCTCAACCTTTGCCCGACTTCCAACAAAAACCTTCGCTGCCGAGCACCCAACGCCCGAGATCTCGACTGCAAAAGGGACAAAATCGTAATTTCGCAGGAGATTATCATACTTGGCCAATTTTTGGCAAGCTATCCACTCTAATTGGAGGTCTTGTACTCAAACTTCTATGGCGTTTGCCTTTTGTTTTTCTTCTCGCCGTGCATTCCGCCCGCCTCCCCGTTGCCGCTGCCAAGTTGGCGCATGGAATGTATTCAAGGTATCTTTTCTATTCATCATCATCATCATCAACATTTCAGCCATGTTTTCTATTACTTGTACGTAATTCTTCAATGATTATGTAGCTGCCATTTCACCAAACTGACAGATGGGACGGTAAAATTATTTTTCTATGAGAACTTATACTTCGCTAAGTGAGATTTTTAACAACAAATACACAACAATAAATTATTTTTAAATCGTCTACGATTACCGACATTATTTTTTTCTTGTGAAACATCCATAGGAGATGGGGTAAAGATATAATAGGGCAGTACCATGGATTAGCATGCATTTCCAGGACATATTACATACTCGTACCTACTACGATAACGAATCTACCTGATACTCGTATTAGCAAGATGTGATTTTTTTACAAAGCTTTGGTCGTGAGATTTTGAAATTTTTGTACATCCTTGGCAGGTGGATCGGGGAACGTAATTGTTATGGATTTGCTTCCACATAACTGGTGACTGCTAAAGTTCTAACTGAACGCTGAACGAACTATGTCGTACATATCCATACCTTTGTAGATTTATACAATGCTACACTATAGCACCAGACAGAACTAAAAAAAAATCCTATTCGGCAAGTTACCTTCTACGTGCTTCTACATCGAAGATTCAATCAATACTAAAGAATAAAAAACCCAGTCGACAGTATTAAAGAAACTATTAGGCACCTACTACTGAACGAAATTCAAAGCACAGAATGAGAAACGTATTGCGAAATAGTCGAAAAGCATTGTGTGAACATTAGTCGAACTGGAAACCGATCGATAAGCATGCCCGGACTCGCCCACACCAGACGCATAGGTGATAATCGCTGGTAAAGCATTTCTGTCACTCGTTTACACGTTCCAGTAAAAAATTTAAATATTTGGGAACATCTCACAAACGGTCACATGACCCCAAAGTGGCATCTATTAGTTTAAATACCGGAAGCCACTAAAAATACAAACATAAATTAGGTATCCTCGATAGAGGCCAATGTTTTAGAAAAGCTACGACATGAAGGAAACAGTTTATACAGAATTGATTTCAGAACAAAATAAAACTATATCCAATCCAACTATATTCTAATTATATGTAAGAGTGCCAAATTTTGCAAAATTTAATACAAATTCACAAGAACAGTAAAAATAAATAACAGGTAACTGAAATTGACAATTACTCTTTTCATTGATATTCTTTAAAAAAATTACTGGTTTTTGATCTTATATACCAACAATAATGTAAATTACATATTGATTGATGCCATGGCTGGTTTTAGGGTGAATGAGGTTTGTTGATGAGCTTATAGTTACAACCCACATAAAAAGAAGAAAAGCCTATTGATTTGATTGATATTCTTTCTTAAAACAGTCTTTTGGTTTAAGAACATTTCTCAAGTAGAAATACAAATATATTTTAAAGTAAATAATAGTAATAAACTGTCTTAAACAAAACACAGCACAGTAGTAAATATGCGTAGGATTGAAATATTATCATGTAATTTAAACTAATCTGTTGGGATTTATTGTTTATGATAAATATCTAAGCAAAGGCAAAACTGAATTAATGTTAATCCTCTCTTTCAATAAAATCAATGGTACTCTGGTTACATTTACGAATACAAGCATTTAACGTCTTTTATTCAATGGTTAGAATATTTCTTATTTACAATATTGTTTTACAAGTTGGAGAAAAAAAACAATAATTGTGACACCAGGGTTGGTGACATAAGTTAACCTCAAAACAAAGTAAGTAAAGATGTTCGTTCAAGTGAACTGGCGTACATGAAACGCAGCATAGTGCAAAGCGTAGGCCTAGAATTCTGTCAAGCACTTGTGCTTTAGTAACGTGCGTTGGGTAACAAGTTGTAAAACGTCAAACGAACAAGAGAATATTGATAATGTCTATAAATGTTACGACAGTGTGAATGGGGCATTTCAACGTTTACTGCTTCTTTTGTGAATGGTTCAAAGATGTACACATGGATTAATATAAATGGAATTGAACACATTTTCAGTCACGCAGGTGTGCAGGCTTAGATTTACACCAACTTAACTCTTCCTGTAAGAGAAGTTCGAAAAGGTGTCATATCATAACGCGAAATAATGATATGAGATTCATAGTACCTATTTCTGTTACAATGTTGATCTAAATATTTTATTGACATTTATATGTAAACTTGAGCTTTAGTTTTTTTATCTATGATGTATACTTGTCTGGTGTGCCAGGCTCTATCATTACAAAAGCTTACTCTTTGCTTGGCTTAAGTTTTGCTTTTAAGTCACCTGTTTAGTGAGAGCAAATGAATATTTCTTTTTGAGGCTAATAATGCACGGCAATGTCGTAGGAGGAGTGTCGCAAGCTTACCATATTATAAATTTGTATAAAATCCAAAAGTGACACAGTGTGTTCCATCGTATCAATTCTGTCACAAAAAAAGCTGCTCAACTCGACAAACAATCACAGATTCTAATAAGCTATCCCATGGCTATTACAAAACTAAGTTTAGCCTAGCACATTGGAATTCGGTGTCTGTGACCTACGTGATGTATTCAAGGACGTTATAAGTACTCTTGGGTGTATTGTTGAAATGCTTTTGATGAATCGAAACTTCATGTATAACATGGTTGATAGATACTTACCTATTTAGTCGAAAAATATTTGTCAGACATATTTTCTGTTTGACATGTGGTTAAAGTTGAATGTACCGTTAGCACAGAAGTAAATAATAGTACTATTTGAAAATTAGGATTACACCTGATTTTTATTACTGTCTTCTTGAAAATAAATATATTATCATTATTATTATTATTACCAGTAGAGCAGTTGCACTTTCTTTGTGTATCTTATTCATACCTAAATTTTTAAATACCTTTTTGCACATTAATTCAAAATCAGTTAATAATTAGTACAATTTAAAAAAAAAACTATTTTAATCATACTAAAATGATCAAAATTATCAGTCATGACAAATTTTATTGTTATTTTTCATACAAAATATCATTTTTTTCATTTCCCATTCCCCACCCTCCATCAAAACGAGGCGAAATTTAATGACATTGAAATAGACATCTTACACATAACACTTTACACATGCGCCAAAAACTACCCACTCATACGTGATCCTCCGGTAGGCAGTTCCACGGAGTCGGCGAAGGAAAAAATCGCGAAAAATCCGCGAATGGCAGAAAGGGCTCCACACATGCGACACGCGAGGGCGGGGCTTTGGACTATTATCGAAGAAAGGAGGAAATCGTCTTGGAGTATTGATACGTGGGTGGTTAAAGGGGAATATACCTATTACTGAGATTTTTCAATACCTGCCTAAAGTCAAACTCAAAGCAATTTATTGCAACCGTAACGTTAAGTACAGATGTTGCTTAAAAAAGGCGGTTGTCTGTAAATTCGGTTTACTGACGATAGTTGAATGTGACAACGATTGTGCCTCTTTGTCGCTCGTTCCGCGATCTCGCTTGCACTTCAAGCCTTAAATGGAACGCCTCAGCCGCGCGGTAACGCCGCATTGCGTCATGTATTTTCGTGCGTGCAGCCGGCTCCATCGAATTATAAGACGTTGTCACGTCAAAATTCTTTCTCAAAATCTTACATTCTTCAATGCACTATGCCAGAATTCCATTAAGGGTCATTTTTGAATAGTGAGTAGCTCATTTTCGGCCGCGCATTTCCTGTTTCATACAAAATACGTAACTCATTTTGAGTCGCCGTATGAATCGAACAGGGGTTTTGTATGAAATTGAACGCAGCAGAAATGTGTTTTTTTTTTAATTGACCTATGCTTGTGTCGAAAAGGTACGACCAATCAAGCTTCACCGGACTTGTGAAAGAAATGTGCAACCGAAAATCTGCGACTCACTACTCACCAAATTACGCTCGTCTGGCCTCAGCTTTAAACTAAAAAGACTAAACATGTGTCATGTATCTTATCTCAGATGCGTGGAACATGGCCCAGCGTAGCACATAGCTATATCGTTTTAAGAACTTAATAATCAAGCCAGAAAACCACAGAATAATAACAGGCCAAGAGCGAGTTGAATTCGCGTGGAAAGGGATCCGTGCATTCGAAGATCTCTCATCATCAGTCGAAAAAACTGGACTGATTGAGTCAAATCGACGTCTTTGCTACAGCACGCGCTAGGCCGTGGTCTGAGGCTCCCTCAAGCCGCCCCTAGACGCGTTCGTATAAGTACTACTCTGTCGTAAAGCCCTTCGCTCCTCCGCAAATCTGGTGTAGCTTTACACGTTTTACTTTTAACACAAGCAAAGGTCAATAAAAAAAAGCTATCTACTGCAAGCTTTAAGTCCGGTGAAGCTTGATATTATGTTTTTTAAATTGCTTCAACTATTATGTTAATAGACGTATTTTAACCAGAAAAAGCAATGTCTGTTATATAAATCCGGACAAAAGTTCATTGACCTCTTTCTCTTCTTAAAAGTTATTAAAAATAATGTAACGCCAAAATGTCTGGCAGGTCACACGGTCACCCCGCCTTCTACTACGGTATGCCAAATTACGTATTTTGCGATAAATTCCTATCGTTTTATCGTATCGTTTGGAAAAAATGTGCACATTGTTTGCAGGCGTCAATGACCTTTTGTCCGGATTAATTTGAAACAAACATAGAGCCGTTCTAGTTAAACATTCTGATGGCTGCACAGTGGACTTTAAGACAAAACAACTTTATAAAATTCATTCGTTTTCGACTTTATGGTGAGGGTATAAGGTTAAAATTAAGGTGGCAATATAGTGGACACTGCCTTGTAAAGTTTTAATGGGGTCAAAGCGCGCACAGTTCAAGTTCACAGCTTCATTAGGGGGATTGATGTCCGTCTATGTTACACTACCACTGGTACAGTCAACAGCACGACAAGCTGTAAAAAGTATGGACTTTGCACCGTTCTTTTGTCTGTTGATAAGAGATACACGCGCGATTTCAGCTTAGCCTGCACTTGACAGTACCGGACGGGTATTATCAAGAACACGCTAAACTTAATTGGAACACAATATTCTATTTTTAAGCGTCTAACCTCTTTGAGGATTAGCGAGCGTTGAGTATTGTAGTCAAAATTATACTTAGTTACAATCTTACTAGTTTGTAACTAAGCTTGCTAGAAGCAAATCACAGCAAATGATTATGACAACGTAAAACTTTAATAGTCATAGATACAGAAGAGCAGTCAGACAGGAAATTGGTAGGTTCTCATTTTATGGGTGGTCGGGATAAGCCAAGTGACATCTTGCTTGTCACATGAACTAACGTCACTTTTAATTTTTTAATTTTTTTTTCCGTACCGTTTCGGCCCACTCCTATTTTTTTCATTATAAAAGCTTGAAGTAACGTTAGCATGGAAAATCTAAACAAACATTTAAATTTTTGAAAGTAAGCATTTGTTCAATAAATTGTTTCTTTTTTTTATATTGCTTTCTAAATGGTATTGGTTGGCTTGGCTGGTTCAAGAAAGAGAATTTAAATTATGCATGCTACTATGTTACTACATCATTCTGTTTTCATCTTTTCAGTTAGTTTTTTAAGCAGTCGGGTTTTCAGATTCTTTCATTTACTTTTTTATTAAAGACTTTCTAGTTTTATGAAAAATGGTTTAGAAAACATCACCTTCATTTTAAAAGACCTATCTAATGTGCCACTTAATATGGTATGCAAAAAATTTTTTTCTTCGCTACCGCCAATTTGTATTTCTGAAACGTCATTTTGGTTTTATTAAAATAAAACCTAGCCTATAACCATTGCACGGTTCAGACGAATCAATAGACACTTCATTCTTTAAAATCCATCCAGCCGTTTGAATAATGCGTTGGAGCTACCTAAATAAAGAATACCATATACATACACAGATACGCATGAAAAACAAAACCCTGACTTTGCGACTGTAAAAAGTACATACAATTCTTTTCCCGACAACAGCAAACTAAAAAAAGAATTATCCAATTCGGTGCCACCGTTCGCCAGAAAGAAGTAACATCAACCAACCCATATTACTTCATCCACGTAACTCTTAAACACATCTAAGTACATTTTCCACATTTTCACATCCCATCTCGATATTAAAAACCTCTTAAAAGCTATCGAAGTGATTTAATTTCACGAGATATTTTTCATAGACGGAGATGACATATCACGTTCTTCTCAATCTCGAAACCCCAACGGATTTTCCACCTTATTTCAAGGCTATTAAGGGTGCTTACAGGGTGGAAGAAATAACAATTCTCCTTAGTGATTCCATACGATTTCACCAAGTAATGATTTGCCTTGTAATGAGGGAGACGCTGTAATATTTTGAAAGGAAATACGTGGAATTTGAAATACTGGATGTGGCGTTAGTTTTTAAATTTTTGTTGAAACTAAAAAACCTTCACTAAAGACGTTTGATACGTCGATTTTGTGACTCGAGACATGTAGGTGAAATGAAAAAAAAAGCTATTAATACAGATTTTTGTATACCTTAAATTACAACGGATTTACTACAAAATAACTGGGTTCTCATCTTAGCTAGAGCCATTTTATACTTTGAATTGGGTAATACCACAGAATATAATATAATCGTAATACCACAGTCTTGACTTGTAAGAATGTGGTAATGCAGAACTCCATGGTATAATAAAATACTGCACTTAGTATCTATAAGCACGATCTTATAAGTACGTACGATCCTTGGCTAAGTATTCTAAAGTCAGTTACGTGATCTAGAACTTAGAACTTTCTTAGAGTAGAAAAAAAATTACACCCTTTCGACTTAATATTGAACCTTTTTGTGAGTGATATCATTTTATTGCAAACATTATTTTTTCTTTTACGATTATACTGTTCGTAGACCAGTGGCCTACTATGTAAGTAGCGACAGGCTCGAGAAGTTGTCAAACACGACATAGTGACATTAGAGCCATAGCAGTTCTGCCTGTCGCTACTTACATAGTAGGCCTACTGTTCAGAACTTTGATTATATACAAGTTCAGAACTATATTTCACTTGTTCTGTCAGAAAATTAATTCTCGTTTTTAGTATACTTACTCCTAAGTATCAGTACTTAAGTCCGTTAATTTAATCATGCAACAAGTGAATCTGCATCCGTAATTGCTCCTTAATGCAGTCTAATGACCATGACCAATTAGTCGGTAATTAATCGTTTTTGCAAATGCAAATCGATGCAAATACCCTGTGATTGACGTGCGCATGTTTTAGATCAAGACAGCCGCATACATTGTACATGCTGCTTTATTTTTTTATATACAGGATGTTAAATGATATAGCATAGATACTGAAATCTTATTCAGTAAATGCCTTGAGCTAAAAAAGTCGTCTTGACGGAAAAAAAATCAGGCGCCCGTACTAAAAAAGGCAATTTTTAACCCCCGAAGTAAAAGAGGGGTGTTATAAGTTTGACGTGTGTGTCTGTCTGTGGCATCGTAGCTCCTAAACGGATGCGCTGATTTTGATCTAGTTTTTTTTGTTTGCAAGGTGTCACAACCGAGAGTGTTCGTATCTATGATCCAATAAAATATCTTCAGCCATTTGAAGATTATCAGCTCTTTTCTAGTTGTTGACAGGATAAAGTAACGGTTTCGTGTCGGGGGTTATAAAATTTTTTTATTTAGTGTTATTGCTATTGAAAATGATATTATGCGTACAAAAGACTGTTATTGACGGTCCTGGAGCCTATACATTGGTTCATCTAATAAACTGAACTTTCTACGAAAAACAAAGCTTAGAAATTCAATAGGTACCTAAAACCAAAGTAAACTTGAAGAAAATACCTACTTTTCATATAAATTTGGTGCAAGTATCAAAAATTTTAAATGAAAAGTTATGATGTTTCAATCTTTGTTTCATAAAAAGTTATTCAATTAGGTATGAGACGCCATTTAGAACATATTGAAAAAGGGTGTGTTGCGGTGAAATGTTTTGTTTTTGGGTTTTGTTTATTTCATTCAAAATTCTTGAAATTAAACTGACCCTTACATTTTAAGCACTTTTATGCACATTTTTTTCTTACGTAAATCGAAATTCCTATCTAGTGTTTTACATCCGTGGAGGTAAACATCCGCTGTTCCGAGTTTGTTTATTGCTGTTATTACTTCCATACTTCCATACGTCAAACGAGGAACTAGACTGAAAAAATATATCCCGACTTTATTGCGATAACGAAAATATATACTCAATTCTTTTAAAAGATTTTCAGTGAGGAATAAAGCAAGAATTATTATAAAAGTATAAGTAGAAAATGTTTTTAAAATATTGTTGTTATTTAAAATTGAATCAGAGTAGGCTCGAGCCCCTGCGTGGTAATAATATCGTTTTTATACTTCTAGTTACCTTTAATGGAAATCTTTTAAGTCGTTCAAACTTTAATATACGTCAATATATTCTTCTTTCTTTCATGTTTAGAACTGGTGATCTCTCGTTACTTTATGCAGTGTATAAACAGGCCCATCTTTCCCACGTGGCACTCTTGGCAAGCGCCCAGGGCCCCGACGAACCCAATAAAACCATCGAATAAAACAATGGAATTTGTGATCTGATAATTTTTTTTAAGTACTTCGTTTTACATTGTGTTTTTTTTTTATTATTAATGAATGATAGTGTTTTGTCAAAGTCATAGGGGCCCCATTATCCTAATATGCCCAGGGCCTCCAATAGGTTAAAGACAGCCCTGTGTATAAGGTTAGAGTATAAATGAACCTACCTTAGAGTATAAATAAAATAAAAATGGGAGGTTACTACAAAGGACATGTTCAGCCAACGACTTTGAGTTATTATCCCAAAAAAAATCTTTCTCGGAAACGAAGAAAGGACTTCGACATCCCCATACAAAATTGTCGTTTTAATCTGACAATTTGTATGCAGAGGTAATTTTTATTGTTTCCGGGCAAAGATACTTTGGAAAATTAAAAAATATATATATCTAATCCTTTGACTGAGTACGTCTTTTCAGTATTTGCTTAACCGTCACATCCTGTATATTAATTTTTCCTCCTATATTAATTCCTATTAGGAACCAAACCAAAATGATGAAACTCTACCGCAACTGCCTATCGCCCATTTTGATCACATCATCTGCATAATCTATGTTGTTTGTAAACTACGTTTTAAATTGGTTCCTTCAAGGAATAAATTCCTTTCTATTGTCTTTCTATTATATTCAAAGTGTAAACGACGAGATATCACCAGTTCCTTTAAGATTTTAGTTTATTGTCCGACACCCGTTAACAATATCTCGAACGGGTAGCACTAGGCCATTTATTTTAATAGTTTTGACAGAGAGATAAGTAGCGTTGGCGTAACACGGCCCACCTGAACAATGCGGCCAAAACCGGTGGCTCCATCCTCCATCTCATTACTGCCGACAACAGTTGCATTAAAAAAACTCCAAGCACTCACAAAGGAGGTTACATTTTTCATAAAATACTTGTCAAAATGCCTCCCACATCTCGGCCCCGGGCCACGACGTAACGAGAGCCCGTGTATGGAGACTCTTAAACACGAAAGCCACTCGACTTCTCCCCCCTCTCTTTTCAAAACTACAAGAGTGACAGAGAAAAATAAAATTCTACTCTCCATCATATTTTTCCCTTTACCACCCTCGCCATCTGAAGCGTTCTTTTACATAAAAGAGGTTCTCGAGAAAATAATAACGGTACTGCTCAAAGGGCACCCAAGTTTCGCTATTCGCAGCTTTGATTTTCGGCTTCGCAAAGAATTTTGGCCACAAAAGCGAATTCGCCTGCGATATTAAGCATGGATTTAATTTTCAAGTTAATACATTTTACCTGAACCAATAATTGTTTGGTAGTAAAAGATTTTACGGCCGATGAAATGGTTCTGTAGAGAATATTATACTCTTAGCGACTCTTGAAGGCAAATTGGATGGAGTGAGCTGGTTATAAACTACCGGATTACATGCAAACCTATTTGCACGGCTTAACATGATATTACCAGTCTACTTTTCTTTATTAGTAATGAAATTACGATTGGAAAGAGTTTACTTTGTCACACAAGAAAAAAAAAGAACTACTTAAATGAATACTATGTGAGAAAGCAAACGAATTATTTAAAAAAATATTTATAAATGTAAGAGATTGTAAAATCGTATAGGGATGGATGAATCTTCGAAGAATGTTGTTACCCCTTCAGGCAAGGATGAACGGATTTTGGCGAAAATTTGAAATATTGCTTAACACATTAATATTTAATCACAGCTCATGATTTTAAAAATGCCGCAAGCGAACCCACGCTATTTAAAATTGTTAAACCAGTTATTTTTTCTAATGAAATACAGACTTAGACATTTAGTAAGAGATAAATAAGACCGAAGAAGAAGAAATTTAGTAATTAATTCTTTTCAACAAAAACAGTCAAATTGATGCTTTTATGTTTATGAAGCTGAATGAATTGCGAGACAAATTGCCAGGGGAACAGGTAGAGGCACTATATTGAAAGATATAGACAGAGTTTAAAATACTTTTCTTCAAATATAAATGAGAGAATCTGGAGGATTAAACTCTTGTTAGCAATGTGAAATTGATTGTAAATATTGGAAGCGGTATTGTAAAGCTAAATATAAAACCTAAAAGTCGAACAACTCGAAAGTTTTCTTAACGATTTCTATTTCGATCAATCATGAACGCGTCTGGAAAAGTTATAACTACGCAGATTTTACAAAAAAAAAGCTATCATTCGGAACGCTTGTGAGGAATCCAATCAACACAGTCAGGTTCAAAGTTTGTAAACGCTTTGTCGCCATGAAGCGCGACATATATCCCATAACTCGAGCGCGAAAACATTTTCCACCCGAGTTTTTCTTCTGACGGCAGATTTTATGAGGACAAATGACAAAAATACTCAACGTTTCATTGTGAAACTTGGGAACGGCGAACATTTTTGTGCGCCCTCGGTACTTCCCTATACATGTGTACGGTAGGGCGAAGTTATTTGCCTTCGCTTCTTTTCCGTCCATTTACCCCCCTCACCCCCCTACTTCCGGTTCCCATATTCCGCCTACCACCCGTTGCGACTCACCAACACACCAAATCTATCCGTCGTACACGGCAATAGGATTTTGTTTCGCACAGCGATACAGTCACAATTTTTCTTCTACCTCCGGGAGTACCGCGACAATTTTCGCGGAGGAAAGAATTCCGACTTTGAAATCAGGGGGACAAATTACAATTTGGAGCAGATTGCGCGCCTCCATACGTCCTTTGGGAGTCGGGAGGCGCAGCATGGACCGTACGAAAAACATATTTTTCAGATAACGACAATGAGAAAGGAAAATATTCAGATGAGAATTCTCCGATACGCGCTGGGAGCCGCCGCGTGGAAGATATTAAGGGGCGGGCGTGTGCTACTTAAAGATATTTTTCGACATGCTTTACTTTTATAGCCAAGTCACGGATACCCGTTTGTCGTATATCAAAAACCTAATAAAGTCCAATAGTTCAGAATAAACCGTCTTCTATCTTTTTACATACCTAACTCAAATATAAATTCTTCTCAATTCTATGAAAATTCTTGACGAATTACGCAGACAATAATACTCTGGAAATTATTATCTGAACAATGGCCCAGTGGGGTATTAAGTAACACGATATTAGCATCCCTCAAGTGGAAAGAGAGGGCTATATGGATTAAACGTTTAATTGGAGAAGGACAGAGCACGAGGGGGCGATCTTGTCTAAAGGACATTGGCCTCTGGGGCACGCGACCGTTGATTTGAACTCCTTTTTAATTCGTTTTTATTAATTATACACTGACTGGACGATTTTGATCTACCATATTTTTACAGTGTGTCGTAACTAAGTCGTAGTCATTTGAAGAGGATTGTTACCTATTTAAATTAATAGTTATTGGTACAAACACAATTTTACTTGTAGCGCTGCCGCCAACTATTTAAAATTATATTTGTCCAAAAACAGGTTTTTAATTTTGTTTATACTTTCATTATTTTTAAAATCGTCTTTATACAGTAGACTCGCTGAGTTAAGTTTCAGTCTGACGTCACAAGATGCGCAGAAATCAATTTTTGCCAAAAGAGTCTACTGTACCTATACATATGTATGAAAAAAATAATTCTAGAATAAACGTTAATATTTTCATCCAATAATCGAGTGATGTTGCCATAACCTCCTAGCTTGACTGACAAGGGATTACCTACTGTATTATTTGTAACAAGTACACAGATAAAGAGAGAAAAATTTACCTGTAAATAACGCTTCAACATAATAAACATTAACAAAGTTTGGAAGACAGTAAAAAAAGTAAACGCCGTTGCCACACTGCACATTATTTATTTAGCTTTTAGTCGCCTACGAAATACCTGTAATGGGTAAATTAGGTAAGTTATATTAAAAACCAAAAACACACCATTTTTTAATAATTCGAAAACATTGAAAACATAATATAAGCTTTTATTTAGCCCCAACCTATTTAGTTTATATTTCGATGTTCGAAAAAACGAAAAATGACAATGTTGGTCTGAAATAAAAAATATTTATTTTCTTTTTATTATTTTAAAAAGAACAAACCCCAAGTACGAAGACCGCACGCACGCAGTTCAAATCTTAAACGCCCCAGCCTCACTCTCATTACTGAGCTTTTCTCAACTACCCGCCGTCTTCCGACCTAATACTAATAGCGGTCGCTTCTTTAAACTTGGCAATGAGGGGAGACTCCCAAATTGCCACCGAACTGGGTCACTCTTTGACTTAATTTTTTTACCAAGGTCGGTGATAATCAATAAGAGGGTCGTTTTCGCCTCGCAGTAATTAGATTTTTAGGTTATCGATTTTAGGGTAGGTCGCGGTTAGTCAACGGTGATTTGTTTGTGTTGTCGACGTCTTTTGAATGGGCGCTCAACGCTCAAAGTGATTTTGTTGGTTATAGTTGCCGGCAGTTAAATTAAGGTATTGATATAATTTGGAAATGTGTACATTAGACTCTTATATTGATAGACTAGCTGCCGTCCACGGCTCGCTTTGTTTTTTTTGTATTTCCAATGGTAAAAAGTATCTAAGAGGTTGACCGGGGATGTAAAATTTAATTTAAATTGGTTCAACGGTTCCAGAAATCAGCGTGTACAAACAAACAGACAGACAGACAGACGGACATATTTTTCAAAATGTATTTTTGTGTTCAGCTACACTCCCTATAACACCTACAATCAGTTTTGAAAAAGAAATCAATGTACCTACAAACGCGCCGATTCTTTAGTTTTATTATTGTTATCTAGCTGTAAGTTTCTTAAATAAAAAATAAATAAAAATAAAATTATAGTATGTACCTATAGATAAATTGATAAAGTTAGTTTATCAATTATGTGGAATGCCTAAATAAGGCTTTAAAATATAAAACTATATACACACTTTATTGAGTTAATGCATAATAGGAAATACATGATTACCTAGACTTTCTTCGGCGAGCTCTTCTCCACAAAAGACCGCAAATGTAACTTTTTTTGACCTAAGTGATATTAAATATTCAAAAGTTAAAATAAATTATTTGATTTGACTCATCCTTAGTTAATTTCATCTAAATTAGACAGCCAGAACACAAATTTTATAATACATACTTATTCCAAAACTCACTTTAATAAAATTATCGCAAAAAAGTTGCATCTTCAAAGCAAAACCCTGTAAAAGCAGTTTAAAAGCGTGCAGCATTTATAGAAAATTACAAAATAACTATACGGTTCAGCAGATCATAAGATAATCTATTTTAAATGTGTAGAATTTAATGGCCGCCATCCATCATGCCAGGTTAGGTCTCAGCCGAGGAATAGCCTAAGGTAACACCTAATAGGTTTTAAACAAGAACGTTACTATGCAAACCTTTACTTATTACTAACTTAGTCAGTTAGAGCCTTTTCGAGTAAGATGGCGACGAGAATTGATGCAGATATTATCGCTATTTATCTTTGTATTTTTTTTACTTATAATAACTTTAAATCCAAAATGCGACCAAGTTACTTCTGTTCTTCCGCAAGGTCGATTCTGTCAACTCCACCCGCTGGTAAATTGTAGCCTATGTTCTTTCCTAAGGTCTATTCTATCTTTGTGCCAAGTTTCACCAGAATCGGTTCAGTACTTTCGGAGACTATTCAATTATTAAGAAAATTTTGGGTATTTTTTTACACCTTGGGTTACATTATTGAAGTTTTGGTAAGGATCCCTTATTTTTTTGAAAATAAAATATAGCCTATGTTACTCAGGGATCATGTACTTAGCTTCTCAACAGTAAAAGAAATTTTGAAATCGGTTCAGTAGTTTCGGAGCCTATTCGATGCAAACAAACAAACAATCAAACCTTTCCTCTTCATAATATTAATATAGATTTGTGCCTCATAGAACAAAATCCAGAATTATCCAGATTATTCTCTTTCATTTCATTCATTAATATGTCATGTACCTACGCATTTTTTTAAAGGCATATTTTACGAAAAGTTGCAATGTGTATTAAGCGCAAAAGATTCAAACAAACTCACTTCTCTTATCATGCCTATCCAATTCGGTGCAGGCGTTTTAAAGCGACGCTCGTATATACATACATTTATTCATTTCTGTTACAATAAAATTTAAAAAGAACAAATAAAGTTTTTTTTTTTACTAGAGACAAGTGGCAATGGATACCCGCTATCGGATCGCCACCACACTGCAACCTAAAAACAGCCAGTCATCGAAGTAAATAGCAAGTGTTTACTTTAAGCACCTCGTTGAAGTGATATAATGACTGTGACATAAGTTAAACCTGAGACATTCCATTGGTAAGTGTCTACTGTTAACTGGTAAAGTAGGTGCCAGAGTTAAACGCAATGATTTTCACAGTTAGTTGGTATGACCAGGTATTACGGGCTTGCCAACCTGTCGCTTGCTGTAGCACATTCCTTTGGCTAACAGAAAACAAATAATTTTTGACAGCTTAAATTAAATTCTAGACCAACTCTTTCTTCCGAGTAATAACTACGCGCGAAAGCACATGACATGATAGTATCCTAAAGACATCCATTTAAGGTACCTACTATCGTGTACTTTCGCGAATAACCATTAAAAAAATACCGCGAAAGTACCGCGAAAATACATGATAGTACCTACCTTAAAGACATCCATTAAAGGTACTATCACGTACATTCGTGAATAACCATTAACATAGTTATTAGAGCCCTTTCACACGAGCGATTTTATTCGGCGATTTCTCGGCGGAGCGAGATCGCAGCGAGCACGCGTAAGCTCGCGGCGTGTACACAACCATATTGGTATTTGGTACCGCGGCAAGACGCGGCGTTATCGCGGCGGTTAATAAGCTCGCTCCGCCAAGAAATCGCCGAAAAAATAGCTCGTGTGAAAGGGCTCTTACTCGGAAGCGCCTATTCATGTGCAAGCAAAAATAGACTTAGTAGTGGTCTGGCGAAAGTATCCGTAGTAGTACCTACTAGTATACCTGATATTCGCCTGTTAGATTTAATTTAAGACGAAACAAGTAATAGAGAGGTTGAATGTCTTCAAAATATATTATTTTACAACTAGATTTTCGTCCCGCGGCTCCGCCCGTGAAGTGAGTTAATTTCCCGCGGTGAAAGGTAGCTTATGTGTTATTTTAATGTGTAAGTTATATTGCTGTAAAGTTTCATTAAAATCCATTCAGTAGTTTTTACGTGAAAGAGTAACAACATCCATACATTTGACGGCCTCGTAGCCTAGTTGGTAGTACATCTGCCTCAAGCACAAGGTCGCGGGTTCGAATCCCGCCCAACGCAAATATTCGTTTGATGAACACTTGTGTTTGCCTTGTGTCTGGATGTTGTATATTTATATAAGTAAGTATGTATATCAGCTGTGTGACACCCATAGTACAGGCTCTGCCTAGTTTGGGGTCAGATGGCCGTGTGTGAGATGTCCCTCATATATATTACTAGCGACCCGCCCCGGCTCCGCACGGGAAAATGGTTATTGTGGGTTATCCTTCAGTATATTATGCACGTATTATACATATAAACCTTCCTCTTGAATCACTCTATCTATTAAAAAAAACCGCATCAAAATCCGTTGCGTAGTTTTAAAGATTTAAGCGTACAAAGGGACATAGGGACATAGGGACATAGGGACATAGGGACGGAGAAAGCGACTTTATTTTATACTATGTAGTGATTTATTATTATTATTCATACATCCATCTTCACAAACTTTTGCGTTTATAATATTAATGTTATAAACGTACTGAAAATTTTTCATCAGTCGTTTTTGCGTGAAAGAGTAACAAACATCCATACATCCATTTTCACAATTTCTCGCGTTTATAATATTGTAGGAAGTAGGATAGGATAGGATGTGCAGAAAATAAACCGTCTGAAATCACTCGTATTCGTACACAACTCAGTCTAGAGCTATTTTGAACTATTAAGATTTATAATTGCAAATCAAATTAAAAATAACTTACTACGGCACAAGACCGGGACAAGTGGCGTGTTCTCGTTTGAGAGGCCAAGATTCATTTTGGATCGCTGAGCCAGCGGATTAAGTAAGTAAATTAAAAATCGTACAAAACAGTCAATGGGAAATATTACGTCATAAGTTTGTCCCTTTAATTTTCCACATATAATTTTGTTTTGACGTTTTATAAAAAAAAGCTAATCACCATACATACTTTAATAAGTCGTTAATAATTCAATTAATCGAATAAAAACAATTATTATTATTAAGGAACATAGTCGACACTTGAGGGCAAATATTAGCGCTTTAGAAAGAAAATTATTGCGTCAAAAAGACAAGGAAAATATAGCGGCGCAATACAAAAACCTCACATCTTCAATGCACATGATTTAAGTAAACAGCACCTAAACTTCAACTAAAAGTCCCTCTGTGGAAGCTTTTAAGCACTTCGCATTCAGAATTTAAATATTTCGAATTTTCAAGAAGTATGGTCAGCAAAAAAGGCTTAGAAAGGCGTAAAGGCCACTCCACACGCCACTCGTGTGCCACTTACGATGTTTGCGGAGGGCGGAATGCGGTAGCGGCGTATGTGCAAATATTATACATACTTGTGCAGTCGGTACACTCGCATGGGGACGTACAGCCAGCAAAATTGGGTGTGACACAACATTTAAAAAAAAAAACTTTCCATACGAAAGATCATCAGAGGGTCAGAGGATGTGTTTTTCTTTTCTTTCTTTCGTTCTAAACTTAATTATTGTGAGTTTCCAAGTTAGCCAAAATTGCTTGTGTTAAGAGGAATCCCTTTTTCAATAATGGCCTCATCAGCGCGGATGAAAATGTGGAACGAGAGATGCCCCACAGCGTCGCTCACCCCACTGACAGAGAGCCTCCCCGCTGGACAAGACCTGCCCTGGCCGACCTGGAAGTCTCTAAACAGACTCCGGACCCAGGTTGGCCGAAGTAAGGAGAATATGTGCAGATGGGGATACAGCTCGGACAGTGCATGTCTGTGTGGTGTCTCTCCCCAAACCATGGCCCATTTATTGTGCTGCCAAGCGTGTCCCAACAGCTGCACACGCGAGGACCTGTACAATGCTACGGACAATGCCGTAGCCGTGGCGGAGTATTGGTCCTCTTATATCTAGTCGCCGAATCGATACGAAAAGAAGAAGAAGAATAATGGCTAGCCTAATAACTTGAAGCATTGTAAGAAGAGATTATCTGATATTTAACTGTCAAAATACTGATAGAGATCCGTCATATTATTTAAAAACTTCAACTAAGAGAGTAAGGGTTATTTTTATTTATATATTTATTTATGTTTCAAAAAACTCTCTTTTTTTCAGATATATACAATACAATACAATACAAACATTCTTTATTGATCCCATGGATGATAATGATATTTTTAAAAATAATTTTTTTAATTATTTTTTTTTACAGTTTTATTTCGTTTATTTGGAATTATAATTTATCTAGATTAACTTTTAGTAACTGCTAAAAATATAATAATACTTTAATAATAAAGTTGAATGTCTGGACATTCGTGTGATTGTTTTTCATAACTTTTTCTGCTGTCCCTACACAACTTTTCACTCGTTTGGGTAAATAATGGAATACGCAAATCAATATTTCTTTTCTATTTTACATATCTTATATTTGAACGTCTATTGTATTGTGTGATCTACTAATGAATCGGAAATAAGATTTCTTCAAAGATTCACTAGCACTTCGCCCGCGATTACACCTGCTATTTTAAATCAAAGCAGAAAGTTAAGAACATATTGACTTCTCCTTGGCTGGCTCAATTATTATTGGTAGCGCTTGTATGGCCTGGACAGCCAAGGATATGCGGGTTCGAGTCCCTGCAAAAGCTCAATGTTTATTATTTTTCGCTTTGATTCAAAATAGTAAATATGCGCTAACAGACGATATCTATTGAAAAAGTAACAAAATTATTTCTGCTATGTTGTTGAACATGTTCTTATGGATAAGATTTTTCTATAAATATTTTTTCTATCTGAAAAACAGAGTTTGTGATAGGCCACTCTCGAAAGCAAACGATAAGCAAGCAAGCATCCATCAATGATATCCACTGTGTGGATGCTATGTACAGTCAAGATCATAAGTGCAATCATATCACGTGTTTTTATATTTCCAAATAACTTTTTTCCTAAAAGCTTGTTTTTCTTATTTTTGTGTGTTACGTATACAGTGTAAGAGATTCAATATTCTATTTCAAATGATATGATAATATCCTGAATAGCGTTTTAAAAATATATATTTTAAAGGTATAGATTGGTATATAGGACTAGACTTATAAACGTGACCGTACATCCACATCCTGGTTTAACTATACCTATGTATTTTTGTAAATTAGGACCATATCAATGAAAACAAGAGTGTGATATCTTACATACAACATGCATTGTAACATGCATTTTGATGTGATTTTTCAAAGTTATCAATATGCTCCTAATAAATCATATTAATGCTAATTCAAGTCGTGAATTGAACGTTTTATGCGAACTTATGAACATGAGAACTAATAAGAAAGAAGTTGGTAATACGTCTACAGACAACTTTACACCATACGCGTATTTGGCATATTAGGGATGTAGAGAATACCAAATAACAGGTACGTCAGTTCCAAAATACTAACATATTATTGAAAGCTCTTATGAATAAGGAGCATTTTTTTTGTTTTTTACCATTAACTATACTGTTCAATTAAAGGTCAAGCTATTAAATTGTATATGGAGAAGAAAAACTATAATATTATATGTAAAAAATAAATGATAATTTTATTATGTACCTAGTAAATTTTTCGTAACTATTTATGTGAAAAAAAAAGTTTACTTTTCGATAAGCATAATAATTATATTGTCGTTTTATTGATAGGTACTTTCCCTAGTTCAGTTAGGACATTTCAGGCTGAATTGCCTGATAGTCAAAAGAAATCGGTTCTTCGGTAGCCGAGACCAACTGCTTACAGATGTAGTCTTTATACGAGCCACGCCACGTCATAAGTCTTAGGCGGATCAATAACTCTGACACCTGGCTTTGTGAGTTACTCTCGAAACCATCATAGGTACTTACCAGGATGCGAGTGGTACGCAAGTAAACTTAGATCAAATATAGTACTATTTATTTGAGACTTTATTTGACTAGCTTTCCACTACGCGCCGCCGCGGCTCCGCCTGCGATAACAGTTTTCCCTTGAGAATGGGGAATGAGTTTTACCCGCGGTAAAAAGTAGCCTAGAGTCATTCTGATGAATAAGCCATATTATTGGAAAGTTTCAATTTTAAATCCATTTAATAGTTTTTGCGTAAAAGAGTAACAAACATCTATCCATCATCCTCACAGACTTTCGCGAATGAATATAAGTAGGATTTGACATAGTACATTATTTGATCTAAGCAAGTATGAGTATTGTAGGAACATGCCTAGATAAACAGCAGAGCGTCGTCTAAGCAATTTGAACCAGACGCGTTCAAAGAAAGAATTTCTCATAAGCTGCGAGAGGGGTGGCTCGACATGACTCGGGATTAAAAGTTCATGTTACTGGTTATATACACAGATACATATGTGTGTAAGTAAAAGTTACAAATTTAGCAACTACTGAATGGATATGTTCGGTCAACGATTATGAGCAACTTGCCCAACAAAAAGTACTCTCGGATACAAAATAAAAATTCGGCGCTCTCATAAAAATGGCTTTTTTTTAACTTTCTCTAAGAAATTTTCTTATTCTCTGAGTTCTCGCTCTCGCGCGTCCTTTCAGTTTTTGATATTACACCCTGAATAACAGAATAATAACGTAACGACTACAGGCACCTACGTACTTTGTTCAGTATTCTTTATGTAAATGTAACTGTCTATTTCGCAATGTTTTTATAGAATATACCAGTTTTCTTATATGCGTGATGTCTTAAAGATTTATATGGGTGTAGTCAAGCCGCAAGTACTGTCATCTACATAAATGATTTTATATCACATGCTTTTATAATTTATTTTATTTTTAATTTTTTTGGGGAACTTACAGCCTAATTACACAGTGATTATAATATCTACTTTTACAAAGGCCAATTAAAAAGTTGCCACAGATAGATTTCAAATAATTTTAATAGGGCAGGGCCCTAAAATGTAACCGGAGACACAAATGATTAATTTAAAATAATGTTCATAATTAATAAAATGCATATTTGTTTTTAAACTATTAGATAACATTTTTAGTAAAAGCATATTATTCTTGTTTTGTTACGATAACAATGTACAACCTAATATTTTATTTAAGATATCTTACTCGGAACGCAAATATAAAAATCTCTAATATGACTGCACTAAAGCAGGTGATTGTACAATTATTAGTTTGTTAGATTAACTTCTGCAATTCTTTTTTACGTTATAACCTTTACTCCATAAATACTACGTAAGATTACCACGTAAAATACGTGCCCATAACATAGTAACTTATAAGAATGTCTTCAAAGAAAGATTCCGCAATAACCCTTGGCCCCGCCCCCCATACTCACACACGCATGTCATTGGCTCAGTGGCGGGAAAAATGGGAGATAGGAAAGAAAGAGTTGGGGGAGGATATCTAATAAAATACGTTTCAGTATGTAACCCTGTTCGATTTAGATAGTTATATGTGTATGAATTGAAATCGACGTCGTCAGACAAAGACGGGGGTTTTCGTTATCCAATATCGAAAATTTTCTGGAAATGATTTTATCCCCTATTTTTTGGGTCACAAGTTTCTTTTCACATATCAAAGGATATTTGTTTGTATTGTACGGTTAAGTGCAAGACGCAACTGACATAATTAAAAAAGAACACAGGTCCATAAATTCAAAAGTTTTCAGCTTAGCACGCTCTTAATCGTACATTGTATATTTCGGTTTGAACAAAAAAAAACATTTATAATTTAATATTTATTGCGATTTTGCATCTAGAAAAAATCGCTACGTATCTTGCACAACAAAGATTATGTCTACAAAATCATCGTAATTTTAAAAGCTTACTGGTAGTCGAGCCAGAAAACTACAGAAAAAAAAGTGCACAACTCAAAATTACACCGCTCCAAAATAGTAGAAGTATGAAACACCAAGAAAACTCGGTTCTTTCATAAGGCAGACTAGTGCGATATTGCTAAAGTTTGCACGACTTTTTATTAATAGCCGAGTTGGTAGCACCTCCTTTGTTCCGATGCTACCAGTTCCGACACTTTGAGTCTGGTAAGTTGTAGGTTCAACACTCGTGTAGCCTTTTCAGTGAAAACGTGAAGTTTAAGAGTTTAAATATGTTTATTGCTATTTAGGAATTTATGAAGAGTATGTTTTTGTGGAGATCCTTGGGGGAGGCCATTGTCCAGCAGTGGACGTCTTTGGGCTGAGATGATGATGTTTCTGTGAGCGTCGGTGACCAAGTGGCTGGGGCTGTCGACTTCCATTCGGAAGTTCGCGGGTTTAAGCCTCGGCACGTATCAATGTGTTTTTGTTTTCGATTTCATATGTTCGTTTCTTCAACGCTCTTACGGTGAAGGAAAACATCGTGAGGAAACCTGAACACACCTGCAAAGAAATTCAAAGGTTGTGTGTGAAGTTGATCAACCGGCACTGGGTCAGCGTGGTCGACTAAGGCCTATTCACGCTGATCTCGGGGTAGGCTGGACCCCTCGGTGGGGTCATAAATGGGCTGTTCACAATTACTGTGTCTGTGGTATATATTTCAGGTGCGATACCTATGACGATAATCTAAAAAAATGACGGTAATTAGTTTATCTGAGTGTGCGCATTAAAATCTCCCCAAAGGTTGCCTGGAAGAAATCGCTTAAAGCGATAAGGCCGCCAATTGCCTTTTCTAACCTACTTTTATTCTCTGTACCTATATGTGTTTAATGTGCAATAAAGTGTATTTGAATTGAATAAAATCTCATTTGTCTTCATTGAGGTAAAATGTACAATTTTCTTCACTTTATTTTGATTAGTCTTGTGTACTACCGAATGCTGTATAAGACAGAAACATTTCAATTTATGGGCAGAAATATTTCTATTTATACCCGATTAAGGATTCAAGCGTCCACAAAATAGGACACTACAGCCAGCCTTCAGTTTTATCTGCATTTCCCAAGTTTTCCTACATAGCTTTACATAATTTATCTGTCCGCTTTAGCAGCCAGCGCGGTCGGAATCCACTTTGCAATCTAAATAAACGTAAACAAGACAAATCCAGCCGTTGGTATTCATGGACGTCGACAAAGGTCTAGAGGGTTCCGTATAAATCGAAAGTATAAAAGTCTAGCTTTCCGCCGCGGCTCTGCCCGCGTTAACAGTTAAAGTTAGCCTATGTTACTCAGGGTGAATGTAGCTTTCTAATGGTGAAAGACTTTTTGAAATCGGTTCAGTAGTTTTTGCACACACACACAAAAATACAAATCTTTCCTCTCTATAATAATAGTATTATGAAAGGCTGAAATGCAGATAAAACTGAAGGCCGGCTGTAGTGTCCTATTTTGTGGACGCTTAACCCTTAATCGGGTATAAATATAAATATTTTTCGTACTTGACTTTGACTTTGACCTTACTATTATGGTCAAAGTCAAAGTAAAGTACAAAAAATTCAAAAATCTAATAAAAAAATTCTTCATTCGTTAGTTTAAAACACTTTATGACGTCAGATCATAAGTTCCAGAAACTTTACTCAAAGATAGGCTCTCGAACCTTCGCACCTAAACCAGTTGGTCCCAGCTCCTACCTACGGATGTAGCCATGTCAGAAGCCTAAAAGTCCTTTGCCTTCAACGTTAAATTTTAAAAAAATAACTTTAAAGTAAAAAACCATCTACCATAGGTGTACTTATGAAACAGTTTTGTTGGCCATAAAATAATATTGAACCCCTTTCTTCCGACTCTACTCTGTCTTTGCTTTTATTTTCCATCGCCTTTCATCTCTTTCACCCGAATGACTTCAGCACTCGTATTTAATGCTCAATCTATCAGACGAATAGGGGGGAGGTTATCACCCCCCCTTCCCAGAACGTTTACCTAGGACAGTATAAAAAATGCACTATTAGAATCCACGTCATTCTGATTAATTTATTACTTCTTTTTTGTTATATGAACACATGTCCTTCAGTTTACCTATCCGACCATTGTGGAGACCGCGGGACCGATCGTTGTGGAGATCTTTGGGGTAGGCCTTTGTCCAACAGAGGATGTCTCCTGGCTAAAATGATGAACATGTCCTTTATAACTTTACTAGCGACCCGCCCCGGCTCCGCACGGGAAAATGGTTATTGTGGGTTATCCTTAAGCATATTATGCATGTATTATACATATAAACCTTCCTCTTGAATCACTCTATCTATTAAAAAAAACCGCATCAAAATCCGTTGCGTAGTTTTAATGATTTAAGCGTACAAAGGGAGGGACATAGGGACATAGGGACATAGGGACAGAAAAAGCGACTTTGTTTTATACTATGTAGTGATAGTGATTTACATACATACATACAACGCCACTTTTCCGTAGGGGTAGGCAAAGACCACTACTTCATCCTTCCACTTGCTACGATTTAAATATACTTCTTTCGCTTCATTCAGATTTATTAATCTCATTATGCATGCTCATTGGTTTAGTTTAGAATACCCCTGGCCTGACCTTTACGTTACCTGACCTGACGCTATTTGTACAATGAAATTGTGATTGGTGGATTTCATAAAATTCCGAGCACCTACGCTTTTAAAAATAATTAGTTCTGAACTTCTGGATAACTGATGAAACCGGACAAAATTAACCATATTTCTCATAACACTGCCTAACGTAGGTTTGTACTGAGAAATTATTTCGTTAAATTTCCACGGAAAAAGATTTCATACAAAATGAAACTTGACACAATTCCCGAAATTCGTATCGGTCACGCTTCGTAAAAAAAACAAGGAAATGTCGGAAAATGACGTTTTTTATTATAATATGACGTGATATATCTACACAATAGTTATTTCATAGCTTTATATCTATATCATATTTATTCTGTGTCTATATAATAAAACTGTAGAGGTCAAATGTATGTACATAGAAAAAAAAGATGAAATCCGAGTCAGGAGGATATAAGAAGTGAAATAGAACATGCCAGACAATTTTCTTTTTTTTTGTTTCTCTGTCTGTTTGTCTGTTTGTACGGGCTAATCTCCGAAACTATTATTCTTTTGCATGGTGGTCCTTTACATCTCCGGTCAACATCTTGGATACTTTAAATCGCGGAAAACTGAAGAGACTGATAGTTAAAAATTAGTACCTACTACGGAAAAGTTGGAAAACAACGCGGGCGTAGCCGCGGGCAGACAGCTAGTTATATATTATATTATATAAATACATGTTTTGCATCTCTTTCTAATACACAACGTATCTCTTTCTTCGGTTTTCTCTTCCCAGCGCCAAATCCTACTTATAGCGTCTCCTGGCTCAGCTGAAATGGATTTTTTCTGATGTATGCGGATCAACTATTCTTGATCCTCACTCTGATCCAACTAATAGTTATTAGAAAAATACTACCTACCTAGCTATAACGTTATCAGTTTTATGGTTATTGTCACATTAAGAGCTGGTAATTCTATCGTAACGGAAAGGAAAAAAAACAAAGAAAAAAACAAGCGAGATTCTTATATTATACTAAGTTTACTGGCCAGAGTTACAACGATTTATTTTTCCGTAGGCAATGGCAGCAGTGGACGTCTTTCGGCTAAAATGATGAAGACGATGAATGGCAAAAGAAGGGCAAAAATAATTTATAGATACATAAAACCACAAATTAAACAAATTTGCACTCTGAGAATGTCAGACACAAACAATTTTTTATCGTAAAATTTTAAATAAAGTATATTTTTTTACAGGACGATATACGTTTCAAACCCAAATATTGATGGAGATTTGTAATTGTTGTTTTATCTAAATTGTCAACTATTTGTGTTATTGGCTGTAAGTCATAATCACCCAAATAAAATAAAATATTTCCATCTGATATTTTTGTTCCTACCAAGTTTACACCACATCAGTAAACCATAAAGTGTTTTGTAACATGACACTGAAAACATCGTACACGAGTCAGTATTAAAACCACCTTTTTGCACGTACAATCAACAGTTATTCAAACAAACAAGCAATACTTCTAATAATCTACTTTAGGATGTTTACTAGAGCGTAAATCAACAAAGGAATTGATTCTATAGTTCTAATAGTCTTAACTTTCAAAGTTTGCTTGCTTTAAATTAAAGACTTCCGACAAACCTAACAAAATTAAATTATTATTTATCCTTCAAAATTTTGTATAAGAATTAATGTAACATCAACCACCAACAATATTCAAACTTACCCTGGAAAAGGGTGATCCACCACAATAGCGATTTAGTCGATTTCATACACAACTTTACTTTGGATTTCTCCTCCCTACTTGGACGAGAATCTTTCTGACCACTATGCCGTTACAAAAAATGCTGTTTGGTCAAACCCCTTAACTTAACCTAGGTAGGTCCAGTATTTACATCTTATGGGCGAAATTATGTTACCATTATCCTTTTCTTATTCTCTTTTGTACTATTTTATATAATTAATTATATTTAACTTTATATTTATCATAATATTTTAAAAAAACATTGCTTATATTTTACAAATATCAAGATTCTTGATCCTAGTACGAAGACACACCACGAACGCACGAGAGATATTTTCTTTATATTCCGCGACAAGACCACTCCGGGGAAATACACCGCATCCGCGTCTTGGTACTTATTATACAATCTATACTTATGCCGGCTACAATATATAATTGGAATATTTTCTATTTTATTCTACCTTAAAAATGATTATTTAAAACTACGAACACGATGTCATTGCTTTTGTCTAATAAAAACACAGTTTTCTCGCGGTATACTGTAGCGTCGTGTTACGCACAAGCTAATATGTATTGTCACACAGCAAAATTTTCATCTAATTCCGTTTAATTGTTCTTGAGTCCGTATCCTCCGCAACTTCATGCTTAAAATACTCCGATTAAAGGCAGGGCATTAATTAGCTGAAAGCCAGTCTAGCGTTGTTATAATCTTAATAAAATATTGGTAAATACAGAAAACCTAGTTCTGACAGACAGCGTACAAAGACTTCCTTTTGCCTCACAGCATCAACAGTTAAGCTATTTCAGCGCGTTAATTTGAGTTGCTAGTCGAAATGGCTACCTTGGCGGTCCATTTTTACACGTTATTATTCTGGACTATATTTTTCATTATTACTGTTGTGCAAATAGTCGGCGTCGTCTAGAATGTGTAGTCTGTTCAAATTTGTAAAACAGCCATGTATCCTGACCCTGCGACCCAAAAAATAAATCTCGGATTAGCAAACAATCTTTCTCAATTTTTATTCAAAGCGCGAAAACGAATAGAAATTATTGTTAGGCGAGAAACACACGGCATGGCTGGTCGCGAGTGGAGCTTACCTTACTATGAACTTGTATGAAATCCGAGCAACAACTGACGGCGACGCGAACTGCGGCGCGATGAGAGATAAAAACATACGTGGGCAATAGAGACACAGGAAAATGCACGTAATTTTTAATTAGTAGTATGAATTTAAATCAATACAAATTAATTATGAATTATATTGATTTCAAGTTGTAGGTTAGAAAGAGAGATTCAACATGGCGTCACTTTACATTTCCGCCATATTATTTTCATGCAAAAAGTTGTTTTGCAGAGAGGGACAGATAGATTAGTTTTTAAATTGTATATATCAGTCATTTTTCAGTCAATTTTGTTACTTTTTCACTGTTGTAGTTGTTCATGGCAAGGTTAGCTCCGCATTGCGATTTGTCGCCGCGAAAAACGACACCGTGTGTTCTGCGCTTTAATAAACAATAAGCTATCAAATGTTTTTATTCACTGGTCTTTGACTTCACATGATCGCTTCTTTTGTTCAAGACCTAAAAAGTGGTTAACCACTTGAATTCAAAACTAAACCTTGATTGACATATGAATCGTTTAAGCTGCACGACAGAGCACTTGCCAAGTTCCTAACATATTTTTAGACAGTATTTTAAATACATGGACTTAGTATACTTAGTTTCTTTTTTCAATGTTTTTATTAGCAGTTTCTTTTCTAATAGAGAAGGTGTCAGAGAGTGTTAGAGTATTAACATAACAATGCAATTTACTTATGGGTTGAAACAAATAGGATTCACGACACAAATGATCGTGTCGCGGACCGAATTACGATGACGATATTTGCGTGATTGATACAAAAAAATACTTTCACTCGAGATCATTGAAGAGATTACTATGTGCAGTCAATTTTGGTCATTTGCAATTGCCGTAAATATTATTATTATTCGCCAATGATCCTTAAAAGTGATTGTGTTTAATAATCAATGGCATGTCCGACAAATAGAGGCTACTGCCACGCTATGTAAGGAGGTACTAGAATATTAAATTTGTAATTATTGCTGACCTTACCTAGTACAGCACAGAGTATCCATTATAATATTATTATAAAGCGTTTTTCTAATGCATACCAGTCCGGTTCCTTATATGGTATTTTTCCTAAGAAGCTAATATAACCACATATGGACACGAACAAGCGTATTTACTTCTTTACAACAAAAACGTTTGCAGTACATTTAGATAATTAAATTTCCGTGCGCTAGTTGCTGCTAATTCGCGAATAAACTTGCCACCTTGCAACATTATAAGTTTTTTTGTGCATGTGCAACTTGGCTCGTTTTTTACAAAATGGTTTCAATTACGAATTCTTGCTACGTTTGAAGATTACCGTTCGCCAAACGAAACAAATTTTAATCGTTAGTTACAGTGCTTGTATATTTATGCAGGTTGTAACCAATCGGCCATTTTAGTATTCCCCATTGTATGATAATTAGGATAGTTTGGTGGCTTTATAAGGAAAATAATAATTTTATTTGTATGGTGGAATGGGCCTATATGGTTTAATTTAGATGCTTATTTGAGCACAAGTTTTATTACTTTCCCCCCACACTAGTGTCTTTTGAGCATCAATGTCATGCGTCGCGCATACAATCAAGGCAACAAGGCTAATGAAACAAAAGACGGACGCGATATCGACGCGACGACGACGACGGTCTAAAGACGCTAGTAGCGCCTTATTTAGAGACCAAATAGGGCGCTACTATGTTCGCCTTTGCTGTTACTCAATACTTTTTCTTCGTTAACGGCTCAAGTCAAGGGCACAAAGGGTTCGGACTTCCCTGAAATCAGGATGAACAGGTCTTAGTTCACCCACGCTGACCTAGAGCGGTGTGGTCAACATCACACACAACTTTTGAATTACTTCGCAGGTGTATGTAGGTTTGTTCACGATGTTTTGCTTCACCGTACGTAAGAGCGTCAAATAAACATAATATGAATTCGAAAATCAAAAACATATGGTACATTCCAAGGCATGCCAGAAGCATGTAATTAAATAATTTTCATTCTAATCTAAGAGTCCAATATTATGGTATGGTTAGCAAAGACCAAATTCTCTGTTAGTTGACCGTAAAATACAGATGAAACATAAAAACGAATAAAGTTTTACTTTTAGGATTACGATGTACTATTTGGCCTAACTTACTCTTTTTATATATTAAAGACCACCCATCGATAGCGGTGAAAACAAAATGTATTTTAATTTAATAATATCCTAAAATTACGACGATTCACCGCTTCCAATAACATAAGAAACTACTATCTGAGTTTTAACATTTAAACCCTAACATAATTGCAAAAAATCGCTTTAAATTTCTTTAGCTGATAACAAAATTGCTCCAAGCATTTTGAAGTTAAATTAACCTGAATGACCTTTTATTTGAACCACCTAGCACCTGTCTATGTCAGCATGAGTAAACTTAACTGACTTGATATGCGTTAAAATTCAAGCTTGAGGCGAACTAAAGGCGTTTGTTTACTAATTTAACCAAACTACGTTTTAAATTTACATATTATCCAGTAAAAAAAAACCTTTATACGTTTTAAAAATATTTTTTATTAAATTTGAATGCATTTGATTACATTCATTGCTTGTTTAGCAATAAGTGAAGTGGTTATGTGAGTGATAAAATGGCCATTATTTAGGTCCATAATAAACCTATACGTTTTACGGAGTCCCTATAGGGACCTAAATAAGTATTTTTCGTTTTGATTATTTTTCTTACTGTTTGTTGTGTTGTATTGTGTTCTGTCAAATAAATAGTGTCTATGTCTTATGTAAACAAACCATTATAATTGAGTTAATTTAATTATCAAGTGACCAGAATCGGTTTGAGTTGACCATATCAGAAGTTTTAAGTCGTGACGACTTTCGTCATATTTGTGTACTCGTACATTATAGGGACTCAGATAAAATGAATGTAGTTTAAAGAGTATAAAATATACATCTTTATAAATAAAATATACAACAGGTATATAATAATATCTTTGATTGGTCGATATTCTTGAAGGTCTTGCAACCAGGCCATAAAAACAAACAAAAAAAGTTTTTCCCGTTCGCCACCCCAGCAGTTTTATCGTCCGTTTTCCTTGCATTCCGTCCGTTATTTCATTTAAATTTCATTTGCTTCGAGGTGAATGCCTGCGACTGTTTAACATCGGGTGCCATTTTTATTTTCTTTTTCTTTTTCTAAGAAAACGACAGTAACTTATTTATTTAAAGACTGTAGCGTTAGATGCCGTTTTTTCGTTTAAAAAATTATGAATGAATAATTCTATATTATTTTTATTCGGAATTTAAACATCTACCTAAAGTTAAAGGGAGCTTACTATAAGCTCTTATGACGACAAATTTACAGACCCATTCTGAATTATCTTCTCAAAGCCATGACAACTGCATCGCAATTGAATAGTTGTTTAATAAGATCACAATAAGTCGCCCGCTATTAAAAAAACATAAATTGAAGCTCTATACAAATTACAATACAGTTCAGGTCTATCTCTTTCGAGGAGTATTGATTCAGAAATGGACTCGCACAGCAGAAAAATATGCTTACATCACAGTCCTTGTCGCTTAGTACAACGATATCAAGGCTACACTAGCGTGGAGGAGGATTTTATATATCTTAAGTCAATGAAGTACTGTACGTAAGTCTTACTTCGGTTGAATACCTTGCTTGTAACATGCTTGTAACCTACACAATATACAAGACTAGGATTGCTACTACTGTAGGTCCACTACTTAGTGCGCAAGACCGCTACAGCTATCTATAAAACGATGTGCTTTGCAATATCATTTCCACCTCATTTCCATTTATTTCTCGTCTAAATTCAAACATTCAATTTTGGAATTCCTTCGTCCTTCATACGTCATCCTCGTCCATTTTTCTTCAGTTTTCCCCTTGACTTCCTTGGGCCGCAGTCGCGACAAGTTTACTTATGCTGTAAGCCTTTCAACGCTCAACCCAAGCCCCTGAACCTAGAAAGCTTAAATTACACAGAGGTTCCTATTAGTAATTCAACAGATGTCATCTGTTAGCGTATATCACCTATGTATATGAATTTCATTTTTCGCTTCGAATGAAAGATAGAGAAATGTTTTTCCCAAATTCATCCTGGAAGGGAATAAATAGCGGTTAAGTTCGCATGATTACTTCTTTAGAATATAATTGCTTAGTAAACATGCGTCTTCTTGATTTCTAGTCAATCACACTTAAAAAATCTAATTAGCAATTACATTACTGAACGCAGTACAGTGCAATTAATTTAGTATCTAACTGATAAATCAGAACACTTTATGGGCATTAGATATAATTAATATAAAGACATAAAAGATTCCCGGATATGGTTTAGTGTCTATCGGTAAATGTAATAATAATTTTAATAATGTTCTATTTTATTGAATATAGTTATAAGGATTTAATTGGCTATAAAAATGTAAAGATAACATTCAGTAAATTTTGATAGTGTGTTTACATTTCCAAGAAATAAATCTTTAAAAAAACATACGTTTTCTTCTTCTCCTTTATATTGATATTTTCCATTTTAGCTAAATGAAACTAGCAAAGTCATAATTCTCAAGAATATCTAAAACGTATACTTCTCTCTCAAGAAACATCAAATCAAACAATCCCATTCCACACTAACCAAATTTTCCAGTGTCAAAGACAAAGATAGAACTATGCATTAGAATGAGAGCGGTGATATAATCCACTTACACGCTTCGGTCGGGTTGCACGAATATATATTTTTCGCGGAGAAAATTCGGAGACCCTTAATGCATATTAAGCCGGGCTAGGGACTAAGCTTACCTTCACTTAGCGCGGTTCTGCTATATCACTCCGTATAGTTAGATAGAAAATAACAGTGAAATTTACCGTCAGTTTCATATTAAAAAGTGACGAACTCGAAACACGCATATTTTCCTTGCTCTTTTGACATAACCTGTTTAAAATTTGATATGGTTAAGCTAACTATGGTTAGGTTAGGTAAGGCTAAAAAAAACACTAGCTGTAACATGGCTGTGGCGTTTACCAGCCATGTTACAATCCTTTTTTTTTTATTACACGCGGATTATTACTTCGTTACTGTTATTGTTGTTGAATTTCTTCGCAGGACTTTTCCTTCACCATAAGAGTGTCGAATATATGTACATAATTATGTATTCGAAACCGCTGCTATAGATATATGAGTACATCGACAAATACCAATGTACCAAAGACAACCAACGCAACGGTCCGAACTACGGCGCTTTTTACATTATCATGATACTAAAACCGTTTATCGAATTCAGAAAATTTAAATTATTTCTCGACGCTCGCAACCAGCGGCCAACGGCCAGGAGTTCTATTTTTTATTCATTCGTGTCGAATCGATCGCTCGATTTCTACTGATTTACCTTCGGCTAGCAAAAATCTGCAGTTTTGCATCGAGTGGTCACAAGCACTCATTGCTGTAAGCGAGTGATGAATTAAATGACAAACAATAGCGTCTATAAATCATTGGTATGGACGCACCACACTCACAGGTGGCAGACCGGTATGAGCTTCGGTATGAGAGATATGATGCCTGCCTACACGATCGACGCAGGAGAGAAAGCTAAAGCGACAATCCGTAACGAGTGGGCCCGTAAATGAGGAGACCAGCAAAACAATGGATTTACGTTCCGTTTTAGTTTCGGAAATTGCCAGCTTTTGTTTTTTCCTAGATTTTACTGATTAAAAGAAAAATCTTCACAGCGAATCTATTGATTAAAAAATAATAATTTTAAATGTAATTTAAAACCTCCTTCAAAGCTCCTAGCCTACACTAAAAGGTAATAAATATAATAAAAATCTAGCTGAAAGCTTATTTACATAAGTCGTAACATCATAACAAATATGTGTAGATATTGTTTGTTATACACTTCACCCTGGATTCCATTCGTTGCCAGTTAATAAACTATTAACTATCGAGGCCAACAATGATATTAGCTGGCACCGACTCCAAGATGAAGTATATAACAATGTCTACACATATTTTCATGATGTAAGAAAATCTTCGTCATGCAAGTTGGAAGTCGATTGCGACTTTTGTCGCATGCGCCAACGCCATGTCGTACGAATGATTCAGAAATAGAGCTCCAGATCCCCCCAAGCTATTCGCAATGAGGTATCCCCACAATGAAATAGAATTTTCCGCCGTGTGGGTCCAAGGGATAACGAAGGTCCCTTACACTGGCATTATAAGTACTATAAGAATCTGACCCTTCCCGGATTATTGTTTCAAGTGCTTTTTTATTAATAACCCGGGCGGAGATTGCGCATGTTTAAATAGGACTTTTTGGGTAAAGAAAGCGGCAGTTCGCTCATTATTCTGTTATATTTTTCTTGTGTGATTCCGGCATTAGAATAGGATCTTCCATTGCTTCCCATCAGATGTCTTAGAAGGTGACTAAGAGACTCTAGTCGTGGTAAGGTTCTAAGGTACGGTTAATGTCGTTAAGGGACTTATGTCGCGTTATTGTCGCTGTGTAACTGACCGTTCATGACATAATAACAGCTTATTATTTTTCCCTGAAAAATACAGCCTTTATCTCTCTCAAGCTCTGACGTAAAGAAAATTTGTGTTTATCTAGACTAGACGTAATAAGAACATAGAACAAATATATGAATACTAAGAAAAAAAATGCATTCTTATAAACGTACAGAAGCCAGCACATGCGGTTGAGTGCGCAACTGAACTACGACTCTTGGACATTCGCACTACTAATTTCACCCCTACCGCTACGGAATACGGGCGCCCTCAATGTGAACATGTCCAGCCGCATGTGCTGGCTACTGTAGGTACAGATCAATTCGAAAAATCGCAACTATATTTGTACTCGACACTCGTACATCGACAAGTACCAATATAAAGAAAAACAAACAGTAAAACCACAAAGGTAAACTTGTCGCACTTTTCTAGGTATATATCTATAACATAAGTGTATAAAAAAACATAATAATAATTCATTTTTCTACTCGTTTGTGCTCCGTAGCAAAACCGGTTCTACATTGCTACGACAGACGCGACCGCTACGGCGTAGCACTTTATTTACGCGTTTAAAACCTAACTAAATTTTCTTTTCATTATTGATTTGAATTACGTAGCAAAAAAAATAATTAGGTATCACTTTTCATGATGACTAGTGAAAATACGATGAATATTATTACCGTCTATCTAAGCATTAAATTGACCTCACAAACTCGTTGATAACCACATTGATAACTGACAATATGGTTATTACCTACTATAAGTAATGGAACCGACGATTAATAATTACTGAACTTCAAGCATCACGATACAAGAAATCAGTTGATCACAAACAGTTAAAAAAACCTCTATGAAGTTTGTCTGAGGTATGTCTTTTCGACACTTACTTATCACTACATAGTGTTAAACAAAGTCGTTTTCTCTGTCCCTATGTCCCTATGTATGCTTAAATCTTTAAAACTACGCAACGGATTTTGATGCGGTTTCTTTTAATAGATAGAGTGATTCAAGGGGAAGGTTTATATGTATAATACATGCATAATATACTTAGGGATAACCCACAATAAGCATTTCCCTGTGCGAAGCCAGTCTACAAATAAAAACAAGTGTTAAGTTCGCGACTTACTTCGTACACTCTTCTTGACTTCCCTTGCAGCCACATCCAAAAACATAACCTCAAAAATAGTATCACTGCACAAATTCCTTCATATTTCTCCCGCTTAAACTCACTTGAAGTTCCAAATTTGAATATTTATCACCTGTTTAATTTGTATAACTAATTGTGAGGGTCCGTCTGTTCGTGACGGCACCCCGCCTTGGACTGTGGGACCTAAATGAGAAAGATTTCTCCTATTTCTTCCCATTCGAGAGAGAATATAAAACTCTTTTTCGCTTTTTTTTACTTCCAACTTCGTCTTAATATGCCACCCGCTCGGACCTTGGGGCATAGAGTTAGGGAAGTGGTGGAAGGGGCTATCCATAAATCAAACTAAAATGGTCTTAAATCTTTTATTTCCAAATATTATATTTTTTGAAATTTTATTTTCCGCGTGTCCGTAATGATCTCCCACATGGACAAAATAAACTAAACAATCCAGTCGTTTTTGATCTACAAATGCAAAGACAGTTAAAAATACTACATTTGAAAATTCTTTTTCTTTTTGTAAATTAGCCAGATTTGGCCACATGTTACATAATCTGTACTATAATAAAACTGAAGAATCGGCGTGTCTGTACCTTGATTTGTTTTTCTGATTGATAGCTGATAAAGGAAGTGAACACAAAAATACAAGTTTTGAAAAAAAAAATGTCTGTCTGCTTGTACACACACACTAAGTTCTGGAAACGTTAAATGAAATTTTGCATGGTGGTACCTAATATCCCCGTTCAACATCTAAAATACTTCATACCACGGAAAATAAAAAAAAACAATGCGGGCGTAGCCGTGGGCGGACAGCTAGTATTTTAATATTATGCCCTTTTATTTGTTAATCTCTATTGAGATGACAATTTAGTTCCGGTTCCGAAGTTGGATTGCGATAGGACCCTGATCACAAGCTGATCATTCTCGCGTCACTCCATACAGAAAACGCATTTTGACAACCTACTTCTTTCTGAATAACAACTGAATATCAACTACAAGTCAATGGAGCTAGGCGCTATGTAAAACACCCCGAACACCACCGGCGGAGTCCCGCGGTGCCTGCGGGGCGCGGGGCGTGGGGCGTTATATCGGGCGAGGAATTCATTTTGGCGCGGGGGATGAGTGTCCTTTCTGCACGGGTTAGTACTATTATTTTCTTCTGTGCCTTCACTCAAGCCTGTGACACAATAACATGTTAACTTTGAAGTGCCGCCACCAGCCACTTATTTTCAGTATTAATTATTTATTTGATCTTAAAGACAACTTAAACACAATACTTCAACTTCCACAGAACAATACTGCTATAAATCTTGGTTTTAATTACGAAACCGGCGGCAATGGCGCCCAGTCGTCAAGTCAGCAGTCGGCAGACAAAATGGCCGACAAATCATTCGCTACATTGTTGCCTCTCGGCTGTACATTGAAATAAATGCTAGCAATACGTAATCATCAGAGGTCGGAGTAAGTAGACGGATAAAGGGTTAATAACCTCCAACATACACAGGGAATACTGAAAAGACTATACAGTCAACAGTTTTAAGCAACTGGCGCATAGATTTATTTTTCGGAAACAAAATAATTGCCCTTTTGTACTTCCAAACAAAATAAATAGTAATTTTAATCGAAATCTTTATATAGAGAAGGCATTTCTTCGTGTACCTATGTAAAAAAGATTCAATGGGAAAGTTAATTATAAAAATGTAATAATAAATGTAAAGAAAAGTAAAAAAAAAAACAAGTCAGGTTGTAGATAAGCAGTCTATGAGTGAATAAACTCTGGTAATATCCTGTATCATTATAGAGGAGTCAGTAGCTGGTACAGTCATCTTTATACTACTCCAGTAAATAGTTATAATTATGGCGCCTTAAGCTACTATAAGGTTAGTTTAGACTTGCGACGAACACAACGCCAAAACGCCAGTCAAATTCTAAAAAATTGGGTAAAATTGGATTGGGGTATCTACAAAGTTTTGAATAACTGCTTGATATTTTACATTCGTATGTAGAACTGCATCCAAGATTTCACGCAAAGTCGAAATTGAAAAAAGAAAATGAGATTTTTATGGGAATTCGAATGGAAAAACTATCAAGAGTTGGATGTAAATCAATAAAAAATACGTTACTCTATTAGACTGTGATTACACTCTAGATTACCATTAAGGTACTTTCTGTTCAAGAGAATCGTGAAAATTCAGAATGAAGCTTAGCATACAGCTTTGCTTCATATATTCAAACAATTTTATAATAGTTTGTTTCTGAAAAGTTACAGACGCCGAACGTTTGCTCAAGTGTGGACGCACCACAGCTACTCGTATCTGCGCAAAAGTGTCTTTCAATATGCGAAGACGTCCTTATAAACAAGGAAAATTATTGCTTATTAACTTATCTTGGAAACCAGTGGAGCAACCCTTAATTTATATATCGTATGCGTACGCGCCTGTGCTAAAAGTACTTTATAATTACTAGCAGTGATTACTATGACGACAACGTAACGTAAAGGTTGTAAAATAACTGATAATAAATAAACTTTTTGCTATAATTGAATTATTCAATTATAGCAAAAAGTTTATAGTTTGGTTTTGTTGAAAAGTTTAAATAAAATTTTGTGCATTTAAATTTAAAATGTGTTTGTTTGTGTGTAAAAAGACAAAAATACGGTGGTTTCCAGTTTGTCACCAACCCTGGACTGATAAAAATATTTCCAAATGTTGTCGAAAAAGTAAAAAAAATTCGTGCTGTCCCTTCAAGCTGAAACTTTAAGCTTTTGAAGCCGGATAAGGCAAGCACAAAACCGGGAGTTCTGGAGATCTTTACAAGCCTTTGTCCAGCAGTGAACAACATTTGGCTGAAATTAAGTCGTATATTATTATTTCCTGCTCCTGTCTGCCGTTTTCCCGCGTCTATGCGAGGGTGGCGCGCTAATCGCGGGGCGGCCGTCTTCGTTAGTCTAGAATTAATTCGTTGATAAGACGCCGCGCCTCCCGGCGGTATCCCAGGGCTGGGAGAACGAGGGAAAGCTGAGGTTTTCACTTAGCTGTTTATTAAATGACTTTATGAGAAAGTTTTCTATTTTGTGTGGTTGAGTAGATGTCTTTACTGAAAGGCACACTCGCATGCTAAACTTTTCACATATTTGTTTGTAGCAAAATGCTGATTGCAGATAATAATTGTATAAAAAAAATTGTGTGGGGCAGTGCAGTAGATTATTATCACTACAATTTTGCTGAGATAAATTGATATTGATAATTGATAATTTATTTCAAAAAAACATAGTTTACAAAATGATACTTAAGGACTAAACATAACAATTGGACTAAAGTAAATTACGTGCCCAAGCTAGGGTAAATCCCTGTGTTATGGACAAAATAAAGAACTTATTAAAAGAAAAGTAAATGACAGGTTATTGGGCTTGATTCGGGCTGAGTTCTGATGTAAGCTTACTCTATGACTAGTCCTGTAAAGTCCCTCTTTTGTGCGGGAGGTCAAAATAAACATCTACTCCAAACCATGACTACTAGGTAAGCTTTAGTCCTATCTAAAGCTGTTACTTAAGTTACCTTCAATTTATACTGACAAAATGTTTTACATTTAAATTTCTACACGGCTAAATAATATAATTAAAAGCGATACATTTTCATTGGTTCATAATATTGTACAGAATCCAGCACATGCAGTTGGACATTCGCACTACGGGATTTCAAAAATTCAAAATTCAAAAATTCAAAATTATTTATTTTCTTTAAACAAATGGTTATGAATTACAAGTGGTTGGAGTTTCCTTTTAAGCAAAAGATTTTTGCCTGTGCCAGGAAACCCCGCTCTTCTAAACAGAGGTAAAGAAAATAACTTAAATCTAGGTATTACCAACTATGCTTTATATAATATCTATGTCTAAGGTGTGGAGAGTGTGTGTGTGTGTGTGTGTGTGTGAGTCTACGTTTAATTGCGCGTTTGCGTGTTTGTGTTTATTTATTAGTTAATCTTATTGTATTTATCGATACATTTATACATTTAAAGAGTTTATTCTTATAGTCATTATAAAGTAACATAATACATAATATAACATATAATATATAGTAATATAATATAGTATATAATAGAACGTGATAGCGTTGGCCCTACGACTTAGTCTTGGGATCAGAAGTTGCAGTAACAGTCGTAACTATTACTACAACTTCCACCAGCAAACCGTTTATGTAGGAGGCTGTAAGAATTTTTCGCATTCATTATAATTTAGTTGTCTCAGCCAAGTAGTTACCAGAGATTTGCATTCAAAGAAGGTCTTCTCATAGATATTTAGTTTAGGGATTTACCCCTACTTATATGGAATATGTGCGCTTTCAAGGTCAACAAGTCAAGCTGCATGTATTGCCTGCTGTACATAAAGTTAATTCATTTATCTTATCAAATCTGCTGTCTCATACTTACAAATGTTGAATAAAATAATACAGCTAACCGTCTGTTACGCGATTTCAGTGTTGATTCTATAGTAAAAGTTAAGTTTTGGGGGTTTATTTTTGTGAGTAGGAAGGTTCTTCAACCAGTTAAATGTCACGGTTACCTCGAGCGGTCGAAAGCCTAACTTATAACTTCTCAATTAACCTAAATTTCACAATATTTCTTAAATCTCTGAATATCATTTCAAATAAATATTTTCCGATTGTCACACCCCTGATGAAACTCAAGAACAAATTAAAAAGACGACCACAGGATGGCCCCGGGGAGGGGGCTATCACCCCCTGCTTACACTGACCCTCTCTAATGAACATTGCACTGTATCTCCGTCTCATTCCCACCCACACCCTCATCTAAGAGAAGAATTGATTACGTCTCTCTCTAAAGTACAATCGTGCTATGATACCGTTTGTCCTTGCGTTGCAGATTTTTAAGAATGCGGTTAGGGTGAGTCGTAGTTTTTTGGTTGGTAGGAAGAAAAGGGTTGATTTCAATATTGTTTGAATAATTCGATTGCTCAGTTTAATTATTTACTAACGAGTGTAAGCCTCCGTGGCAAAGCTGGCTTCACATTTCGAAGGGCCTGGGTTCGAAATCCGGTAGGGCACTTTTCGGACAAAAATCACTTTATGAGACATTTCTAAGCCTGCTTTTAGAATATTGCAAGTTGAATCACCTTATTGTCCGAAAAAGAAAACGATTCCGTGCTTCGGAAAGTATGTAAAGCCGTTGGTCTCCGCTATTATCTACAGATTAGTCTTTAACCGCGAAACCCATACGCCAAGTAAGATGAAATAAGTATAATCTCCAAAAATATATATTTACAAATATAACATGTTTACACATAATATGTATATGTTACGCTCAAAGATCGAAAATGCTCAGTGAGCGGAAAAATAGCTCACAACGCGTTGTGGTCACAGTAAAACATCCATGTGGCGAAATTCGTGTTATGGCTCTAATGATAACACGCAAGACGCATTGTGGCAATCATAGAAAGACCTAATAGCGAAATTCATGGTTACCTATTGTATTTCCGATATTTTTTGTTCCGAATATTGTTATTCCGCTAACTTTTTGACATTTATCAGTTAGAAAATTTATTTATTATCCGAAATAACATTTTCCATTGTATCATGTTTCCGCGTTTTAATTTACCTTTTTACTTGTTCACCGATGTTTCAAATTTCCGCTAAACTATTTACCAGTATACCGAAAATCCATGACAACGTTAACCATTTTTTTACATGTGCGATAGCTCAATTGAACCATTATATTGCAAGGTAAAATTTAATTTCTCCATTTTACATTCTGTACTCCATCAAGCATGCATGCAAGCAAGCAAGCAAGCATGCATGCAAGCAAGCAATCTAGCAAGTATGCAAGCAAGCAAGCATGCAAGCAAGCAAGCAAGCAAGCAAGCAAGCAAGCAAGCATGCAACCAAGCACAGCTCGCTTTGCTCGCCCACCACGCCCGCCATACCCTTCTAACCTAACCGACAGATGTCGGGGTGCCCCGAACTCCAAAAACATTATGTGTCGTAATTATAAAAAATATTAATTGTTACTTCGGAATAATAAAAATAACACAACAAAAAAAATCTAGCGTTTAAAAAAAGACCAAGTGAGATTACGGTATTTAGTCAAAAAGATTAATCGTAAAACGGAATAACGTTGTGCGGAAAAAGAATAATTCTGTAAAGTGTTATTGTGGTGATTTAAAAATATGTCAAGTCATACAATGGAAATTGAAAAATGTATGAATCGTTTACGGAATATTGAAATTCGGTTTTCAGTTTTTCGAAAATGTGATAGGTTACCCGTGGCTGACATGCTATTCGATCTCAACGCGTTGTGGCAATGAAGAAAAGCCATAACGCGTTCTTAACCATATCACGACGGACAGGTTGTATGTAACTTGTCGTTGTCGGCTCGGGTGCAAAGACGATAATTTTTATTTTTTTATTTAATTATTAAAACATCAGTTTTATTCATTTCTTTTCTGTTTATGAGAGTGAATTTTAATGTCAGCGCTAATTATTTTAAAAAAATATTTCTTATTTTATTGTAAGGAAATAAAGTAGGCTATTAAAAAAAAGGACATCTATCAAAACGCTTCCAGCCTAGGCCTAGTAGGATCCATATCGGAAAGTAGTGTGCGTCGTAATCAAATAATATTCCACACGCGTCATGGCTTTTCTTCATTGCCACAACGCGTTGAGATCGAATAGCATGTCAGTCACGACACGAATTTCGCTATTTGGTCTTTCTGTGATTGCCACAACGCGTCATGCGCGTTTTCATTAGAGCCATAACACGAATTTCGCCATGTGGATGTTTTACTGTGACCACAACGCGTTGTGAGCTATTTTTCCGCTCACTGATCATTTTCGATCTTTGAGCGTAACATATACACCGTACAATTTAACTGGTTGTTTATCCGCAATATAGCGGTAGTACTCAAGGAACTGGACCACTTTCCCAAAACCAAATTATTTTTGAGATTTCAACCTATGTACCTCAGGGAAAGTTGTTCAGTTTATTATTATGACTACTACCACTATATATTGCGGATAAACTACCAGTTAAATTTCACGGTGTATACGTACTAATACCACCTAATACTCGTACCTTTTTTTTTTTTTTTAATTGCCCTATGCTTGTGTCGAAAAGGTACGACCAATCAAGCTTCACCGGACTTGTAATACTCGTACCCTGCAAAACTCAGCATTATTGTTTCGTTTTGTTTATAAAGTTTGAATATTTTGTGCACTTTACAAAAATAAACTAAAGATTACATAATAGGCTATTTGACTGGTTTTTAAAATATATTTTTTATTATTCAGTAGAGTTTGTGGATCCCAGTAATAGTTGTATTTTTTAATTCTGGTACATATTTCCTGAAAAATATCAAAATAAAAATTCAATATTTAAGTAGCGCGCCAAAACGCTACTTTGACAATATGGCATCGCAATGGCATCGGTGACGTCACTAGCCAGTACTAATACTACAAGTTGCTTAGGTAGAAAACGATGTTTACTGGCTAGTGACATATGTCCTATACCCGACCAAACAGGAGCGTTTTGAGTCACGTGACAAACGCCAAAAAAAATACATTTTTATTTACGGATTTTTACATAAATTAATTATTATTTTCAACTTTCCATAGTAAATATCCATTTTTAAACTTACATTACATACTGATTACAGTAATTAACACTTTATTTTTCGCATTGTCAAATAGCCTATTATACAAGTTAATTACTCCGACCGCATCCATCACGTGATGACCTTATCAGTTATCTATCATCATCACTGGCGCATAGGTCCTGGTCACGAAATGTCTCAATGCCTAGGGTTGATTGATGACCTATAATGACCTAAGTACCTTCGTGTTTGTATTAAACTTTATCCGCTGAGTTATCTTTGGCTTTTAACATACTTGGTTGCTTAGGTCATTTCAGGTCATTGTAACATACTCCCCATACCGGCGTCTTTAGACTGACTATTACGCTTAAACAACTGAACCGATTTTAATCCAAATTAGTACAGAGATAGAACACACCTTGGCAAAGGCCATAAGCTACCATTTACGGCGAAAAACACCTCATTCCCATGGGAAAAACGCGGGCAAAGCCGCGAGGCGGAAGGCTATCATGCATCAATTACCAATTGGCACATATTGTAAATAACCAATGTGAAAAATTTTACACCAGTAATTACTGTAGTTTTAATACGGCTTAATATAAAAAGCTCTAGCCATAAATAAGCTTTTTAAATTACTGTAATAAGACTAGAAGTCACGTACGGGTGTTTATTCGCCGCTTACTTGCCGAAGAGGTATAATTTGAAATGTATCTTTGGATATTAAAACTTGATTGTCCTGTTATTAACGCGGTTGGTCTTAATAACGAGTTTTAATTTGATACCGTTAGCAATTATAGAGAAATGACTATCTGAGAAAATGACCAATCTCGCCTAGAGGAAATAAAAGTAGACAGACAAACGATCAAACTGACATACAGACAGAGTTACTTTCGCATTTATAGTATTAGGGATTTTATACGACTAGCCGTCCGCCCGCGGATACGTCCGCGTTCCTTTTTGACTTTTCCGTAGTAATTTTAAACTATCCTACGGGAACTCCTCAAGTCTCCGCAAAAAAAAGTATCTAAGATGTTGACCGGAGAAGGTAACATTCAAATCGGTCCTCAGAGATTAGCCCGTACAAATAGACAAACAGATAAACATTTTTTTATTAAATATAGGTATGTTCTGTATCACTTCTTACATCACCCTGAAATGGTTTTTAGCATGTTTTTCTATGTACACATTTTCGACTTCTATAGGGCTGCCTGAAGTCTTAATATCGCGTAGTTAATTATGAAAATGTTATGTTATGTTGCTCATTAAAACATTACAATTATCGAAAAAAGCGTTAAAGAACCTTATTATTAATACCAAGAGAACTTTTAATGGGTTAATTAATGGACTACGAGTAACTATCCTATAAAGAATATTCTTAAAATTTCAATTAATATTAATGGTCTCAATTTTAAAAGTTGATGGTAGTATGTAAGTGGTATAATTTATGATTTTATATTATGATAAATATCTATTTAGTGGGTACTTATTTTCAACATTAAATAACAGCAATAATGAAAAATATCACAATACCACACAATACAAAATATTTGAAATATCTTTCATTGACACCGAAGTTTAACAAAAAGAGTTACAGATTGAAAAGTGTTACGATAAATCAATAGGTGGTCTTATTGCTAAAGTAGCAATCTCTTCCAGGCAACCTTTTTGTAGGAGAAGAGCGAAACACAGTAACACCTTCTCCGCACCTTAACTTTTAACGAGGTTCTTTCAAACGTGATTTTCCATTTCTTTCTCGTCTAAATTCAGACATTCAATTTTGGAATTCCTTCGTCATTCATACGTCATCCTCGTCCATTTTTCTTTAGTTTTCCTCTTAACTACCGGCCTTAATGGCCGTATTTCTTATCTGTGTAATTTTGTAAAGTATAAGCTGCTTTATACCGCCGAGTACCTATATACCTGTTTTGTTTCCATGTAAATAATAAAAGTAAATAAACCAGTGCCAGTCAGTTCCGCGTATATTTTGCTACTAGTGCCTAGGGAAACCTTCAATCTTCAGCCGCTCCTGTCGACTCGCCAAGGTCCTGCCCCTCTAACATGCCCGGTCTACGTGACAGACATAATTTTGTCGTGCGTATTCTCTTATCCTATTGGAGGATATTTCAATATGGCGGGTTTCTCGCGCGACAAACTTTTGTCATAGCACTGCATGTTACGGGCGCTGGTGGGCCGCAGGCGCGACAAACTAAGGACTGATTTACCCTGAGGCAACAACTTGCAACATTGTCGCACGCATGTAACATGGCTTTGACGTGCGAAATTTTGTGTTATGCTACAAACAGAAAATATTAACGGTATTTGCGACATGCAGCAGCCTATCAAGTCCGGTGAAGCTTGATTGGTCGGACTTTTTCGACACAAGCATAGGTCAATTTAAAAAAAAAGCAGCAGGCAAAATCTCGTGGCTAGATCATTTTCAAAGCATTTTACTGTATTTTTTTATCAATTATTTGGCATGCTGTTGCATGCCATAAATAACGCTTTAGGTTGAGGCCGTTTTTTTTATCATACAAAATATAAAACTCATTTTGAGTCGCCGTGTGAACGAATCAGAAGTTTTCTATGAAACAAAATGCAGAAATGGCGTGACCGAAAAACGCGACTCACAACTCGAGAAATTACGCTCGTCTGGCATCAGCCTTATTCCTAGCTACCTAGTAAAGCTATTAACTATTTATACGCACAGACGACATCTGTTGAAAAAGTAATAAAATAAAGCTATAAATAACTGTTATTCTTCAAGTGGAACAAAACTTATTAATTTATTACTTAAATATTTTAATTATCATTTAAACTTGCCATGAAAGTAACTGTGCATCATAACTGCATACGTGATGTATTTGCAAATATATTAGGCGCCAGTTTTACGATTGAATCTACACCAATACATTGTTAGCTAAAAGGCGCGACTGCACCATTGAATAAATCACCTCTCATTCCGATCATAAAGTAACACCTCACGAGGTTGCGATTAATGAGGTTTCACAGCAAATAAATAACGTATCGCATACAACATTGTAAGCAACAGTTTTGTTGACTCCCGACGCGAACCAAGGGGTGTTAATGTTGAGACCGCTGTCCTACTTTAGCCACGATCGCAAGAACAAAAGATGTACTCGTCTTCGTATGATTTTTTTTGCTGGTTTGGCGCCTTGCGAACATTTTAAGACACTCACTACAAAACAATACGCATTTGTCGCATAAAAATATTCGACTGTATAATTTAGGAAGAGATTTATGCAATATACTTTTTAAAACTTTCACGGTTTTCATAACTATTAAGATACAAACGAACAAACATTAGTTAATCGTAAGACATGTATGTCTGAGTGACTGTGCATCGTAGGATCCCAAACGAATAGGCTTATCGTGTTAATGTTTTTGTATACGTACAATGCTCTTTTTTTCAAAGGTTCTTAAAAGTTTTCTTAGCTATAAAAGATCTTTCAAGATTTTTTTTTTTTTAGTTGAAGAGGGATCTATGAGATTTTCACAAATCTGATCTGTTTAACATTTGGTATCCTGTTGTTGATTATATTGTTTGCGAAAGCATTATAACCTCGACTTCATTGGGGAGCTTTAGTTGAAGTCTCCAGAACCCTTTTTCGTCATCAAATTACATCAGATTTACGTTTGGGCTCATTTGTTTGTGGTGGAGTTTTTTAAACATTTAATTTGTTGGCGCTGTTGCGTTTTGTTATTGCATTAGCGATGGAAGATGAGGGAGGCGCGGACCTCCCCGGAGCGGGCACGACTGACCCGGGAATCGAACGGGGCTGGACCCAGGATGGGTCTCGAATGACTGCAACAAATATATTAATATAAATGCTTGTAAGTATGTTTAATTTATTTTAACCTTTGTACCCTATTTAACTTCTAGCCGGACTCCCCTTCCCTTTAGGTGAGCTTCTAAATATAGGTAATTATTGTGGCATTGATATGCCATCTCATTTGCTTGTTTGCTTGACTGCAAGTAATTATACTTAATTAATTTTTTTTTTTATTTTTTTTTTTATTTTTTTTTATTTTTTTATTATTATTTTTTTTAAGTATTTTCAAAACATATTTGTTTTCGTGGATTGTCGTTTTGACATCTTTCCCTCCCAGCTCTCGATCGAATGGGACAGTTTTATTTAAGTGAGGAACTGAAGGAAGGTCCTCTTCCCTCTCATTATCTTTATCGCTAGTTTATTGTATGTGCGCTAGTACTGATTTATTAAAGTAGGTGTAAAAAGTGATACAGGTCTTCTTATTCCTTACGGCAGCCTTACTGTCGTAACATAATGCAGGAAGAAAGAAGAGTAGTCGGTTAAACATAATACAATAATAAGTTACAAACTTAACTGCAAGTAAAATCAAATATATGAACGATCGACTCTGTATATTATATTATACTACCTCCATCTGCAAGTTTTCTGTAAATAGTATCTACCTTTTAGTTTTTCGTGGTCTTCACCTTATTTATTACCTCTTTGATCATTTCATAATTATCTTTATAATGGCTGTTTTCTTTATTTTTACAAGAAATATGTAATTCGTCCCTGGCATTAAAACGCATATTACAAGCTAATATTTACACTGAGTAAACCGATCGGATAAAATGCCCAGATAATGTCCACTTATTGACTCTACAGTAGCGAGCTATAATTTACATGAATTATTAAAACTAGTCGATTGAATTCCTCAATATGTATATGTCGTAGCCAAGTGGTTAAAATAGCCGTTCAATCAAACAGCTAGCCCTTTGACTGAACATCGCCATTCAATCACACGGCTGTACGTCGCTTAGCCGACTTGTTGACTGCAACGTTCAACACTACAGCTTGACGACGCTTAGCCAAATGGTTAAATGGCAAATTAACTAGGGTGACCATTAGTTTAGCACTTTAGCATGTGATTTGAAACAATAGGAAAACTTTTTGTAATTTCTTGGGAGATTTTTCTTGGATTAAGTTTAAGGACGGTTTAAGAGGTGACCAAAAGTTTGAACAAATTAGTAAACATGAAAAACTAATTAATAATCGCAATATTCTTTATTGTTGCATGTTGGGCAGAGCGATACAAAAATTTTAACAGCTTTTTCTGCTATATAAAACTGACTCTTAATATTATACACCATCTTGTCTCTGCCTCCATGTCCATAATCTTTATGAATAGTATTTAGCATGGTGAAACTCTTTTCGGGGTACAATGCGTATCATAGGATCATCAGTACTCTTTCTTTTTAAAATAAGATATTCTTTACTGCCAGTTGTCATTAAATCGTATTTTGATATCCAATAATAAGACATAGAAGTCCTGCATTCCGTGTTAGTCATGGACACCCTAGCGTTCTTTAATAACTTCAAATACCTTGGTGATGCATTTCATAATCCTGTGATTTCTCTTCGTATAACTTTTAAAATTTTAATTCACTCTTATCACTCGTATGTGCCTCCATAATTTCTGGCTCTTCAACACTAGTAACATACCTATATTTACTACTTTCTTTCCGAAAAATATCTTGAAACAATCAAAAACACAGGTAAGTTGACGCCATATTGAAAACAAAACACGCCGTCGCGGTGGTAAGCTGAACTAATTCAATTAAAAGGCGGCTTTTTAGTCAGCTGTAATGTTGAACGTTTTGAGTGCCTCAAATATTCAATTAAGAAGCTAGACGTGTGATTGAATGGCGATGTTCAGTCAAAGGGCTAGCTGTTTGATTGAACGGCTATTTTAACCAGTTGGCTACGACATATACTCCAATGATTAAACCATTTGTCGCTGTCAATATTTTAATTATAATATAACACACCTTTGATGTGAACAAAAGAACGCAAACGCGATGAAATGAGATGCTGCTGATGTAATTTGTGTCAGAAATCAAATACAATGGGGTTGCATTTTGCCTGCAAGAAAGAATACCTTTCAGTCAGGAAAATTAAATGAAATTTAAATAAAATTGCTATGACGCTATCTGTTCTTTTGTAGCTACATATTTTAGGGCAAATTTTAGAGGGCGAAATGTATTCAATTTAATTATCTTTCTAGTATTTAGTAACATGAAAGTAGAGAATGTATGGTTGTTTGTTGATGAGATTGAGCATTTAGTTCATCGAATTTATCACCCTCATTAAAAAAAGAAAGAGCGATAATTAATTAGAAAAAAAACACGACACAGTTTTTACAACAGGAAAAAATATTCTCACAGTGTGGATACTAGATTATACTCATGAATTAACAATAAACGTACCATATCTGCAGTTTCTTTAAATCAGAACAATATATTTATATTAATGGCATCCATTCGCTCAATCATATCTTGCAATTTAAATCGTTTAATTAAAACAATTTAAGATGCAATTCTGAGTGCGGCCCTTGGCGATCTTTATCATTGGAACAAAAATCGAAAGCGAACGGGAAAATAATTTGCCAAGGCATTATACTAATTTATAGCTTCATTCGAGCCGATTACTTGCACCCACTATCTGCAAACTTATAAAAACAAGACAGGTTAGACGTCAGGTTGACCACAGATTGGTTCCGTACATTTATTTTGTTACTAGCTGGTGCTTCGTCTCACAATATGTTTATTAATTATAGCCTTAATGTTATTCTGATTTGCAAGCTGTATTGTTGTAAAGCTTCATTAAAGTCCATTCAGTAGTTTTTGCGTGGGGAGTAACAATCATCCATACATCTTTACAAACTGTCGCGTTTATAATAATTATTACATAGTAGGAAGTTTTTTTTATTTAAATAGAAACATAACAATAAAACCATATTTTATTGGATTTATTTATTTGGTTAGCAAAATGTGCAGAATGCTAGAGCAGTTGTATGAAACATTAGAAAATTAATCTAAAAAAAAGAAAAACATTAAATATTAACAGTGCCTCGTAATGACAGAAGGGTTATGGAAAGAACCGCTAAAAACCTTTCGTATTTTATTTTTCTAATCTCTAGCTAGACCATAGAGGTGGAATTTTTTTTGCTTTACATTTATTGACTATTGACTATCTCATGCTCAGACAATATACATAAAAAGTTTAATGCATTAAAAACACAACATTAAATACATAAATATGTGGGACATCTCACACAAGGCCATCTGACCCCAAACTAGACAGAGCCTGTACTATAAGGTACTCGTATCAGAGACACAAGGCAAACACAAGTGCTTATCACACGAATATTTGCCCTGGGTGGGATTCGAACCCGCGACCCTGTGCTTTGAGGGCAAGCCTACGGAGCCTTAAATTTAATCTTCCAGCTCAAAGAACCTTAAAAGTTTATGTTAAATCTGTAATACGCTCACGTAGTATCACAATTTAAATATAACGATACTTTTAAGTAAATTTACGGCAAAATGATTGGTTGGGGCGTGATTCAATAAACCTCACTAAAATTTTGTATTAGTTTTTTGCCTGTATCTGATGGAATTTACGAAAATACAGTGTAATAAGGAAGTAATTCGACTGTTGAACTTTTTTTTATTGTTCAAAGGTGTGTAATTATTTGAGATTTTTTTTTAAACTTATTGCTTTTTTGTTGTTTATTAATTACTAGCGACCCGCCCCGGCTCCGCACGGGAAAATGGTTATTGTGGGTTATCCTTCAGTATATTATGCATGTATTATACATATAAACCTTCCTCTTGAATCACTCTATCTATTAAAAAAAACCGCATCAAAATCCGTTGCGTAGTTTTAAAGATTTAAGCGTACAAAGGGACATAGGGACATAGGGACGGAGAAAGCGACTTTATTTTATACTATGTAGTGATGTTTTCTTTCAGTTGATATTTTGAGTTCAGAGATTAACACGGGCCTTTTGGTTTGAGTTAGTCTTTCGTATTTATCCAATAGCAAAGAAGAAAAGAACTTTATATTAAACTAGCGACCCGCCCCGGCTCCGCACAGGAAAATTGTTATTGTGGGTTATCCTTAAGTATATTCCGCATGTATTATACATACATATATAAACCTTCCTCTTGAATCACTATATCTAATAAAAAAACCGCATCAAAATCCGTTGCGTAGTTTTAAAGATTTAAGCGTACATAGGGACATAGGGACAGAGAAAGCGACTTTGTTTTATACTATGTAGTGATGGAATCTTTCGTACGTTTATCTGACCTATTGTGTTTAGAAATATACTCAGTACATATGTTTTTTTAATTATATGTCACCAATATCAGTAATTCCCCAATTTGTCACTTTGTATATGTATTTTCTGAGTTAGAAACTATACCAAACTATCTCTTTCTCTATTGTAACATATGACCAAATAACCCGAAGAATTTACATGCTATCTACCTACCTCGTTTGTAACTAACAACAACCGCGATCCCCATAAGCATAAGGATTGTGACAAGTACTGTATTTGAAACCTTTGCCTGTCTTTTGCTTGCTTGTATTTTATTTTATTTGTTTTCTGTGTGCTGTCATACAAGCAATGTCTGTGTCTAATAAAGCTGTGGGTTTGGAAGAGGGCCGACTACAATAGATCCTCTTGGGTCGCAGAGTCTTTGAAAAAATATTTCCCGTTCCCTCTCTCCCCAAATCACAATCATATCTAATTAAATTTAAAAAGTAAAAGCTCCTTTCAACAACTAGAAATGAGCTGATAATCTTCAAATGGCTGAAGATATTTTCTTGGATGATAGCTAAGAACACTCTCGATTCTAACACCTTGCAATAAAAACAAATATACAAATAAAACAAACTAGATAAAAATCATCGCAACAGTTTAGTTTAGGAGCTACGATGCCACAGACAGACAGACAGACACATTAAACTTATAACACCCCTCTTTTATGTCGGGGTTTAAAATGGCCTAAATCCGGTAGTGAACTGCACCTATTGTCGGTTATAGCATGAACTCATAACCATCCCATAATTATTTCCCGACTGCAACGTTGCAAATCGATTCATTGGGCAGGCATGGTGCCATAAATCTGCGCAGACGACGCTCGGAGCGCCGTAGTAACCGATTAGTAGGTGCGCCCGCTATCTACCGCGAGAAACAATTTCCAATGTGTTGTATAATTTATGGCTTCATCGCCGATCGAGGGGTCACGAGGAAACGTGAGTTGCGATCGAGAGACGATGGTAGGGCTTCAGGGTTGTGCAAAAAAGGAACATTTTTGTGACAATGTCGTTAAAACATTTTGAGAATTTTCAAGTTCATTATTATACACTTCAATGCCAAAGCGGGTTAGTACTATTATTTTCTTCTGTGGCCAAAGGCGATTGAAGCACAGAAGTATATTATAGTGGCTGAAGATACTCTTGAGATGCATATTTTTTTTATATTACCTGAAGTTTTTATTTCATAATTTTTGTAGGCAAAACCGAACGAATTAGTATGCCAATTAAAGGGTATAATGAATTTTGATACCCTTCAGAATGTTAGATGACGTTTCATTAATTTGCCATGTCTGTATCTTGGTCTAGCTCCCGAATATTTTGTGTTCTAGTTGGTCGATAACATGCTTCCACGTGTCGAAAAGAAACTTCATTTCTTTTCATTTCGATTCAAAAATTTATTTTACTTTACTAAATCTCTGAAATCTAGGTGGCCACTTGCCTATCCAAAAAATATATTTCTGTCCTACTTCGAACCAATTTATCTTTCCAGTGGCACTTAAAATACAGTAATTGTTGCAACAATAACATGACTGATCGCATTTCAAACGACTTTATCCGCCCAAATTAACCCTAACAACAACAAACACAACAAATCAGTCAACAAAATGCACTCAGGCGCAACTCGAAAAAAGCCAAACTTCCGGTGCGGCTGGCAGCATCCTGTGCAAGAATGGCCTATTACATTTGATTGCCTTGACAATTGACATAATTACTTCATCAACGTGACTTTGTTTCTACTAATGAGCACCTTCGACCGAGTTCGTAAATCTTCGGCATTCTCCGGATGACTTCGTCGTGTAGCGACAGAAGAGCATCGGGTTACGAAAGTTTTTAAAACAAATGACGTACTTGCTTAATCGTCTGTTTATGAACTGCCGGTGTCTTGTTTCAAATTGTTGTTTATCTGTAGCCGATTTCCGGTTTTAGAACTGTACCAACAATCCAACTCTTCTCAATTTTGGGGTAGAGTCCTCTGCTCTCCCGCAAGCCGAAGCCAAGATACTCCGATTCTGTGACACAATTATAGATGTGATAATAATAATTCTGCCGCCGCCGTAACATGCAGTGCTATGTCAAAAGTTTTTCGCACATTTAACTGTAAAAAAACTCGCCATATTGAAATATCCTCTAAACGATAAGAGAATACGCACGACAAAATTATGTCTGTCACGCGTGGACCGGGCATGTTAGAGGGGGAAAGTTTTTAATACGAAAGTTAATAGGCTTGTGTCCAGGGTCAAAATAATTACTTTCTATTAGTCCGTATTTTATTATAAAAAAATATTGGACACGTATTTTTTCTTTTTTCGATTAAACAAAAAATAACAAAGATATAGCCCATTAAAGTTACGTGTGACGTCACACCGTGCTACATTTGATAGCACGGTGTGACGTCTTCATCGACATCTTTGTAATTTTTGGTCCGATTTACAAATAAAAAAATACGTGTCCCTTATTTTTGAATAATCTAAAAGACGGACTAATTAAATTTTTTAAGGACACAAGCCTATTCTACATTTTGCAAAATTTGCTGTACACTCCCCAAATAAAGAAAAAACTGCGTACACCTTGCAAATGGGATCCCCTACCCGCTTACCAAGGCCTATGGAAATATCTCCATTTTAAGGCAAAGTCTTTAATCAAGCAGTTGTAAAGTTAGACATAGGTCGTTATTATAATAATAGTAGTAAGTCTTTGCGTAGTAAAGTGACCGGATATTATTTTGTTTAATTAAGCCGTGTATTTTAACGAGGCACCTATAAATATTTTATAATTGAACAAAGCTTTTAGTTTCTAGTAGTCGATCTTTTTAGTGCCAGGGTCCAGTTCCACGAAGGTATGTACAATTTACAAGTTACCAGTACAAACCGTCGCTTAAGAATTTAAGTGTACGTTTATTTGACGCTCTTACGGTGAAAGAAAACATCTTGAAGTAACTTGCGTGCGAAGTAATTCAATAGTTGCGTGTGCAAAACGAAAACAAAGAAAAATAACTCTATTTATTTACGCAATGAACAACAATAAATTGCATTTTCGTAAAACAGAGCCCAGGCCTTTATAAATATCTCTAGCTAATAGTCATCATCTCAGCCGAAAGACGTCCACTGCTGGACAAAGGCCTCCCCCAAGGATCTCCACAATGATCGGTCCTGCGCTGCCCGCATCCAGCGGCTTCCCGCGACCCTCACCAGATCGTCGGTCCACCTCGTGGGGGGCCTGCCCACACTACGTCTTCCGGCGCGCGGTCGCCATTCAAGAACCTTTCTGCCCCAACGGCCGTCGGTTCTACGTGCAATGTGCCCAGCCCATTGCCACTTAAGTTTAGCGATTCTTCGGGCTATGTCGGTGACTCTGGTTCGCCTGCGGATCTCATCATTCCTGATTCGATCACGCAAGGAAACTCCAAGCATAGCCCTCTCCATCGCTCTTTGGGTGACTTTGAGCTTTCTTATGAGGCCCATCGTTAGCGACCACGTCTCAGATCCGTAAGTCATCACTGGCAACACACATTGGTCAAAGACTTTAGACTTAAGACACTGCGGTATTTGGGACGAAAAGATATTGCGCAGCTTCCCGAACGCTGCCCATCCAAGTTGGATTCGACGATTGACCTCCTTCTCGAAGTTCGATCTACCTAGCTGGACTGTTTGTCCCAGGTAGACGTAATGGTCTACAACTTCGAGAGCGGAGTCCCCAACTTTTATTGGAGTGGGTACTACATGGGCGTTCGACATGACTTTTGTCTTCTCCATGTTCATCTTCAGACCCACTTGTTGGGAAACTCTATTGAGGTCATCGAGCATTGTGCCGAGGTCCTCTAAGGTCTCAGCCATGACCACGATATCGTCGGCAAACCGAAGGTGAGAAATGTACTCGCCATTGATATTGATGCCATGTCCTTTCCAGTTCAGAAGCTTAAAGACATCCTCCATTGCAGCGGTGAACAGTTTCGGCTAATAGTATTTATTAGCTATTATGTGATTGTTACATTTCAAATAAATTTAAAAAATCCACTGTAGTTATTATTTTCCTTTTTTTTTATTAGCATGCTGGATCGACAAAGGCCTGCCATAACTGTAATTACTAAAGTATGGTAAATATTTATAAGAGCTTACCGCCCGGCGACTTCACCCGTATTAACAGTTTTTCCCGTCAGAGTGAGGGATTTTCCCGCGGTAAAAGGTAGCCAATGTGTTCTTCTGATATGTACGGTCTCCTGCATAGAAAACGGACCCCCTATCGTAATCGGTGAGCTTATGACAGGGAGGTCCGTTTTCTTTGCAGGAGACTGTACTTATAAGCTTATTATACAATTTCATTAAAATCTATTCAGAAGTTTTTACGTGAAAGAGTAACAAACATACATCCATACATCCATCCGGCCATTCATCTTCACAAACTTACGCGTTTATAATATTAAGTAGGATATTACAAGAGTATCATTATTTTCTATACTAGGCTAAGTTAGCCATTTATTTCCAGAAATACATTTACGATCGATTTGCTCCTACGCTCCTACCGTGATAAACAATTTGATGCATTCCAAAGGTCTTATAATCTTTTATGTCACCTATAATATAAACTAGCTTCTCGCCGCGGCTCCGCCCGCGTTAATAATTTTTCCCGTCGGAATGAGGAATTTTCCCGCGGTAAAAGTTAGCCTATGTTCTTCCACAAGGTCTATTCTATCTTCGTGCCAACTCCGCCCGCTTTAACAATTTTTCCCGTGGGAATGAGAAAGTTTTAGTAAGGATCCCTAACTTTTTGAAAATAAAATAAAGCCTATGTTACTCAGGGTGAATGTAGCTTCCCAACAGTGAAAGAATTTTTGAAATCGATTCAGTAATTTCGTAGCCTATTCGATGCAAACAAACAATCAAACAAACAAACAAACAAACCGTTCCTCTTTATAATATTAGTATAGATAATCAAACTGAAGAACCGGCGTGTCAGTACATTATTATTATTTTTTAAACTGATTGTAGGTTATAAAGTCAGTGTAGCTGAACTGAACACAAAAATACAAGTTTTGTAAAAATTACTGTCTGTCTGTCTGTCTGTCTGTTTGTACACGCTAATCTGTGGAACCGTTGGACCGATTTAAATGAAATTTTACAGGGTGGTACCTTATATCACCGGTCAACATCTTAGATACAGAAAGATAGAAAAAACGCGGGCGTAGCCGTGGGCAGACAGCTAGTATAGTATAAGTTATAATTAACTAAAACACCCCTCTCCTCCTTCTACCACTTACGTACCTACTCGTACTATCGTATTATCTTTGTCTCATTGTGAGATGTCTCCACATATGTATTATTATTATTATCTCTACAAAAACACAAAATAAAATTTAACTCTTCATAAATCGTCTTCGCCAATCAAATAAAATTAAAAGTCAATTAGTTAAGAAAAGAAAAGACTTACAAAAACATGATCCAAAATCACTCGAAATGCCTTTGGTTAACACCTTTTCTGCGGACGGTCATTACCCAACCCACTCGGCTTTATCGCGTAATTAAGAACCATAAAATCTGTACTTGTATAAGTCCAAAGGCGCTGGGACCGCATATCTCCACATATTTTCGCTTATCCAGAAGTCCCCGCATTTTTCAGTAACCATCTAGAATGTTATATACTCCACTTAAAACTAAAAAGTTAAAAAGAACAATTTAGTCGAGAAACTAAAGGAACTCAAAGTTAGCACTGCTAGTTTTTGCACGATTGTGAGGTGGTATCGTAACTTGTGAAAGGGTAAGAAAAGCTTTAGTTAAAGGAGGCGATACAATTATATTCAATATTATCACTGATTGAGACGGACCCAATCAGTAAGTAAAGCTGAAGAAAGGGATGCTAGCTAAAGGGTGGTAACTCCGAAGAGAGCTAAATGACCGAACCCGTTGAGTGCTGAACGTACACTGATTTATTGTTTCCACTAATAGCCTAATATTGCAACATTGACAAATTGCTGATATGCTAATTATTATGTCTATACCTAAGTATAATACATGTATGTGCGTTAGCTCGTACATCTTGCCAACCCAAAAAGGTAGCGAAAGGCAAATACTTAATCAATAAATGCTCAAGTTATAAAAATAAAAGTAAACAATAGGCTAAAATTAAAGATCACACTAAATTATATCTTGTAAATAAACAAGTGGAAACAAGAAAGCTTATAAAAGAATGCTTATAAATTGAATTGTCCGATTGTCCATGTCCAATTTAAACTAAATAACTTTTCACGTTTCACGCTATGTAAGCTAGTTGCCCCCGGTGGGCTCGACAACTTCACTGAAAGAGTCGCATCGCAAGGTATAGGGATCGACACTGAACGTGGAGGCTTACGAAGTGCTGTGCCTCTGTTTTCACTGAGAATGCCCATGCTCACTGATTTACGCAATTCACTACACTCGCGAGATACGTGTCGCTCGTCGTAAGAGCGCGCTGCCAGCGCCGCCGCGGCCGTGGCGCGGGCGCGGGCTGCTGCGCTCACCGGGGCCTCCCCCCCGGGAGAAGTCGCTGGCTCCATGCGACGACGGCTCCTCACTCGAAGATACGCTGCTATAGTACCCACTGCCACTAGTATAGCCAGTATGCCATACATGATAGAGTACTGATGGATATCGTGTGTGCTGAGATCGGGAACGGAAGCCGACTGCTGCTTCAGGTTGTTAATCTCCTCCATAACCTGACGATAGGTTTGTTCGTGGTTCTCTGTAGTGAAGTCGTAGCTAGCTCTAGGTGATTTAATGACGCTGTTCAAAATAGATACCTCTGGGGCTTCGAAGGAAGGCTGAATATTTACTTTATGTAAGAAGTTGTTGTGAGAAAGGATGGTGAATGATTCACCTTTAAGGGTGCAACCTTGACCTATATCAAGAAGGCCGGTGCCTGATAAGGTGCTCATAGTAACATCAGCTGGACAAAACATACGTATATTGCATTGATTACAACACGAGTATAGCCAAGAGTTCTGTCGGTGTAACTTGATCCATCTATTTACACACGCTGTATGCTCGTAAGTACAAGGTGATGTTAGTTCATCCGTACTTGTTAAAGTAAGATTACAGATGTTTTGCTGAAGATTTAGCTCATATATAGGTTGGTTCAAGGTACACAATATTTTTTCTTCTGATACATGAAGACAAGCTTGCAGATCGTATTCTGTCAGGAAAATTGCTACATCTTTTCTTAAGTTGAATGCTAGATAAGGGTAGGTAGGTACGACAAGGTTTGATTTTCCATTAATATTTTGTGGGATACTAATAATTTTATCAAGTTCATACATTTCGTTGCTGATTATTGGGACCTTTATTTCAATAATAAGGTATTTTTTATAAACCTTTGCGAATACCTTTAATAGCTTGTATAAATCTCTTATGTTTCCCGTCTCTAAGGGTACTTTAAGATCACCCTGTAGCTGGCCAGATATAAAGTTAACTTGTTCTTCTAATTGCTCGCTAGTCAGCAGGTGAGCATCGATACGGCCGTGGCTGATATCGGTTACTGTGTCTATGAGTGAGGTCTGCATACGCCTTAAGCTTTCGAGAATTATATTAGCTGCTAATGCTGATGACGTAATATAAAGACCCTCGTTGACGTCAGAACGTAATTTGTTTAAATCATCAGAAAGATCTTGAAGATGCTCGTTAATCAGAGAAAATTGTTTATTCATGATTTGCTCATTTCGCTTTATAATATTGTGTTCTGCCTCGATTACTACAGTTTGGTTTTTTATTAGATCTTTAAGGTAGTTTTCGTTGTAAGTTATCCTTTCAATGTCTTTAGCATATTTTTGAGCAAAATTGTCATCTAATACGCCAAAAAGATAATTTGCTAAGCTTCCTAATCCATTTACTAGACCTCTTTTCTGTCGTTTAGTGCTAGAGCTCTGTAGAAGTCGGTTATAGTGCTTGATTTCTGTGAGTTCATGTGTTAACTGGTTAGTTATTTGTTGGTATTGAGAGCTAGATTTCATAGTTAAACCATTCAGATGTCTCACGTAAGTCTCCATATCAGCGAGTGCTTGCCAGTAGCCAGTGAGGTTGTAGTACACTACCAGTCTCCACTCATCTCGAATATACTGTAAGTTTGATATTTTGTCGAAATAAAGAGTATTCGAATCGTTTAAAGCTGTAGTGCTGATTTGAGAGACATTCTGCTGTGAAGTTGGACACACGAACATAGAAAAGAATAGAAGAGCCAAAGTGAAGAAGTTTTTGAAAAAAATATTGCGCTTATTTCCACGTGCACCTCGGTTTGAGCTAGCTGGAGGTACAGTTTGTTGGTTATTGTTTGGAGCTGAATTGCCGTCATCGTCTCTTGCTGTTTCAATCGGAAGAAGTACTAGCTTAGTCACAGGTCGTTTGCAGATGTTATTTTCTGTCTTAATAGACACAACCCGAACATATCCGTCACTGCCAGGGTGTAGATCTACGACTCTGCCGAGTGCCCACTTGCCTGGAGGTAGATTATCTTCTTTGATTAGAACGATGTCGTTGATGCACACGTTTTCAGTAGCTGTTCTCCACTTTGATCGTACTTGAAGATGCTGAAGGTAATCAGTTGACCACAGCTTCCAAAACTGTTTGTTCATAGCTTGTATAAGTTGCCAGCGAGTTGGTAGGTTAACATTATCTGGGTCAGTCTGAGGCCTCGAGAGTAAAGAATCTCCTATTAAAAAATGTCCTGGGGTTAGATAGGTGTCTTCAGGATTTTCCGTCAGAGAAAATAAGGGACGGGAATTCAAGCATGCTTCGATTTGCTGAAGCAAAGTAGTAAACTCCTCGTACGTAAGCTTTTGCTCGCCTAGGACTCGCTTGAGATGTCGTTTAAAGCTCTTTACGGCGGCTTCCCACAAACCCCCTGCACTAGGCCACGCTGGAGCGTTGAATGACCATTCGATATTCATTTCGCTTATTTTGCTGAAGAAATCTTGATTTATAGCATCTAAGATTTGTTTGTACTCGCTGTCCAATGCTCGCTTAGCTCCAATAAAGTTCGTTCCGTTATCGCTATACATACGGCGGGGCGTCCCTCTCCGTGCACAGAAACGGCGAAAAGCTGCTAGAAACGCTGGAGTGCTCAGGTCGGACACCAACTCCAGGTGAACGGCCTTTGTCGCTAGACAGACGAACACTGCCACGTAGCCCTTATGTGTCTTCACTCCCCTGCCTTTGCTCGCTTTAAGATCTACATGCCCCGTAAAATCCACGCCAGTGTGCGTGAATGGGCGGGAAGGCGTAACTCTGGCTCGTGGTAGGTTGGCCATAACTTGGTTTAGTTTTTCAGAGCTGAAACGACGGCATATTATGCATTTTCTTAGCTGGTTTTTTACTGTTCGCAAACCACTCAAAATCCAATATCTCTCTCGTATGAAAGATAAGGTTAGTCGCGGTCCGCCATGTAGAGTAGTAATGTGAGCTTGGTTAATAATTAAATCAGTAAATCGGCTGTGATTGGCCAAGATTATTGGGTGTTTCGCTGAGCTGCTTATAGTGGAATGGTTAAGACGACCACCCACTCTCAGAATCCCATTTTCATCTAAATAGGGACACAGGTTTGCTATTTTGCTGTTTGACGGTACATGACCTTTGACCTTTAAGCTTTCCAAATCACTTTCAAAATCTTTAGCTTGTACATGCTTGATAATAAGTTGATACGCTGTATTTATCTCTATACTTGATAAGAATGTGTCATATTCTGTATGCTTGTGACGTAACGCTGCAGTGAAACGCGACACCCATGCCACTACCTTTGCGATGCGCGTCACGGAGCTGTTGTTATTAATTAATTCATGTATAAATGATACGCTTGGTTGATGTAAGGCAGAGTTTACAATGACCTTTTTCATTTCAAGTGTTGGTGGTTCATACGTTTCGTTCCCGATGTTGCTAGATTCAAAGCTGGCTAACCATTCTGGTCCATTCCACCAAAGTCGTGTAGTTTGCAGCTTAGCTACTGTTAGTCCTCTGGTGGCACAGTCGGCAGCATTATCTTCAGAACGAACGTGATGCCAATTTGATGCTGGTATGATTTCGGTTATTTGCTGAACTCTATTCGACACAAACTGTTTCCAGCGTGATAAGTCACCATGCAGCCAACCTAACACAACAGTTGAATCCGTCCAGGCATATACATTATAATTGTTGCTTATTATGGTAGCTTTAATAATCTTTATAAGCTGAGCTAAAAGTAAGGCACCGCACAGTTCTAGCCGTGGCAGTGATACTTTCCTTTTCAACGGCGCTAATTTAGTTTTTGCTGCTATGAGTCGCGATGTGCACTCACCTTTATCATCGGATGCTACCAAGTACACTGTACAGGCGTAAGCCTTTTCCGAGGCATCGCTGTAGCCGTGTAATTGAAATGATTTCTGTGTGTCGCCTAAGTATCTGGGGATATCAAACTTACTCACATTTTGAAGGTCATTTCTTAGCTGAATCCATTCATTTTGAATTTGTTCCGAGACAGGGTCGTCCCAACCTATACAGGTAGACCACGTGCTTTGGAAAAGTAGTTTAGCTCGTATCGTCAGTGGCGATAGCCAGCCTAGCGGATCGAATATCTTTGATATTTCTGAAAGTAGTTGGCGTTTAGTGTTACATAAGACGGCATGCTCTATTTTATTTGTAAACACAAATGAATCGGACGAGGGTGTCCATCTAAGTCCGAGTGTTTTACGAGACTCTGAACATTTGAAATCAAAGGGCTTGTCGAGCTGATCTGTAGACAAATCTTTTAAGAGCTCCGGGGTGTTTGCTGACCACTTTCGTAAATTCATACCGGCGCCTCTTAGTATTTGTATTAGCTGATGCTGTAATTCTCTGGTGTCTTCAATTGTATTATGACCGCTAAGTAAATCATCCATATAAAAATGATTTTTCAATGCTGCTGCGGCTAAAGGATACTTGGAGGCGTCGTCCTTGGCTAGCTGACGAAGGGTGCGCATCGCTAGGTATGGCGCGGCTTTCGTTCCATACGTGACTGTTGTCAGCAAGTATTCTTGGAGAGGCTGACGTGGAGACTCCCTCCAGATAATACACTGTAGATGCTGGTCGCTTTCTCTGATCAAAATCTGGCGAAACATTTTTTCTATATCTGCCGTAATTACGTATTTGTATTGTCTCCAGTTTAAAATCAAAGTTGTTAAATCATGCTGTAAGTTTGGGCCACATTCCATGACGTCATTTAGACTGAGTCCAGTACTTGTTTGAGATGAAGCATTAAATACTACTCGTAAGCTGGAAGTTGTAGACTCAGGCCTTAGTACTCCATGATGAGGCATGTGATATGTCGTATAGTCACCCTGGCCAGCTAGTCGCATATGACCAAGTTGTTTATATTCGTCTATAAACTGTATATAGCTATTAGAATAAGTCGCATTTTTCGACATTTTACGTTCTAATTGTAAAAATTGTGCTGTGGCTTTTGCTTTAGAGGATCCTAGCTTTTCTTCATAATTCGGCTTCATTGGCAGAGCTACTTCATATCTACCGTCGTCTAAGCGTTTAGTAGTTGCTTCATAATACTCTTCGCAATATTGTTCCTCTTTAGTGAGCTCAGATGCTGTATTAGGCATCTCTTCCATCTCCCAATATTTAGCTATATCATCTAGATTATTAACGACTACGCTACAGTTGAATGTTTTGACGTTTCCTGATAAGATCCAGCCTAATTTCGTTTGCTGAGCTATTGGTGCGTTTTGAGCGCCCTTGACTAAGCCACTCATTATAACGTCCGAGTATACACACGCGTCAAGCAAGATGTCAATAGGTTTAGACACGTTATATTCTGGATCTGCTAGTTTCATGTGCTGGATGTGAGGCCATGTTCGCTTAGAAAATGACATGTTAGGAAGGTCACCAATTACTCGAGATATAACACAGGCTTCAGTATTAAAATTAAAGTCGTCGTAGATTGATTTGCATTCCAGAGAAATGAGATGTTTGCTTTGTTTATTAACTACTCCTACACCAGAAACGGAAGCGCTAAACTTTCGGCGGGGTAGTCCTAACAGCTGTGCGGCATTCTCCGATATCAATGTTATCTGAGAGCCTTGGTCGAGTAGTGCTCGTAGTGTGACGTAATTACCGTCGTTCGCTTTTATTTTTAATAAAACTGTCGCTAATAAAACTTCTTCATCATCTGCTGCAACGTAGCTTGCTGTATGTGGTTTGCTGCTGACCGACTTAGATGGCTGTGGTTGTGCTGTTGTTGCTAAGGGCGGTTTTTGCTCCGCAGTAGGCATCGTCGTAGAGTGCAGTGACCCGGCACATGCGTCATGCAATATCGTATGATGTTCGTTATTGCATTCTTTGCACCTTTTATTAGAAATGCATTTATTAATTGAATGTTTAAATAAACAATTTTTACAAAGCTGAAGTTTCGAAACTGTCCTCAATTTCATATCCGGTGCCATGTTAATGAACCTTTGGCATCGGTATAGCTCGTGATCGAAACTACATAGAGGGCACTTACACGTGGCTGTAGATGCTGCTTGAAATCTTGACGAATGCTTATTGCCGTAATAGTTTGGCTTATAGCTTGGCTTCGGTTTATACAATGGAGCTGGCTTAGCTGTAGCTGAGTATTCCTTTTCTCTCTTATGAGTTGGTTCAAGAGCCATAAACTTACTTTCGAGGAAAGTCATTAGTTCGTTTAGTGTAGGTAGCTCTCTAGGTGACTTACGTGCTTCCTTGTATGCATTGTAAGTTTCGCTGTCTAATTTTTTCGTTAGCAAATGAACTAATATCGGATCCCAAGAGTTCGTATCTACGCCTAGGTTATGAATAGCGTGAATACATTCAGTAGTGGTGTCATAAAGACGTTTGATCTCGTATGATGTTTGCTTGCTGATGCTGGGCTGATTCAGAAAGGTCTCAATTTGGGTAGTGAATAGTACTTGTGGATTATTATAGCGATGAGTCAATATCTCCCAAGCTATGTCGTAATTTTCGGCAGAGATATTTAAATGCTGAATTAGGCGTTCTGCCTCGCCCTTTACCTTTCCTTTAAGGTGTTGCATTTTTTGGGCCTTAGATAGGAAATTATTATTATGAATCGACTCGCAAAACAAATCATAAAACGTTGGCCAGTAAGTGTATTTTCCCGTAAAGGTAGGTATTTCCAATAAAGGGGTAGCTTGCTGAATGTGAGATGTAGCTGATAGTTTTTGATTTAGCTCTTTTTTGATTTTCTTAAATGATGCTTCCTGTCTAATAAACTCATCTTGGTAAATTTCATCCTGACCTTCCAGAATATTGTCTATTTCAAGATGAAGCTTGTCAATAGTGCACCATCTGGATTGGATGCTGCGTAACTCATCTTCTAACTCCCACTTCTCGCTAATTTCGCTTACCTTGATGCTTGATATTAGTCGTCTGAAGGCTCGAAAGTTAGTCCTTTGCAGGGACAGAAGCTCGTCAACCTTGTTTGGATCAGTCTGGGCGTTTGTACCTTTACCTGACCCTGAAGGCTTTTCTACTGTGTAAGGCTCATAAGCAGTTATCCTTGAACGAGTGTCCTTGTAATATTTACTCATCCGGTCGTAAATCGACTCTTGAAAGTACCTTTGAGATTTATTTGGCAACGTTTCAAGGGTAATATTATTCTGTTCGAACTCTCCCCAGAGGTTATCTAAAGCGTCTAACCTTAACTTAAGATACTCCGAGGTCTTTCGATGAGCTGAATCTTTGTCAAAGTTAATGCCGATGCGCTGAAGCTCGTTGACGATTTCGCCTTGGCGATCGAAGATTTCTTCGTAGTTCGTCATTGTGGCTAGACAAGCAAGTAAATATGAACGATCTTACTTGTATGCTGCTGCTAGGCAAGTCTCCCGACTCACGAAAAGAAGTGCCGCTACGACTGCTGCTGCTGCTGCTGCTGCTGAGTGAGTCGCCTGACCCACGGATGCTGCTAGACAAGTATCCCGACTCGTCTGTATGGATTGTAGTGATACACCAATTCACACAGTTTTTTGCAGTCACTATTGTTCACACTAATAAGTGTTAAAGATATGTAAAAGTTAGCTAAGACCCGATATATCGCTCACTGGGTAAAGACACGTGAAACGATGTCGTCACAGTTCACTGGGTCAACGTACGCAGGAACTTAGAAGTTGTCACTCGCGTAAGGTCCCGCTTGTACGGAAAAGCTCGAAGGACCATATGATTGAGACGGACCCAATCAGTAAGTAAAGCTGAAGAAAGGGATGCTAGCTAAAGGGTGGTAACTCCGAAGAGAGCTAAATGACCGAACCCGTTGAGTGCTGAACGTACACTGATTTATTGTTTCCACTAATAGCCTAATATTGCAACATTGACAAATTGCTGATATGCTAATTATTATGTCTATACCTAAGTATAATACATGTATGTGCGTTAGCTCGTACAATCACCAAAATTAATTTGGAGACAATTTTGTCCTAATTGCTGATGTGTGCTTGCGTGGCATAACGAAAGAAGAAAGCACTGATTGTGTCGGTTCCCAAATATTGACTTTTGATTATAATTAAACATTATGTATTATACGAGTATTATTAATATTATAAGTATGTATTATACCAACAATTTAATGCTTCAGACTATCTAAAAGCTATATACAGCATGTCAAACAAATAGTGGCTTTTTCTATAATACTCCATTCCAAAACCGAGTTGAAATTAAGATCAACTTAAATTGATTCACAGAAAAGCAAAGCCCTGACTGATGCAGAGTGCTGTTCGGGCAATCGTCATCCCGACCCTTTCATTTGTGCACCCAGAGGAAGGCTGCAAGTGGTGGTGTCAATGTGAACGATGATTCATCTAATCGCACGGGTTGTGAGTTTACGCGCTCTGCTCTTTCATTGCGCTAACCCCGAGACCGTAATGTGTAACTGTATTTCAGTGCTGCAATACACTACTTTTTATGGATATCTAGTAGAATACCCTTGATAAGAAAGTCGTGACTTTCTTTTAAACAGCAATTATTTCTTCTAAGATACAGTTTCTACTAGTTTAGGGGAACATTACTCTAATTTTAAGCGTCAAAAGCGTTAGACCCAAGTATAATTATTTTTACTTATTCAATAAACTAGAAATTCGATTTCACAAAACTATGAATTAAAATGCCTTCTGCTAGCTAAGCTAGCTAGCTAAAGATTGTTTTATAAATATATCGTAAAGTCAACGCATAGCGTATGTAGAGTGTTTATGCCAGATCCTTACAGTTTACGAAGAAGAGGACGCAATATTTTGAAATACTTTTTAGTGAAGTTTATTATATACTTTGTGAGCATTCCCAAAGGTCCTTTCTTAGCCTCCTGTGCGCTATCATCATAAACCGTTTTTGTTTGTCAAGCGCAGGCGAACTATAATAAGGAGTTTAACCTTTGTATTGCGGCCAGTACCGCACTATAAATATCGATAGAAATCGTTGTCCGTTGAGATAATTCACGATTCCCTTCCCTACGACCTTATACAGGTACATAAATAAGAACAAATTAGAAGTTTCTTTGATGTTCTATACTATAACACTGTAGTGAAAAAAATCGATATAATATTATCACAACAATACAATACAATACAATATACTTTATTGACAAAAAACACAGCATACAGAAAACAATACAGAACAAAACAGAAGAGTCAAAAGGCGGCCTTATTGCTAAAGTAGCAATTTCTACCAGGCAACCTTTAGGTACGGAAAAAGTGTAGATAAAAGCGACAAGCGACAAGCGACTTTGTATTAAGTTTTATATAGCCGTACTCGTATAAGTTTGAAACAGAGCGTTCTGTATTTCTTTTCATAAACTTGTAATTTCAGAGTTTGCCATACTAATATCGCAATATTTTTCTTTATGTGATGTTATTACCAGTAGGTATAATATTACTATCTTTCGGCTAAAAGTTTTTCTCATGGGAATGAGAGATTTTCCCGCGGTAAAAGGTGTTATTCTGATATATGTGTTATATTACTGCAAACTTTCATTAAAATCCATTCAATAGTTTTTGCGAGAAAGAGTAACAAACATCCATACATATCCATCCATCCCCTTCCAACCCACCGTCCACCTCTCGAGACCACCTCCATCTTCACAAACATTAGCGTTTACAACAAAACATTTAAAAGAGATGTTCACAATATTAGTAGGATAAGATTTTCTTCAATGTTGGTCTGATATTTTGCAGTGTCTAGGGGCAATATTTAGACTAGGATATAATCTTTTTAGTGATTTCAAATAACTTAAACAGAACATATCTTACGACATTTTTATACATTCTCGTGATGAAAAGATATATTATTTTAATAAAAAGCGCACAGGATGTTTCAAAACGCAATTCATTAGTATTGAGAATAATTATAGCTCATTGTTAATAAGCTGGTAATGATACTCATTCCCAATTATATATAATTAATTAAGACATCAGCGAACATTACATGACTTTCACACTAATTACTCAATATCATAGCAATAATATTTATTGTGTTCATTCTTTCTCATTAAGGGGCTCCCCTATGCTAAGTGGCGCCGCCATCCGTTAAAAAATAATAACTCGCGAAGTATACATTTTTTATAAAATCCGGACGGTCATTTTAAAGATTTGGTGCTATAGTATATATAGCGGCCATAAACTGTATTTAATATAGTCCGCTGTAGTTACAGATAGAAAATTTGCTAAAAACGGCCACTTTTGGCAAATTTTCTATCTGTAACTTCATCGAACTCAAACTAACAGAGTTGATGGCTTCTATATATCCTAAAACACCAAATCTTTAAATGACCGTCCGGATTTTATAAAAAATGTATACTTCGCGAGTTATTATTTTTTAACGGATGGCGGCGCCACTTAGCATGGGAGCCCCTTAAGTATAGTCAGTAGTCACTTACATTGAATTATTACCAGACAAACTAGTGGCCGTTTTAAAAAATGCAATAATTGCAAAACACATAACTTTTTATCCTAATATCACCTAATATATATTATAAAAAGGAAGTTTTTATTGTTTGTTTGTTTGCTTTGAATAGGCTCCGAAATTATTGAAGCGATTTAATGAAACTTGGTTTATAGAGTAGACCTGAGAGAGTAACATAAATTACGTTTTACCGCGGGAAAATTCCTCCTTTCCACAGGAAAATTAATGATATATCCCACTTTTGATACTTGAAGTAATTGACACAATAACTGTAACAATAGAGTTATGTAAAAAAGATTTTGGTTTTTTTTTTCGTAATATTTGATGGAAATATTGATCTATAAGATGTAGAAAAATACCAATAAAAATCTAGAAAAAAATATATAGCTAGTAGTGCAGACGGACAACAAACGACTGATAAAAAAATGTAAACACCAAATATAAAAAAAACAGTTGTACCCATTACACCACCACTATTACAAAGAAAATACATGCATTAATTTCTAATCAAATCCCCGTTTAGTGTTCGTGTAGTAAATCATCCGGTTACGGTAATTGGCGGTTACGGCCGTTAAATTACTGCGGCCGGCGACGTCCGAATCGGCGATTTAGTGCCCACAGTGTTTTGATGCGATGGAAATTAGATACCTATCATGTATAATTCATGCGGAGAAATGTGCCAGCCAGTGCGTCTTAAACTTCATTATATATTAAAAAAAATTAAATGATTTACGCTTGGGCTAAGCTTCATCAGAATTGGAGTGTCAAGTCAAATCGCATCTCTCTTACCTACGTATAGTAAACGTTTAGCGTGTCGTTTCTTTTTTTTTTATAATTTGACCTATGCTTTTGACGAAAAAGTACGACGAATCAAGCTACACCGGACTTGCGGGGGAGCAGAAGGCTCCACCCCAGAGTAGTCATTTATATATTTTTTATTTATTTATTTATTACAATGCACAGAAACTAGAAACAGAAACATCCTTAATACTATGCAAGGAACATGAAACATACAAAAGAAAAAATATTTATAATAATAAAAGAAAAACAATAATAATTATAACGTAGGTTAATCATGTACCAAGCGGGGCGGCTCGAGGGAGCCTCGAACCTAGGCCTAGCGCTTTGATACGGAAAAACATCGTGAAGGTGGTTTTGATTTTGAGTGTAGCATGTCGCGTTGCTAATAAAGTATCGCTTTGATTTAGACTTTTGTATTACTGTGGTAACTTTAAACATACGTTATTTATTGAAAACGTAACAATCGTAAATATTTCGCTGTGGTCAACACAGTTATACACTTTTTTGGTTTTTTGCACTAAACTGGAACATTATAAAAAAAAACATTTTCTTTAAGAATTCATATCTTTTGGGTCGACTTTTCTTCTGCATTGAAATATAGTTAAAATATTATACTTATTCTCTAAGTTCGTGACCACAATCCATCAAAGAATATTGTTCCAACAACATCGCCTCATATTAAGAAGCTAGTAATTAATGGCCCACATTAATTACTTTCGAAATGTGTTGAAAACTAAAAGTTCAAAATAGCGGCTTTATAAAAAAATATAATTACACAAAAAAATATAATTACACTTTCTTAAATTGGATAACAACTTTACAACTTCTTTATGATCCACTTTCAACGTGTGCTTAGTGCGAAAAGTTTTTAACCTCTGATGAGTTAATAAGACGGAGGCGTCTCTATGTCTGTAATAAATAACTATAAAGGAAGATAATCTCTTATGTATGATGCAGTTTTTAATTTGATTTAATTCCAAAAGAGATACAAATTTGTAGGTAAAAAATTATAATAATTTCCACTCTTTCTAAATCCATTTATTAAGTATATTCAATTCCAAAAGAGATATTCTTGATTGGTAGGTAAATTGAAATAATTTTCACTGTTACATTTTATTTATTAGAGGTTTTTGTAAGAAATATGGAAGAAACAAATTTTGTAAAGAAAATCGCCTTATCCGACTCATTTCTGTATACGATGTAATATTTTTTTGCAAGTTGAATAATTATTCAAGGTAATCTCGAGCCCCTCCATAGGGACTTAAAGGCTTATAAAAAACGATGGAAAATAATTCTAAATCTATAAATAATCAAAAGCTTGCCAAAAGTTGAGGACCTCTGCTCAAAGTTGTTCCGGAGTAGAATGTAATAGGCGCTGTAATTAAAAACCTGTGATCTGATGACGCCCCGTGGTGGACTGCACTGAACCAAAACCAGTATACTGGGGTCTTGAATCACTAAGACTATAAACAGTAACGTGACTCAGTTTATAATGGACCGTCAAGTTCAGTTGCAAGGTATACTGAAATGGCTAATATAAAGCTAGTTTCACGTGAGATTGTATTTTATGAGGCTAGTTGCTTTAGTTTTTGCATCTTGTTGGATGAGTGGTGTCTCATGCATGATGCTGGATCATAGCGTTGGTAGTATAAATAGCTACATTAAGAAAATTGCATTTTCGGTCGAACGAATTTACCGCATTTTATTGGTCATTATTTCGTCCATCAGTTTTGTGAAATTAAGCCTTTTGACCTTCGATATTGTGATACGTAGGTAGCCCTGCCCTCGCTCATGATAATGTACCGCAAATGTTATTAAAATGCAGACATCGGAATATTATTTTTTTAATAGTAATTTAGCCAAGTTGTAGGATAGAAAATTCATAAAGCAGGTTGAGTACTTCATTCTCTTATTTTGATAGTTCAAGATCGAAGGTTCAAACTTTAAGTTTAAATCATCCAAAAAGTTTTTGTAAAAGAGTAACAAACATCCATAACCATTGCATGTATATTATTAGCAGAATAGAAATGTTAACATAACATTTAGTTACCTCATCTCATTATTAGCTAGTTGCGAAGTACACCAAGATACATAAACATGTAAACTTTATTGACGCATGAGTTTATAATAATTATTATATTCAATAATTAGCCATATAATTTGTACATACCTACCTAGCCTAGCCTATTAAAGAGATTGTTTGTTCATACTAATAATAATTGGCTTCACGATGTTTCTCAAAGTGCTATTATGAAACTTTTATGAAAATGCCTATAAACAGCACTAACAAATTAATAAAATTATACAAAACACTACTAAAACAACTTTAAAATCCCTGCAAATATCAAAACTTCCATTAAAAAATATGTACCTAAAAAGTAGAAGCCACCGTAATAAGGCAGCTTAAACAGAAAAAAATGTAGGATTGATTTCAATTTTTTGAGTTGTGTTGAAAGAAAATGAGGTCTTTTAGGAGACTAAAAATTGCTTGCTTATCGTGTGGGTTTCGAGGTTAACCTACCTCACAAACCCTGGTGTCAGAATTATTGAGTCGCATACCTAAGGCTTCTGACATGGCTCCTGTACCGATTATATCAGTAGATCATAGCCAGGACCATGGAGTACAAGAACCAATGGAGAGCGCGTCCGCACGCTTTTGCTTAGAAACAAAGTCACCAATTTGCGCGGGGGGAGAGGTGATCTGCGCCGGCTGCAATTGGCCGACGCGTGGCTGACGCAATGACATCTGATTCACTAGTGGTTAAAAACGTGGTGAGGTACGCAAGATATAACATTTGGCGTGTGCGGTCGCCCCCGCAAGCGTTCTCCATTGGTTCTGTACTCCATGGCCAGGACCAACGGCTTTACGTGCCTTCCATAGCACGGAATCATCGTTGTTTTTGGACAATCAGGTGATTCAGCCTGCAATATCCTAATCAAACAGGGGAAAGTCTCACAAAGTGATATTTGTTCGACGAGTCCCCACCGGGATTTGAACCCGGAACCTCCGTAACGTCAGGTGAGCTTTTGACTACTCGACCACGCACGGAGGCTGTTGACTAAAAATAATACGAGTAAGGGTATAAATGGTGGTTTAGCGAATAGTGAAAGCACACGTTCATGATTTTGTTTAAAACAACTATAAAAAATAAAACCTTTCTTAGAAAAAAATAACATTATTTTTCATACAAACTGTGCCAACACCCTTCAGGTAACAATGCCGGCGGGGGCGCGGCCATAATCACAATCAAAACTAATAATCAGAGACGGAGCCCCTCAGACGTCGTCGTCTCCTTCACGATGTTTTTCCGTATCAATGCGCTAGGCCTAGGTCCGAGGCTCCCTCGAGCCGCCCCTAGAGCCATCCGCTCCCCCGCAAATCCGGTAAACCTTGATCGGTATACTTTTTCGACACAAGCATAGGTCAATTTAAAAAACTAAAAAAACTTTATCATGGATCAATTTCTTCGTTTCCGAGAAAAGTTTCTTTAAGTGACATGCCCAGTACCTATCAAAGAAAAAAATACTTTAATACCCTTATTAAAGTATTTTTTTCTTTGATAGTTACTGGGCAATGGCTTACTAAGTACTGAACCCCTGTTCAGTAGTTAGTAAGCCATTGACACTTGTATACAAAAGTTCCTATTCGACATGAGCATAATAATGTAACTGAAAAAACCGTGAAGTGGATAGGCAACATGAACCAGGCCACAGGTCATTATCATCATTGACAGTCCATATTATAATATGTCCCCTTCCACCAAAGGGGTCGAGTCTGGATGGATAGGCTTTAGCCGACCACGCCATCCCAGTGCGGGCTGGTCAACTTCACACAACTTTTGAATTACTTAGCAGGTGTGTGCAGGTTTCCTCACGACCTTTTCTCCATAGGAGCGTCAAATAAACATACATACTATGATCTGTTTCATATAAATCCGGACAAAAAAGCATTGACCTCTTTCTTTTCTTGAAAGTTATTAAAAATAATGTAACGCCAAGATGTCTGGCAAGGTCACACGCTCACCCCGCCTTCTACTACGGTATGCCAAAGCTCAGGTGAATCAGGTTTACGGCGGGCAAATTACGTATTTTGCGATAATTTCCTATAGTTTTATCGTATCGTGTGGAAAAAATGTGCACCATGTTTACAGGCGTCAATGACCTTTTGTCCGGATTACTATGAAACGAACCATAGAATGAATTCGAAAATCGAAGGTATATTAGTACGTGCTAAGGCTTGAATCTGCGTGTACCGTAAGGTAACCCTAGAGTTGGCCAGGCTACAAGTGTTTTGGAATAATCAATTTCGTGTCGTGTATCGCCCCTGCAGCGGCGCTCGCGCACCACAAAGCATCTGACGAAAGACCCTCAATGGCCCGCTCGTTAACCCTGCTAGATCGGATCGTGCGAAGTACTTCGGACCTTTACTATGGATTCTCGAAAGAAACTGTCATTTTTTTATTGACTTTTGCTTGTGTCAAAAAGGTACGACCAAAAAGCTTCACCGGACTTGTAAAGAAATAAGCTGTCGTATTCTCAGGTGGAAACAGATCCAGCTATGCTATGTTTTTTATATGGAAGGATGCGTGCTATGGATGTGTCCAATGCCCTCGCTGATTCTCTACTATCGTAGGGGCGTGGTCTAATAAAACGAGGTCTAACAAGAAGACCACGTGACTGACACAAGCTACGTCATTTCTACGCAATTTTACCTGTTCATCCTTGTCGAGTGCGTGTAATAGACAAGGATGAACAGCGCAAAATGACGTAAGCTTGTGTCAGTCACGTGGTCTTCTGGTTAGACCTTGTTTTCTTAGACCATGCGGAGGGGTATCTATCAATATATCGCATAGCTCGGGCTGCGCATCTTCATAGCATATCTCACATCATCTCAGCATAGCATTGGTGGGAACGGTCACGTAGTTTCACATCTTTGCTATCAGATCCTCTTAGTATAGCTCAGTAGCACAGCTCTGGTGAAAAAGCACCCTTACCATCGAGATCAGCCCTCTCGAACCTAATAAGCTGACCAACATTCGAGACCTCGTGGTAGGGGTGCATAGATGCATAGTAAAGGCGAGCTCGTGATCCGTGTCTTGTCGTGTGCACCGATCGTATCGTGTCGGGCCGATTTCGGTGCAACTGTCTCCACGGCTCAATGGCCGGCCTAATGCGCTCATAAAGCCGACACAATGGCCCATAGACACTTAAAGCTTCTTTTTTATAGCTAATGGGCATTGAGGAATTACGCACAAGTACTAGAGAAGACACCTCGAATTCATCCTGTGCGCCAACATGGCGGCAGCCGGAGGCGGAGAAGAAAAACTAAACACGAACGCCTTATAAGTTGGAGATCGCGACCTCCAATTCATATTCGTATGATATGGGTGGGGTTTGCGGTTGTCGTTTCTATTTACTCTACTACAATAGTAGTTCAATGCTCTAAGCTTCTTTTTTCATAGCTAATGGAAGTGTTTTCACGGATGGAAGACTTGCTTTGTGTTGGGAATGGGCTTAAAAGCTACAAAGAGTTAGTAAACCAACTGAAAGAACAATTTTAGTTAAGTTTTTGGTGTTTTTGTCTTATGGGACAAAAATCTAGTAATTAAATTGCACTTCTTCAACAGTTACTTTAATTGATTGATAGGAAGACACTCTCAGTGAACATTAAATCAGGACTTTATTGTAAAATCTCAGAGGGGAAGATGGCGAAGAAAAACTATTCAGAACGTGACAGTAGTAAGGATTGGGGGCTTCCGCCTCAGCCGCCCCCTCCCTCTGGTCCCACCCCCAAAAAATCTTTCTGGCCAACACTGACAACGAAAAAAAAAAAAAAAAAAAAGCTTGGTATCAAATTAGGGGTTTTACCCCCCGTTTGAGGCGATTGCACTGGGTCCCGTTGCGATATCTCGCTTCGTTTAACTTTTACATATTTGAGTCACACCAGTCCTAGATGATTACTTAATTATTAATTGCTCGTTGAACTCGATGCTAATCACCTTTTTCGTTCAATTCCAACGTTATTTGTTAATTTGGTTGTTCGTCAGTTTCACCGTCATTTGCTAATGTGGTTAGTCATTGCTAACGATGTCGGTCGGTGTTTTCGTATCTTGTTTGGTGAGATGCTTTCTTAATGTGAATATAATGGTAAAAATTGGTATAAAATCTCTAGCTCAAAAGATTCCTTCATAAGTCGTGCTTCGAGTCTAAGTAATAGTGTCAGCTGTCTACTCCTCTTCGTGCTCTACACTCTACTCTACGCTTTGTAAGGAACATGGACGTGAGTATAAACTTTGTATTGTCTTTATGAATACTAATTATTTTTGTAACTTGCAAATCAATTATTTGTCTTTTGTGTGCTGTATTGTGGAATTAATTTGTTTTTACTGTTGTTACAGCTCGCATGCTGTATGAAAAACCAAAACGTAGATTTTGAAGAGAACACTTATAAGCAGTACTACTTCCCTCTCTCCGATGCCGAGGACGATAACTCTCTACCTTCGACTTCAAACAAAAGGACGGCTGATGAAAGTCTCGACGAGTTGTTCGACATGCCGAAGAAGAAAAAATCAAAAGTGCGCTCGTCAACTGTTGGACGATCGAGGGGTGACGGAATGTCATACGTCTCTACGAATGCAGACGATGCAGCAAACGCGACACACCTCATAAAAATCGAAATTTATGATTTAAAGAAATTGGCGAGCATCGATCCAGAGGAACATTGGAAACATCCCGACGTACGAGTCAAGTACTACGTTAACAAAGCTAACAATAACCATCATCAACGAACTCGTGGACTCGTATACAGCATCGCAAAGGAAATATCAAATTCTACCGATTGTAAAAAATACACTTACAATCTCAAATAATGTTTGTGTGTCATTCATCATTTATTAACTGTTTCCAAAAGTTTTCGGTGTGACTAATGAGGTGTAGATAATTCTTATTTCAATAAGTTCAAGTGAATACTTTATTAATTACTTTAAAAGTAGGAGTATATAATAGTTCAAACAGATAGCACAGCACTAACAGTTGACAAGTGAAGCTCAAAATGCACTGTGTGAGTGTCTTCTTTGCGATGGCTGACGACGAAAACGTATTCGACGATGAATACGATGTGGAATTAGTGGACGCCTGCATAAAAGCGGAGTCTATGCAATGTCAACAAACTAATAATGGTTTGAAACGCCCTACTGAAGAAAGCATTGAAAATATTCAGAAGAGGAGACGCTTGAATGAGGCCTCTACTTCTAGCAGTTCATCAATTGAACAACGCGACTATGAGCAGTTGAGTTCTCAGTCTGATAAACTCCTCTACGATCTTTGCGAAGAAGTAGAAAACAAGTAAGTCATTTGTAATTTTTACCAAGCATTAATCTTTATATTCATTACTCGATAGATATTTATTTTATAACTATTTACAGTTTTCAAATCGGAAGAGGAACAATACATCCTTCAACTAGCCAAGACGCGCAGAAAAAGAGTGAGCATTCCACGTCTCGAGAGAGCCATCCACCAGCAGGCGATCAACAAAAACCTATTGAAAAATACGAGGAAACCATTGAATGTGAGTTTTGTAAAATACCTGTAAAAATAAGATACTTAGCCAACCATAACAGGAGTAACGCTCATAAAAACAATGCCTTTCGCATACATCACAGTTTACCTAATGTAACATTACTTGAAAGTGCATTTGGAAACAGGATTCACACCTATAGAGTTACATCCCTATCCAATAAGGATGAATTACTAACGTGTGAATCATTTATCAATTCTGTGAAATCTACACTTTCAGTTCTGCTACAGGAAAGCATTTCGACATTAAAAACTTGTAAAATTAATTTTGTACTTAATGCTAATTTTATTCAACAGACTAAAGATATTACGACTTCATTTGATTTTCAAACTCCAAACTTTATCTTAAATGAGTCAGATAACTTAGATATTTTTTTGGACAACTTACGGGTCACTCTTTCGAACAAAATTAGTGAGTTTGAAAAGAAGGATAGTGGTTGGAGTTTGACGAATATAATTAGCATTGACATGAATGTCAATAAATTCAATCCATTACGCGGCTCTTCATATATACCCTTACCTCAAGACATCAGACTTAAAAATGCAGTTATTAATGTCAAAAACTCCGATGATCAATGCTTTAAATGGGCGTTACTCTCTGCATTATATCCAATAAGAAAAAATTCTGATCGTGTATCTTCTTATTCAAACTATGAGGATAAATTAAATTTCAATGGACTCTCATTTCCAATAAAGTTAGCAGATATACATAAAATCGAAAAGCTAAATAATCTGAGTGTAAACGTTTATGGATTAGAATATAATGCAGCGAGTAAAAAGAATACTGTGGTAGGTCCATTGTATTACACAAAATCTCTTAAACCGACTCACATTAATTTATTGTACATAACGAATGGAAATAAGAGTCATTATTGTTATATAAAAAATTTATCTCGTTTAGTCAAAAGCCAAATCACATCTCACAAAGAAGCGATTTATATATGTAATGGGTGTCTAATATATTTTAGAACTCAAGAAGCACTAGATAGACATAGTGAACATGATTGCACTCATATACGAACTGATCTTCCTAGTGCTGATATAAATAGGAAAAATTGGCTTGGTATGAATGTACCAAGTGATAAAATAAATTTTGAAAGTTTCGAGAAAAAAAGACGCGTCCCTTTTGTGATTTACGCAGACTTTGAAGCATTTCTCAAACCGGTGCAATCATGTTCTAATGATCCTTCTACATCATTTACTTCAAATGTTCAACAACATGATGTATACAGTTTTGGTTACTATGTGAAATGCTCATATGATGACAAACTTTCTAAATATGTAACATATACCGGTAAAGATTGTGCTAAAGTATTTTTAACCAAATTACAATCAGATATTGAACTTATATGTAAAACTAATAGTTTTCAAAAGTGTCCTCAACCGTTAACCGATGAAAATCATAAAACTATTCAAGAAGCCTCTATATGTTACATATGTGAGAAAGAACTCCATTCTGAGAATTTCATTGATTACGACTGGTACACCGGGGCTTTCTTAGGCGTGAGTCATGAAATGTGTAGTAAGAAGTCTAATACAACTTCGTTCATACCTATTATTCTCCATAATCTCAGCAACTATGATGCGCATTTTATTGTACATGCATTGAATTTTGCTGAAGGTGATGTTCAAATTATACCTCAAAACAAAGAAAAATATATTTCCTTTTCCAAAAATATCTACGTTAAAGGTAAAAAAGTAAGTCTGAGATTTATTGATTCATTTAAATTTTTATCAAGCAGTCTAGAATCATTAGCTAATAACCTTAATAACGACCAGTTCGTTGAAACGAAAAAGGAATACACTTCCGAGACCGACTTTTGCTTGCTTAAAAGAAAAGGTGTTTTTCCTTATGAATATATGACTGGTTTTAATTCACTAGATATGACACACTTACCTCCCATCGAAAGATTTTATAGTTCGTTAACGGGTACTGGTATTTCTACCGAGGATTATGAACATGCAGAAAAAGTATGGTCACATTTCCAATGTCGAACTATGGCTGACTATTCAGATCTTTATTTAAAAACAGATGTGATGCTATTAAGTGACATATTTGAAAATTTTAGAAACGTTTGTATGGCAACGTATCACTTAGACCCCGCTCATTATTACACTGCTCCAGGTCTTAGTTGGGATGCTATGTTGAAACTCACTCAGGTCGAACTAGAACTTTTAACTGATTTCGATAAAATAGCATTTGTAAAATCAGGTATTAGAGGAGGTGTTTCACAATGTAGCAATCGCTACGGTAAGGCAAATAATCCATATATGGAAAATTTTGATAAAAATGAACCAACTTCTTACTTAACATATCTAGACGCAAATAATTTATATGGGTGGGCTATGTCTCAATACTTACCTTTATCTGGTTTTGAGTGGGAAGACCCATACGTTGATTATAATGTACCAATTACATCTGATGTTGGATATATTTTAGAAGTAGATTTAGAATACCCTGAGAGTTTGCATGATGATCATTCTGACTTGCCTTTGTGTCCAGAAAATATCTGTATTGGTGATAGTAAAGAATATAGATTAGTACCAAATTTAAACAATAAAAAAAAGTATGTTATACATTATAGAAATCTTTTACAATGTGAAAAGTTGGGTATTCGTGTTGAAAAAGTTCATAGAGTATTAAAATTTAATCAAAGTCCATGGTTACAGAAATATATCGATTTAAATACACAACTGCGTACAGCTGCAAAGTCTGATTTTGAAAAAGATTTTTATAAATTAATGAATAATTCAATTTTTGGAAAGACTATGGAAAATATAGAGAAACGGGTAAATATAAAATTATTAACACACTGGGAAAATCGTGGTAAAGTATTAGGTGCGCAATCGGTTATTGCTCGCCCTGAATTCCATAGTCTTTCTATTTTCTCAGAAAATTTAGTCGCTGTCCAACTTCGAAAAACCAAATTATTTTACAATAAACCAATATATTTAGGTTTTAGCATTTTAGATATTTCAAAAACGTTGATGTATGACTTTCATTATCAGTATATGAAAAACAAATTTTCTAATTTGAAATTATTGTATACTGATACAGATAGTTTAGTATATCAGATATTTTGTGAGAATTTCTATAAAGAAATAAAAGAAGATCTGATTTCATATTTTGATACGTCAGACTATCCAACTAATAATATTTATGACTTCCCACAAGTAAATAAAAAGAAGTTGGGATTATTTAAGGATGAACATAACGGGAAAATTTTTACTGAGTTTGTCGGATTGCGATCCAAAATGTATGCAATGAAGGTGGAAAACAGAACTATCACGAAGGCAAAAGGAGTTAACAAAAGCGTAACAAAATCTTTAAATATGTCGCAATATAAATCTTGTTTATTCGATAAAAAAAACCTTCATTCCGAAATGTTTCGATTTAGAAGTATAAAACATATAATATTTACTCAAAAAATTAACAAAATATCGCTATCATACAATGACACAAAACGTCATTTATTACCAAATTCTACGGATACCTTAGCTTGGGGTCATCATAGATTAAGATAAGAAAATAATATGTAATTTACTTTGGTCTTCATTGTTTAGTTGAACGTATTTATAATATGTTAATGTTTTAGTACCAGTTATTTCGTAATGTTACTAAAAGAAAGTTATTTGTCAATGTGATGTAAATTTGTGTTAGCTTTAATTATTGTAAATACCTCATTAGTTGAATTAATAATTTGTTAATGTTAGTTCTAGTTATTTTGTAATGTTATTTAAAGAATGTTGCTTGTTAATGTAATATAAATTAGTGCTAGTTTTAATTATTGTACATACCTAATTGTAAGTTGCTGTGAATACACGCTTTCATATTTATTAAAAAAAAATGTTTCATTTTGAGCATCCTTTTACTGCCATCGTTGCTGGTCCGAGTGGTTGCGGAAAATCAAATTTTGTTTGTAATTTCATAAAATACATGACTAAGATTTGTAACATAAACTTAAAACAAATCATGTGGTGTTACGATGAAATGCAACCGTTATACAATATGAGTGAAGTACAATATTATCAGGGCATTCCTGATTTGACTATGTTTGATGGAAAAGTACCAACACTTATTGAGTGTTTTTTATATAACACAAAACCTATTCCATCAAGGTAAAGGACAGCGAGATATTTCCTTAAATTCGAGTTATATTATTTACTTCAAAAATCCTAGAGACAAAACACAAATTCGATATTTAGCTCGACAATTGGTACCAGAAAATTCTAAGTTTGTTGAAGATGCTTATAAAGATGCAACAAAAAAACCACATGGATATCTAATGATTGATTTAAAGCAGAATACTGAAGATAAATTTCGTTTTAAAACTGATATATTTCCAGAAGAATACACAATCTGCTACATACCAAACAAAAGGTATAAATGAGATCGATAGTGTTAAAATTTTCATTTTAAAATAATGACACCAAGAGTGCACACGCATAAAGATTTTCTTCATGCATTAAAAGTACTCAAACCAAAGTTTAGAAAAGCATTATTGAAGGCTTGTAATGAAGAAGAAATAAACTGTTTATCCGAATGCATTTACAACGTTTTACAAGGGAAAATTCCAATCGATGAAAAAGATAAAAATAAATTAAAAGATTATAAACAAATTTTAAGAAAAATTATATCAAAAGGAAAACATAAAATACGCAAACATCTTATAATTCAAAAAGGCGGTGCTTTTTTACCTATAATACTTGGCTCGGTTTTGAGTGCGCTACTTGGTTCACTAATTAAATAAATTTTTACTACAATGGATAGCGCCAAAAAAATGATTCTCATTGAACCTGAGTTAATTGAGAAATTAAAAAATGAGAACATTTCCAACCAAAACTCTACAAGTTTATCCCGATTGGACGAAGAAATGAACAAAGTTTTAAATACTAAGATTGATGATCGTGAAAAATGGTCTCTTTATTTACAAACTCTACAGAGATATTTATATTTTATTGCAAAAGATCGTAAACCATTTGAGATTCCTATAATATCTACACGTGAAACTGAAACCAATAAAAGTGATAACGGATTTAAAGAAGAGCCAGTAATAAAAAAAGACTTCAAAACAGCGGACGAAGAAGCAATACTCACAAATAATACATATTCAAAATCAGAACTTATTCAATTATTACCAAAAACATATAAACTAAAAGGTGAACTTTTGTTAAATATTTTGTTAAATAACAAAGATAAAATTTATTGGAATGACAAAGGAACTGTATATATAAATAATGCTGAAATTTATAAAAGTAATATAGTGGATCTACTCAATGATGTTATACGACCTTTAAAAAAATCGTCACCTAATGGATGGACCGAGTTTTCATCTTTATTAAGGGATCTTAAAGTACCTATGAGTTATATTGGTAATCCAAAAAGAGCAACTTTCATAAATATTTTGACAAATTCAGCTAAAAGGAAGAAATTTGAAAGTAACAGCGATACTGAAGAGGAAACTGAATTTTCTACTCCTTTGAAAAGTGAGGCGGCTAGTAAAGAAAAGACTAAAAAGAAAATAGATTGGCAAAAATGGACCCCCTATTAGAAATCCATAATATTTATTATGATGTCTCTCATCCTGCTGGCTATGGGAGTTTATACAAACTAACAGATGCAATGAAAACTAAAATGTCGAAACAAGAAATAAGGGACTGGTTACAGAAACAAGAGACTTACACACTTCACAAACCGGTGCAACGTCGTTTTCCAAGAAACAAATACATACTTTCGAACTTTAATGAACTTTGGCAAGCTGATTTAAGTGATATGCGTACTTATAGTGAATATAATGATGGTTATAAATACATTCTGTGTGTCATTGATGTTTTTAGTAAGTATGCATTTGCAAGAGCTATCAAAAAGAAAGATTCAGAAACTATTAAAGAGTGTTTTGCAAGTATATTTTCTGAAGCAAAAGCTACTCCAAGACATTTACAATCTGACAAAGGTACAGAATTTATTTCAAAAAATGTAAGATCTTTTTTTAAAAGTTATAATGTTAATTATTACACAACTAATAATCCTGATATCAAAGCTAGCATAGTAGAGAGATTTCAACGAACCCTAAAAATGAAAATGTGGCGATATTTTACACACAAAAATACATATCGCTATGTTGATATTTTACAAGATTTAATTCATTCTTATAATAATAGCTTTCACAGGAGTATAAAAATGCGTCCCTCTGATGTTAATATAAATAATATAATGACAGTTTGGCGAAACATGTATGATAAAACGGGAAGTAAAGTATGTAGTAAAACTTTAAAACCTAAATTCAGAATTGGAGATTACGTGAGGATAACTAAATATAAACACATATTTCAAAAAGGTTATGAAACAAACTGGAGTGATGAAATATTTATTATCACTTCTATTATAGAAAGATCTCCTTGGGTAGTATACACATTAAAAGATTTGCAAAATGAGCCTATTACCGGAACATTCTATGAAAAAGAATTGCAAAAAGTGGGGTATGATCCTACAGTGGAACACAAAATAGATAAAATAATACGTACTCGTTATTCTGGATCCAGAAAGGAATTGCTAGTGAAGTGGAAAGGTTATCCAAGTAAATTCAATAGTTGGATTTTAGCATCAAGTTTAGAAAACAATGAGTAATGAAAACTTTTACCTAACTTTGCTTAGTAATAGTTCTACTTTATATTTTCCCAATAATAAAACCACTTGTTTTTCTACTAAGTTACCGAAACCTATAAAATTAGAAGGAGAATGGTGTGTGGGAATTGTTGAATTTCAATATCCTTGTACAATGTTTACAGTTCAAGAAAGTAATAATATAATGTACATAAAAACACGCACAATAGCTCCTAATGATTCAGAAGCATCCATAGTGGAATATAAAAATCACATACCAGCCTCTAATTATGAGGATATAGATGACGTCATAACAGCATTAAACTCAAGATTAAGTTTTAAACTGAGACAAGACAAATTATCAAAACTAGTTAGTCTAACCGGTGACATAAATAATCTGATTTCATTGAGGTTTTCTCCAAAATTGAGTCTTCAGCTTGGATTTCCTCCGAATACGAATATAGCCACAAGAAGACATGGTAAATTTCCAGCTAATTTATATCTTGGTCTACCTACTCAATTATTCATATATTGTGATATTGTAGAACCTCAAATGGTTGGAGATGTGATGTGTCCTTTATTAAGAATAGTGTCATTAAATCCTGTAAAATACATATATGGTTCGAACAAGATGCATATTTTTTCACCACCTCACTATATTCCTGTAATGCGCAGGGAGTTTGATACAATCGAAATAGATATAAGAACGAACACTGGAGAAAATATACCATTTCAATTTGGAACGAGCTGTGTCAAACTACATTTTATACGTAAATAAAAATAGTTATGTATTCAAAGCACAATAATGGAATTTGCCCATACCATCACTACTATGCTAATCAAGCAGGAACCGGAATTGGAGTCATTTATAAGGGTATATCACATCAGCGAGGTCATGGTATAGGAAGTTTTTTAGGAGGATTGTTCCGTTCAGTTTTACCACTGCTAACAAATGGTGCAAGGGTAGTAGGCAAAGAAGCACTAAATGCAGGCGTGGGACTTTTAACCGATATAGTGAGTGCGAGACCTCTTGAAGAATCCGTTACAAATCGTTTTAAAGAAGCCACTTCCAATTTAAAAAGAAAAGCTGATGACAAAGTAGTAAGGGTTATGAGTGGTACTGGGTATAAAAATAGAAAGCAAAACTTAAGAAGCACCATTCAAACACAGAAATTGAAAGAGAAAACAGTAAGAATCAGTAAAAATAATAAGAAAAAACTTAACCATCAGGATATTTTTTCATTCATATAAAAAAAAAATGTCATTCATCCACAACAATTCATGTGAGTGTGCTAAGTCGGAACTCGATTTATTTGCTTTACCATCGACTCAAACGAGTATAGAAAGTGGACAATGGATTCATTATAAGCCCATATCATCATTAAGCGATGATGGGCCAATTGAGTTTCAAGTTCCTGGTTCTGGAGATGATTACATTGACTTATCACATACATTACTTCATGTTAAAGCTAAGATATTAAATCAAGATCTTACACCTCTATCTGAATCACCGGTTGTTGCACCAGTGAATAACTGGCTTCATTCACTATTTAGTCAATTAGATATTTATCTGAATCAAAAACTTATATCTCCCCCAAACAATACATATGGATATCGCGCTTATATTGAAACATTATTAAATTATGCCCCGCCTGCTAAAGAATCACATCTTACTTGTGGTATGTGGTATGAAGATACAGCTGGCAAAATGAACAATGTTGATGATGAGAACAAAGGATTCGCCGCTAGATTAAAATGTATAAAAGGAAGCAAGGAGGTAGAAATGATTGGACATTTACATGGAGATATTTTTAATCAGGATAAATTCTTGTTAAATGGTGTTGAAATGCGTGTTAAAATCGTTCGTTCAAGAGAATCTTTTCACCTAATGGCAGCAACAAATGATATTAAAGTTAAAGTATGTATTACCGATGCAACGCTTTTGATCCGTAAAGCTAAAATTAATCCAAGTGTTTTACTTGCTCACCAAAAAGTTTTAGCTACTACAACTGCGAAATACCCGATTACTCGAGCAGAAGTAAAAGTTTTGACAATACCTTCAGGAATACAGGGTAAAACACTCGATAATATATTTTTAGGACAGTTACCAAAACGTTGTATCATAGGATTTGTTAACAACACGGCCTTCAATGGGAGTTTCACTAAAAACCCTTTTGATTTTGATAACTATGGAATTAACACGTTTAGTTTATATATCGACGGTACGCAAATTCCTTCAAAAGCGTTACAACCGCAGTTTAGTAGCGGGTTACATACTACCATGTTTCATACATTGTTCACTGGAACGGGCATTCACTTTTTAAATGAGGGCAATGGTATAAGTAAAGATAAATATCCAGAAGGCTACTATCTGACGGCTTTTGACTTAACACCTGACTTGTGTGCTAGTTCTAATTCACATTGGAATTTAATTAAACATGGAAGTGTAAGGATGGAAGTTAGGTTTGAGAATTCTCTTAATGAAACTATTAATTGTATTGTTTATGCCGAATTTGACAATTTAATTGAAATAGATAAAAATAGAAATGTAAGTGTAGATTTTAGTAGTTGAAAACGTAAATATAAACTTTTGTATAATGTATTTTGAGTTATATTGTTTTGTAATTGCATGTAAAGAAGACATAACTTAATAAACTAAAAAATGAATACTTTTGAAATAAGTCATTATTTGAAAAAAATGAATCATTCCTTGACTAACAATGTGTTCGCTGCTAACCGGCTACCAATATACATATCAACTCCGGTTTACTTGATTAGTAATCTGGATCCTGATACTAAGCCTGGATCACACTGGATAGCAATTTATATAAGTTCAAATGGAGAAGGAGAATACTTCGATACTTTCGGGCGAAAGCCTGAGGGTTATCATTTATCGTTCCTTAAACGTAATACAAAAAAGTGGATTTATAATTACAAAGTGATTCAAAATATTATGTCTTCTGTTTGTGGAGAATATTGTCTAGTATTTTTGTATTTAAGACATAGAGGTATATCTTTAAGAAATTTCGCTCAAATGTTTAAAGCAGATACAATTTATAATGATGCTTTGTTACAAAAAATGTTTAGATGTTTTTATATGTAAGAATGATGTAACTCAAAGGATATAAATAAAAAATGTAAAAATCTTTTTGAATTTTATTTATTGTTATAAACTTTCTCCTCTTCGTGCTTTACACTCTGTTTACTGTATGTATATTTTTTACAATCGGTGGAATTTGATATTTTCGAGTTTATCAGACTGAGAACTCAACTGCTCATAGTCGCGTTGTTCAATTGATGAACTGCTAGAAGTAGAGGCCTCATTCAAGCGTCTCCTCTTCTGAATATTTTCAATGCTTTCTTCAGTAGGGCGTTTCAAACCATTATTAGTTTGTTGACATTGCATAGACTTCGCTTTTATGCAGGCGTCCACTAATTCCACATCGTATTCATCGTCGAATACGTTTTCGTCGTCAGCCATCGCAAAGAAGACACTCACACAGTGCATTTTGAGCTTCACTTGTCAACTGTTAGTGCTGTGCTATCTGTTTGAACTATTATATACTCCTACTTTTAAAGTAATTAATAAAGTATTCACTTGAACTTATTGAAATAAGAATTATCTACACCTCATTAGTCACACCGAAAACTTTTAGAAACAGTTAATAAATGATGAATGACACACAAACATTATTTGAGATTGTAAGTGTATTTTTTACAATCGGTAGAATTTGATATTTCCTTTGCGATGCTGTATACGAGTCCACGAGTTCGTTGATGATGGTTATTGTTAGCTTTGTTAACGTAGTACTTGACTCGTACGTCGGGATGTTTCCAATGTTCCTCTGGATCGATGCTCGCCAATTTCTTTAAATCATAAATTTCGATTTTTATGAGGTGTGTCGCGTTTGCTGCATCGTCTGCATTCGTAGAGACGTATGACATTCCGTCACCCCTCGATCGTCCAACAGTTGACGAGCGCACTTTTGATTTTTTCTTCTTCGGCATGTCGAACAACTCGTCGAGACTTTCATCAGCCGTCCTTTTGTTTGAAGTCGAAGGTAGAGAGTTATCGTCCTCGGCATCGGAGAGAGGGAAGTAGTACTGCTTATAAGTGTTCTCTTCAAAATCTACGTTTTGGTTTTTCATACAGCATGCGAGCTGTAACAACAGTAAAAACAAATTAATTCCACAATACAGCACACAAAAGACAAATAATTGATTTGCAAGTTACAAAAATAATTAGTATTCATAAAGACAATACAAAGTTTATACTCACGTCCATGTTCCTTACAAAGCGTAGAGTAGAGTGTAGAGCACGAAGAGGAGTAGACAGCTGACACTATTACTTAGACTCGAAGCACGACTTATGAAGGAATCTTTTGAGCTAGAGATTTTATACCAATTTTTACCATTATATTCACATTAAGAAAGCATCTCACCAAACAAGATACGAAAACACCGACCGACATCGTTAGCAATGACTAACCACATTAGCAAATGACGGTGAAACTGACGAACAACCAAATTAACAAATAACGTTGGAATTGAACGAAAAAGGTGATTAGCATCGAGTTCAACGAGCAATTAATAATTAAGTAATCATCTAGGACTGGTGTGACTCAAATATGTAAAAGTTAAACGAAGCGAGATATCGCAACGGGACCCAGTGCAATCGCCTCAAACGGGGGGTAAAACCCCTAATTTGATACCAAGCTTTTTTTTTTTTTTTTTTTTCGTTGTCAGTGTTGGCCAGAAAGATTTTTTGGGGGTGGGACCAGAGGGAGGGGGCGGCTGAGGCGGAAGCCCCCAATCCTTACTACTCGTGACACTAAGTTTATTACAGCCAACTCAACACAATTCCACAAAAATCGCGCGAAATGGCGCTTACAAGTCTATTTATGCAATTGGAAATCAGTCATACCAACATTATAACGTGCTTAAATCCTATTGGCTTACATTTTACTAAAATAAATATAATATCTCTGTCAATTCAAAATACATTTAATTTTGATTAATTCACCTGAAAATGCAAGTAACGAAAATAAATACAATACATAACTCATAATTGATTTCTAAATTAGCTAAAATTGCTTTATATTTGACAGGAAATAAAAATATATTCAGTAATGCCAACATTAAGTGACAAATCAAAAGAACGGATATCAATATTTGACGTGTACTACTTTTATTTATTTTAATAACAAATTAAGAAATAAGTCAATCGCTGAGTATTCATAAATAATTAATGTAATTTAATAGCGCAGTGAAATATATCTAACTATCAACCCATCTACCAATCAATGCATCTAACATTATATTAAAAAAAACTAACACAGCGTCTTCTCTTTCTGCATCTTTTTGTTTCTATCTTTTCCTTTTTGCATTCTTTTTTTAACTCAGCCCTTTTTTTGTTCTTTTTCCTGTTTCTTTTTTTGCTGTTTTTATCTTTCTTTTGTTTCGTTATTTTTCTGCATATTTTATTAAATACCTAAATAATGTGTAAGTAACATATTAATAACATTAGTAAAGTAACCAGTAAATTTCGACGGTCCCGTAGCCTATTTGGTAGTGCGTCTGCCTTCGAAGCGCAGGGTCGCGGGTTCGAATCCCGCCCAGGGCAAACGTTCGTGTGATGAGCACTTGTGTTTGCCTTGTGTCTGGATTTCGTAAATTTATAAATGTATAAGTGTATCAGATGTCTGACGCACACAGTATAGGCTCTCCTAGTTTGGAGTCAGATAGCCGTGTGTGAAATGTCCCAACATATTCGTATTTGTAAAGTAACAGTAAAATAACATAGTAACTAACATTATATGAATTCCTCAGTCTAATATGTAGAGATACGTCAAAGTTCACGTTCGCCCGCCAGCGAGACAAAGGCTGCCCAATTAGATGGCTTGGCTTTGCACCGGACAGATTAGAGTTAGACAGGGGAACTGGAGCCACGAACAAAGGTAAGCTTCGGCTTGTCGATAGCTCGCCAAATATGTATATAAACGCCTTTGTACACGAATTATAGATACTAAGTAGACACTAGTAATGTCTCTATCGATATTATAAATGTGAAAGATTTGAATTTTGAATGATTGTAAGATTTACAAGGAATGGCTGCAATGATTGGAGTTTTATTTTGTATGTCGAATTATCTTATTCCCTGGGTCAAGACATAAAAGGCCATTGTACCTTGAAAAACCTTAAAAGTAAAATAATATAGCCGTAGGAGACAGCAAGCTACTTGTAGATCTTATTTTGTTTTCACTGGTTTCTTGATGAAATTCTATTTCAGAAATACCTAGCTTAGATAACCAACAGCAAATGCGATTTCCAAACTTGCTGCCAAGCGTAAGATTAAGGAAAACACCTACTTTATTGGAGAGAAAAAGCTATTGTCATATAAAGGGGATAAGTAGGTAGGTACATATTTTACGATTCCTAGTTCGCTTTTCCACATGCAATTGTTTCTTTACAGCTAGCCTTTCTCATTTAGCCATTATCCATAAGTGTGTTATGTACACATAAACGTTAATTCTATTCCACTCTATTCTTGAATCTAACAAAGTGATTTATTTTGTTTTTGGACGAGTGCCCCTCCGGGTTTCGAACCCGGAACCTCAGTGATGCGAGGCGAGCGTTTTACCACTCGACCACGCAGGTTGTCACTACAGTCATTAATTAATATTGACACGGGTATCGATTTCATCATAAAGATCAGGAGAACTTTGACCCTTACTAACGGTATATGGCCACATATGGCTGCTGAGAATGCAACCCGTTGTTTTTTATGCGCACACGTCGCGTTCGATGTTAATGGACCAATAGTAACCGGCCGTTTCGCCTACCACAGAATAGTAAGACTGCGACCGGTCGCACATTCAACGCGAGAGACCGTTCTGTATCGTTACGTAGAAAAGAGAACTGAAAAAATGAAACTACTTTTTTGAAACTTATAAGTTGGAGATCGCGACCTCCAATTCATATTCGTATGATATGGGTGGGGTTTGCGGTTGTCGTTTCTATTTACTCTACTACAATAGTAGTTCAATGCTCTAAGCTTCTTTTTTCATAGCTAATGGAAGTGTTTTCACGGATGGAAGACTTGCTTTGTGTTGGGAATGGGCTTAAAAGCTACAAAGAGTTAGTAAACCAACTGAAAGAACAATTTTAGTTAAGTTTTTGGTGTTTTTGTCTTATGGGACAAAAATCTAGTAATTAAATTGCACTTCTTCAACAGTTACTTTAATTGATTGATAGGAAGACACTCTCAGTGAACATTAAATCAGGACTTTATTGTAAAATCTCAGAGGGGAAGATGGCGAAGAAAAACTATTCAGAACGTGACACTAAGTTTATTACAGCCAACTCAACACAATTCCACAAAAATCGCGCGAAATGGCGCTTACAAGTCTATTTATGCAATTGGAAATCAGTCATACCAACATTATAACGTGCTTAAATCCTATTGGCTTACATTTTACTAAAATAAATATAATATCTCTGTCAATTCAAAATACATTTAATTTTGATTAATTCACCTGAAAATGCAAGTAACGAAAATAAATACAATACATAACTCATAATTGATTTCTAAATTAGCTAAAATTGCTTTATATTTGACAGGAAATAAAAATATATTCAGTAATGCCAACATTAAGTGACAAATCAAAAGAACGGATATCAATATTTGACGTGTACTACTTTTATTTATTTTAATAACAAATTAAGAAATAAGTCAATCGCTGAGTATTCATAAATAATTAATGTAATTTAATAGCGCAGTGAAATATATCTAACTATCAACCCATCTACCAATCAATGCATCTAACATTATATTAAAAAAAACTAACACAGCGTCTTCTCTTTCTGCATCTTTTTGTTTCTATCTTTTCCTTTTTGCATTCTTTTTTTAACTCAGCCCTTTTTTTGTTCTTTTTCCTGTTTCTTTTTTTGCTGTTTTTATCTTTCTTTTGTTTCGTTATTTTTCTGCATATTTTATTAAATACCTAAATAATGTGTAAGTAACATATTAATAACATTAGTAAAGTAACCAGTAAATTTCGACGGTCCCGTAGCCTATTTGGTAGTGTGTCTGCCTTCGAAGCGCAGGGTCGCGGGTTCGAATCCCGCCCAGGGCAAACGTTCGTGTGATGAGCACTTGTGTTTGCCTTGTGTCTGAATTTCGTAAATTTATAAATGTATAAGTGTATCAGATGTCTGACGCACACAGTACAGGCTCTCCTAGTTTGGAGTCAGATAGCCGTGTGTGAGATGTCCCAACATATTCGTATTTGTAAAGTAACAGTAAAATAACATAGTAACTAACATTATATGAATTCCTCAGTCTAATATGTAGAGATATGTCAAAGTTCACGTTCGCCCGCCAGCGAGACAAAGGCTGCCCAATTAGATGGCTTGGCTTTGCACCGGACAGATTAGAGTTAGACAGGGGAACTGGAGCCACGAACAAAGGTAAGCTTCGGCTTGTCGATAGCTCGCCAAATATGTACATAAACGCCTTTGTACACGAATGATAGATACTAAGTAAGACACTTATGTCTCTATCGATATTATAAATGTGAAAGATTTGAATTTTGAATGATTGTAAGATTTACAAGGAATGGCTGCAAGGATTGGAGTTTTATTTTGTATGTAGAATTATCTTATTCCCTGGGTCAAGACATAAAAGGCCATTGTACCTTGAAAAATCTTAAAAGTAAAATAATATAGCCGTAGGAGACAGCAAGCTACTCGTAGATCTTATTTTGTTTTCACTGGTTTCTTGATGAAATTCTATTTCAGAAATAGCTTAGATAACCAACAGCAAATGCGATTTCCAAACTTGCTGCCAAGCGTAAGATTAAGGAAAACACCTACTTTATTGGAGAGAATAAGCTATTGTCATATAAAGGGGATAAGTAGGTAGGTATTTTACGATTCCTAGTTCGCTTTTCCACATGCAATTTTTTCTTTACAGCTAGCCTTTCTCATTTAGCCATTATCCATAAGTGTGTTATGTACACATAAACGTTTATTCTATTCTACTCTATTATTGAGTCTAACAAAGTGATTTTATTTTGTTTTTCGACGAGTGCCCCTCCGGGATTTGAACCCGGAACCTCAGTAATGCGAGGCGAACGTTTTACCACTCGACCACGCAGGTTGTCACTACAGTCATTAATTAATATTGACACGGGTATTGATTTCATCATAAAGATCAGGAGAACTTTGACCCTTACTAACGGTATATGGCCACATATGGCTGCTGAGAATGCAACCCGTTGTTTTTTATGCGCACACGTCGCGTTCGATGTTAATGGACCAATAGTAACCGGCCGTTTCGCCTACCACAGAATAGTAAGACTGCGACCGGTCGCACATTCAACGCGAGAGACCGTTCTGTATCGTTACGTAGAAAAGAGAAATGAAAAAATGAAACTACTTTTTTTATTTATTTTTTTTAGAAAAAAAGAAATGTCAATAATTACCCAAAGGCTACTGTTTAGATTAGACAATATTATATTTTATATTTTCTTTTTGTATTCGACAGATGACGCTGTTACTTTATAAAACCCGGTATTATTGTTCATTTTTCTTGATATAAATACATATTATTAATATATGTTTTGTATCATAGATGGAGGCTTCAATGTACAAAATAAAATAAAAATAAATAAAATATATTATGAATTTTTCCTCCGCATAAGAGACAAATATAATTATACCCACAGAAACCAGTAAGTACAACATATACTGTGACCCAAAAGAATCTATTGTAGTCGACCCTCATTGGCTTAATAGTCTCTTCCGAACCTACATCTTTAAAGAACCTGACGGTATTGGTGGGATTCAGGATTCAGGTTTTCTAGAGGGGAGTTTATGCCCGACACCTTTTATTGACGAAAGCATCATCGCTAATTTAGACGACCGCGACGACTAAAGCACTTTTTGTACGCTTTCAAAATCGAGTGCCTTTTTCAAGCTTTTCTATAGGAGTGTACCTACAGTCAATCCCACACAGCAGTATACGCCACCGCGACACTTGCCGCGACCCACTCGCGTGCGACATAAATCCGCGACACGCCGATATCGATCCGTGTGGGACTCTGATTTATCGACTATCGATTGTAATTAGGTTACAAGTAGGCACTATTGTCGAGGACAGCCGGGATTTATCGATCGGCCATTTATCATAGCGATAATCGGTGGCGTGCTAGGCGGGCTACGGTCAAAATAGACTGGAATTGGTTTGGATTCTAGAATTAGGTAAACCTATTTACGAGTATCCAGCTGAAGGGTGGTGGGTATTTGTACTATATTTCATTCTTTCTTTTTTTATGTACAAGTAGAAAAAATTGCTTGCTTGCTTGGGTTTCGAGGTTAACCTACCTCACAAACCCTGGTGTTGGAATTGTTGAGCCACCTTAGGCTTCCGACATGGCTTCTATAACGACTATACATCCGCAGAAAGTAGCCGGGACCAACGGCTTAATGTGCCTTTCGAAGCACTCATCTGTCTGCAATGTCCTAACCAAACTGGGGAAAGTCTCATAAAGTGATATTTGTTCGACGGATCCCCACCGGGATTCGAACCCGAAACCACTCGACCACGGAGGTTGCCCAGAAAAAATTGGGATGATCTGATTCTGCGTCAGAAATCGGCAACTCTGAAGTTGATTGTTACGAAGTTAAAATCACAAAGTAATATTTTTAATACTAGAATTTATTTACAAGCGTGGATAATGCTACCACAATATTTACATAACATTTTACATACACTTGATTGTACAAATACTTAAGTTATTGAAGATGCTCGCACTCTTCAGTGACTCATAGCAATCAACGGAAACGTCTATTGACTTTTTTTATGTAATCGTGTGGTCCGAACAACACCATTTATAGTCAAGTGACAGCTATCAAAAAAATCTTGTTGTTAAATATTTCCAGTAATTTTATGCCAAAAGTCTTAGGTGGGTCAATAATTTCTTACAGCATCCAATGTAGCATAAGGCTTTTATACACTAGCTATAAGTATCAAATGTGTGTTTGTTTTGTGCAATAAAGAATTATAATAATGAAGTTTCACCAAGGATGTTATAAGAACTACCGGGTTTTACGTGTAGTTTTTTCGTCAAAAGTGAAAGTCGAGATTTTACAAAATTATTTTTTGGCTGCAAATCGAATAAATACAAAGGACTAGAGCTGTCCGTCTATGGTTGGTCGTTCAAAGGTGGAATTCGTCTGTTGCGAACTTGAGAAGAACGACCAGAAAAACTTTATATCGTGTCGCATGTTTTCAAATATTTTTACAATTATTTGATAACTTAAATAACATAATATCATGCCGCAACCAAGTCGCAACATATCTAATTCTGCACACATACAATACCAAAAAAACTACCGCTATGGTCAATACTCTCATTTTCTTGGTGGAAAATTCTATATGGGGAGTTTTTTAAAGTGGAAAATCCTGAGTGAATCTTAACCGTTAAAATTTTGGTGGTAAATTTTAGGGTAGTAATTTTATTATCTACCTACTCTTTCATCTAACCTTTGATATTTTTAAGACATATTCTCTCATGTTCAAATAGGTAGATTAACAAAGCTAAATTAAAGATTCTTTCTTCCAAGTATTTAGTTCCAAACTTTCGTCACCCAGTTTATCGCAAATAGCTTTGTGTGTGGTCATAAGTAGTAATAGATCTATTTTTATTGCAAACATGATAAAACGCGCGAAAGCTGCGTGCGATGGCTCTCCCACGCCAATTCTAGTTATGACTTTTAAAAGGTTATTTTTATTTCCATTGCTTGTCAAGCGCATAAAAATATAAACATACAGCCATGCACCAAGAAATTAGATGCAAAGCCAAAACAATATGTTCAGTTCAACACAAACTTTTTTAAAAGGATTGGATTTTTTCTACATGTTTAAGTACAGAAGCTAGCACATGCGGCTGGTCACTCGCAATACGAAATTCGCCCCTAGTACTACGGTATTCTCGTATTAGAATAGAATAAACCCAACTGGAGTCATACGATAAGACTCAAGAAACATAAAACCAGTTTACGGCCCGTATTGGCTTAAATTCTTTTTTATTGACCTACGCTTGTGTCGCAAAATAGACTAAACAAGCTTTACCGGACTTACAGAAGAGTGTAGACATCTACCTTAGAGTACACTTATCAACGTGTCTAGGGGCGGCTCGAGAGTAACTCGGAGGGGACTACTATTTGGTATTTTCTCTCTCGGACCGGGCATGGCGCGTTGGTACGGAATACGTCTTTTTTTTAAATTGACCTATGCTTGTGTCAAAAAGGTACGACTAATCAAGCTTCACCGGACTTGCGGACGGAATATGTCGTGAAGCACACGGCGTTTGAGGGAAGATTCCCGTCTGTCTCCTTCATGATATCCGAATCAACGCGCTAGGCCGTGGTCCGAGGCTCTCTCGAGCCGCCCCTAGTGGCGTTGGTTTATGACTAATCTGGGGTAGAGCCTTTTGCTCGCTTCGGTGAAGCTTGCTTGGTCGTATTTTTTCGATAAAAGCATATTGAATAAAAACATATAGGGAAGATTTAAATCCGTAGCAGAATTAGTGTTTACTTTCTACTAGCGTCGGTAACCCACACATAATAAACACTTGAATTACCGCAGCATTCATCGCAGGTTGTTCACTATTGACACACTGCCTACACTGCCCACTGCACATTCACTATCCCCCAAACATACCTATTACGACGATGCAGTCAGTATGGTTGTAAAATAGAAACTTCAAAGCGATTCACAGTTGTTGCAACAAACCCATAAATGTGTTTCATTTCTGTTACAATCGTAGAACAATGTTGCTTGAAACGGTTTTGTATTTAGCTATTAGGGTACGCTAGTATACTGCTAGTCATTAATAAATGACCGCCAAAAGACGACATGACCGATGCCACATCATCCTTCAAGAGGATCCTTCAAGAGGATGATGTGGCATCGGCCAGGCCGTCTCTATTAATTGGCGCCCTGGCTGCAAGTACAATCCAAATTCAAACCTTTTTTGAATATTGTTTGTTTACGTAATGTCTCAGTGTGATTTTGACATATTCGCACTTGGGCTTTCGCCCGAGCTAGTTGAATTTTGTTGTTCGGAGGAGGGATTGAGGTAGCGCTCCTTTTCCCCCACAAGTTTATTTCCGTCGATTTAATGTGTAGCCTTTAAATATTTTAACATTAAAACCAAGTGATAAATGTGAATCGGCGTTTATATTTCATATGATACGACAACTGTGGGACAAAATTTAACTAGCTCGGACGAAAGCCCAAGTTCAAATATATCAAAATCATCTCGAAACACATTCTACGTAAACAAACATTAGGCGAAAAAGGTTTGAATTTGGATTGTACAGTATTCCGTAGCGGAAGGGATGAAGTTCGTAGTGCGAATGTACAACCGCATGTGCTGGCTTCTGTACTTGCAGCCAGACCGCCAATCAAAAGAGACGGGGCATCATGACCGATGCCACAGTACCTTCCTAGTCTAACCTTCAGCAGTAAAAAAAATACTTATGAAATGCTCAGTCAGCGGTTGTGAGCCTAAACCAAACAAACTTTTGATGAAACAAAAAGATTACACTCTCATACTAAACCATGAAGGAAAAATAATTCCACGCCCATAAAATTGGGCGCGTAAAATTTTTTCTTCCTTCATATACTAAACGGTAATTTCCATCATAAATTTTGTATGGAGATGTTAGTTTTTTCAAAAAAGTTGTTCAAAACTGTTGACGAAACATATTCTTTCAGTATTTGCTGGGCGGCCACTTAAACCCTGTATTTAGCCATATTTACCTCAAACTGGCCTATTATTGCTAATTAAACTCTCATCAGTACATATGTATAAACTACTTCATTATTTTTTTCAACTTCATTAACATACGTTATTAACCAATACTAGTAGTTATCTTTAACATTTGCATGACTTAGCTACATAAGCTAGTCATACAAGCTGAAAATTTGTATGAAAAAGCTCATTAATAGATTTGTTAGTTAGGCATCCTATATTTTTTATTATACTTAATACTAGTTTTCTTGCGTTTTAGGGTTTTTTCATGCTGAAAAAAAATGCTACTAGCCGGTAAAAGAGTAAATCGGGCTTACCTTCGTATTTTGTGCTAGAAACTTCCTTGTATTTCTAGGTAAAAACTTAAATTAGAAATTATGGCCAAAAAATATTAAAGTGTTTATTTCAGTACCTAATGTTTTTTTTGAAAAATATCGGTTTCGTTTTTAATAATCAGGTTATAAATAGTAAACTACGAGTAATATTAACTAAATCCCTCGTAATAAATAGTTACGCGTTGTTTTGAGAACGATGTTTCTTAATTGATTCTTCTCCACATACTAATGCCATACATCTCAACATCTCTACGGTAAAGTGAGTGGTATAACATAACGCCTGCTAATAATTTCCTATAATATCATTGCGTGCGAACTGTTGCCCGTCCGTTCATTACATTACACGGACCGTACTCGGAAACGCGCGTTCTTCCAGGTGTGCACACACCTTTACAAAACGCCACGTTACACACATCTTTTGTTGTCCATCAAATAAATGTATCCTACCTACCTCATACAAAGCAGTGTCCACTAATTTGCCACCTTAATTTTAACTTTATACTCTTTACATAAAGTCGAAAACGAATGAATTTTATAAAGTTGTTTTGCCTTATGAAGGGGTTACGTGATGACTAAAGCAATTAAAATAGGAAAAATATTTTTAATCATTTAAAATTTGTGCCTAGGTTAGCATAATCGTCATACCTATACGTCATATTATTATGTATTTTATTCAAAGTATGCGATGCCGTGTCATCTCATACAAAAATATATTATATTATCTACATAGCTAAATATTTAATGGATTATTGTTTTTGACTGAAATTATATCGGAATACCAAAAAAAAGATGGAGAGAAAATTGTGTTAATTTAATAATAACTCAGTTGTAGAGTTACCCTCAAATCTAGTCACAAAAACGCGGCGTTTTGTCCTCTCGGCTGTACATCTCAATATGTGCTCCTTGCGCGATCCCCGCTCTTATGGTAATTACACACTATGCCAGATAACTGCTCCGATAGCACTCCATAACTCGTACGCAGTTACGAAAACGTACCGACAGCAACACAATATCTGGACACCGAAAATCTAGACATAGAACCCAACAAAGAAAAATATACTCATAGAAGAACATCGAATTATTAGCGGAACATAGTGATAAATTTTGGTTACTGTACTACGTCGAGCGTAGCTAAGAGCTGATTTTGATATTGATTACAGAGCTAGGAGTAACAGCTTTACGTGCTTTCTGAAGCAATCTTCCTTTTAATCGTGATTCAACCTGCCATGCTCTAACCAAACTGGGGAAAGGCTTACAAAGTGACATTAAATTTTATTTCAATTACAAATAATCCAAATACTGCCCAACTGTGGCAGATGCAAAATATTTACTAAAGAATTATGATGAATAAAATATATTCGTAATCTAAGTTTAAGTACTAGATAAATCAAAGAATTTTCCTCTAAACGCTCCACAAGACAGTCATTGGTCACGAGCACGACAGCAATCACACAAAACACATTTCGCGTAAAATAAATCATCGCAATGTTTTCGGTCAAGGCGAAATATATGAGATATCTTAAAAGATAAGCATTCTAGCAGAGACGTGATAAATCTTGGAGCAGTGACACCGCAGACAGGCACAATAATAATTTATAGGGCGAGGCCCAGGACGAATTAGCCGGTCATACAACAATGCGACTGGTAACTAATGTCCGAGATAAATGGAACGGTTGAATGCGATAGGAAAAAATATCGCTTTTAAAGTTCACTTGCTGGTGATGACACATAATCTAGTTTAGCTTTTAATTGATGCGTTCATTTTAAAGTAAAGTGCAGATTAAGCTGAACATGCACACTTCGATTCTGTTACTTATTCAATCGACTTAAGAACGGTGCAAAGTCTACAATGTTCGTCGGTTTTGTGTGCTTCTGGCTGTATTGCATCGCTATTTAGTGTTGTTTACCTCTAGTGTTGTTCTCTACTCCGAGAGAATTCCTCGAAGAATTCAACATTTCACGAAGTTACAAATTAATCATTCTTTTGTTTAAATTTAACACTATCTTCATCATAATTTCAGCCGAATGAAGTCCACTGCTGGACAAAGGCCTCCAAAGATCTCCCGCATCCAGTGGCTTCCTGCGACGCACACCAGATCATCGGTCCATCTCGTGGGGGGCCTGCCCAAGCTTTGCTTTGATTTGATTTGATTTGCCTCGCGGCGCTCGGTCGCCAGTTAAGAACCTTCCTGCCCGAACGGTGGCAATAGAACTTACAAATGTCATGTAATAAGTCGTTATGGCGGTAATTTATAATCACTTTATAGTACAAAGATTGGTACTCTTTCATTTTTAAACGAATCGTTTTCAATTTATGTTCATTACCAATTTTAAAATAAAAGGCGTAGTCAATAAAAATAATAATATGTAATAAATCTATAATTACCTACATGCAACATACTTACCTCACATTGCCGACAGTACATTTTGTCGCTATAAACCGAAACATTGGCAGACGTTCGGACTCAAGATAGATATTAAAACATGGGCGGGGTTTAATTAGAAATTTAACCTGCTAATAAATTACTGATGGGCACACACACCGCCACCCAAGGTGTGGCGCTGGCAACACTCGGCTTATTTCCCTGGAGACCGCCCGTGTCGTGTTGCCAGAGCTAACCACTCATTTCGGAATATTTTTGGAACGTGTGACGCAACTGCATGACTGCAGATAGTCCATATTGACCGGAAATTACGCTATAATAATTATATTATTATTTTCAAATTTTTGTAGCGTAGTAGCTAGATGCGTATAGATTATAGATTTTAGAAGCCTATAGATTATAGCCTATAGATTTATATAGATTATTATATTACCTAAGTAAAAAAAATATATTACCCATGATACTACGCACGCCGCTTCGGAATATCCAAAACACACAAAATCCTTTTAAATAAAAAAAGAAGAGTACAACATATTTTTATCGTTTAATATTGTTAGATAATGAAAAATATTATTTCACTCAAATTAAAAAGTCAAACACCGTGGTATGTTCATTTCTTCTACTTCGTGTGGGTGGATGAGCTTCTAACATGGCTCCTGTAACGACGACTTCATCATCCGTAGGTAGCATTCGGGACCAACGGCTTTACGTGTCTTCCGAAGCACGGAATCATGTTTCTTTCGGACAGTCAGTGTTTTAGTTGATTATTTTTATTACTGCCACCAAACTTTAACAAAATCTGTCTAGTCTAACATTAATAATATTATTATGGAGACTAGCCACAGTGCTGCACCCACAATGTTTATTATGTCATTTCCCCTTTGTTATCCATTAATGTCACCTCCGACGTTCATTTCATATTTTAGTTGTATTTTAAGCCGACTAATTTTAATCTACACCGAAATTAGTAATAATTTATTTAGGACGGTTATTAGGTGAGGTTAGTTTATGAGAACACTAGCTGTTTGTGATTTATACTGGTTTTCTGATAAACAATTACAGCGAATACAAATATTATTATGCGAAATTAATTTCGTCTTCAATGTACAGTCAAAAGCACGCTAAACTGAACTCGTTGGACTTTGCACTGATCTTATGTCCATTAAATAAGAAACAGAAAAGGTGCAAGTGTTGACCTTAGCTTGAACTTGACCGTACTACCAATAGGTAAGATAAATAGAAAAATTTCAGGGAGGGATAGAGTACGCCTAATCGAGTATGAACCGTAAGCACGGATATGAACAGTCCGAATATCTTCAGCGCTTTCGTTTAGTATCAAATGGTTATCGGAGCTGATTATTTTTCCCAGTGAAAATAAGAAATTTAATAGGAGAACATTTTGAAATGTGCAGTGATAAGTTGCAAACATGACTTGAGGGACAAATCAAAAAAGAAAAATGTTATTGATTTCACAGCCCATACAAAATCTGCCTAAATTTGCTTACGCTTGACATAAAGGCAGCGGAGCGATGCGCGTGCTCTATGTATATTTAGACTTTTACATTACCTGGAAACTGACTGTCATTCTAGAATATAATCTTCTAATACTTTTTATAGTTTTTTAATCAACATGATTTTGAGCTCTCCGCCCGCGGCTACGCCCGCATTGTATTTTGACTTTTTCGTTTCCCGTAGGAATGAGATATATTCCCGCGGTAAAAACTATCTAAGATAATGATTGGGGATTACAACTTGCAAAACTTAATCCAAATCGGTTCAACAGTTTCGGAGACCAGCCCATACAAATAGAGAAACAAAAAAAAAAAAAATCTGGATATTATGCTCTATTTCACTTCTTACATATCCCCCTGACTCGATTTTTAGCATTTTTTAGGGTTCCGTAGCCAAATGGCAAAAAACGGAACCCTTATAGATTCGTCATGTCTGTCTGTCTGTCTGTCTGTCTGTCTGTCTGTCTGTCCGTCCGTCCGTCCGTCCGTATGTCACAGCCACTTTATTCCGAAACTATAATACCTATACTGTTGAAACTTGGTAAGTAGATGTATTCTGTGAACCGCATTAAGATTTTCTTACTAAAATATAAATAAAACAATAAATTTAGGGGGGCCCCATACATAGAACTGAAAGTAAAAAAAAAATTTTTCATCAAACCCATACGTGTGGGGTATCTATGGATAGGTCTTCAAAAATGATATTTATGTTTCTTATATTATTTTTTTCTAAACTGAATAGTTTGCGCGAGAGACGCTTCCAAAGTGGAAAAATGTGTGTCCCCCCCCCTCTAACTTCTAAAATAAGAGAATGATAAAACTAAAAAAAATATATGATGTGCATTACCATAAAAAGTTCCAACGAAAATTGGTTTGAACGAGATCTAGTAAGTAGTTTTTTTTTAATACGTCATAAATCGTAAACCGCAATTTACCTTTCACTATTATTAAAACATCGATCAAAGTCACAACGAACTACAAAAACTTTTATATTATGTTACTGGCTGCTATGGAACCCTTCATGGGCGATTCCGACTCGCACTTGGCCGCTTTATTTTATATGATGACCTCTACAGTTTTTTTATGTAGTCATAAAACGCGAACGCTTAACTTATACAAAATCTTTTCAAAGAATTAATAATTTTGAAGCCCGGTAAAATATTAATTTTAAAATAAAAAAAACGCGCTAAGTTTCTTATTACTAGAAACAATTTTAGAGACGGTCACGATCACGAATCACATCAAGCAAATTGATACTACTTCTACGAAACACTGGAGTTCCCATTCCTTAGTTTTTATTGAAGTTCTACCAAGAAAACCGAGTATAGTGTGAATTATAATATCACATACTCCTTCGCGTAGGTTGAGCGTCCCTGACTACAAAATATATGGAATATTGTAATATACTTTTTTGCACACAAGGACTGCAATATAAACTTAAATAAATAGCAAATAGGTTGTACCTACCTACATTTTATACGCATACCTAGGTGAGGTGGCCTTGTCGCTTAAGTGTGCTGAAGCTAGTAATTTCTACCAACATAAAAAACAGTTTAAGGAACATATTCAACTTAAAAATACAAAGAATGCTACAAATTATCTACGTACGTATGACACTCATTTTTAAGCCTGTACTAATTATAACAATACAACACGATATATCATAAATTAATATAGCAAGAATTTTGCCACATTCAATCAGTTATAATTATTACTGATAAAAAAAGCTCGATACGAATTTTTCATTTACATTTTTAATTTTTATAGGTATCCCCAACGAGCCTACCCTGAAATCAGGGTGAATAGGTCTTAGTCGACCAGTCTGGCCCAGTATGGGTTGAACAAGGTCAACTTCACACACAACCTTTGAATTTCTTCGCAGGTGTATGCAGTTTTCCTCACGATGTTTTTCTTCACCGAGCGTCGATTATACGAGTACGTACGTACATATGAATTCGAAAATCGAAAGCTCATTGGCACTTGCCGGGGCTTGAACCCGCGAACTTCTGAATGAAAGTCAACGGCCCTAGCCACTTGGCCACCGACGCTCTTAGTATTTGTCTGTCAAATTTACGATGCTATTGTCATGAAAGAGACAGCTTTGTGCAATTACCAACTTAATTTAAGTACTAAAGTTTTATCGCACGTGACAAGAGGCATAAAAGTCGTGTTTTTAATTTATTGTCGATAAAACCTTTGTGTGGGATCGCAAGCACCCATTTATTTGATTAGAATATGCATATATATAATTTTGATAGGCATTTGTATATGTTGCAGGGACTGAGGAAATCAGAGATTTCATGAAAGCACGGAAGGTGATGAATTATCTTGTTGTTGTGTAGCGTCTTTTTACTGATAGTTTTTAGGAATATTCCATTTTACAAAACTTAGTTTGGTGAAATAACATGTTACTAAAAAAATTCAGAATATTGTTTGTATGTGTTAAAAAAAATTCAATCCATGCAAACCCTGAAATCTTTATTTTCCAGCAGCATATACTCGTACGAGTACATAATGCAATTCAAACAGAATCGAATAATCTGTGCCAGATGCGTTTAATCGTTTTCCAGAAACCAGTTACCTTAGAGAATAAATATACATAGAGCACGCGCATCGCTCCGCTGCCTTTATGTCAAGCGTAAGCAAATTTTGGCAGATTTAGTATGGGCGGTGAAAACAATAACATTTTTCTTTTTGATTTGTTCCTCGAGTCATGTTTGCAACTTATCACTGCATATTTCAAAATGTTCTCTTATTAAATTTCTTATTTTAACCGGGAAAAATAATCAGCTCCGATAACTATTTGATACTAAACGAACGCGCTAAAGATATTCGGACTGTTCATATCCGTGCTTACGGTTCATACTCGATTAGGCGTACTCTATCCCTCCCAGATTTTTTTTTTATTTATACTCTAAGCCAGTTACTATAATGTCTTACCATCATCTACACCAATGTGTTTTAGATTTATTTAATTCGACGAATACGTTCATCTGACGTTCTTATAGTGAAGTAATAAAACGTAGTAATGACTGATGCTATAAGTGGACTGTCTACAAAGTAGGTAACTGGTACAAACACCTAGCCTGGTTACCGTAAGCGCAGAAGAAAATAATAGTACTATCCGTACCGTAAGCAAGCAAATCGAATCGAACCCTTCTACTTTTGAATATTTTTTATTAGTCTACTTTATCCCACTGCTGGGCAAAGTGAGGACTTTGCCCCAGTTGGGGGAGGCCCCAACTCTCTTTTTCCTGAGCGTGTTCAGGCCAGCTTTTGTTTAATTCGTCCAAGTCATCCCTCCATCTCCTTCTGGGTTTGTCCCGACTTTTTTTCTTCAATAATGATTCCAGGTTAATTTTGACCATATTTTGTCGGCCACAACTTTTTGAATCTGGTGTGCACGGCCCTAGCCTGCGCGGGCGCATCGCCGAAAGGCCGCGGCTTCTTTGATCGAGATAGCGGCGCGTGTGATGTCCACTACACGCACCGCCTAGCACGCCGCCTGTCGTCAGGGTTACCACAAACATTAAAGATCCTTCTCTCAATGCATAAATTATATCTTTTGTACTCGCTTCACCCTCTGTCTTATCTCGTCCGCTATATGGGTATAATTTTTACCACGCAAGAGCTCAATTATGAGAACGCAAGGTCATTAAAAATTAAATTAAAACTTGATTACTTGAACCTATAAAATTGATTTATTTATCTGCATTAAAGACGCTTGCTGTACTGTTACTACTACAGCTATTAGAGATCTCTCCCTTCATCCAGTGATGTTAGTACCTAAGAGTCGGATATAGTTTTACAAATACCTATTTGCATCACCATGAACACTGCCACACTCCTAAAAGTATACAATTGATGAATTTACTTATATATTAATAAGAAAACACAACAATGGGCTCAATTCGTGGCCGCTAAAATCTCTAAATTTAAGTTGTTGGTCAAAAGATTTCATTCATATCATATGGGAATCGAAAAAGATAGGAGACGAATGAATTTAATTTTGAATGAATGATATTTAAAATAAGCAGCTGTCAAATTCAGCTTTATTAAGGTTGGATGTTTTCGCATGCCTGCTAAACTAGTACGAACTACGTGTAAAATCGATGTTTGACGTCTCTAATCCCCTGTCCCTTTTAGTTCGAAATTCGAATGTGAAAGGGACATAATATTATGTTTTTAAATTTAAGCTACAGCGTAATATGCAGATCGTCGGTCCACCTCGTGGGGGGCCTGCCCACACTACGTCTTCCGGCGCGCGACGATCTGGTGAGGGTCGCGGGAAGCCGCTGGATACGGGCAGCGCAGGACCGATCATTGTGGAGATCCTTGGGGGAGGCCTTTGTCCAGCAGTGGACGTCTTTCGGCTGAGATGATGATGATGATGATGTAATATGCAGAATCGGGCCCAGTGTTACAGCTTCTTTTACAAAAACTGATGTTAAACATTCAGAAAGGAAGAAAGTTTTTAATGGAAATAAACTCACAGATTATAAAGACTGGTAAGAGATGGTAATTCAATGGCAGCCCTAAGCTCTGCGCTGCGTGGAAGTCTATTTACCGAACTGTATGGTAATGTGTGCACAGTACATGGTCCAAGCATGGCCCGTGCCAAAAGTTTTTGAATAACGGTGCTTTTGACGTGTGTAGGTGATAAACTTGGATGTTTGGTCAGTAAAGTTCACTAAGGTAATGTAAAATGTGCTTTTGGACGAGGTATCTTTTCCGTTAACCCATACATATACTTCTTCCTATGCCTAACTCAATATTTTCGTCTATTTTTTCTTACAATTAGTAGACTGTAGATAAGTGACAACAAATACTGAAAAGACATGCTCAATAAAAAAAAATAACAGTTTTCCCAAAGAATCTTTTCTCTAAAACATATGCCTACCACGAACGGTTCTTCGACACGGCCGTGTCGTTGTCAGGAGGAAATCCCTCTGAGTGACCAAGAGGAGCTGAAAGAGGGTCCAAAGAGGGTCTTAGAAGAGCACCGTAGATAACAATGACAGTGAAAACATAGACAATCTCATTGACCTCGCTGATTTTTCTTGCTCCACAGACGTAAACTTATTGTCAATCAACAAAAAAAAAAAGAATATCGTATTAAAGCAATAATTGATGGAATTATTCAATTATTAGACAAACCATTCTGCTCTATCCCTTGAAAGTTATTATAAAGTATATTTGTAATGTATTGTGTCCCAAGAAAGTGGACAGACGGTGGTAACCTCCCAGAATGTTTCGGCATTTCCATTGACAAAATATCTTCGTTTTATTTTAATCAATTATTTATTACACAGTTCTTATGGAATTTTCATTACTTCCACCCTTTATAATAAAATTAGATTGTTCGAGATATTCCACTGTTGCCACGGTTTCCTGTTGCCACACTTTTTTAGCGGTCTCCTCTTGCCACGGACCTTTTAAATAGAAAAATTTCAAGAACTCGAGTGTTCCAACAATTCTAGTCGTATGTATGGTTCCCGGCTTTAAATTAGACCAACCCAATTCTTCCCCATCCATCCATATAAGTGCGTATTTAGTCTAGCTAGCTTAATCTAACCTTTTGTTAAAGTTTGAAATGCGTCAAAACAGAAGCAAAGTTTCAACGCCTATGGCCTGTAAGAAATGCGTTCTGTTAATCATTAAGAGCAATCATAGCCATACTTGCAAAGAGCACTTCAGCACTGCAGATGGTTTCATATAATTATCAAAGCGGGCATCTCGACCGCAAAATCAATTACCTACTTATTCGCTTTTTATTCAGTTTTAAAAACAAGATCAACACCTTAAGCTTTAGCCGGCGACTTTTTACGCGGACACTGTATAAATCGTTTCCTTAAAGATCAGCGACATATCTTACATTGGTGACTAACCGCGGCAATTAACACCAACTCCGGAGCAATCAGCTGGATTTTATTGCTCTATTTATCTTTGCGTGCGCGCACTTTATCTGGACCACTAATTCCGAGACTGAAATAAACTTACAGCAAAGTCAGGAATGGTTAAGCTTTGTAGTAGAAAAACATATCATTTATCCACGTCCAAACAAAGCTAACTGTCGATGCAGAAGATTTTTTATAGGTTAAAAAGGTAACAGGCAAGTATTATATACAATTATTTTTTATTTTTGTTCTATTTCATTTTTACTACTTATTTCAGTATAATTACTATATTATTTTGAACAGAACAGAGAAAGCGTTGTGGGTAGGTTCTGTCGTGGTTCTATCGTATCGTAAACACACTATTGGAGGGCTATCGAGTCTACCCTAAATTAGGGCTATGCCTAAGTCTACCACGCCCAGTGCAAGCTAAACTATTTCACCATTTTAGCAGTTTTCCTTCCAAAATTGTCGAGCGGAAGAAATTGCTATCTAAGCAATAAGAACGCCTGTTAACTTGAAGTACTGTTTTCTGTATTTAAGATCTTTTGTTTTTGTTACACCTTGGTGTCAATAAAACACAATTGTTTGCATTGTATTGTGAAGTTGTTAAAATTACAGCAAATATTTCAATGGTCAAGAGTTGAATTTTATATGTGTTTTTTGTGGGTTGTTTCAGTATGATACTCAATTATGATCATGATAGATAATACGTAATTTAATTTGAGTACTCATTTCATTTAAGTGCTTAATTAACAATAAAACAAATGGTGGGTAATTTTTTTCTTTTGAATTGCCAAGAACGTAATTAACGATTGTCCAGCCGCATGTGTTGGCAGTAGCAATTGCTCTACTGCTACGGAATAAAATAAGGCATAGTATAGTTAGAGTTACTATACTATACTATAGTAGGTACTAAATTAAAAGTTATTAAAATAAATAAATATTTTGATTTGATTTCTGTGCACAGTCTATTAGGCAGCCCCGTAGTCTAGTCGGTAATATGCCTGTCTTCAAAGTATAGGGTCACAGGTTCGAACCCCGGCCATGGGCTAACATTTGTCTTTGCCTTATGTTTGAACTGGGTATTGTATATTTATTTAATGAATGTTATGTAATTTATCTTTAGTATCAAAATTTTACTCTTTGATGTCTAATTATTAGTAGACATTTGACATTTCTTTATTAAAGCCCGACTACCTCGCCATATTGCGGAATTTTAATGGAACTAATTTTATAATGGAAATTGTTGCCAAAACATGAAAATATACACGTGGCGCCCCCAGGGCAGTTTTAATATTTTTCTGGTCAGGCTTTAATTTATTTTGATTGGTGGATTTTTGAAGATTCTGAAGATAGGCACTTTCTTTGTCTCATCTAGATGGCCAAAAATAACACGTCAGGAACCGTGAAAGTTACGATACGATACGACCGTTTATCTCAAATAGTGAGCATCGGAGCGATAAAATTCTTATCTCTTGAATTTGCCTGCAGGTAGGTAGGGTTACCAACCAAGCATTAGGATATTTACTTGCTTTCCGCCGCGGCGCCGCCCGCGTTAACAGGTTTTCCCGTGGGAACGAGTTATTTTCCCGCGGTAAAAAGAGGCCCATGTGTTAATCCAGGGTGTCAGCTAACTCCAGACCAAATTTTATTAAAATCGCTCCAGCCGTTTAGACGTGAAAAAGTAACAAACATACACACACTTTCGCCTTTATAATATTAGTGTGATTATCTGACATGAGAAAGGAATTTTTAGCCGCTCCGTAATTTCGAAGTTTAGGTAAAGCAAATAAAAATATTTTTGTAAAATTTTAATTTATTACTTATCGTCATCATTTCCGCCTTACTGCCAAACACCTCCTGCGCTGCCCGCATCCAGCGGCTTCCCGCGACCCTCACCAGATCGTCGATCATCATAATATGGAGGAATATTATAAGTGATCCTAATTCTTCATTATTTAGTTTAGTGTTCCCATTAAACCTTGAGACATTTTCGAATATGGTTTTTATTCCGAAATTTTGGATGGTGGTACCTTTTATCCCCGGTCAACATCATAGATACTTTATACCACGGGAAATAAAAAAAAACAATGCGGGCGCAGCCGTGGGCGGACAGCTAGTGTAAGATAAATTGGCATATGTATGCTACGGGGGCTGGCAACCCTACCTATGCAGGACACTCCCATAAATACTGGTAGCTTCAATTTGTCCATCGTAAAGTGCCTCGACTTGTTATTTGTCAACGTCAGAGCGTATCGATTCAACTGAATCGAATCCAGATCGATATCTCGCTGCTTTGTATCGATTGTGGCGTGGGTGAAAGAAATCTAGCCTGTAATTGGAGCCATTAAATTGAATTACCTACCGTTGTTATTCGTTACAAAAGCCAAAAGCCGTTTTCTTAAAGCTTCAACTCTCTATTTAGATTTTATATTCGCAGTTCATGTAAGTGTAAGGAAAATAGGTCATTCCCACGGGAAAAGTTGAAGAATAACACGAGGGTAGCCGCGGACAATCGGCTAGAGTCCGCCGCGGCTCCGCCCGCGTTTACAATTTTTCCCGTGGGAATGAGACATTTTCCCGCAGTAAAAAGTAGACTATGTTAATCAGGGTGAAAGTAACTTTCTAATGGTAAAAGAATTTTTGAAATCGGTTCAGTAGTTTTTGAGTTTATTCATTACATACACACACACACAAAAATACAAGTCTTTCCTCTTTATAATATTAGTATGATATTTATTTATTTATTTTTACATGTATTGTTAACCTATACTCTCTCTGGTAGACTTCCCCATCTGAGCCTCAAGTCCTGATGCTACCGTATGCAGTCTGCATCACAAATCCCGCATTTGGAATGCAAAATCGCCTATATTGTTCATTCAGGATCCGAATATCAATACGATATTAGCCGGACGTGGAATACAGATGTCTGCCGATGAAATTTAATCGAAATGACTCATACATTGCCTTGATTTTATAGATTTGTGGTCTTTTTAATATCTACATTTCATTTCATCCGTTTTATTGCCAATTGAGAGCGTCGGTGACCAAGTGGCTAGAGCCGTTGAGTTCCATTTAAAAATTCTCGGGTTCGAGCCTCGGCACGTACCAATGTGTTTTAGATTTTCGAATTCAAATATACGTTTATTCGACGCTCTTACGGTGAAGGAAAACATCGTGAGGAAACCTGCATACACCTGCGAAGTAATTTAAGGGTTGTGTGTGAAGTTGGTCAGCGTGGTCGACTAAGGCCTGGTAGGCTCGAGCCTCTCGGTGGGGACATATTATATGAGCTGTCAATGATGATTGCCAAATTTTCGTAACTTCAAAAATACAAAAACTAATACAAAATACATTGACAGTCGAAAATAAGTCCGTTAGGATGTCTTTTATATGGGTATCCTTTTCCATTTTAATATTATTTAAATTATTTAAATTATTAGCAACTAACAAGAAGGTTTAGGACTTTGCCTAAATGTGGGATCTTTTATCTGTATATAATTTTTACAGCACAGAACACCTAAAAATATTATGATATAGACTTCTCAACCTCCGTTAAAATTGCTGTATTTATCGAATGTTGTATTTTACATCCCTAAAATACGTGTAAAATTCCTTTCCTGTATGCAATCCACATTACTTTAAACAGAATGGTCTGACTTTTGGTTGCCGAAAGACAAACATTTCGGCTTTAGCCTTTCAACGCCAGCTAAATCTTTTGACAACATTATTATTAATGTCTCGGGACTTATTCACGGTATCAAGAAATAATAATTTGTAACATTATCAAAGCCGACAAACCGACCAAGCGCTTTGCAGTCAGTTGTAATTAAATCATCGTAAATGGGTTTTACTTCAAAGGATTGAAACCGGTTACAGCTGCCTAAATCCAGACCGTTCCCAATTCGACCAACTGAGTGGCGAAAGGTGACATGAGTTCGTAGATGCAATAAACGGTTTACTGTGATGTGATGGCAGTTAATTTTTATTACTTTCTAATATTTATGTGTCTTCATGAATACTTACGAGTATACCTATAATATGTCTTGATGGGTAATATTGTTTTACTGCTAATTTATTTTCGAAAGCTCGTTTGTGTAATAAGTTTTATACTGTCCTTTGTTCACAGGTCTGACTGATATTACGGTATACTAACTATTACTGTCCTTAACAGTTCACAGCTGGTTTCACAATATCTACTTAGAAATCTTAAAATTTATGATATATTTTTTTTTATTGACCATAAAAAAAGGTATGACCGTCAAGTTTCACCATAACATGTCAAAGTATTTATTATCTACATTGTTTTTAAGTAAATAGTAGTTATTCAAATGCTTTTTTTAGATATTTTACTTACTCTACTAATGCAAATATTTGCGACACGACAAGATATTAAAAACACGATTATAATTTAATAAAATATCAATATTTTACTATTTTATTATTTTTTTAGTAACTCTATAAATGCGATTTTCCAAATATTTTACTAACACTACAAATGCAAATTTATATTTTATTTGCGTTTCCCTTATCTATCACACAAACAAACCGACAAACAAATAAATCTTTATATCACACGCGGGAAATCTAACCAACTAAATGTGTCACGGATACAAGCTGTCGATGCGATCGCGATTGCACTGCGATAATGGACACACGCAAAATGCAAATTGCAAAAATATCAACTTAGCTGAGTATTCGCCATGATGGCTGCTGATCCGACCAATGATATCGTTGATATGTTGTTGGTATGTAATAGTATAAAATACGTAAAGTTGTTTAATTCTGTAGTGGAATTACAATAACCTGTAATATTTCTTTTGTGTCATAGTATTTTTTTAAGTCGTCTGTTTGCAAAAATGGATGTATTTTTTTTATTTTTGTGTTCCGTAAGTAGCTAAACTTATAAGCTAAGATTGGTACTACATATTTACTAGTATTTTTTGCGGACACGTTCCAACATAACCGTCGCGGGACGAACGTAAACTTTATGTATTAGGTGACTATTTTAAAAATGTTACTACGATCATACATGAACCGAAAAAACGATCAACCATTATTTTCATAGTAATTAAATTTAAAAAAAAAACCCCCGCCTCAAAACCGTTGCTTGATCCTTTAAACAACTAGAAAAGAGCTGATAATATTCAAATGTCTGAAGATATATTTTGGATCATAGCTAAGAACACTCTTGGTTTTGCGACATCTTGCAAACAAAAAAAAACTAGATCTAAATCGGCGCATCCGTTTAGAAGCTATGATGCCACAGACAGACAGACACACACGTCAAACTTATAACACCCCTCTTTTTCGTCGGGGATTAAAAAATAAAATCCATCATCTCTTAACAAAAGTCGTGTGTTCGTTCGTTGACAGTAAGTCAATATGTATTTTTACACTTAGCTAAGCAATGTAATCTTTAATCGCTTGCGGTTGCTTAAGTTTGTACTAATACTAATAAGTTTGTAATCATAAGCCATTAGTCATACTAGTCTAAAAGTATTTCCTATACAAGCAGTTTTATTGCAAACATACCTTTCTTTACTTTTCTATGAGTGAAAACGCAAATATGTACGTTTGGGTGGGTATTCCTACATATTTAGATTCATGAAGCATTGTATATTTGAGTGAAATGTTTCAAATTCCAAAAATCATCGTTTTGGTCATATCGTTCTTTCAAATTATTGAAAACTATACCCTATACTATCTGTTTAGTAGAATTCTTTTACCAAATTCGTATCAAACAGTGGCAGATGGTTACTTTACAAATACTAAATTATCCTACTTTAAACTAATATTATAAACGCCAAAGTTTGTGAGGATGGATGGATGGATGGATGTATGGATGTTTGTCACTCTTTCGTGCAAAAACTACTTAATGGATTTTAATGAAACCTTATAATAATGTAAAAATCATCCGATCTTGTGTGCTACAGCACACATACATACCTGGCGCGCCAGGAATTTGTATTTTGGCTTCACAGATTTTGTTTGTTATTATTGATGTGATGTATGTGTCTGTAGTACCAAATAAACGTTTGCTATTCTATTCTATTCTATTCTATCTTTTTTTTATTGACCTATGCTTGAGTCGAAAAAGTACGACGAATCAAGCTTCACCGGATTTGAGCTTCACCGGACTTGCTATATATCGGAATAACAAAAAGGCAGGGGAAAGCTAGTCTTTACTAATATTATAAAGAGGAAAGGTTTGATTGTTTGTTTGATTGTTTGTTTTTTTGTTTGTTTTTTTGTTTGTTTGTTTGTTTGCATCGAATAGGCTCCGAAACTACTGAACCGATTTCAAAAATTATTTTACTGTTGGGAAGCTACATTCACCCTGAGTAACATAGGCTATATTTTATTTTCATAAAATTAGGGATCCTTACTAAAACTTCAATAATGTAACCCAAGGTGTGAAAAAAATACGTAAAATATTCCTAATAGGTAATTGAAAATACTCCGAAAGTACTGAACCGATTTTAGTGAAACTTGGCACAAAGTTTGAATAGACCTTAGGAAAGAACATAGGCTACAATTTACCGCGGGAAATTTTCTCATTTCCACGGGAAAAATTGTTAAAGCGGGCGGAGTTGGCACAAAGATAGAATAGACCTTGCGGAAGAACATAGGCTAACTTTTACCGCGGGAAAATTCCTCATTCCCACGGAAAAAACTATTAACGCGTGCGGATCCGCGGCGGGAAGCTAGTAAGATATAAAGATGAGGTAGGTCATATCATCATCGCATCAACATTAGCTCACAAATACTAAAAAGGACAACTCTTTAGTATATTCGTTACTTCAAGACAACTAATTAAATTAGAAGTTAGAACCGATTGACATTTTAACTAATCCTGAACGATAAAAGACGTGACATAAATTACGCCGAACATTTCTTACTGTCAATATCAATAAGATTGACCTATTTATATCCAAAATTTCAAGTTAGTTTAGTACCAAATAACAACAGCAGTTGCGAGCTAAGTGTCTACAAAATGTCTTTGAAGAGTCTATTAAGGACGTCCCTAGATCGCTATCGGACATCTGTAAACATTGATCAGGCGCAGATGGCACCACATTAAAATTGATAGCAGACAAATAGCCTGATCTTTACTGTAGGGTTACCCAACGTTCTTCCTTTCTTCTTTTGAATTTTAAATCTCAATCACATTCTAAAGCTATAAATAAATAATAACAAGAATTGAACTGAATTATTGTTGAATTAATAACTCCCCGTTTACTGTTTATTTATTAGTAATTTATTTACTGTCCTACATTTTTTATTTTGCAAGTTCTGCTCTCAACTTTTAACTACAATTTATGTCCTTTTTCATTCAAAAAAGATTATTTTAATTTTATAGAGGGCCGCCTTTACGATTATTTTTTTCCTAAATTGTTTGAAAACGTATATCATTAACTTCATTCGTTCATTCGAGATAAAGACGGTACAGTCAAGATCACACTTGGCTGACAACTTTTGACTCTTCTTAACATTTAAACATTTAAAATTTTAAACGTAAAATTAAAAAGTCATTGTTATCCAAAATTCTAATTGAGTAAGTGGACTTTGTTCCTGAGTACCAGCATAAGCATGTTAGTGTAAGTAGCTACTTTGGTAAGATCGGCAAATTGCAATTCTAAAACAATAACGAGAGCTGTCCCCTGCCAACAAACTGCTATACAGTTTGGCGGGCACAATAACTGTACGACCTGTATGTATATTATTAATAAAGATTTTTTTTAATTATTATTATTATTTTTCTTATGTCCCCCAAATAACAAAGTTAATCGTCTTGCGCGTGTTAAGTTTGACTTGCTCTCTTAACCGGACCTTTAGCCTTATAGCTTGACTTAAAATAGGGGTAATGATAGTATACTTAAGCTCTAAGTGCAAAATGTAAAGTGTCTCTTGTTAAATCGCGGGACCTTTCCAAAACCATCATTATTGTAATTTCGCTAACACCGAAGTCCCAACTCTCGTTTGGGCAAAAGTTAGCAAAGATGGAAAACTTGATAAGGAAATGTCAAGAGGCAACCCTATTATCGTAGCACGATTGAACACAGCTTATTTATATTGACTCAATAGGGCCCTGAGTTACCCGATGGCCTAAATGTTCGGGCCTTAAAAGGCAAAGAAAATGTCCCGGGTAGACGCTATTGTTGTTATACTGGGGTTATACTAAATTGGTATTCTGCTAGACAAAGTTCTGGTTATTCCCGTTGTCCCCCGTGAACATGGCCCCCGCGGAGGCAATATGAATAGAAAACAATGTGATTCCTGATGTCCCCCAAATGAAAGGGTTCGTGTGTTGTTAGGCCCCCGGTGTGTGACACCCCCGAGGTGGAGGCACCTGATTTCGATTTAGTGCAATAAAAAATGTGGGAGACATTAGAAATACCACTTTTATTTATTTATCGTTGTCATAAAAAAATAATCATAATTAATAACATTTGAATATATTTAATCATTGGTCTTGTCTCATAGAGCGCCGGTGGCGAAGTGGTTAGGGCTGTTGACTTCCATTCGGAAGTACGCGGATTCAAAGCATCGGTACATACCAATACGTTTTCGATTTCCGAATTCATTAATGACTCTCTTACAGTGAAGTAAAACATCGTGAGGAAATCTGCACATACCTGCGAAGTAATACAAAGGTTGACCGATTTAAGGGTAGACTCGAGCCCTTCGTTGGGGACATATTTATATGAGCTATTAACGAAATCTCTCGTAAATAAAACAGATAATAGAAAATTAAATGCTTGCTACGCACGACATTAAAAATTAAACAATAAAGTAACCTAATTTGATCTGCTGAATTGTGGGGAGAACAGGAGTAACCCCAAAGTTCGGGGGGGTATCGGATCGGCCTGTTTAGGTGACTTGGTTTATAAGGTTGAGCTTATTCTCACCTTTAAGCTTGTTAGCTATTCTGTAGCTGGATATGTAAATATTAAGTCGGTTGTACTTTATCGGTGTACTAATTTATTACGTTTTTTTTATATTTTACACAGAAAAAGAGCGCTATCTTAGATACCTGCAAAACTTTTGCTTACTAGAAGATGCTAATTATAATCCCAGGTAAATTTGTGAAATATTGTAATAGCAATAAAACTATTTTTATTTATAAATTTCAGTAAATCATTTTAATAATATACACGTTCAATTCCTTACAAAGGTAAAATCAAAGATATTGTAAAGGAAAATGTTGGTTGAAGTTACAGAATTTTCTTTGAAACGAAACAATTTATTACATCAGTAAAAACACTACCTGTAAACACTATGGGTTCCTGAACACTGAATCTTAATCAACATGCTATTAGTATGTGTCTTACTGAAACATACATTGAATACTCTCTTCGGTGGTTTCAAACTGTAAACTATAAAATTTATTTGAAAGCTTTATTTTACGCATAAAGATGTCATTATTAGCATCAAAAAATTCAAGCAAATTATGTTTCGTAATAAACAAATTATCATTTTAACTATTATTAATCGTTTGCTCTTTCAAATCGACGACAATGTTTCAGATTTATGTTGTTATTGCATTTTCAATAACGGTAGTTTACAACAGTTTATTTATATGGTGAAGAAAAAGGGCACATTCTTAAATCATATTCAAAAGCATCCGAAGAATTTGAGAATCGACCTCTTTGCGTGTACGTACAAATCATTGTTTAATTTGTTGTTTGTGTGTTTTCGTCTTTCTTGGATTAGTATGTGTTCTATAGGTATGTTAAAAATAAAGTTTTTTTTTTTCGGTAGTATAGACCCGATCATCTGAGATATTTTTGTGTTCCGTCTGTTTCGACCAATAGAAAGCTGCATGACATTTTGAGCAATCACAAAGCTAGTTGACAGAATTTCTTTTCTAAAAATTTTTCTTTCTTCCTATATGGTTAAAAGTTAAATATTCTCAGTTGTATTTACCCTTTCGAAACGGACATGGCCATCATAGTAAACAACTCTTACTAAATTATTGTAAAGTGTATAACCATATTTTTCCGACAAATTGTGGAATCATCATGACATGAGCAAGCAAAAACCTCGGCAAAATCCTGTTTAGAGGAACCTCTGTGCAATTTCAAAGATATGACTTTACAAAAATCAACTGCAGGTTATGCAGGCTACCACACTTCGTCACAAATAATACATTTGCCGTATCTGCCCGTAATCCTAGTAAGTAATAATTTAGGCATGTCGAACGCGAAATAATGGGGTCCGTGGTAACTCCATACATTCCACACCATTCTACGAACATTCCGGAAATCTGCTGTAAGTAGACAGAGGATTGTGTTGCCATCTTTTAAAGTCTCAATTTATTTTATCTATCTACCGTCATGTAATCTTTCTCGTTTGAAAAAATATTAAATAACTCGTTTTCTTATACGTAAAGAAAACATTAGATCGAGACACACAAATGTCAATTTTATTGAAAAATATTGTGTCTCCTCTCTGTTCTGTAGCCTTAGGTAAGTACATATTTTTTCTAGGAACAGTCAAGTAATTTGTTTGCAGAATGATAATAAAGCATTACAAATTTTGGTCCATTCAGCAATGTTTTGAAAAAAAAGGATCTAGTAAGTAAACAAATATTGAGACAAGGCCGATGTTGGAATCCTTTTGTCACGTACGATGATCCCATTAAAATAGAGATAGTCATTTTCGCCCCTTTGAAACTTCTAGACCTGGCAACACTGGCTGTAGGAAACAAACAACCGCAGTTACTCGCACACCTGGACCAGGCAATAATTTGCCGACTATTAGCGGAGCAAGTTCCAAAGAGGAGCGCTCCAAATGGAGAGTTCAAAGGGACGCAAACTGCCACGTATTTGCTATTAGAACTTCCGTGGCTCGGACGCAACAAAACAAAACACGTTTCAAGTGTTTTGTTTCGTTGCAAGCGGATAGATATGTTGCGCTTGCGTCTTAAGTTTCAGTTATAGACTTACAATAAATAAAATCGGTATAAAAAGGATTAGTCTATGATTTATCTTACAGGGCCAAAGAGCGCAGATTCTAGTAGCTTTTTGTTACAGGGTAGTGGTGTAAGTCGCTTGGGAAGTTATCTCTTTGGGCAGATGGAAAATTGGAAACTAACAAAATATAAAAAAGTTATGAAACAAATTTTACGCGTTACTTGACATATTATTGTAAAGTAGGTTTTTGCCATAGATTTGAATTTAACCAACTAATAAAATAACTAAGAAAATTTACTAAAAAACGAAAAACGAAATTGGCTACCTACTTCATAAAACTGTTCTATAATACCTTTTTTTATAAAAGTTTCTTTCTTATTTGCATCCGAGTAGGTTTTTTTTAAAAGTTGTTCAGAACCCATTTAGGAACATAAAGTCAAATGACAAGTGGATGCAAACTGTCAAAAGAACAGAATATCAAAAGTTTAAAATAAAATTCAACCCAACTATCATAAACGAAAACCAGGATATTATAAGATGTTTAATAATAATAATAATATGTTTATTTATTCCTAGATTTACAAATTACGCCAAGAGACATCCACAAAAATACTTAAGAATAAATAAGAAGGCGCCTCAGGTAATCAACTGATTTTCAGACAATATAATGTACCAACTAGTACTTATAATATCCTTAACTAGAACATTGCACTCCATGAATTCCCAAAGACGTCTACCCTAGTAACGTCATGTTGGGAAATTGTTGGTTGGCTCAGTCAGTTATTTCATGCACAATATCCACAAATCATGTGACATGATTTAAAATGTCAGAGACAGTCATACCAGTAGTACTAGAAAATACCGAATAGTAGTATATCGAGTCCAGCCTACCAACGAGTGTACAGTCAAGAGCAACACAACCCCAACACTTTGACTTGATTTTACTTTACTGTAAATAAAGGGCAGAATCGCGTGGCGCACATTCAGCTTAACCTGCTTTTGACAGTACTAGAAACTGTATATCCCTGAAACAAGACATTTGGCAGCTGCAGATGATGCAAGAGCGAGTCGTAGTGAAATGAGACGCGCATTCTGCGTTTGCGCACAGACGCTCTTTGTGTATGCCCCTGCGCATATAAACGGCACCTTTATTCGTAGACAAGTGGATTTAGACGGACTGTGAAATGAAACATACCATCTCGGGCTTGGCTATTAGTTAGTAGTTAATACGTAATAATTATTTACCGTCTTTGTATTAGCTGTTAGTTCCAAGCCAAATAATATCGTATCTCTATTATATCCACATTATATCCTACTAATAGCACAGAATACCAAATCTAATAGGTACTAGTGACTACTACGAGTATTTGGTATTCTGTGCAAATACGAATAAGTATTTAAAATATGTAAGTATGTTTCTAAGTTTGGACGTCTATTCGGCTTTCATGCCCAAACTGCTAAACGGATTAGGATATTATTATATGAAATGGAGATAGACTGTATCTTTGTTTAACAAATAGGCTAACACTTACCTCAGGAAAATATCTAACAACAACAGTAACACGAGCGAAATCTCAGGCGGGATGCAAGCAGGCAGGTCGAATTGAGAAAGTAATGGTATATTTGAACTGTTAACATAACAACTGCTACTAGGAACACAGTATATGATAAGAGTGAATAAAACCATTGGGTTGCAATAGAGATTGGGTAGTTCAACGTGTATTAGTCTGTACGGAGGGCGTGAACGTTTCCATCAAAGCTCAACATGATCTTGATCACAATCGACCTTTGCAAGCTCTTTTGCTCCGCCGTTTTGGGATTGTATGTTAAACTGTTGGACTAGGGTTCGTGTCGTGACTTCGCTTGCATGTATTTTTGGCTTCGAAACACTCACTTAAGACCCTTTAACTTCAACATAATGCTATTTTCACAGAGAAGACATTTCCACTAACGACATAGGTGTTTTTTTATAACTTAACACAGTTGGCTTACTATGTGAGAAGAGACAAGCTCGAGAAGCTGTCAAACGCGACATATTTACATTAGAGCCATAGTAGTGTCAATTCTTAGAGCAACGCGGGCCTTCCGGAAGGCTGGCGTTGCTCTAAGTGTCAATTAGTAGTAGTAAGCCCAAAGAGGTTGGAAGAGCCAGCTTCGAGCGAAGCTGGCTCTTCCAACCTCTCTGAGTAAGCCTACAGAAAATAATATGTAAAAATATTGCGGAATTTATATGAAACTAATTTTGTAATAGAAATTGTTGCCAGAAACCAAAATTATTAAAATGGCGCCCCAGTAGGTTTTTTATTTTTCTGGTCAGGCTTTAACTTAGTATTGTTTAGGCAATACTACTATATAAATATGAAGTTCAATATCGGACAATATTTCAACGAATTTCAAAAATGAATTATTTTTTTCTATTGAATATAAAATAATAAAGATTTATGGTTAGATTTTTTATCGTACTAAAAAACAAATGGTACATAATTATTTTCTTATCTACGAGTATGATGAGGATTTGAATGAACAGCACCTCTTTCTGACTATTTTACACATAAGGATACACATTCAGCATTAAGTAAGTATAAATACTTATGTGACAGATATTAACAGTGATTTAGGATGAAGGGACAATAGGACTCAAAGGGCAGAAAATTAAATCACAAAAGGGCAACACCATAAGTCACCTTGTATCTTGGCTTTGGTGTCGTCGGCATGATCAAAACATAACCGAAACTGCTAATCAAAGAGCATACCCCCTTAGCCTAGTTGGTAGCACGTCTGCCTTCAAAGCACCGGGTGGCGGGTACGAATCCCGCTCAGGGCAAATAGACTACAGGCCCGTGTTAAAAAAATGATGGGTCATTTGAACCACCAGATGACCTATGTAGAACGATATAAGAGCATAAAATAATAAGATTCAGCATTATGCCGTCACTTGTAAGCTGTCCAACTGAGTGCAGGTGAGAATTCAAAAGTACAGGTAGAGTGAGTACATTTTGGTCATATATTTTTGTACGGCATTCTTACCATCGATAGATCCATGAAAAATAATAAGAAAACGCGTAGTGCCGTAAAAAAATGGTGCGCCAAAAAGTCGGTTTTTTTTTTTGAATTTTCGACAATTTCCAGGGTGAATTTGGTCATTTGATTTTGTACGGCATCAGTTTCATACTATTTCAATACTGCTTCTAATCCATTATTCCGCAACGCCGTACAAAAATCATGCGACAAGGGGAAAAAACCGAGGGTTGCAACCCCCTCTCTTTCCGTGGTCCAGGGGGTGATTTGACACAACATCAAATTAATTTATTTCGAAAGTATTTTATGCATAGATAATATTTTTTCATATGCCGTACATTTTCGTTGGTTCAAAGGGGAAAAAAAATCAAAAAGAAAAAATCCATATAACGAAAAGTAAGGCGAAATTCATCACGATATTTTTTTATACGGCATTTAGATAGTTTATTTGTACTAATTTTCATAGAGAACTTCATAATTTAGATAGAGAAGATAATTCGGACGTCGATGAAGACGTTGATTCTGATAACAACTCAGCGGCTGATTCCGATACTGAATAATTTAAAGAAAAACCATATTTTTTATTATCATCATCATTAAATATATCGATTTTTTCTAAAAAATGATTGTTTTATTTATTCACACCATTACAATGAAATAAATAAATTATATATTGTATCAATAATTTTCGAAGTATATCCTCCTCCTTGCGTCGTTTGTCCTCAATGCTGAGGGTCGTGGTCTCTCTGAATAATTTTCGTCTGGACTATTTTCCGCCAACTCACTCTATCTTCGGCCGCGTGGATCGCATCACAAACTGTGGTGTTCAGGGCAGAGCGTATTTGATCTGACCAGCGCATTGGGCTTCTGCCTCTAGGCCTTCTTCCGCTCACCTTTCCCGTCAAGTATATAGTAAACCAAAAAGTATACAAAACTGTTGATACTGTGATTGACAGTTTCAATTTTTGGATATAATATACACACCGTTTCACTTCAGTTAGACGTCATAGTGATTTTATCATATTATCAATTGTTCTCTTCGAAAATATGTTAATGCCGTACTGTATCAGATGGCCATAAAGTACCCTTAAAATGGTAGCGTCATTTTCATCAGCCTAAAAGATATGGTCTGCATTAAAATGTACGGCATCATTTTTTCGTAATTTATTTATGTTAATACTATTTAAAACATGGGATACAATGTACAAAGCTGCTATATTTCATTAATCTATGATATTTAAATTTCTGCAATAATTTGCAAAATTTCAGTTTTTGTATTTCTCTATAATTTTTTTCAGAACAGTTTCTTTTGAACGGCAATACTATATAACAATTGCATTTTACAATATCATGTTAAAAAAAAAGTTTCCGTACAGGATCAAATGATTTTACAGCTTTATAAATCAAGAATACGATGAAATTAAGATAATTATTGATATAAATTCAAATGAACAATCATTTTTTGACGGCATTATTTTTAATAGTGCTTTTAAGTGCTAGATAATGTTTTGGAACCGAAGCCGTACTTTTTCAAATCACCCCCTGGACCACGTGAAGAGAGGGGGTTGCAACCCTCGGTTTTTTCCCCTTGTCGCATGATTTTTGTACGGCGTTGCGGAATAATGGATTAGAAGCAGTATTGAAATAGTATGAAACTGATGCCGTACAAAATCAAATGACCAAATTCACCCTGGAAATTGTCGAAAATTCAAAAAAAAAATCCGACTTTTTGGCGCACCATTTTTTTACGGCACTACGCGTTTTCTTATTATTTTTCATGGATCTATCGATGGTAAGAATGCCGTACAAAAATATATGACCAAAATGTACTCACTCTACCTGTACTTTTGAATTCTCACCTGCACTCAGTTGGACAGCTTACAAGTGACGGCATAATGCTGAATCTTATTATTTTATGCTCTTATATCGTTCTACATAGGTCATCTGGTGGTTCAAATGACCCATCATTTTTTTAGCACGGGCCTGTAGTCTAAAACATTCATGTGATGAGCACTTATGTTTGCCTTGTGTCTGGATGTGGTATATTTATATAAGACTAGCTTTCCGCCGCGGCTCCACCCGCGTTAACAGTTTTTCCCGTGGGAATGAGGCATTTTCCCGCAGTAAAATGTAGCCTATGTTACTCAGGGTGAATGTAGCTTTTAGGTGAAAGAATTTTTGAAATCGGTTCAGTACTTTTTGAGTTTATTCATTACAAACATACACATACACACACACACACACACAAATACAAATCTTTCCTCTTTATAATATTAGTATGAGATGATATAGCTGCCCGCCCACAGCTACGCCCGCGTTGTTTTTTTTGTTACTTACGGATATTTTTTCTAAACCTCTATTTTTGTGTTCAGCTACACTCCCTTTATCACCTAAAATCAGTTTTTTGAAAAACAAATCAATTCTGTACATTGATTTGTTTTCCAAAAAACGCCTTTCACGCTTGTTTTTCAGTTTTATTATAGTATAGAAGAAGATAGAAGAAGAAGATGTATCAGTCGTCTGACGTTCATAGTACAAGCTCTGCCTAGTTTGGAGTTAGATAGCCGAGTCTGAGATGTCTTCACATATTTATTTATTTTATTTATACAATTATTTCTTAAAGGACGCTTTTCGTGTGGAAGGTCAGCCTACCCTGGAGTTAGATAGAGTTATTGATCTACCTAATGGGTCGCATCGATCACTTCTGTAGATAACAGCCTGGACCAACGGCTTTGCATGCCTTCCGAAGCTCGGAGCACTAAGGATTGCATAAGCTACTTTTTACAGCGGGAAAATTTCTTATTCCGGTGACATAAAAAAATATGGCGACGACGTAGGCTGGATTAGCTCTAACAAATAATATGTTATAGTGTTATTTTCTGCTTATCATATTACGAACTCGGTTAAATAAATAAGTATTAAATGTAGTTTGATGTTGTTAGAGCGTGAACATTTCCATCGAAATGATCAGTATCGACATTTAGCAAATATCACCTGTTTTGTGCTCGTGCCCACGCGCATCTATCTTGTTCAAATATCAAAAACAATAACAATTATTGTGTTCTTTAGAAGCTGTTATTAAAGTATTATCAATATAATACACTAGTCGTTTGTAAGTAGTTACTTAATGTTTTGTTTTGTTTTGTGTTTTTATTTTTGTATTTTCTATGTCTTTATTTAGATTAAGTATTGATGAATAAATTTATTTATTTTTTATTTTAATGTTACTGGCTAAATGGTAGAAATAAATTATTTTACTATATGTAAATTCAAGAAGCTTGTCGAAAAAGTACGACGAATCAAGCTTCACCGGACTTGTTTGAATTACTTCGCAAACGCGTGCACATTTCCTCGCGATGTCACAGCGATGTTTTGATTCAACTTAAGCTTCAAATATGCATATGAATTCGAAAATCTAAGCACATTGATACGTGCCAACGCTCGAACCCGTGTCTTCCGAATGGACACGGTCATTGGCCACCGACGACGACGACGTTTGTCTATATGGGCTTGGTATGGGCATATTTAAATTTCCTCTCACCCACAGGCTATAAAACAGATATTAACGTTTATTACCTTTAACCCTAGACAAGAAGGTGTTAAATTCAGATGATAAGATCATCACCGGAAAGCCTATACCCGTAAAACCTTTCACCTGGGGACTGTGTCACGTAACTAGTAGGTAATTGTACAATACTGTGTACAACTATATGATGTACTATACAGAAGCCAGCACATGCGGTTGGACATTCGCATTACGAAATTCACTCCTACCCCTACAGAATACGGGTGCTCTCACGGTCAACATGTCCAGCCACATCTGCTGGCTACTTTATGTGCATTCTTGTACATTATCTTGTACATTACTTAGCCAATAAGGATAAATAAATATAGGTAGAGAAGAAGAATATTTGGCCTACAGCACGTCAGGCTAAAAATATAAGGGTTCAGTTGATACTAACTACGTAATGAATATAAAATAGCTTGTAAAGCTTGTAACTGTAACTAGAAGATTCGCTAGGGATCTGTTTTTCAAACGTACTATTAACTATAATAGTACGTTTGAGAAACAGATCCCTAGCGAATCTTCTCACATTTAGGTAACCAAAGAAATAAAAAACCTGCTCTGAAGGCACCACGTGTAAGTATATTTTTACGACTATGGCAACAAATATCCTTATAAAACTAGTTCCATTGAAATTCCGCAATATGGCGAGGTTTTTATTCTTCTGGTCGGGGTTTAAAAAGTTAAACTAAAAGCCTGGGGCCAAACCGAGGTAATAGCCGTGCGACAACACTATCGTCACTTAGATTATCGTTCGTTCGTTATCGTTAACAGCTCATATATGTCCCCACCGAGGGGCTCGAGCCTACCCTGATACTAGGGTGAATAGGCCTTAGTCGACCACGCTGGCCCAGTGCGGGTTGGTCAACTTCACACACAACCTTTGAATTTCTTCGCAGGTGTGTGCAGGTTTCCTCACGATGTTTTCCTTCACCGTAAGAGCGTCGAATAAACGTACATATGAATTCGAAAATCGAAAACACATTGTTACGTGCCGAGGTTTGAACCAGCGAACTTCCGAATGGAAGTCAACGGGCCTAGCCACTTGGCGACCGACGACGCTCTCTTATATTATAGCTTACTTAAATATACCTGCATCTATAGTCAGAGTCTATATATGAATAGACAGGAAACGAGAATAAACGTAGTCAAAACGAAGATAAAATTAACACCAATAAATCGAGCTTACGTGTGAGATTGGTAAAAGCCCACGCGACAAAAAACGTATTTTTGGTAACAATATGGACTCAATTCCGGTGTAGCCGCTAAAATCTCTAAAGCAAGTTGTTGGTCTTTTTCATTCATATGGGAATCGAAAAGAATTAATGATTTTTTTAAATAAGACGCATCTGTCAAATTTAGCTTAATTTTAAGAAGGATGTTTCCGCATGCCTGCTAACTAAACTTATGCGAACTACGCGTAAAATCGCTGTTTGACGTCTCTAAATAATTATTATTAATAATTAATTTAAGTTAGAGAGTAACACGCAGAATCGGGCCCAATATCTATTATTGAAGAAACAATAACCTAGGAATAATAAAAACCCCATTTTGATCATCATTATTTTGTTTTATTTTTAGCCTTCGTGTCAATAAAATCTAAATTATATGTAAACAAAATTTTAACATTATCATAATTTTAACTTTCTTAATATAGACTACAAGTCGTATCTTTCTAAACCTGTCTCAGTTGGAGATTGTTTCAGGAAGCTACTAATTAAGAATTCAGAGTTCATTGCCTAGTCATTAAGACTCAAATATGAACGCTAATAATATTCATCATATTAAGCTTGCATTGTGTATCAAATTGCACTTGTGATTTGTAAATCGCAGCTTTATGATAGCCGGTTCATCTTGTAATACTAGTGTATTAGCGAACATTTGTTTTCGCGCGTAAATGAAAATTATACCTTCACCATTACAAATCGTAAGTATTAATGGGGTCTTAGGTCCGCATCTTTCAGTGAATGTTTGCTCCACGGTTATCTCAACCCATCACTGACCTTAGGGTCACCAATGACGGGACATTAGGGTACAATGGGACTTGATTCCGGAAAACGTTAAAGCATAGTGATGCGCTTTACAATACAATACAATATTATGCTTTATTGCACAAACAGTACAGTGAAAAAATTACAAAAAGGTGTAGAAAGTGTACATGTAGGCGGCCTTATTGCTAAGTAGCAATTTCTTCCAGGCAACCTTAACGCTTTGGACTTTGGTGCGTTAACGGTATAGAAATGAAATTTGGACTTTTACAATATACGTTATAAATTATATTTAGAATAAAAAAGTCGGAATTTTGATTGAAATAAGCAAATCTTGAAACAAGTTGCTATTACGGGCGGCCATATTTGATTTGACGCACAATGAGTCAAATTTGTAACCGTTTATAGCAATAAACCCAGAAAAAGCACTCTTAGCAACTGTAAGTTGCTATAAAAGATTTGCCTCATACCTCAAAAACGAAAAGAGAAATTTCAATTTCTTTCCCAGCCTTGGAGATCATTAAGAGTATAAACGTTTTGCATATAGGTCCTAATGCGTGTAATATCTAACGCGTGCTGAAATACGTCATTATTGTCACATCATTATGTGAGTTAAGGTGAAAATATCAATATAAGCGGAAAAACTAAGCTTGGCCTGCCTAGGTGAAAACGATTCAGTGAAATCTTTGAGCTGTTTGCGTTTGCTTAAGCTCATAGGCACTCCAACCCGTGGTTCACCCATTTAGTCCACCTGGGTGTACCAAGGGCGTTTTTTTTTCTTCCCATAGTTCACCTCAAAATAACTGGGTAGACCAAGGGTAAAACACAAATTTTTAGAAGAACTCGATTCGTTTTTCACTCAGATATTACTTTGTTTTTTTTTGTCAGAATCAGGCTTGTTGGTGCATCAGTAGGCAGTTGTTTAGGTAAACGCAGCTCGCTTTCAGGTGCCATTCGTCTGATGAGATCGCACACGACGCACCAGGCAGCTGCGCAGGAACATGCGCACTATTCCAAGATGCCAGATTAAGATATCATCCTATCTAGGAATGTTATTTTCTAACCTCTTAGAAGGAAATTGAAGATTATCAGAGAGGAAGCTGAACAATGAGGAAGTGTCTTGGAAAATCCTTTACGATGTTTTTCAATATCAACGCACAAGGCCGTGGTAGCCGCCCCTAGACGCGTTGGTATATGACTTTTTTTGGGGTAGAGTCTTCCACTCCCCCGCAAGTCCGGTGAAGCTTGATTGGTCGTACCTTTTCGACACAAGCAAAGGTCAATTAATAAAAAAAGATGTTGAAAAAAAGAATTCGATTCTAATTAGTCCGTCAGTTAGATTATCGAAAAAATTTAACACGTTTTTTTTTCAATTTGACGAAGATATATCGCATCCAAATGTAGAAGAGTGCTATGACGTCACTTTTTCCGTACAATTTGTATGGCGGCGCGGCGTGTCGTCACTGGAAATTTCAAAGTGCTGTATCGTCGGCATTTGTCGTTTGCCAGACAAAAAATAACGTGTACATTATTTTTTTGTAATCTAACTGACGGACTAATTAAATTTTTTAGGACACTTCCTTATTGTAGCGGGGTTTTTAAAACCTACTAATACGTGCTAATACCATAAACGCGAATGTTTGTGAGGTAGAGGTGGATGGGTAGATGGATGGATGTTAGTAATTCACATTTTTGACAAAGAGCTCCTAATTCACTCTTTTACGCAAAAACTGCTGAATGGATTTTTATTAAACTTTACAATAATATTTGTTGTTGTTTGTTTTGTGTTTGTTAATGTTTGTGTATTTGTTTGTTTGTTTTATACTTTAATAAAATTGAAGAATCGGCGCGCCTGTATATTGATTTGTTTTTCAAAAAACTTATTGTAGGTAATAAAGGGAGTGTATGTAGCTGAACACAAAAATACAAGTTTTGAAAAGAATTACCGTCTGTCTGTCTATTTGTACACGCTAATCTCTGGAACCGCTTTGGACCGATTGAAATGAAATTTTGCAAACAACAACGCGGGCGTAGCTGTGGGCGGTAAGCTAGTTCAACATAATAACACATAGGCTACCTTTTACCGCGGGAAAATCCCTCATACCGGCGGGAAAAACTGTAAGCGTGGACGGAGCCACGGGGCGGAACGCTAGTGTTCTATAAGTATAATATTATTTTATCTACAAATACTCCCATGCCATTTTCCATTACCTATCAAATCACAATTAAAATACCCATTAACATCATGTAATCTTTATTTACCTTATTAATATAAGTTTACTCTTTTGCATAAACATTAGAAATCTGATAGAACATCATCGTAAAGATGTTTAAATGACAATAAAATACGAAATAACATAAAACGAGATGGCCCTGAGGTTAGGTACCTATATTAACAAGATTCTAAACAAATTATGCACATGTAATTATTATTTTATAGAGATTCTGCAATCAGTATTTCACATCACACAGAATAGTTTTAATCTGCAAAATACATAAATAAATAAATATGTGGGGACTCTCACACGCGGCCATCTGACCCCAAACTAGTAGGCAGAGCCAGATACAAGGCAAACACAAGTGATTGTCACACGAATGTTTACCCTGGGCGGGATTCAAACCCGTGACCCTGCGGTTCGAAGGCAGACGTACTACCAACTAGGCTACGGGGCCGTCAAATCTCTGTGGATTCTAAATGCCTAAATTCTAAAGACAATAAGACAAAAATGTAACCATTTATTATCTTTCAATAATTGTTCTAATTTAATAGTAAAGGTTTCGCGCCCGTTTCAAAAGTTTTTTCCGGGGGAGTGAGGGAATTTGCCGCGGTAAATGGTAGCCTATGTAATTCCCCAAGGTCTATTCTATCTTTGTACCAAGTTTCATTAAAATTGGTCCAGTAGTTTTGGAGCCTATTCAATTTAATGCAAACAAAATAATCAAATCTTTCTGCTTTCTATTTTTAGTATAATTTTTATTTTAGAATTGTAACCGTTTTGTTGGACGAACATAGTTTTTACAGAATAAAATTTAATAAATAGATAAATAATCCTACTATCCTGCAAAAGTTTGTGACGATGGATATATGGACGGATGTTTGTTACTCTTTCTCGCAAAAATACTACATGGATTTAAATGAAACCTCATCATGAATACCTTATACCTTTTACCTCGGGAAAACCCCTCACTCACACGAGATAAATTGGTAGCGCGGGTGGAGCCGCGGGCGGAAAATTAATATAAGTATAAAGAAGGCAGGTGCAAGAAAGAAGTAATAAAAGGAGTATGACACCTTAATGGTAAAAGGCGACATGAAGACATGACTTTGAAGGAAGGATGGCTATGCTTCGGGCGACTGGCTAATACTGGCTATGCGTCATGCTTCATGGTCCTTTAGCAATATCGTAAGAAAGTAGTCACTAAATAGTACGAGTAATTATTGTTTTAAGACGAATGCCTGGCTTGGTAGAGCAAAGAACGCTTCTTTTACTGTCGTCATTAGGTTCTTTAAATAATGTTTAATGACTAAATAAATAGTTCGAGTAACATTTACGTATTCACAAAAATTCAATAATTCAAAATTATTAAAATTAAAACCAATTTGCCAAAAAAAAATTTTTAGCAACTTAGAATTGAATAGATGGATTTTTCTTATAAGCAAACGGTTTTGCCTGTACCAGAAAACCGCGCTATTCTAACCAGAATAGTACAAAAACAATTTTTTGAAAAAAAAGCAAGTTATTCGATTGTTTATGCTACGTTAAGTGAGTGAGGACGACTACCCACAGACAGTTGGGTCCAAGTCAGGGACTATTATGACAAAGAGAAAGGTATTATTAAAAAGCTCTATAAAACCTATTAATTTAAATTATTCGGGCCTTTAATGCATGCACACCGCAATATAGTCACAGTTTATGTATGACTTGAAAACAACTAGTATAAAATAATAAAGTAAATATTACCGTAAACATACATAACCTCTATTTAATTTTGTAATGACAAATGATCCACAGAATAAAACACAACTTAAGTCGTTTCGTAAGCTCTAAGCGCTGTCAAATCGGGCTCTTAAAGATAAGCACTAGGTATTTAAGCAGTTTTAATAATGTTTTAAGGTTAATACAAACAAAATCTGCACAAAGAGTCACTTAAATACGTTTGGCATCAATTTAGGAAATTCTCAAGTTTAGTGCAATAGTGTCATTATGAGACATGTATATAATAAAAATCTAACACCTCTGTAATGGGGTGGCCTGGCCAGCTCAGCCATTTACATTAGAGACTCAGGGTTTTCTAGCTAGCAGGGGTGGTTTGGTCAAGAGAAACACAGAACACAGGTTACAACACGGTTTTATTCATTAGGCAAGGCATCGGCGGTATAAGCTTAACAGGTTGGCTCGGGGCGGACGGGAATGGTTTCCAGGTCGGGACGAGGGTGCGGGAAAGTTCAGGAGAAAGGGCCGCGATTTCGAGGGGATGTATCGCGCTGAATCTAGCACCTCTGGTCGGCGTGAAGGGTTTCTCGGCGTAGGGCTACGCCCGCCCGGGGCTCTCAACCAGGATATATCCGGGACCGCCTCCGGGGTCGCGAACGTGCTTAGGGCAGGGGCTCTCGATCGCACACTAGGGCGAGACCGCCTCCTTGGGCCCCTCAGGGTTTTCGACCGCGCTAAAGCTGGGACCGCCGTCGGTAAGGGGTAGGTGCAGGGGCTCTCAATCAGGGTGGCCCGAGACCGCCGCCTGTTCACCCTCGAGGCTCTCGACCGGGCTTTAGCGGGGACCACCGCCGGTATTCGTGCACAGGGCAAGGGGTTCTCGATCGTGGATTGCCACGAGACCACCTCCTTAGTCCCCTCAGGGTTCTCAACCTGGCTTGGGCTGGGACCGCCGTCGGAAAGTGTGAGGTGCAGGGGCTCTCAATCAGGATAACCTGAGACCGCCGCCTGGTCACCCTCGAGGCTCTCGACCGTGCTCAAGCTGGGACCACCGCTGGTTTATCGTGCACGGGGCAAGGGGTTCTCGATCGTGGATCGCCACGAGACCACCTCCTTAGCCCCCTTCAGGGTTCTCAACCTGGCTCAAGCTGGGACCGCCGTCGATAGGTGCAGGGGCTCTCAATCAGGATAACCTGAGACCGCCGCCTGGTCACCCTCGAGGCTCTCGACCGTGCTCAAGCTGGGACCACCGCTGGTTTCGCGTGCACGGGACACGCGACCTACGTGAACTACCCTTCGCGCCAACCAGAAGTATTCACTATGCGAAAACGGTACAAAAGGTGCTGGTCAGGGAACACAGGGCGCAAAGGGATACGTAGTTAAATGAGAACACAAACGCGGATCAAATATAGTTAAAAGGTGGATAGGACTTACTGGATTTAGGCTGGAACGGAGAGGACGCCAACAGTTCTAACGTTCGAGAAGCGACAATTAACTTTTAAATTAACTGAGTGGTTAGCCGGGTACAAGGTATACTGGATTGCGTGCCTAGTCGCGGGACGTCCTTCTTCGTTGGTGGCTGGTGCGAGACTGTTCCCTCGTCCTCCTCGACTGCCCGGTAATAGCCCGGCGGGCAACGCTATCCCCACCGCCAAAACCGGTCGTACTCAGGATCAGGGCAGGGCCGTATTCGGCGGTGAAGCAGGGCAGAGACCCACGGCCGGCGTGGGTCGTTGCATTCCCCCCCTGGACAGCGAGATTTTTTCCTGCGGGGAAAAAATCACAAGGCAATACCGACTCCGAGCACCTAACAGCTATAATTTGTTTATTTGCTAAAGTCAGACTGGTCAGGAATGGGCAAGATATGCCCCAAGGGTTCTGGTTTAATCATGTGAAACTAATATATTCTTTTATGTTGGTTTCTTTTTTATAATTTAATTCACTTTTTTTTTACAAATGCCTTGCCTTTACAGGATAGAATGACTTTATAAAACAAACATAACATAACTGGTTGGTACAATCATATACTTCTATATGAATAAAGAAATAGGGATACGATATTCCCTGTTTAAATATTCTAACAAATGGAATGGAAACAACTACAAAATAACAAAGCGTAAATCCGTACGTATACGATGTATGGCTTTGGTGCTCCATACTACTTATCTATAAATTGTAAACTCTGTGTCTTTTATTTAAATAACTGGTTAATAAACTATTGTAAGTATATCCGTACGAATTCACTCCCTTTAAAAAAATAAACATTATCTCAACTGGTCATATTATAACTTTTATCTGCTGGCAAAAAAAAAAAAAAAAAGTATTTTACTTAGCGTCAAATGACTACGTCATAATGGAACTTTTCACTGGTTTTTTATATAAAAAAAATAAGCTAACAACTATATAATATGTGCCTAAACAACAACAACGGTCACACCTTCTGTGCGTTGTCATTTTTACGAAGCGCGTTTCTATACGTACCGGGCTTGTTAGCTATTTTATTTGTCGGGACTGGGAAATAAAAATTACCGTGTGCGCGCTACCCCTAGTTGATAAGAACTAAGAACACAAGAAAGTGTAATCGGTGTTGCAACAAATTGTTTGCTACTGGTTTGTCACTGAACTCAGTCTTTCAATAATAGGAACTTTTAATTATTTACTAGTTAAACGACGTTTTGTAAATATCACAATAACAAGCGGGTGCTACTCCCGTATAGCAAACTAAATAACAACTTATAAATTATATTTTAAATAACCAACAAGTGTTTTTCATGATACTGGTAACACGTCTGGATTTATCTTTCTATGTTTACTTATTAGCAATTAATGACTTAGAAAAATTTTAAATAAGCACTGGTCGGCTATCCGGCAACTATAGCCTGTTGTTCTAGCAAACTATTTTACGGTAGATCCTAATGATCCGAGAAAAAATATTTATTAGACACCTATTAATTGTAAGGTTTTGAGACAGGAAAAATAATCATGAAAGAAGAAAAAAAAAATCAAGAAGAAAACTTAACTCAACATACGGAGTATGGCCGGTCTTGACGTTTGCGCCTGTTGGCGCGCCTCTTGACTGCAGGTCGCCCTCCATGACATGGCTGGCCCGGACTCGAAGCCGCACCTCGCGACGTCGTGGGCTGTGGGTGCGTTGTGCTCGTCGGGACTGGGGCTGACACTCCGCTCGACGTCCCGGGGCGCGTGTTCGCCGCCGCCGGGCTTCCAGCTGCCGGAATCGGGTCGGTCGGCTATAGCAGCAGTATAGCCAACTCTGGGATCGTGTTGTCGCCCGCGGTACGGAAATGCGTCTTTACTTGCGACTGCACGAAATCGTTATGCGCGCACGACTGTCTGGCGCTACGGCTTCACCACCGGTGTCCTGCCGTGCGGCTCCCCCCGCGCGGGGTGTGCTAGGCTCCGCCCACTTCGTCAGGTACAGGCGTTCTTTATCTCGTTCGTAGTACATACAGGTGCAGGTTTACTTAGGTCATTCTGGTGTTTTTTTTTATGTACTATCGTTATCTGGCTATTAGTTCTGCGTCGTCTCTTGCCGGTTTTAGTTATGATATTTCTTTATATCTTTTATATGCGCTGTGAACTTTCTCCTTTTATTATGTACATCTTGTAATTCAAAAATAACCGGAGATTTCCTCGTAAGTACTTCGTATGGGCCCGAATGTTTCGGTTCTAACTTGGCGCAAAAATTTTTATTTGCATTAGTTAACGGATATTCTTTTTTCAGTACTAAGGAATTCAGTGCTGGAATCCAACTTCGTTTTTGCTTATCAAAATGATTTTTCTGGTGTCTCGATGCGTTATTCTGGTGTTGACGTACCAACTCATATATTTCTTCCATCTTATTCAAATGTTTCATTGCGGGATTTTTTGTGAAATCTGGTTTTGGTGGCTTTTCGTCTCGTTTCTTGTACCTGCTGGCAATGTATGTTGAAGTCCTAATTTTCCATGCTTTATTTTCCTGTAACTTTTGTTTTTCCCTCTGGGCTTGTGGCTCGGGTTCTGGTGGTATTATGTGCTTAACACAATATAATTTAGGGGTCCTTGGGTAAAATTTTGACGACTGGGGTTCTTTATGTAACCTGTTACCGTTTATTTCCAGCCACGGTTTTTGCAGTTCTAAATTCGCCTCTTCTGTTGATTGTTCTCGTTTTATTCTGTTCTGTTTCCTTCTGGGTCTTTTTCTTTTTCTTCGCTGGGTTTGTTCGTCACACTCTGTGTTCGGGTCTGTTCTTAGTTGTGTTGTTGTAACTGGTTTCTCCGGTTTTTCCTGGTTTTGTGTGGCTGCTTCCCACCTAGTCAAGAACTTTTTAGGCTCGATTCGGTTCAACATATCCATACCGATTATTATGAATCCGGAATTCGGCAGGACGTACAAACAATGATTCAATGTTACCCCTAAAACTTTCATCTGTAGCGTGACGCTGGTTTTCACGTTGACCAAAATCTTGTTTGCTAAGACGATTTTCTCATTCGCCTTTCTCCCTTTGATGAAATTCTGTTGGCACAAGTCGTAAACTTCTTCTGGTATAAAGGAAGTAGTCGAACCGGTGTCGATTAAGGCCGGAAACTTTTTATTCAGGATCGTAACGTTAACAAACATTCTGTTGTCACGTCTTTTCTGGGCGTTGGCTGTACACGCATTACCTGTGTTTCTTGTATCTGTTTTGCAACAGTTCTTGCTTAGCACCCCTATTTTGCCACAAATACTGCAAAACAGTTGCTTTTTGTTCCGGCATTCCGTGTACGCATGTCCTGTCTTGCCACAACTCCAACAACATTTCGTTCTGTCGTAGTTATGCATGTATCTTGTGCCAAGGTTATTCTGGTTAATTTGTTTCCGATTTTCATTCTGGTCGACCTTGTATTGTGGTGTGAACTCTGGTCTGGCTGGCTTTTGGTTGCTGGTTCCTGGTGAATATCTATATCTCTCCTCTATTATTTTTTCGTATTCCCCACAAAGGGTTATTAGTTCATGCAATGAATCGAAATCTTGTCTTTTTATGTAAAGTTTATAGCTGGCGTGTGTGTTTTCGAAAATTCTCTCTAATTTTTCGCCTACTCTCATTTTTCCAAATCTTCTCATTAATGTTTGCAAATCCGTCAGGTAATCGGTGAACTTCTCATTATATTTCTGTTTACGAGCGATAATTTTTTCTAATAAATTGGTTTCGTAGCTATTCGGGTAAAAATAGAGTTTGAATTCTTTGACGAAGTCCTCCCAAGTCCTCCAATTATCATGGTTGTTCCGGTGCCATAAGTTTGCTTTTCCTTTCAGGAATCTGGTTAACAGCGGAATAAGCTGTTCTTTCTGGACATCACACGTTGTTACTAGGTCTTGAAGCCGCTCTAGGAATTCGACGGGATCGCTTGTTGTATCGAAACTAATGTCCCAATTTTTTACAATGCTATACAGATCCTTGCCTCCCATTGCTTTCGCTTCCTTAGACATTTCGTTGTCTTTTTTATCAAAATCTGGGTCTGTGTCTTCGTAATCTGAATCCGACTCAGAGTCGAGGGATTGGTTCACTGATAATATTAAAGCCGCGGTTTCTTCGTCAGTGGTTTCTGTGTCCACTTCTACTAAGTTTTTCGTTATGGCTTCCTTCAGTGCTTTCACTGTGTAATCCTTGTTTGTAACTGGATCCTTTGTGGGTATGCCTCTAAGGACAGCTAGCTCGACAAGCTCTGGCTTTCTCAGCTTCGTAACCTCGATTGGTTTTGACATAGGTTTTCTCTTTTTAACGCTATGTCTTTCTTACAGCAGTGATTTTCTCTTCTTTGACCTTCCCTGCTAACCCGTGAGCTCTTTCGATATTTACCGTGGGTAAATACCGTCAATTAAGTTGGGCGCTAAATGTAATGGGGTGGCCTGGCCAGCTCAGCCATTTACATTAGAGACTCAGGGTTTTCTAGCTAGCAGGGGTGGTTTGGTCAAGAGAAACACAGAACACAGGTTACAACACGGTTTTATTCATTAGGCAAGGCATCGGCGGTATAAGCTTAACAGGTTGGCTCGGGGCGGACGGGAATGGTTTCCAGGTCGGGACGAGGGTGCGGGAAAGTTCAGGAGAAAGGGCCGCGATTTCGAGGGGATGTATCGCGCTGAATCTAGCACCTCTGGTCGGCGTGAAGGGTTTCTCGGCGTAGGGCTACGCCCGCCCGGGGCTCTCAACCAGGATATATCCGGGACCGCCTCCGGGGTCGCGAACGTGCTTAGGGCAGGGGCTCTCGATCGCACACTAGGGCGAGACCGCCTCCTTGGGCCCCTCAGGGTTTTCGACCGCGCTAAAGCTGGGACCGCCGTCGGTAAGGGGTAGGTGCAGGGGCTCTCAATCAGGGTGGCCCGAGACCGCCGCCTGTTCACCCTCGAGGCTCTCGACCGGGCTTTAGCGGGGACCACCGCCGGTATTCGTGCACAGGGCAAGGGGTTCTCGATCGTGGATTGCCACGAGACCACCTCCTTAGTCCCCTCAGGGTTCTCAACCTGGCTTGGGCTGGGACCGCCGTCGGAAAGTGTGAGGTGCAGGGGCTCTCAATCAGGATAACCTGAGACCGCCGCCTGGTCACCCTCGAGGCTCTCGACCGTGCTCAAGCTGGGACCACCGCTGGTTTATCGTGCACGGGGCAAGGGGTTCTCGATCGTGGATCGCCACGAGACCACCTCCTTAGCCCCCTTCAGGGTTCTCAACCTGGCTCAAGCTGGGACCGCCGTCGATAGGTGCAGGGGCTCTCAATCAGGATAACCTGAGACCGCCGCCTGGTCACCCTCGAGGCTCTCGACCGTGCTCAAGCTGGGACCACCGCTGGTTTCGCGTGCACGGGACACGCGACCTACGTGAACTACCCTTCGCGCCAACCAGAAGTATTCACTATGCGAAAACGGTACAAAAGGTGCTGGTCAGGGAACACAGGGCGCAAAGGGATACGTAGTTAAATGAGAACACAAACGCGGATCAAATATAGTTAAAAGGTGGATAGGACTTACTGGATTTAGGCTGGAACGGAGAGGACGCCAACAGTTCTAACGTTCGAGAAGCGACAATTAACTTTTAAATTAACTGAGTGGTTAGCCGGGTACAAGGTATACTGGATTGCGTGCCTAGTCGCGGGACGTCCTTCTTCGTTGGTGGCTGGTGCGAGACTGTTCCCTCGTCCTCCTCGACTGCCCGGTAATAGCCCGGCGGGCAACGCTATCCCCACCGCCAAAACCGGTCGTACTCAGGATCAGGGCAGGGCCGTATTCGGCGGTGAAGCAGGGCAGAGACCCACGGCCGGCGTGGGTCGTTGCACCTCTTTACTTAAGAGATACCTGAAGTCATTAATTTTAGGTTTCATAAGAGCAATAGAAGGCTTAGAATTAGAACGTATTTCAAAATACAGTCATAAAGTCATAGACATTGGGACAGAAAGAGACAAACTTATATCTAGATACAGGCGCCGGTAGGTACCAGGAGTAAATAAATTACAAGAGATAAATTTTATTGCTCACTTTATGATATTTACTGAGAATTAAACTGATGGATCTCCCTACGGCGACGCGACGCGCGAGGCGGTCACCGCGCGTCATCCATCACTGTGACAGCTCCACCGGCTAATTGAAGGTCTCTGTATAATGCAGCAAGCTGTAAAGGTCTTCATTGTTTCACATTTTAATATTTAATTGGTTTTGAAATTGGAAGCACTGTTGTGTTGTACGAGTATGCAGCCTGAGGCTTGAATAGTGTTGTGTGTGCCAGTCTTTTTCTAATGCCCATACAATCCACCTTGTGGCTTTAATTAAAATAAAACCGTAGTAGAGGTAGATACTGACTTAACCTTTGATGTTCCTTTATCAGTTTACACACCGAGGGGCTCAAGCCTACCCTGAATTCAGAGTAATTAGCGTCAGCCCGGTGCAGGTTGTTCAACTTCTTTTGAATCAACCTACGCTTTTATCTCAAAAATTGACATGAAGGTTCATCAGACTTGGTCTACTTCACAAACAAATTGCGAACAAATTCAAAAGTTTGAATTTGTTCGCAGATTTCCTCACAGACCAAGTTTCTTCACCCGAATAGTACATACTTATATTATGGAATGAAACTTATATTATATAAATACCCAAATGGAAAACAATGATCGGAACCACTATACCACCGACAGATGTTATGTGAAAAAATTAATCAAATCAAGACAAATATACTTTATTGCAAAAATACAGTGTACATTACAAAAGGGATAAGAGGGGGAAATAGCGCTAGGGTATCGCGCTGAGCGATTTCTTCCAGGCAACCATTGACCACTGACATCTCTCGGGTACAGCCTTCAGCTCTCCCGCAAGTCAGGTGTAGCTTGATTGGTCGTACTTATTCGACACAAGCGTCGGATTTAAAAAAAGGACCATTGACATAAAATAATTTCTACACTTGATCTCTCACCGGATCACTTCTGGTGCTAATGTACTTAACTGAATATTACAAGCAGATTATTTACTATAGACATACGCGTAGGTGTACACAATTTTTAAAAACAATATTTTCTCGGATGCAAGTCGCCACTTTCACCCTATATAACCGTGACTGAAGAAATCATTTTGAACTTTGAGACGTTTTCAAAACTATAGCGTCGGTGACGTAGTGGTTTCGCCACTTTCTTCCATATTGTGAACTATCATAGGCTTTAGTACAATTTAAAGTAGAATGCATTTCGCGTGCACAGCTATAGAACAGCGCGGTTGCGTGCGGGCATTACCATGCGTAATTGCAGGTGCTGGCCGGCCTGCGCCCGCGCAGCTCCGTAACTTATTCGGTGTGAAATGAGAACGATTTGACTGCGCGAGATTTATGCGCACAGTAATGGCCGGAGATCGGAATATGGTGCAATGGTTTAGGGTTAATGATCTCTAAGGACCTGGACTCACTTCGCGCGACGCGCGGCGCAAACTGCGGTGCGATGGTAGGCCACAGCTCGCTGCGTATTCGCTCTACAGACCGTTGTTCACCGTACGTTGCCCCCCGACTGCCATAGTACCACTACATACACCCACCGCCGACCGCCGCCGCCGCCGCCGCGCCGCCGCTGCCGCGACTAGCTGTGGACAGCCTCATACAATTGCCTACATTTGTTTCCATCGCTCTTCGCTATTCGCGGTCGCCGCCGCTACCGCCGCCGCCGCCGCGCGAATCTGTGGCCAGGGGGTAAGGGTTGCTACACACATAAGCAAGCCGGCATAATATTCGATTCGGCAGCCCCCCTATGTTTGGCCAAGCACTATTCTATCTATGCAGGCTGCTGAAACGAATGAGCTGGCCCGCTTTCGTGTGTAACAAGCTACCCTATCGTATATTATGTCATTCATTACAGATCTGCTTTAGAGATACCGAAATTTTAAGTTTCTTTGTGAGCTCAATACAGCTTTGACTGATTTAAAATATTTTTTAGATATGCATAGTGTTTACCGTTTGTTCCCACACATTGTTTAAGAGTGTCTTTAATTTTTCACCACTGTAGGTACTTGCCTGCTTATCATGTGAGTTTTGAGGTGGCCTACCTCACAAATTCTAATCGCTACTATGTAGAATATAAGCTTTCTTTTTAAATACAGGAAGTGTCTGAAAGGAGGCATGTCCATAACAATGAAGGAAGTTTTAAACAATAATTCTACTTATTCCGATCTGGTGTAATGACGCTATTGGTAGCCGCGAAGAAAATCGTTTCGCTTTATCGAGCACTTAAATTGAGCAGTCAAAATTGAGATGAAATATTGCAGTCGCGCATGCATTTTTGGCATTTATTACGTGATAATGACAATAAAATCATATATTCAGGTGCAAAAACTGTTTCTTACTCCTGTTTTGATTTTTTTTATAACTCGGGTCCTCTCCTTGGTTTGTTTCGAAAAAAGTTAAGTCTTCAAGTACTCGAGAAAGTTAAGCAACGTTTGGCGTGGAAGGTCAATGGATAGATTGTCGCTCGCTCAAATGTTTTTATCAAAACGGTGTGTTTGTAACAAATAACAAAATTTATTCAATCAATTTATTTTCATTATTATATTTTCCCGTGGGTACAAGATTTTTTCCTGCCGTAAAAATTTCAACCTGGCAATAACAAACACAAAAAAAACCACTTCGGTGAAGCCGTTATGAAATTATGCGCGTAGATATATTTCGACAATTTATCCTTATTAATACGAATATTAATAAGTTTTTTTTTCTATACAATGATTAAATAATTATAAATTCAGTTAATTTCCTACCCAATTTATATTGTTATTTACAATAAACTCGTTGTAACGACCATAACACTATAATTCCTTAGATTTTATAGTGTCATAAAACTGATAAAATGTTTAATACGAAACTACCAGATGGAAGTTGATCTGGAATTTTAATCAAGATGGCTATCTTGCGGTCTTCATTACTTTTTTCCGATTAACAAAGTAATAGGCTATAAAACAGTAAATTTCTCCTTATATGATATGAAATTATGCAATCAGTATGTTCATTTGGTTTATGTGTAAGTTCTGCCTCATGAAACATGGTCTAAACGTGTTTGTAATAAGCAATGCATACTAGTCTTCAAATGATATAAATAAATGGTGAATACAACCTTAGATTATTCAGCGACCTTTTCAAATAAATACACAAATCTAATATGGAAAATATGGATGTATGTTTGTTACTTTTTTACCCAAAAACTACTGAATGTATTTTAATGATTCTTTACAGTAACATAGTTTATACATCAGAATAACACATAGGCTACCTTTTACCGCGGGGAAATCCCTCATTCCCACGGGAAAAATTGTAAGGCTCCGCCCGCGTTAACAGTTTTTCCCGCGGTAAAAGGTAGCATATATTACTGGGTGAATGTAGCTTTCTAATGGTGAAATAATTTTTGAAATCGGCACAGTAGTTTTTGAGTTTAATCATTACAAACATACACACAGGCATACGCACAAAAATACAAATCTTTCCTCGTTATAATATTAGTACTCGTAGGTATGATATTCAGTTTTTTTTTTCAACTTTATTTCTCTGTTTGTCCGTTTGTACGAGCTAATCTTTTGAATGAAATTTTGCTTGGTGGTACCTTATATCCCCGGTCAACATCCTAGATAGTTTTTACCGCGAGAAAATATCTCATTCCTTCAGGAAACTGCATAGAACAGCTAGCATTATACAATTCGGCTACTGAGACTCCAAACCACAACAATTGTTTATGAAAACCAGTTATTAAAAAAATGCTTCTGCCCAATAATAAATTCTTATAGAACACCTTTGCAGGTAGGACCACACGTCACAGTTTTTACGGCATGTTAATTTCATCCAAGCAATTATGCGGTGGCAACCCCGCATTAAACTGTAAGCGCATGGCAACAAATTGATAAGGCTCATGCATAAAGATGGGAGTGTGGACGCCGCCGGAAACTCTCTTTGTTTATGTCGCGGAGAAATGAAAAGCTTCGGTATTTTTGAATATCGGAGAAAAACTATGTGTACAACCCTATAGCTATGAAAGCAAAGAAATACAATAATATATGGGTCAAAATCAGAGAGGTGAGGATTATGCTGTCGACAAACTTTTTTTTATAAAAATAACACGATATTACTAAAATAATTATTTCAAAATAAAGATTATGTGCATAATTACTAGGCACTTAGCATATTTACTTTTCTATAACAGTATTTTATTCGATTTTGAACAAAAGAAGGTCCAAATAGTCATTCCGGGAACGCGTCCTTATACCATATTTCATAGTTCAAACACGTCAAAACTGTTTACAATTACGACTTAAATATAACAAAAATTTAATATTAACTTTTAAAATCATCAAACTAAGAATAGACGTACAAATTAGATTAATATTAATTTAATTTCTTCACATTTTGGCTATTCAAATGCTGTCCGACGTTTACCAAATCATTCCGTGAACGCGTTGGATATCGGTCGATGGAATTAAAACAATGAACGTTAGGTGGCGTTAGCGAGCAACAGTGTAAAGTTCGCTAGTTATAGGACCGGAAAACACTAACGGAACACGGAAAAAAATAATTGATTTTGTTTCTAAGTACCTTTTAATTTCATAGTGTCAAGCGTACTTTAATTCCCTGTCACTTCGGGAACGCGTGTTACGTTATAAGTTTTTGATAATTTGCATGTATTTTTGCAAAATTCTTATGATTGTTACAGCTCACTTGTTGATAACCGCTAAAACCAATATATAACATTGCGGCGTCAAGCGTGACATGAACGTATCTGTCAAAAAGTCATATTCGGGAACGGTCATTTCGAGAACGTTCTCGTATATGAGCATTCCCGAAATGACGATTTAGAGGCAAAATAATGCTGTAATGCTTTTAAGTGCATTAATAACCATGAAAATTTTTGGTTTTAGGTATTAATTTAGTACGAGTAACATGTAAAACAATAAAAATAGGGGAAAAAGAAATAAAAAAAAACGACTGAAAGTGGACAGTATAGCGGCTAAAAAAACATCGTAAAAAGGGTAATTCAAAAAAGCGCAAGTTTTTAAAACTGAATAAAAAGAGATGAAGAGACAAAAGTTAGGAAATATAAAAAATAAAATAAAGTTGCATAGACAGAAGAGGCATTTCATCATTTTGGGAACACTCCCGTCATTTTCGGGAACATCGCAAAAACAGAAATTATATCACTAATACGTAATGCTATAATTAAATCTTGCATATACAGCATGAAATGACCTTAAAACTTTGTATTTATATTATTAATATAGAATGTAGTGCAAAAATGTGTTCAATAAACTGAAAATTTGGAACAAAATTTACACCTATTGAAAATTTATGGAGAGTTATTTGAAAAATAAGTGTTTTATTGTGAAAATATACAAAATAACAACATTATACGATTTAGGAACAAGTTAAATACAATTTCTTGAACGTGAATTTTAAATGCATTTGTTATTTTATGATTAAAAAAATATTAAAAAGTGTTCCCGAAATGACTTTTAGCCCTGGCATTATTCTTATGAACAGGTAGAATTTCTAAAATATATGTTTTTGTGCGTGCTGCTTCACAGGAAAGATTAATTATTAATGACACAACAGACTCCGCTTGTTAGTTTTCTTCAAAAGTAAACTTAATTTCTCGGATATTTGAAAACCTAAAATGCTCACCTCTCTGATTTTGACCCATATACTTTCGACTAATCCACCAATATATCATATTTTTTAACCTAACTAATCTTAGCTAATATTTGAAAAAGCAGCCATCAGTACTTAATAATATATTTTTGGATACTAAGATCATTAATTTAGGTTCCTTTATGCGTAATTTTTTTTTTTCGACAGCTACAATCAATACATTTTATAAGATTTACCTAAACAAAAGAGTTTAGAAATAAAAATAAAAATCTTAAAATTTTGCGGGTAGTTTTCCGTAATAGCATTACGGGAAAAAACATAGGATACTTCTTTTAACTATGGGAAAATACCAAATTTCTACGGGAAAAACGATTACCACGTGCGAACCTGCAGCAAGGCAGAAAGGTAGTGCTACTAGTGCTAAATATATGAATGAATCCTACCCTACTCCTACTAATATTATAAACGTGTTAGTTTGTGAGGATGGATGGTTGTATGGATGGATGAATGGATGTTTGTTACTCATTCTCGCAAAAACTACTGAATGGTTTTTCATTAAATTTAACAATAATATAGCTTATACATTAGAATAACACGTAGGCTACTTTTTACCGCGGAAAATCCCTCGTTCCCACGGGAAAAACTGTGCGGAACCTCTGGGCGGAAAGCTAGTTGCATTATAAGGATGTTTCCTAAAAAACCGAATTTTCCCACTGCACGGTGACATGTACGTACAGCCTATGCAGGGCTGGCAGTGACAGGCGACGGCTTGCTATGCATACGCGCTGCGTTTGGTAAATCACCTGTCGCCGAATGAATTGCAAATCAATCAGGAAACGGCGCACAATGCAGTGAATAGCTTAGCTTTATTTGGCGAATGTTGATCCTTATCTACAGACGTTTAATGTAATGATGAATAATGTTTTGCAACATGTTGCGTTTACTAAAATGAAGATATTGTTTGTAGATATACATGGGATTTTTAGATTTTGATACCTATGTTCGATTCCACTTTCGTGTCACACTTTAACAACTAAACTGATTTGGATGAAACTTGGTATGGAGGTAGTTTTACTCCCGAAGCACGCATAAATCTCATGGAAGATTTTTTAGACTTGCGCTCAATGCTGTTTTTTTTCTCCATAACCCTAAATACGTTCGGTATTACGCACAATGTGTAAAATTCATGTCTTTCATGTGTCATTCATGTCATTCATGCATGGTCATTATTTTAATAAAGCAACAAATGCGCCCGCGCCTGATATACGTCGGTGATTCTACCATGTCACATTCTAAACTTAAATTAACATAAAGTCGCGGCCTTTTTCATTTATATAGGAACCGGGAGAGAGATGAATGAATCTAATTTTGAATGAATGATAATTTGAATCTGTCAAATTAGGCGTAATATGAAGTGGGATGTTTTCGCATGAACCCTAAACTAGCATGGACCTAGTAACATAGTTACACTAAACTAATGCGATCGACGCAATAAATCGATGTTTTACGTCTCTAAAATAAATTGACATACTCCTGTTCTTTTTCGTTCCTAAAAACGTTAAGTAGAATTAGAGCCATTGTGTACCCCAAGACAAGAAAAGATATTGACAGGGAAAGGTGTCTCGCCTATAAAGATATAATACACTGAATTATGCATTATAGCTATGAGTTATTTATGACACACACACACGATATGAATGAGATATAAAATAATATAGTATGGAGCTCATCAACATAACTTTATACTTTTTCAAAACTATAAAAGTAATTTTATAGATTCTGGACACAATGTATATTTATTTAATATTGAAAATTCCGTGTAGGTAGGTGTAGGTATCATCGGTTGTGTTAGACAGCAATCTTAAAATACAGTCAAGTTTCTAATATCGTATTGTAAGTCCCCAGCGAGGGGACAGCTTATTCTAAAATAAAAAGAAAGAGCAGTTGGCCACACTGTCTCAGTGAGACGTTATGTTTTGACATAGCAACCAGCACAGCATTCGATGTTTTTACACAGGTTTTTCACTATTAGAGAGTTCAAGAAACGCATAGTGAATAGAGAAATCTGGGACACATTAGTACATCCGGTCAAGAAATAGTTTGGGATGGAGCTTTCTGTGTATCTGTTCCTTCCGGTGAGGGTTTAAAATTCAAAATTATTTTCCATCAGAACCCATAATGACGTCATTTCAGAAGTTAATAAGCTTTGCTCAAACCAAGACCGGCTCTCGTCTCAAACAATGTACAAGTCTAAGCAATGAAAAAGATATCAGACAATCTAAAAGAGGCGATGCGATATCAGTTTGAATATAACTGGCAGGGTTGAAACGTCGAATTTTGCGACACAAGCGAAGATCAGTTCAAAAAGTCTAAGATCTAAATGATCAATAGCACTGCTCGCTGCACAAGATAAGAATAAGTACTTACTGTCAAAAATAACGTTTCATACGACCTGGGGGTCTAAAAGTGGCGTTATTGACGAATCAAATTCCCAATTGATCTATTTCCTAAAAGGACAAATTCCTATTTGATCTATTTCTCAAAAAGACAACTTCCATTTGGTGTACTTAGAACCCGAGAGTCTACGGTTTCGTATTTCCCGTGATATTTTTTGTTCTTAGGTATTACCGACCATCTAATCCTTTAAAAAAAATAGCAACTCGGCCATTTTGACCCTTGACTGCACATAAATTTGTAAGCAACTATACGTACAAATCTAGTGTTTCTATATACGCACAACTACGTATTCAGTCAAGTTTCTCCGCAATTTAGATTAACGTTGCCCACGCCACGCCCGCTTTAAACAATGTGGACAGCCAAGCCCATTTGTAATAGAAGCCATTTTATTTGACAGGACCCGAACCTAAGACCTGCCGTGTCAAAGGCCAGCTAGTGCGACGTCCAGATAACTTATAGGGTAGTCTGTGGCACAGTCGGCAATAGGAGAACGTAATTTATGGCGACTCATTATCATTATTTATGTGCTTTTGCATAGAGTTGAATGAAATAGTAGAAGGCTGAGATATTGATTCTACAGGTGTAGGGTCAAAGGATGAAGAGGCTAGATTGCCGCAAATACGCACTAAAGCTTACCTTAAGTATTTAATGCATTCCTTGATTATATCAGTAAGTATGCCTAGATTGTAACAAGTTATCTCTGCTTACCCTTCTGGGAGGCGTAACTGTATGCATGTATTTATGTATGGTTATATCAAAATGATTTCAAATACTTTTACCTACTTACAATTCGAAAAAGTAACAAAATCCAAAAGGCAACACAATTTTTTAAATATTTTATTGATCATAAAAAGACTAATCAAAGTTTCACAAATCTGTGCAGAAGCAGTTATTGTCACTTCTTTTTTCAAAATACGCAAAAGCAGCAGTAGTATTAAATAAGAAGTAGCGTACTAATGAAAATAAAAAACTAGAAGTCAGCAACTCTGATATAAGTGGATAACACTTCAACAACGTGCGTGGAGGTATTTCAGATGCGTGATAGATAGATAACCCTAGTGCTGTTCTGCGATTATGCATCGTACGCGTTTAAAATAAGGATGAAGCTACTATTCCTGAATCTTGACTAATTCAACATGGCCTCAATTTGTATGTAAATTAATGGTCTCAAAGCACCAACCATAATAGCTTAGCAACACATGGGACATCAAACATACATCCATCTAACTTCCAGACATGACGACAGATACGGTTAAAGCAGTCAGACAGTTTAGGTCATACATAACAGAATGCCATTCTGATAGTAAATACCCTTCTAGTAGCAATTACCCTTTAAGTCAAGTCAAGTCAAAGTCAAGTCAAAAAGATTATATTCGATCTAAGATTTTACAAATCACTTTTCGACGTCAAATTTTAATGAAGTTACTAAATTTTTTTCAAACCAAGGCTGGCTCTCGTCTTACAATTGTACCGAGACAGGCTTGCTTGGCCTGCCCCGTGCATTCAATTTCCCAAAGAAAAGTTGAATATCTGTAGGGAAAAGTTAGCCTTTTCTAGTGCCATAAAAAAAAAAAGAAAAAAAGTTAATCTTTCGCTAGTTTAGGATTAACTTCATCAATTTGACGGTAGATGGCGCCAGTCGTCATACAAATATTCGCAAGTCTATTTTTGAACAGGAAGTAACAAATTCGACACCTTTAGTTATATTTTATAGTAAATAGACATTAAATTAGACAAAAATATTTTATAAAATAATTCCGAAATTATTTAATTTATTTCATATAATTCTATTATTAATCTATAAGTAGTATTATGTATTATGTTAGTTTTACCTGGTGGGCAAGCAACGAACTACAGAGTAATTCGTCCATTTTGAATTTTGAAGACTCCGAGAAACAACGCGTTCTTGTTAAAAAGTTTGAAAAAAGTAAATTTAAATTTAGAAAAATGTAGAAAAATAGTTTAGTACTTAAAGTTCCGGACATTCGTCGAGTCGGTGGTTGCAGTCTTCGTCTTCGGGATTCTACAAAAATTGAAAGCTAAGTACTAAGTAGTACTAAGTACTAAGTGGATTTTGGTGTGACACGATTACCTACCTATAATAATTTTCTCCCAAGTATTTATTCTATCTATTTATGTATATTTCTCCAAATATCCGCCCTCCCACTATTTTAAGCGAATTTCAAATAAATGTGTATTTTCACAGGTCATGAAGCTCTTGAGTGCACCCAAGAATACCGACCTTGGTATTATTTCTACTTTTTTATATTTATTGTCCTATTTTAACCTTTCCTATCCTTTCACAGCTCCCGTATATATGTGGAAACACCGAAATCATACTCCTCTTAAATTTACAGGTGGTACAATATACTTGAGTAGTATAGACAAAGTAGGAGACCTGATGGCGCATCACCAGGGTAGCAGAGGAGCAGCCAGGCCCTAAGTACACCGGACGCCGGGTATGATTAATATTTTTTTCATATTTACCTACTTTTATTTTGTGTACTTGCTTGCCTAAAAGGTAATCCAACAGCTAGGTATTTCTATAATCACCTATTATCATAATCCATAAAATAGTCCATAAATTCAAGTAAATTCATCATTTTATTCTTTCTATAACTTAATTCAGTTTTCATTTCCTTTGTCATAATTTTCTCAATCTACCTTACTTACCTAAATCTTTAGAAAGCAAATAGCAAATAGGTATACCTAAGTGCAATATTTAGGTCAATAACCACATAATTAACAAATAATATACCCTAAATTCTTCTTGTAAATATTGCAAAATTTGTCATATTGTTTTCTTAGTAGAATTAGAGTCACAATATTGAGATTTAAGTACCTTCTAATTTACTATAAATAAATTATTACCTAGCTGTATTTCTATGAATTTATTAAGTAATTATGTCACTTTACGTTAAGCTATACATACTACATTCATTCGGTTCATTTATAAACTTTTGCTTCTTATAGAATACCTACTTTATTCTTGATGAGTTATACTGAAGGGCTATTTTGCATTAAAATAAAGTAATAGCATCTTCACTAGTTATTTGGGGTTTTGACTGAAGTTATAATATTAAATTCAAACCTAAGATTTACATAAAAGTTTACATACTTACCATCTATGATGTCTCTTAGTTTTACTGTACATTATAAGCGTTCAAGTTAGTCGTATAGTACCTATTTAGAGTTCTTTTCTGGTAATAGCTCTCACATTATTCTGGGTTACTTCTCACACAACGTAGAGTCCTATCACTTGACGAATCACTGGCCATAGTATCACTTACTTATCACATTTTTACTTATTTACTATTATACTTACCAATTTCCATACATTTTAACCATTGTCGGGGTGGTTACAATTTGTTACGGTTAAACTAGGATTATTTTTCACAGGATTCACAATTCAGTTAGTTATTTAATTTTCTATCAAAATCTGCTCAGTATATTTTAGTGTGTTAAACTAGGGAAACGTTACAATTTGGTGCATTAGGTTAGTTAGGTAGAATTTGGTCCGGGAAGACCTAGGGTCGGTGCCTTAGGATAGGGTAGGATTGTTACACAATGAAGAAAACATTCTTAAAATATTTAAAGAGGCGATGCGATATTAGTTTGAACAGAATCCTTCAGGTAACAATGGCAATAACCGCACTGGCACATCAATGGTTATAGAAGAACAAGTGACATCTCCTTCGTGATGTTTTCCGTAGGTACTGTGGAGTTTGCATGATCGCGTTTGCAACTCCTTTTAAATGTAACTGGCGCGGCGTTTATGCCGTAATTCTAGAAAAACTATTTGATTTTGAATTATGAATTGTCTCGCGTAAAAAAAAGAATATACTTTATTAATTAATAGTGTGTGGGTCGTGAAATGACCAGTTTACTATGAAAAAAAGAATTAATAAAATAATATTGAAGATACCCGATTCTATTATTGACGAGGGTCTCTTACTGTACCAACGAGCTACGCCGTTGTATCAGACTCTTTCGAGCCGTAGGTAGACACGTTGGTATAAATTGTAACTACTTTGAGGTAGAGCCAGGTAGAGCCCTCCACCCCCCCGCAAGTCCGCTAAAGCTTGATATGACACGCCGATGCGGCCACAATTTTTTTTAAAAAACTTCATCTGACTAATCATAACCTACAAAGACACTCTTATTTAAGAACCGCCTTACACAAGGCAATTACGAATGTTTGTCCTAGGCATCGAGGCAGACACACCACCTAGGCTACTCAAAGTCTTTGGCAAGACTAATTCGAGAGCTTTTTAAGCTTTAGTTTTTCAAAGTCATGTCATATATTTAAGTACCCACCCAATTGCAATTGAATTTCTGGAACTGCCAGTGAATGAATTCAAAAGTTCCGCTATGTCCTCATTTTTTGTTTTTCTACTTCGTTTTTGTTTGCAACTGTCAGGGGTGTGTCCAGGCACAATCAAAATCTAGGGATGTGAAAACATTTTTACTTTTAGAAACCATATTGTGTGCACTATTAAAGCATCAAGTAATCTCCATCGGGCGGCCCTATGCAAATATTTCAATGAACACATTATCTGGCTGTATAAGCGCGCTATCAGCGTATAATGACGCCGGTATAAAGCTTATCTGCCATCTCTGCCACAACAATAGCGGTTGTGTTGCGTTCCTATGCGGAAAAATGCAGCCCTACCCGCTTTGTAGAATAGTATCCGAAAATGTACAGATGCGTTACTTAATTTCCAAACCTGCGCATAATTTACATTATTTTTAAGTACCTAACTCTATTCGTCAACGATTAAATGACTAAGCAAATTGGAATTTTTACCTTGGGAAAATATCTGATTTTCATAGGGTTATATTTATTACTTGAAATCTGATGTAACACAAATGTTACTTTTAAGTTATAAGTATGTTAAAACTTCAAACTATTTTGGTTTTAAAGAATAGTTTATATTTCATGATTCGTAGAGATTCTGAACTAACCTAACCTATGAACATTCTTAAATTTTCGCGGTTGTTCTGCCTGCCGTGACCATGATCAGTCGAAATATCGATAAGTTTAATTTAAAACTAAATCGTGGAGAAAACGCGTGAAAATGTGTGTTAGTGTAACCTAACCTAACCCACCATCTCACAATATAAGTTAAAATTATCACTGCATCAAAAAGTGTTACTAAAATTATTAAGATTTACCCTATTGTTAAGTATTGTCACTGGGCAGTCACTCCATACAGAAAATGCATTTTGACAACCTACTTCTTTTTGAATAACAACTGAATATCAACTACGGCGCTATGTAAAACACCCCCGAACACCACCGACGGAATCCCGCGGTGCCTGCGGGGTGCGGGGCGTGGGGCGCTATATCGGCCGGGGAACTCATTTTGGCGCGGGGGGGGTGAGTGTCCTTTCTGTACGGTTTAGTACTATTATTTTCTTCTGTGGTATTGTAGTGCCTACTCTTTTCCTGCCCTAACTAGATAATATTATAAGGTTTTACAGATACACTATGATGCGTGCTGACCGCAGCAGGCTCGTGGTCATCGACCTAAAAACATGTGTTTTGTTATTAAAATGAGAACCTCACGGTAATAAAATTTATCCTTCATCATAAAAGTTTTATATGGCTGGGCCCGAACTTAAGCCTGCTGGATAGAAAGTGACGGGAACAAAGGGTATAAATCTGAGTTCTTTAACAGCCTACATAAGACATAAGTCCCCAACGCGGAACTCGAGCCTACTCTAAATCAGGGTGGATATGCCTTAGTCAACCTTTTCATATCTTCGCTGGTGTGTGCAGATTTCCTTCCGATGTATTTCTTCACCGTTACAAAAATCACTTTGGTGCGTGCTGAAGCCTGAACCCGTGGATCCAAAGTCAGAGTCAAATTTCTTTATATCATAGGTTTTTTTTAAACAATTCATGATGTCTTATCAGAAGTTAAGAAGCTTTTCAAAACCAAGACTGGCTCTCCTCTCAAAACGAATATACTAGTCTAAACAATATAAAAGAGATCAAACAATCTAAAAGAGTCGATGCGATATCGATTTGAATGTAACTGGCAGGTTCACGCAATGTGTGCGCTGCTGTGGAGAAGAACCCGCCAAATCCCGTCTCCCGAAGAATAACCATAGCTATTGGGCCACCGACATCTATAATATAAAAATGAATCGCAAAATGTGTTGGTAAGCGCATAACTCAACAACGCCTGGACCAATTTTACCAATTCTTTTTTTTAAATGTTCGTTGAAGTCCAAGGATGGTTCTTACAGAGTTTTTTTTTTAATACCTTATTCCCACGGGAAATTATAACGCGGGCAGAGCCGCGGGGCGGAAAGCTAGTTCTAAATAAATATAAATCTACGTACGAGTACAATTACCTATTTTACACGCTTTATATTAGCTTCACTTGTAAGTAACTATGTATGTAAGAAAATCTTGGAATCTTAATTTGACCCACTTCCCGGTCTTCGATTAGGATGAAATTTTGCACACGCTCTGATTTCTGATGACAATACATGACTACCTAAGAAACGTCATTACAAATCCAATATGGCGGCCTCCCCATTGCATGTACGTAAAAAATCTTGGAATCTTAATTTGACCCACTTTCCGGTCTTCGATTAGGATGAAATTTTCCACACGCTCTGAGTTTTGATGACAATACATGACTTCCTAAGAAACGTCATTAAAAATCCAATATGGCGGCCTCCCCATTACATTTACGAAAAAAATCTTGGAATCTTAATTTGACCCACTTCCCGATCTTCGATTAGGATGAAATTTTGCACACCCTCTGAGTTTTGATGACAATACATGACCAGCTAAGAAACGTCATTACAAATCTAATATGGCGGCCTCTCTAAGATGGCGAACTGGCTGTTTGAAATCCACACCCATGATATGGGTATCAAATGAAAGGGTTTGCTGTCAGGAATACGAAAAAAAACAGTCACGGGACTTAAATCCAATATGGCGGACGTCCGAGATGGCGGACAGAAAGCGTGTTTTTTAGTTTTCTAAACTATGTATTATTTCTATACAAGACCACCTCATTAGCTTTTCTCTAGCAACCCTAAAAAACGTAAACTCGTCCAGTCCAGCGTCCCGATAATTTCAACATTTTCAACTATGTTAACTCGGAGTTGGCAATAATTACAAAAATGGCGGAACAAACATCACTAATTGCCTAGTCTAATTGAACAAAAAGAACGCAGCGTCGCTGCAATCAGCCGGGAGCGGGACGCAAAAACTCGCCGTCAACCTTCGTCAACAGAACAATTACTGGACGACTATTCCACTAGGCACATAACTGTGTTTAAAAGCCCTTCAACAATTTTGTCATCCCACTATTCATACAATACCTATAGGCACTTTATTGTACGCAAACAAAATACAGTACAGTATTATCAACATTTCAACCTGTAGACGTCCACTGATGGACAAAATCCTTCCCCAAAGATCTCCTCAACGATCGGTCCTGCACTGCCCGCATCCATCGCCATTCATCGACCCTCACCAGATCATCGGTCTTCTTCGTGAGGTCTGCCCACGCTAGGCCTTCCGGCTCGCGACTAAAATTCAAGCATCTCGCTGCCCCAACCGTCATCGGTTCTAGACGTTGCTCTATTGAGTAGCGGTTTTGACTCTAGAAACCTTCACCGCGCAAAATAGTATTGTAGCAAACAACTCATGTTTCGGCTGAAGAACTTCGTACATACGAAACTCTTTCCACGCAGGTTTAACTCGCACAAGGAAAAAATACTTATTGATTACTAATACCTACCTCAATTTATGAGATTTTCAATCAAAATCATTATTTTCAGTTCATGTCCGACAACTACGTGCCACTACAAACAAAAAGCAACAACACCTCTCCGTATTATTAAAATCTCACCCTTTGGTGTTACCCTACTCAAGGTATAACTAGACCGTTAATGCAATGAAAAACAATATTGTTTACGTCCAGATATGGGTGGAAGGTGGAAATGAACGGTATTGCCACATAAAAAATTAACCTTCTAATGGAAATCGTTAATGAGGAGAGGATCCTATCTATATTAATAAAAAATAAAGAGGCCGTTAGATGGTCACTTATAAATGGCTAGACCCTTAATTTTTCTACTTAATTACTCTAAGGGCTAGACCATTTTATATGTTTTCTATAATATTTTTATAGTAATATTTGATTATTTATACTTGATTATTAGAAAATACACCAAACCGCTTGACTTTTATTTGCGTACGTGGGGTTAATTTTAGGAAGAAGAGATTAATGCTCTGGCAATAAGGCTGCCTTGTCACTTTTCTACCCTGTTTACTGTGTTGGTTTTGATTTGATTTGATTTTGATGTCTTTATGTGTATTTTCACCGACCGACAAGAGCACGGCTCTTAAATTTGATGATGATAAGTATGTGTATGGTGTTTGATGATAATTTATAACCATTAGTAAGTACATAATGTGCGCTATTTTCCACCTAAAGGTTACCTGGCAGAGAGAGAGGCCGCCTTTTAACTCTTGTGTGTGTTTTGTATTATTTTCTTGTGTACTGTTTATTTTGATGTCAATAAATAATACTTTTTGTGCTATTAATCCCTTGAAATATTGGAATACGAAACAAAAACTTTATTTAAATCTATTTTACTCTCAAAGTATCCTACAGAAATATCGTTTTAATATCAATAAAGCTGAGCCGAACAAAAATTACATCAAAAAAATTCAACATCCAGTTAGAAAATGATATCTCGAAATTATTCTGCAATCAAGCCGATGGATTCGGGGAAGGCCGTCGGGAATGTGTCACCCTTTGTCAGCAGTCCAATTTGTGAAAAAAAAGAGAACTGACGCGAGCGTTCCGTAGTGAAAAAGGTAACTAGGTTCAAACCTAGGGTCAACAAAGGGACAAAGGGCCAACCCTTTGTACTCGATATCATGAGCCTTTTTCGCAATCACGCACGTTTTTCTGTTTCAATTGGGTAATTATAAAATCAGTCTATCATTTTTATCTTCCCGTGAAGAAATGTCTCGAATCTACACTAAAATCGGGGTCAGTCAGGCCTTAGTCGACCACACTAGCCCAGTGCGGTTGACTAATTTCACACATAATCTTTAAGTTATTTCGCAGGTGTGTGCGGGTTTTTTTCCTTCACCGTAAGATCGTCGACTAAACGTACATAACATTGTACTTTATGTTCTACAAGAAATAAAATATGTAATTTATTTTTGTTTAGTTATTTTTATTGGTCGTTCATAAAATGAAAAAAGTTTATAAATCAATTTTTCAATGGAAATCACATAAGAGAACTTCTATTAGAAAAATATTATCTATTATGTAGTTCCACACTGTGAAATTTAACTATCAACGTGACTGCAGTTTAAATATGAAAAGTTGAATAAACAACCAGTTAAATTAAAATAAATAAATAAACAGTGGTGTCGATTCGATGTTGGCCAATGCACTAATCTTAACTAAAATTTAACTAAAATTTAGTTAAGATGTGTCAGATGACATATTTAGCTATTCGGAACGCACGACTTAACTTAATTTTGTATGGAATCTGACAGGACTAAAAATAAGTTGAACTAACGCCATTTAGCTATTCGGGAACGACCATTCATCTGTCATTTTTAGTTCGTTATCTGTCATTTTTAGGTGTTTTGAACTTAAAATGGTCTTAATTTAGTTCAGTATTTTTAGGTGTAGACTTATTATATTTTGTAAGTTTTGAGGTTAACAAACTAGGAAATCAGGTAAAAATTAAATAGTGATGAGTTTCTTCAACCAATCTACTTTCGTTAATCCTGGATATTTACTAAATCACTCATCCTCAGTCAGGTCAGCAGGGTCGGTCGAGTCTTTCAGCTAAAAACTCCATCAATCGTACAAGCAAGAACATGCTAAGTAGATTACTTTGGATTTTGCACCTTTCTTATGTCCATCGAATAAGGAACAGAATCGCAATCGCGTTGGCCCAGCTTAACCTTCACAGAAGCCAGCACATGCAGTTGGACACTTGCAGAAGCCAGCACATGCGGTTGGACACTTGCACTACGAAATTCACCCCTATCGCTACGAAATACAGGCGCTCTCAAGGTTATAATGTCCAGCCGCATGTGCTGCTTACTGTACAACAAATCGACCATAAGTTCTCTTTTGCAATTTCGTTTTTGTTTTACGCAGAATAAATATAAATTTCTAAACTAAAACGGAACGTAACACATACTTACTAAGTTGCGTTTCGTTGCGCGTGCGTTCGATTCACGAACGTTCACTTTATTGCGGATTAAGGTTGCATGACTTTATACCTTTGCCTTTCTGTTGAAAAAAAAAATATTGCAGGAGCGTGCACAGAGCGAGATAATGTGTATCCGAACGTTAATCGTGTCAAGATTTGTTAAGTCCTGTCAAAAATGAACTAAAATTAGTTAAGATAAGGCGGGTGCAATACCGAATTAGCCCCAGAGTATATCGTTTGATGACTTCCTCTGGGAGGGTACCTAATTAACTGTTGTTGTGTCATAATTCCCTGAAGAGTTAAAGAAAGACGACCATACTTTTTCTTATTCTGTTCAATCACTGTCACAGAATAAATACTTAATACTGTTTTCTCCGTTGATGTTTTTTCTAGAAGCATCAAGACCAAGACACCGTAGTGTTTCAGAATTCCGTCGTTGTTGCACAAAAAGCGCAATCGCCTCAATTTCCTGTTGTAATAAGACACTCACGTCCTATTCCCAGCCATCTTGCACAGGAAATAGAATCAGTAGGTACGTACCTACACCTGCCCTCAATGCAGAAGTGATTAATACAATGCCCAAGGTGATAGTTCTTTTCACTATTTAGTTCTGTTAAATTCTAAAATATAACGGTTGGTTTTCATTTAAACGCATTTTGTCTGTCAAATATCAAGTAATCATTACAAACCAAAGTGTAAGTACCGAGTCTTAAAAAAAAATAAAAAATTACATGTTAAATTTTAGATACAAATAGTTATATAGAGTTTAGTAATTATGGGTGAGCGCAATTCGCCAACAAACTACTATGCAGGCGAAATATACATTGTAAAAAAGATTAGATTTCCTTAATAAATATATATTTTTAAATGTCTCGGTTATGTTTCAAGTAAGGTGAAGCTTGATCCGTCGCGTCGTCGTACCTTTTCGACTCAAGCATAGGTCAATTCAAAAAAAAAAAAACTGTTATGTTTGCTGATGAATTCGGCACGCAGACACTTAATTTTGTGACATACAAATTTTTTTAATAGCCATGTGGTTTTCGATTTAAAATTGGACTAAACCTTGCGGGTGAAGCTCAAAGCGACTAAATAAGAAATTGTTTTAGGCAATTTTTTTTTTATCTCTTATATTGTAGGTATCTATGCGTCTTGTGTGCTTGCAACAAAGAATTTCGCATTGTACTTAAATTACATAAAGGAACTAACACCAAACCAACATTCACCTCTATCAAAGAACCTACTTATTATTAGCAACGAAATCGAATTTAATGTGTAAAATTTTAATGCCTTCTAGTACTTAGAATACTTAGCACGAATACAGTCTTACTTGTAAAGTACCTATAAAAAGAGATTCTAATCTAAAGTAAACGAGCGCGAGCAAGGCCGCGGGTAAGAGCTAGTCTGAAATAAAAGTACCTATTAAGTTTTAATTTCTTGTAATCCTATGAGTTGTAAAAGCCTGGCGTCAGTAAGCTCTTAATTACATGAATAATTTAATGTTCAGGCGTCAATGCTGGATACTATGCTCTAATATTTTAACAAGTATTTTTCCGTTCTTTTCTCCATAAAAAGATTTATTTTAACTTCCATATATTTACGATTGCTCCTTAGGCCACATAAACACTGATCATATTTTCAGTTTTAGTTAAGCGGTGACTTATACTATGATTTTGTTTTATATTAATCCGGACAAAATGTCATTGACGCCTACATACAATGCGCACCTTTTTATCAAACGATACGATAAAACTATGGGAAATTATCGCAAAATATTTAATTTGGCATGTATACCGTAGAAAGGTGTGTAGTAGAGATAAGCGTGTGACCTTTCAAAAAGGCGTTACATTATTTTTAATAACTTTCAAGAAAAGAAAGAGGTCAATAAACTTTTTCCGGATTTATATCAAACAGACCATAATATAATAATATGTTAGAGACTGTTTGCTGGAATCAGGGCCACTTCCATTTGAACACAGTATTAATTCATACGCATCTTTCATATTATCTTAATCAAAGCTTCTAGCCGCTTTCGCGACGGGACAAATGGCTATGTACTTATGCCCTACGGTTATCTGTTTTTAATCACCGCACTAAGGAAGCTGTCGCGGCCACTTAGCCGCACACAACCATTGCTGGCTGCCTTAGGCCAACTAATTATTCCTGGCTGGCCGACAAGTGATGGATGGAGCACATTAATGGCGTACAGTTGCTTAGAATAGTTAGAATATAAATACTTTGTAGTAAAACCAACGCGCGCTAATGGACGGTGAGGACGACTGCACATTAGTCTTAATCTGGATTGGGTCGTTGTTTGAGGAACGCAGCTGCATTATGGGTTAAGCGCCCCCGAGACGGTCCAACAGTTTGATTCAAACTTTACGTGTTTGATACAGCCGTTTGATGTCGTCGGTTTGAACGGCACTGCGCAGTTTGGTTCGGTATATGCGCTGTCGAGTACACTTGTGACGCAGACATCGCGACTGCCGACGACGCCGTGCTTTCAATTTCAATATTTTCGTCCAGCATCTCGTCACACACAAACTCTACATTAAGCTACAAAATCTAAAAAAAGACTAAGCCGAGTTTGTTCAAACGCGTCGGAGCACGATCAAACGGCGCTTCAAACACAACAAAAATATAAAATTTCATCAAACTGGCTTCAAACCCGTATATGTTTGACAAACCGTTCAAACCACCTTTGTAAACGATCAAAATGGTTTGAGTCAGACCAAAATCTACGTGTTTGAATCATAAATTGTCTCACAAAAATACACCTATACTTTTAATATACTTACACCAAGCGAATGAATTGGGACAATAAATTCGCCAATTGCTTTCTTTTTTCCCTGTATATGTAGCTCTGTTAATGTATTTTGTGCAATAAAAAATACTTGTATTGTATTGAACTTTAAAAGAAATTCTAGAAAAGGAACCTTTTTTTTTTCAATTAAAAGTTAGACCCGAGTTCACCAATTCAAAATTAAATAAATAGATGTTATTTTGTCCCATTTAGACTAGACAGTCATTTAGTATTCCATGAACCTAAATTTGAACGGGCTTTTAAAAACATTCATGTCCTGGATTTATCTCCTGGGCTGGTCAACTTGTTTTTTTTTATTGATATTTATATACAGGGCGTCCCACGGCTATGCCACATGGAGGGAAAGTACCTTAAATATTGTATGTAGAACATTTTACTGAAAGAAGACATTATTTTATTTCTAAAAACTATTAAAACTGCATTCATACATTTTTTAATAATTACATGGTTGAACCGGGAATCGAACCCGCTATACGAGAAAAAAAAATATCCTGTAGTTTTATCATACCGATGAAAAGGCTTCATCATAAGGGTTATTTTTTGCTAAATAACATAGTGTCAGAAATAAAAGGAAGACTATGTATTTTAACATTTTTAATACAAAATTTATCAATTTTATCAAATGCTCAAAATGACCCCCACGCTGTACAAATACAAATTTATTTCACTCCCTGTCGATTTTTTTATCTTGTTGTGGTGGATATTTAGAATAATACGTCTAAGTTCTGTTTGTAGCTCGTGGACACTTTCGTACCGGTTCTTGTAAACAATTTTTTTTACATAATCCCATTAAAAAAATCTAACGGGGCTAGATCAGCCGATCTCGGCCGGCCACATCAAATGTTAAATAAAATTCATAGTCTTCCTTTTATTTGTGACACTATGTTATCTAGCAAAAAATAATCCTTATGATGAAGCCTTTCGATTGGCATGATAAAACTACAGGGTGATTTTTTTTTCTCGTGTAGCGGGTTCGATTCCCGGTTCAACCATGTAATTATTAAGAAATGTATGAATGCAGTTTTAATAGTTTTTAGAAATAAAATAATGTCTTCTTTCAATAAAATGTTCTAACTACAATATTTAAGGTACTTTCCCTCCATGTGGCATAGCCGTGGGACGCCCTGTATAGTTACTACTATATACTATATTCAGTACTGAACTGTACTTAAACTAAACACCATCACTCCCTCAGCCCCCCGATTATTATATTAGGAACCTCAGCGCATTTCATTTGTTTATCCGCCATGACGCGTCGTAACTCAGCTACTCCGGCGCAGCATCCTACAATTTTCACCTCGCGCCTTGGATCAAGTAAGTAATATGCTGTAACTGTAAACCTTAGGGATTATAGAGATTATTTATAGTAATTATTTATAGTAACTATAGAGGTAGGTTTTTAGCACTTTATTGTAACTGAAGTTGACAAATAGGTATGATCATGAAGTGAAAAATATTATTTAAAAAATATGGAGGAACCAGCACATTTTATTTTCAGATTTATTTAAAGAATACTGTTGACTCTTTTTGTTAACACCGTAATTCTATTTCCCTTATATACGCACTAATCAAATTAAATTTATTTTGAATATTTAATTTATATTTGCACAATATAATACTGCAAAAAGGTACAAGAAGAAACCAAAAAAAATACTCAATAGACAACAATATGCCAAGTTCTGTTCAAAATAATATAACATCACCTTTTCTTTCTTTCTATTATTTTCATGATAACCAGTTTATATATTATACATATTTAACAACGAGAGCCAAACAGCTTGAGCAAAGCCTTTTAACTTCTTACTTCATTCATCTGAAAACAAATGATTCAGTAATTAGAAATTTCTAAATAATACCAAAAATACTTGAGTTCAGTTGTATAGTAAATGTTGTGATGCGATATCGAATAGGGCTGAACAAATCCTCATACATTCTGTTACGGAAGCCGCTTCATTCAAAAGCATAATTCTAACAGCTTTGGTCATAAATAGCTCTCTCACCTCGTCGTCTCTTGCGCACCTCGCCCCTATGCTATGGCCGCTTGGTTTATTATATCTAGTATCCTCTTCATCTATACCCTTTTCACTTACAAATTACAAGTGAAATCTTTTCAATTTATAAAGTCCGCTAAACTTACTAACGAAGAGGCTTCCGTCATATTTGTTTACATTAAAGCCTATAATAAAAAAATATATATAACGGAAGTCACTACTAACACGAACATTAGAAAGCTACATTCACCCTGAGTAACATAGGCTACCTTTTACCGCGGGAAAATGCCTCCTTCCCACGGGAAAAACTATTAAAGCTAGTTATATATAAAAACCTTCGTGAAACGCGCCCTAGGTAATCCGGTCGTAATGTATGGTCTATCGTCTATCGTCACCAATAGTAATCTGTGAAAAACTGGGAGAATGTTAAACGATTCACGCCGCAAGTGTTAAACGATAAACGCTCGACGTTAAAAGGGAATAGAGGCGACTTTTATTTTAAGGTACGCAAATTGTGCAAAGTGTAAACAAACACACTTAGCTTAGAATGAATAAGTACTTCCGTAAAATTATAAGGTATGTTTTTTTTTATCACACTAATATTATAATATTATAAAGGCGAAATTTGTGAGTGTGTATGTTTGTTACTTCTTGACGTCTAAACGACTACTGGAGCGATTTTATTACCATGGAGTTAGCTGGCACACTGGATTAACATATAGGCTACCTTTTACCGCGGGAAAATACCTCATTCCCACGGGAAAAGGCGGAAAGCTCGAAAACGAACTAAATATCCAATTTTATAGTCTATATATAAAAGAGTCTTTATAATGCAAATATCCTGGGATTGGGTGGTAAAAATATCTAAGTGAGACTTATTGGTGCACATATGAACAAAAAAAAAATATTATTTTTTCATTTAAGTTAGAGTATGTCTTGGGAAAAGCATCAACCAGGTGTAAAAGCAATAAGCTTAAACTCTTCGGCTTACCAGACTATATAACCTCCAACTGTTAAACCGATTACGAACTACCTACGGCAAGTCCAAAATGGATCGGCTGTAATAGCTACATTTCTAACAGAAATTGCGGCTTAATCTACCTGTTAATAAGGACCACATTCCACTGTTCTCCATCATCGACGGGAACTAATAACACCTACTAGTACTTACAAGTGCAATTTCATGTTCATTGCTTAGCCAGTTCGTCTTAATTGTGAAACATATTTTTTTGTCATATTGACTAAGCAATGTACTTCGAATTGTAGCTGTAATTTGAAAATTGTAGTATTATAACGGGGCCTTGGATCAGCCCATAACTCCTGCTTGTAAGGCGTAAGCGCGCTATTTCGCATGAGCTTCTATTGAAAGGCGACAAGACTTAGGGCTAAACCACACATAACTTACAAAATGCAGAAATATTGGTCTACTACCAATTTCTAGCAAAACCTTTCAGCATTTTTAGGTTTTTTATGTAAATCAGTAAATTACAGAAACAAATTACTTTTACATTATTGTTAACAGAACTAAGCTTCGCCCACATTAATAGATAGGTACATTAATAGGTAATTCTATTTTTAAATAGTTAGAGATCCTTACTAAAACTCCAATAATGTACTCAGTGTAAAAAATACCTAAAATATTCCTAATAAACGAAAGGCTCTGTAACTACTGAACTGATTTTGATGATGGAACAGAACAAAGATATAATAGACCTTAGGAAAGGAAAGGCTGCCTTTTATTCCGGGAAAATTCCTCATTCCTACGGAAAAAACTTTTAACTAAAACTGAAAGTATCAGTATATGATCATAAAAAGTAATTTTAGTTTTTTTTGCTCTGTCAATTCGTCTAGTCATACTAACATTATACAGAGGAAAGGTTTGTACCTTTGTATTTGTGTGTGTGTATGTTAGTAATGAATGAACTCAAAAACTACTGAACCAATTTCAAAAATTCTCTCACCATTAGAAAGCTTTGTTCACCCTGAGTACCATAGGCTAACATTTACAGCGGGAAAATGCCTTTTTCCCACGGGAAAACTGTTTTTTTCTTTTCTTTTTCTTTTTAATTGACCTATGCTTGTGTCGAAAAATACGACGGATCAAGCTTCACCGGACTTACGGGGGAGCGGAAGACTCTACCCCAAAAAAAAGTCATATATATACCAACGCGTCTAAAGAAAAACAGCTGTAAACGCGGGAGGAGCCGAGGAAATGTTGTGTTTATATTCTATACTAAACCTTGAATCGCGTTGACCTGTTGAAGCGGGGTACTTTACGACGACGACGCCTTGAGAACGGCCCATTAATATCATTATGTATCGCCCGCACTGGATATGACCGTAAATTGGCATCCTATTCTTGAAGATACTCGATCATGGCGATCGCTATTTTATACTAGGAGTGAGTCGAACGGATAGATAATGAATTAAGTCAAGTAAATTGTGTGTATTTTGTACCTATTTGTCATTAAGTTCAGACTAGCTTTATGCTCCGCCCGCGTTAACAGGTTTTCCCGTGGGAAAGAAGTATTTTCCCGCGGTAAAAACTAGCCTATGTGTTATTCTAATTACAAGCTATATTATTGTAAAGTTTCATTAAAATCCATTCAGTATTTTTGTGTGTAACAAACAACATACATCCATACTCACAAACTTTTGCGTTTATAATATTAGTAGGATTTATAGATCGTATCGATACCATAATAATGTCATGATCATCATCATTTCACCTATTTACACAATAATATAGTGTGTAATTTTTGTTGCAAACGGCACTAAAACTTTACCCATACCGGCCATACAAAAGACATCAACGGGATCTATTTCCCCAAGATTTTTCAGAATTATTTACAACTAGCGACCCGCCCCGGCTCCGCACGGGAAAATGGTTATTGTGGGTTATCCTTAAGTATATTATGCATGTATTATACATATAAACCTTCCTCTTGAATCACTCTATCTATTAAAAAAAACCGCATCAAAATCTGTTGCGTAGTTTTACAGATTTAAGCATACATAGGGACATAGGGACATAGGGACAGAGAAAGCGACTTTGTTTTATACTATGTAGTGATTTGTTCCCAGAAGATGTCGAAAGCGTAAAAGTTCTGATTTGATTCATTATAATTTTAATTACTGCAATAAAATAAACAAATGGTGCATCCAAAAGCAAATTCAGCGTACCCTGAAATCAGGGTGAATTTCTATAATAATATGGTGGTTGCTATTTGTAGTATACCTATTAATTTTAATTAATTAATGTACTTCTCACGATACTTCAAGATAACCCCCGCGAGTTTCATGTGCGTATCACACCACACTAATTTAATGTTATCACTTCATAGCGCGCGGACGCAAACGCGGCTGACCTTTCTGCCCACTGCAGTAGTTTATGCGCGGGAGTGGGCTAATCGCACGCCATAATGGGTCTTTGGGAATATTCGCACTAAACATGCAATCAGCTGATCCGCTGTCGTATTTGCGTAAGAAGCTTTACGTGTCTTCTGCTCTACCCCAAAGTAGTCATATAAAAACGAGTCTATGGCGGCTCGAGGGAGCTTCGGACTACGGACTACGCTGGTAAGGAAATCATCGTGAAGGAAACGTAGTCGCCTGAGGGGTGCAGTAGTTTATGCGCAGGAGTGGGCTAATGTCACGCCATTATGAGTTTTTGGGAATATTCGCACTAAACATGCAATCAGCTGATCCGCTGTCGTTAAACTTGCTTAAGAAGCTTTACGGGTCTTCTGCTCTACCCCAAAGTAGTCATATAAAAACGAGTCTATGGCGGCTCGAGGGAGCTTCGGACTACGGACTACGCTGGTAAGGAAATCATCGTGAAGGAAACGTAGTCGCCTGAGGGGTGCAGTAGTTTATGCGTGGGAGTGGGCTAATGTCACGCCATAATGAGTCTGGGAATATTCGCACTAAACATGCAATCAGCTGATCCGCTGTCGTTAAACTTGCTTAAGAAGCTTTACGGGTCTTTTGTTCTACTCCAAAGTAGTCATATACTAACGAGTCTATGGCGGCTTGAGGGAGCTTCGGACTACGGACTACGCTGGTAAGGAAATCATCGTGAAGGAATCGTCGTTGCCTGAGGGGCTTGTTCCCGGGAATATTCCCACCATTCCCGGGAAATTTCCGTTCCCAGGAATATTCCCAACGAAATTTGTTGTTCAAGCTGGCTGTGGTAGACCGGGTTGGTGTTTTCACGTTAGTTACCTAACAATCCGACCGACCCTACAGATCTCACTGATTCGCCCTGGTTGACCTCAAACGGAAAGTAGAATATTCCCGACAACTGCACATCAATCTACCTCTATAATTATATTGAATAGCTCGCTAAATATAGGAATTAAATTTTCAGCCCGTAGTCGCCTGCGTATTTTGCAAGTGTAGGCTGTGGCTGTTAAATAAACAAAAAGCAGAGAGCAATTGGGTGGCGCCTTTATCGTGATACCCGGTGTATGCTTACTTTACCTATTTTTTTATTTAGTTTGTATTTATTCATAATTAGGGGTCGACATTTTCAACTGCATTTTGTTTAATTTATTTTATTTGTTTCAACTGTCCACTTTGCATCATGTGCATCATATTTAGATATGGGCTGCGCGGAGCACTATCCAGTGCGGCGAAGATATAGGAGATTCTGAAAAACAGCACTGCGTGCTGAGAATCTATCCTTTTTGTTAACAAATATTTTCGATAGTTGATAAGTTTATGTTATGTACGCCATTGTTAACAAATAAAGTTCTTTATTATTTATTATTATTATTATTTTATTTTTCCTTTGATGATTTATTTTGCTGCAATAAAAAGTAGTTTATATGCTATTCTGCAGTCAAAGCTATGACGATTATATTTTATTAAATATTTATAGAATATTTAAAGGAATTTATTTTCCCAAATCACAATATTTCACGTTTTAAAAAGCACCTAATAGACTCGGTATACAAGTACTTACATTACTGAACTAATCTCTTTGAAATATCGATACGAGAGCTTAAATCAGAGAGTAATGAGGCTGGTTACACCGTTGCTGATGTGTAGTGAATAATTGGCCAATCTCAAAACCGATTATACCATATTATACTATGCAATTCAATATACATAGCTTCTTTGGTTACAACACCGTGATACGAAACAAACAAAACGGTGAATTGGATATCGAATCGTCATGCTACTTTTCCATCTACTCGTATTTTAGACCTGTCTTGTTACACTTAATGGTTACTATAAAAGTAGAAATGTGAGAATGGTTTTGTGTTTTATAATATAACGAATGAGTAAGACAATTATAACATATTTATTTGTTTTCGACTTCATTTATGTATTAATAAATCGTTAAGCATTGTAAACCTTAACACTAAAGACAAAAGCTCAGACTGCTGATTGTAAATAATGTGGCTAGTAAAGTAGCTCTTAATAACCAAATTGTATGTTTCGAAAAGAGAATTCTTGGATATATAACTTAGATTTTTTCTTACTACGTTAAATGCAATTTCATGCAGGAAGATTCGCATGCGATAATAATTTTTTTAAGTGATCCAAACATCCAGTGGTTCCAAGAAATTGACAAGAAATAAATAAATTCCAAAGAAAGAATTTGACGGCCCCGTAGCACTAGGTAGTATGTCTGCCTTCGAAGCACAGTGTCCCGGGTTCGAATCCCCCCCAGGGCAAACATTCGTGTGATGAACACTTGCGTTTGGCTTGTGTCTGAATGTTGTATATTTATATATGTGTCTATATCTGCTGTCTGACACCCATAGTACAGGCTCTGTCTAGTTTGGGGTTAGATGGCCGTGTGTGAGATATCCCCACATATTTATCCATACTTAATATTAAAAAGCGGCCAAGTGCGAGTCGGAATCGCCCATGAAGGGTTCCATAGCAGCCAGTAACATAATATAAAAGTTTGTGTAGTTCGTTGTGACTTTGATCGATGTTTTAATAATAGTGAAAGGTAAATTGCGGTTTACGATTTATGACGTATTAAAAAAAACTACTTACTAGATATCGTTCAAACCTATTTTCGTTGAAAGTTTTCATGGTAATACACATCATATATTTTTTTTAGTTTTATCATTCTCTTATTTTAGAAGTTAGAGGGGGGGGGACACACTTTTTTCCACTTTGGAAGCGTCTCTCGCGCAAACTATACAGATTAGAAAAAAAAAATTAGGAACCTAAATATCATTTTTGAAGACCTATCCATAGATACCCCACACGTATGGGTTTGATGAAAAAAAATTTTTTGAGTTTCAGTTCTATGTATGGGGACCCCCTAAATTTATTGTTTTTTTTCTATTTTTGTAAGAAAATCTTAATGCGGTTCACAGAATACATCTACTTACCAAGTTTCAATAGTATAGGTATTATAGTTTCGGAATAAAGTGGCTGTGACATACGGACGGACAGACAGACAGACAGACATGACGAATCTATAAGGGTTCCGTTTTTTGACATTTGGCTACGGAACCCTAAAAATGCGAAAGTGTGATTGTTTGTTTGTTTGTCCTTTTCCTTCACGCCCTAACTAAGCAACTAATCCACTTGATTTTCTGCATAGAGTTAGTTTAAAGGATGGAGAGTGATATAGGCTACTTTTTACCGCGGAAAAATACCTTATTTCCACGGGAAAAACTTTTAACGCGGGCGAAGCCGTGGGACGGAAAGCTATAATGGGTGAAACCAGTAAAAATTCAGTGCTTAAATGAATCTATAAATAAATTACATTAATGGTAGCAGCCCAGTGAGCCCTAAGACCTAGAAGCTCCCAGGTCAAATACCACTCTCAAAAGGCGAGTGAAGGGCCCGGCCTTCTGTATCTAATCAATCTATCAAAGTACCACGGAGTACCACCCACAGACTTAGTATTAAACAGACCAACAAACAACACGTCATGAGCACGCAAAACTTGGGCCTTTTCGCGCTAAAACGGATGGTTTGGAGTTTTACCAAAACCGCTACAAAATCAGTATGAAATAGACATTAAAAAAAAACGTTTTGGTAGTAAAGAGCTCAGAATAATAAATTTAAAGCATGACTTTCCAACCTCTCTGGTATAGAGATTCAATACTCTTTAGGAATTGTGCATTGACAGCGTTTTGGTAAATTTTTAAATCGTTAGGGTTAGCGCGATAAGAGCCCTGGACCTTTGGGTATTAAACACTGTTAATTAGGTACTCAAAGCCCTTTGTACTTTACACCATTCTTTGGTATATCCATTGGGAATACAATCGCGGTAATAGTGTTCAACTTACCTTACACTTGACGTTACGTATTAAATTCAACAGATTGTTTTTAACAGTAAGTTTATGGTAAGTTTAAGTCTACGATTATGGTACGTACGTACCTACCACAATCGTGATTGTTTCTGTACCTTATCTGTAATATCGGTGTACTGTAGATGTATGAAGTGTTTGGGTCGCGGTAATATCACGTTCGGAATTTAAATGACACCAGTTAAATGGGAATACCAAGTATAGCGAAACATCGGTTTGATTTTAAATTTATGAGTAGATCGTGGATGTGGCCCTTCGAGGAAACGGTCGGTAAAGAATCTGGCCCTTGAGGGAAGTGGGTGTTTGCGTAATTGGACGTTGGGTGCCGGATTGGTATTCTGTTTTCTGCCAGTTTTATTTAAAAACTTAGATTTTTTTTTGTGAAACTGGCTAAAAACTAAATTTCTCAAAGAAACTCTTTGCTCAAAATAGTGGGGGCAGGCATCTCAGGAACATACGTGTATTCATCAAAACTTGTCCTAAAGGGACAAGATAAGTTTCGGGACTTTTTTTTCTCCCTTCAGGTAACAGTGCCCATACCCGCGGGCGGAGGCGCGGCCAAAATCAAAATCAAAATTGATAATCAGAGACGGAGCCCCTCAGGCGTCGTCTCCTTTACGATGTTTTTCAGCATCAACGCGCTAGACCTAGGTTCGAGGCTCCCTCGAGCCGCCCCTAGACGCGTTGGTACATGACTTTTTTTGGGGTAGAGTCTTCTGCTCTCCTGCAAGTCCGGTGAAGCTTGATCAGTCGTACGTTTTCGACTCAAGCATAGATCAAAACAAAAATAAAATAGCCTTTTTATTACACGCTTTATATTAGCTTCACTTGTAAGTAACTATGTATGTAAGAAAATCTTGGAATCCTAATTTGACCCACTTCCCGGTATTCGATTAGGATGAAATTTTGCACACGCTCTGAATTCTGATGACAATACATGACTAGCTAAGAAACGTCATTACAAATCCAATATGGCGGCCTCCCCATTAATGTATCTAAACAAATCTTGGAATCTTAATTTGACCCACTTCCTGGTCTTCGATTCGGATGAAATTTTGCACACGCTCTGAGTTATGATGACAATACATGAATAGCTAAGAAACGTCATTACAAATTCAATATGGCGGCCTCCCCATTAATGTATCTAAAAAAATCTTGCAATCTTAATTTGACCCACTTCCCGGTCTTCGATTAGGATGAAATTTTGCACACGCTCTAAGTTTTGATGACAATGCATGACTAGCTAAGAAACTTCATTACAAATCCAATATGGCGGCCTCCCTAAGATGGCGAACTGGCTGTTTGAAATCCACCCCCATGATATGGGTATCAAATGAAAGGGTTTGCTGTCAGGAATACGAAAAAAAAGTCACGTGACTTAAATCCAATATGGCGGACGTCCAAGGTGGCGGACAGAAAGCGTGTTTTTTAGTTTTTTAAACTATGTATTATTATTTTACCTATTCTTATGTCGAAAATGTACGACGAATAATCAAGCTTCTCCGGTCCGGACTCCGGACTTGTTTTGGGACGACATTACTGAACCACTCCCACAGTTACTGCTATCGTTATATTAGAAGTAATTACAAACCCAAGCTGTAAATTTTCTAAACACACACTGTGCGATCACTAAGGTCACTCGATGACCCGTAGCCCCACGCCCATAGACCCACAATTACTGCTATATTTCGCGATAGCTTGCAACCATTGCGCAGTGCAATTCTAGAATAGAAGGACCAGTTTAATAAAACTGCCTTTAAGAGGCTATCAGGGGCTAATTGGCACCGCCCCATCCATATGTTTGTAATGAATAAACTCAAAAACTAAACCGATTTCAAAAATTATTTCGCCATTAGAAAGCTACATTCACCCTGAGTAACATAGGCAACCTTTTACTGCAGAAAAATGCCTCATTCTCACGGGAAAAACTGTTTACGCAGGCGGAGCTGCGGCGGAAAACTAGTATAGATATAAGATAGTGTGTGTACGTGATTGTGTGTGTGTGTGTGTGTTTATTCGTATGCGTATTTAAACAGAGTATTATGTCTTTTTTTTCAAATGCACACACAAGCTTTATGGATGTATAGATGGTAACGGCAGCAATAAAAAAATGATGATGATTATTAATTATTATGATAGTAGCAGTATTATTATGTTAAAAAGTTAAAAGATAGATAGAAATTTATGCAAGATGGAGGTCACAATTCAACCTACACCTCTGACCTTAGCAAGCTTTCGGTGATCAATTTTCTGACTATAATATTGTCATAACATAACAGTTAGGAAACTTTATTATGGTTGTAAAGTCATTGTTTATCGCAAACCATCTGCATTGCGACTTAATACTGGTATTAATCGAATCAATTGACCTTTTGCTAACCATTATATCGATATTATCTTTCGTAGTATCGTTTCGAAAGACGTGGGTGACTATCTGCACTCTACATTCCTAAAGGGAAATTACAGAAGTAAAAGCAGAAACTGAGAAAAGTAAAACCTCATTTATTCAGAGGCAACAACATGCAACAATGTCGCATCTAAATAATTGTGGCATGCGAAATATTGTGGCATGCTTCAAATAGAAAACATTTGCGCATGTGACAGTCTTGTCTATACTCGTACCACAAGTTTACAGCGCAAAGCTTTACACTTGAAACTAATTTTATCTGGGTATTTATGTATGTAAATTGCATAGTATGTACCAACATTATGATTCATGATGAATCTTGATAAAATTTTATGTACCTACCTAATTACATTCTACCCTTCAAAATTACATGTTTATACTTCCAAAGTGGAATATCCTTTTTATTAATAAACTATAAAGGTCCAGATAAAGTTACTACCTGGACAATTTCATAACAAGCAGATACACTTTAGATATTTTTTGTAAGAAAGGTTCCTAGGTATCCATTAAATAAAATAAAGTCATAATATGACGGATTGTTATCTAAAAATACCAAAATTATCATGAATAGGTCATAATAGTGGTTAAAATGAAAATAGAGCACCTGCTAATAAAAAATAATAAAACGGTCAAGTGCGAGTCGCACACGAAAGAGACTGCATCTCTGAACAATATTTTAAACAAGAATTTAATAAAAAATACCTTTAATGTAACTAATATAGTAAATCTGACTTGCCATCGACACGAAAAGAAGAAGAATGTAACTTTAGTTTACTGACTGTAAATAACACTTAACAAAAGTAAATGAGGGTTTTAACAATTAGTAAATTTAGTTTCTGAACGTACCGCTCATCTAACCTCGAATAACAGCGCCCATTCATAGAGCATAACCGTTTATGTCTCGAATACATTATGAGCACAAAATATTAAGCTTGTTGCTAAATATCACCACCCGAGGCTAAAGATATTCAATTTATAATATCGGAGATAAATAAGGCTGCGCCGGCGGCTGCGGCAAAGGTTACGCCGCGATCTAAACACATCACCGACGACCTATTATGTCGCCATGCCATGCCCACCTATTGGCCAACAAGATAAAGTACTTCAAACTAAAGTTGCCTGAACAGAGCTCTTAAATTAAAGTAACATTCTAAGATAAAACGTTATACTTAGCCAAAGCACTCAAAATCCGCAAAAGTAGCCTTAATTGAACATTGTTAGTTGTGTAAACGATGAATAAAATAGGAACTAAAGGTAAGCCTTGCGGTACGCACACTTAGTAGGAATTTACCAAAAAAATTAGAAATGTAGAGCGTCAATAATTCAAAATAGCTATTTTTATTATTGATTTTCTTTATTTGGTTGTTCAATCTTTTCATAAGTACGATATTATACAAATAAATGAACGTTTAACGACACGCTAATAAGTTTGATCCAATATTTTTTTGCTGTCAATTTCTTCAGCATTCCTTCCAAATAGCAGTGTTTAAGCGATTACGATCAGCTGATGCAAGTGCGATCGGCGTCCATTGATGTTGGCCTGTGTCAAACAGTGTCAATCGTTTCGCCATCGCCTTTCGATACGCCACGCCACCCGACACGACTCCTCGGAGAGACGGCCGGTGAAAGCATGCCATCACAACATCGATAAATCTGTCTCGATCGAAACAAATTGAAATTAAAATCCCAAAACGCAAAAACTCACAAAATATATTTACGAGGAAAATGTCAGAAACATTCAGGTACCTTGGCATCACATTGTGTATCATACTCATCATAGGTATAGGTAATACGCGTTCGTTCACAATTTAAGAGAAAGGCTCTTGTCCGTGGAGTAATAGCCATCTCTCTCTCCATAGCCAGCCTTGACTTCTTGGTACGACATGACCTCAACTTTTTCCCACCAGGTCTAAAAATTTACGTCTTGGTTTTCCGCGTTCTCTTTTACCATCTAACTTTCCTTCCATTATTGCTGTAAAAAATATAGGTATATTGAATCAGTTGAATTTAAATAATACATAGTTTAGAAAACTAAAAAACACGCTTTCTGTCCGCCATCTTGGACGTCCGCCATATTGGATTTAAGTCCCGTGACTGTTTTTTTCGTATTCCTGACAGCAAACCCTTTTATTTGATACCCATATCATGGGTGTGGATTTCAAACAGCCAGTTCGCCATCTTAGAGAGGCCGCCATATTAGATTTGTAATGACGTTTCTTAGCTAGTCATGTATTGTCATCAAAACTCAGAGCGTGTGCAAAATTTCATCCTAATCGAAGATCGGGAAGTGGGTCAAATTAAGATTCCAAGATTTTTTTTGTAAATGTAATGGGGAGGCCGCCATATTGGATTTGTAATGACGTTTCTTAGGTAGTCATGTATTGTCATCAAAACTCAGAGCGTGTGTAAAATTTCATCCTAATCGAAAACCGGGAAGTGGGTCAAATTAAGATTCCAAGATTTTTTACGTACATGTAATGGGGAGGCCGCCATATTGGATTTGTAATGACGTTTCTTAGGTAGTCATGTATTGTCATCAGAACTCAGAGCGTGTGCAAAATTTCATCCTAATCGAAGACCGGGAAGTGGGTCAAATTAAGATTCCAAGATTTTCTTACATACATAGTTACTTACAAGTGAAGCTAATATAAAGCGTGTAAAAACATGTCATTCGGATCAACTTATAATAATTTGCACTACGTATCAAAGATATTAATTCTTGAAGTGGCCCAAAAATACATTACACATCCAAGTGGATATTACAGAGTGTCACGTACTCTAAACTTAGCGGAGAATTAGTGCTGTTCTTCGTGGCACGAGCAAGGCTGTTTTTCCTGTATCCAAAAAAGGAATAAATTAGCTTATATTTTTTTACTATTTTATACCACTAGTTTGAGATTTTCTACCTCTTTGATATTGGAGATATGATGGTCGCTAGAAAGGATACTTCCAAGCACGACCATGCTGAAATCAATATTTTTCTTAAACTTCGAAATGGTATAAAAGAGATTAGATTTTATACTATTTTATATCACTAATTTGAAACTTTATAAGTCTTGGAGATAGTGATGGTCATGCTGGAAAGGATACTTAAGCTCTTTCGAACGTGCTCCATATCGTCTAAAAATATCGAATTCCAATGCGCGTCCGCAATCAGAATGATTTAACAAACGGCCACTGTCCGCTGATTTGTACTCAGCGACCACGTCTCTTACATTGTATTCACCACCCGTCTTCGCATTCGTATGCCTGCTGCGTCTACGCACTGAATTATTCACCACTCACGCCAACACCGTACGACGGGTAGGGCTGCTTGGGTGAAATTCTAAATTTAACATTTTAAACGAGGACTACCAATGGGTAGTACTCGTATCAACGTTCCATGCAACCAAGGGAACTGATGGTTTCCTTCCATATAGCAGACACCAAGCAATAACTGGCAGTTTTTCCAAAAATATTGTATCTAAGAGCGCAATTCAGGGCATCAACCAATTTTTTTTTTATCAAATTAGTAGTGTTTACATATTTTTACTATTTCAACGTTGTCGGTACTACAAAGTTATAGGTATGAAGGAAATTTTAACGGACACGGACGTAAGATAGAATAGAAAGTCATTTATTGCATAAACTAGGCATTGCAATACATTAAAACCAATCAAAGGAAATACATTTCTGCTTCTTTAAGTATTAAATTAAACCATAAACAAATAGACAGAGGCTACTGCTGGTCTACGTTTCTCAATATTATAAAGAGGTGTGTGTGTGTGTATATGTTTGTAATGAATAAACTCAAAAACAACTGTGTCGATTTCAAAAAATATTTCACCATTAAAAGCTACATTCACCCTAAGTAACATAGGCTACCTTTTACCGCGGGAAAATGCTTCATTCCCGCCGCAGGTTAAATGAACAAAAATACCTAGGAAGGACCTAGTTGTATCGTATTTTTAGAGTTAACAGAAAATGATTTTACCCAGAACCCACAACCCGCTCACAGCCCTCACTCAAGTTCAATCCTGAACGCGCAAGGAATGCCGGAAAAACCACTGTGTGCCTGTTACATGACAAATTGCCACTATTAGCGGCTCACTGCTAATTATGGATAGGATATTTATTGCACTAGCTTTTTCGTCTCTGCAAGGAGTTATGGACGGTACCGTTTCGGAATGTGGGGGTATGACGCTTTGAATCGCATTTGTATAGTGTGCTGGAACGCCTCTTTCTTGTTTGTTTATTCTATTTGAATAGACAAGAGGGCATAACTGTCTATTTCCATTTTCATAGAACGAGCTCCGCGGGCTGCGTGTAGAAAAACAATAATCTTATTTAAATCCCTTTAGGTATGTTTAGAAATTCTTTCATGAATGAGACCTTGAATGTTCTCTTTTAACTTTACAATACCTATATAATTTGCTATTTGACAAGTTTTACTATCCTATCCTTAAGTTCCTAACCTTGAAAAATGCACGATACTGACAAAAACATGACTCTATCTACCTATTCCTATTTTGGAAGACTCTGGTATCATACAGTGTGCCTATCAGACCGCGATCCTTTTCAAATCTTGAACATCCTACCAGTGAATCTGTGTGATAGGGTGTACGAGAAACTACATGCATGTCATGTCGTATCCTAATGGCACAAAGAGGCCATTTGTTTCCATCAAGGCCAAAAAGGGCTATTTAGGGAGGCCTATTACGTGGATTTATGGGAAGAACTCTAGATTGAGACAGACTTCAAAATGTAGCGTTTCCATGTACGTTGAAAAACAAGGCGACCCACACTACACCAGAGTAAACTAGTCTTGCCTTGTCTATATTATGTATGATTCTGCATGTCAAATTATACTGGGAGCTGGGAAACCAACTACATCGACAGCCCCTGTTCCTAGACTGGTTTATATGACAGCTTTTTCGCATCTATCACTATTATTAATTTTATTGCCATCAAGCTGTACGGCCATAGTTTAGAGTGAAGAGTCAATAAATTCTTGTTAAATATTCCAAATATGCAGAACGTCAGCACGTAGGATACGAGCAAACAAACATCAACACATTAGGTATAATAAATGATTGCACCGGACAAGTATGATACGCAAATTAATGTCTAGACCTTTTTAAACACTCGTCATGATAGAATAGATATTATGGATCGGAAGGGTTGACATAATCCTAATTTAAGTAGTTTAAAAAGTCTCACAGGTCACCTACTAGTATAATGGCCTAACCTGGATAGGCTAACCACCACAGTAAGCAACGTTTCGTAGAGTTTTGATAAGTTCATATTTGTGGGAGAGAGATTGGGCGAAAGATCGTCCTAAAAACCTCTGCGATCCTTGAGATTAATTTTCACCTACCTCTTGGTAATAATTAATTATATTAAGTCGTTTTCAAAATTATGTCTCTAAAACATCAATGAATTCCTTCAATTATGTACCTATTATGTCATAAAAATATTTGATTAGATTTGTATGTTGCAAGCGGATATTTCTGAATTCAGTGAACAAGTAAATCTAAAATATTAGCAATTAATTTGCTCTTTTCATAATGTTCTAACTGAACGTTAGATAGTAATACTTATTTATTATTCCTTTAAAGGCTATATACCGTTACATCACCCGTAAATCCCGCTCCCAGGAACGAAAAACAAGAAAGCCCTATCTCTAATCTAACAGATAATAGATCCCATCTGAGATGGCCAGTGATTTTCTAATAGATAATAAATAATTAATTAGTGGTTGCAGGCGAATGCGTAAGTAAAGAGGTTGCGTGAAACGCAAACAAAAAGCGTGATGCCATACGGACTCGGAATCACAAACTCGCCATTAAGTTTTTAGTGCTGCATGCGGTAGGTAAGGGCAGGGAAAGGCATGAAGAAAAGTCTTATAGTGCCACTATGCAACTGGCCAGCAATATTTACAAAAACAAACTCACTCGTAGTAGGAGCCCAAACTAAACATACCTATATATTAGCAAAATATTTGGATTAAGATTCAGTGCAAGACATATAGGATAGTCGTACCTATCTATTATAACCGGCGCGGCGCGGCTTCGAAATATTTGGATGAGAATATTTACTACTGGGCATAAAACTCGTGGTCTGTGCAAAGTATAATTCTATAAAAACTACATTATTTTACAAACTTATTTTACTGCTGAACGGCTTTCTTCCACATCCACATAGCCTAAAGAATCGATAAACTTCGGTAGCAGTGGGCAGTGGGCGAGACATATTGCGAGTAGATAGAACCCAAAAAGGTTCTTGAATGGCAGGCCCTCTACAAGGTAGAAGGTGAGGGTCGTGGGAAGCCGCGAGATGCGGGCAGCGCAGGACCGATTGTTGTAGACACCTTTGTTCAACTACGGGTGTCTTTCGGCTAAAATAATGATGATCACAACTAATCACAAGCAACCGCGATACTTAAGACAGTGAGTGAACACAGAAAATGTTACGATGGAGTTAGATTTAAAATGGAGTTGTGCGCTCGCTAGTACAACAAATGTTGAATAATCGCCATTGGTTTCCAGGAAAGCTCACCGGAAGACCGCTCATTATTCCCATACGCAACTGTCAATGAGCCGCAAATTGCTATTCCGCGCTGCGAACGCGTGAGATTACTTACTTTACGGGATTGCATTCTCATTATTACACGAAACTTGAATAATAAGGTTCAAGCTAGCTTTACTTTCCTTCTTACTTAGGGACTACTATTTGGTATTCTGTGCTTCTGCGAAGTAACAGCACTTAACTAGATAGAAAGATAGATAGAAAACACTTTATTGATACGTACACAAAACACAGGCAGCACATAAGCACAGAATACCAAATAGTAGTCCCTAACATAACAGGTTATGGGTTGCCTGGTAGAAATTGCTACTTTAGCAATAAGGCCGCCTATTTGTACACGTATGTTATTGTAATTGTATTGTTTAAATTTACTACTGGTGTGCAATAAAGTATATTCTATTCTAATCGTTTACCGAGTAAGTAAAAACCTACATTATGGTAAGTGCACACAAAACGAAAAATTACAATGGTGATCATCAGAGTGCGCAAAGGCGGTTTTATAGTTTGTAACGATTTGTACCAGACAACAACAGCGAACAGACTATGTACCTACAGTGCTGTTTTACTGTTTAAGTTTTACTAGATAAGGGTTACCAGAATAACAAAGCGTGGATCATTTATGGGGGACAATATTCTATGTGTTTGCTAAGCTCTTTAAGTATATTCAGGTTCCTGAAGAAACGCCTGTTTTAATTAAATCAGCAAACATAAATATACACATTCTTGCCTGAACCGTATCCTTTGAAGCGTTTGCAATACGACCTAGTAAAAATACAGGGCCTTTAGTAAAAGAGAAAAATGTGTGATGGGTTTAGAATCTGTGGGTTGACCGTCACCAACGATCTTGTATGTAAAAGTTCTTTTTTAGCTTTTAATCAAAGAACTAAGACCGAACGGAACTATGAAGAGAAGAACGAAGAAGAAAGGCGAGTCATAGCTTAATCATTCCAACCAAAGCTTCCCCATTCAGGGCGTCTTCTACTCTTGACGTTAATATCAAGTGTCTAAATTCAACCCGTTACAATAGCACTATCAATTTTAGAAAGGTACCCCTGACGCGATATCACACATAATTTTTAACTTCACAAAGTTAGTTTGGATAATTCCCTCCCTCCTTTTTTTTTTTTGAATGGACCTATGCTTGAGTCGAAAATGTACGACGGATCAAGCTTCACCGGACTTGCGGGGGAGCGGATAATTCCCCCCCTCCACTTTGTGACGTAACCTGTCTACACTACTTACTTCTTCCGTTGAGTAATTACTAAGAACCTACTGCATATAGTACATTCTACAGTAGCCAGCACATGCGGCTAGACATGTTGACCTCGAGAGCGCCCATATTCCGTAGCGGTAGGGGTGAATTTCGTAGTGCGAATGTTTAACCGCACGTGCTGACTTCTGCACGTTGAAAATAAAACAAGCGTGCTTTAACCAACTGTCGTTTATTCAAATGTACCATCAGACGCGCGTTATAGGCGTGAACCGCGATAAATTGGATGTTGGCGACATTTTGCTGAACTTAGAAACCGCTTTCAGTTTAGTGTCCAGTAGGTCAAGGGTCAAGTTGAACTGGCCGGATGATATGTCGCACGCCACTTGGAAACTCCACTTGTCTGTAGGTCGCATTTCGTACGTGTTTTTCTGTTGGAAAAAATAAATTTTTTAAAGACATTTTGCCTACAAGAACACAGAAAATATGACATACTTATATGTAGTGGAATTTCAATGGAAATAAAATTTAAATTAATTGTTTAAAATTCAACCCAATCAATCATATTAATGGTATTGAAAATGTTACCTATTGAAAGAACAACAGAATATTAGAAGGTTACAAAAAGACCACTCCCGCCATTATTGAAAATTATGACGTAATCTTGCTGGCCCCTCTAGGGAGGGGGGGGGTTGTCACTGACTTAGTACTGCTTGGGCCGGCCTGTAATGTCACTTCAATGTGTGCGTGCGAGAGCAAAGCCAGTTTTAATGATGAAAATTCAACATATGAGCCCTAACGGTCGTATTAAGGTCAGATGGCCGTGTGTGAAATCTTTAATTTTTTTGTGTCATTTGTGGTATGCGCATGGTATGCGGAACAGATACTGCACGTCCTCATAGATTCCATAAGAAGATAGGTTCTCTCTCCTATAAGCACGTAGTGTGTTGCGAGTGACGCACACACTACATAGTATATAAGCGTAGAGTATTAATGAATAAATGGACTTAAACCTGGGCTTGTGTCTTGTTAACAACACCTCTCCCTCCGGCGTCATTACATGGCGACCGTGCGGCAGGCGCTGCCTTTGGGCGGTGTGCTGTGTGAGGTTAACTTAGACGTAACCTGTAGTGTGAAAGTCTAACGATTCGTCGTCGCTCGAGATTCGTCGTATAGCTGGTAGCAGTCCGATGTGATCGACTGATTGGCTGGGAGCGCAAGCGGTCCAGAACCGCTACCCATTGGAATGGGATCGCCGCTCCGCTCTGTTTGGTCTCATCGCTAGTAGCTGATGGTTATGGCTACCGATGACCGTGGGGCAGCAGAAGACAACAACGACGATGGGGCGAAGGCGACGTCGACGGCGACGCGGGGGAGATGGTGCTTGTCCAGGCAAGACAGGGACGTTGCCATCACCAGATGGCCTAAGGACCACCCTGGGGGTGTGTTCGAAAGACTATAAGTGAAGTGAGTGATGTGAGTGTTTTTTTTCGTGTATTTTGTAAATATGTATTATGTAACATAAATTAGAGCGAGTAGTTGTTAGTATTATTGTCTATTATTGTCACGTATTATTCACGGTAGTTAGAATTATGTTTGTATCGAGTCAGCAAGGTCGTGGCCATGTCATTCTGTGGAAATGCGAGCGCAGCAGAATGGCATCGCCTTTTTGGTTGTTATTATTTTTTTAATATAATTTGTAATCAGTGTATAACGTGAAATGATAGGTTTAGGTAAATTTTGTGTTAGAGAAACAACAAATGAACAAATAATGATTTCTTGTGTACTTGTTAAGGGTTAGATATCATTTTGGCGCGGGGGGATGAGTGTCCTTTCTGTACGGGTTAGTACTATTATTTTCTTCTGTGCCTGTACTCTTAAATTTCACGGTGTATACTCATAACAATGGCGGTGTGCTCACCAGTAGTTTGACGCCCTGCCTGGTGGTCGGGTCCCAGCAGACGCGCTCCCCCTCCCGCGGCCCCGCGGCGGGGCCCGTGCTGTGCTGGAGGCCGCCCACCGCCCACACCGCCCACACCGCGAACCCGTTTATACGACGCTCGCCCGTCTCGGGGTTGTTCCTAGAACATTATAAAATGTAGAAGTGTAATTTCGAATATTAGGCAAATTCTTAGATTTTCGCGGTTGTTAACTGCAGAACTCCATCAGTTCTGCCGTGACCATGATCGATGTAACTCGGTGGAATATCGGTAAGCTCAATTTAAAACGAAATCGTGGAGAAAACCCGTGAAAATGTGTGTTAACTAGGCAAATTGTCTTCTTTAAAAAAAAATTGCGCTCCGCCCACGTTAACAGTTTTTTCCGTGGGAATGACGTATTTTACCGCGGTAAAAGGAAGCGTTAATCCAAGAGTTCAAAATTAATTTAAATCGCTCCAGCCGTTTAGACGTTAAGAAGTAACAAACATACCACTCACATAATCACAAACTTTCGCCTTTATTATTAGTGTGATGGTGATAGTGTAATTGTCGCCATCTTTTGCGTTCTCTAAAACGAAATCTGCCTCTTTTTTTAAAGGCGTTTTAAATGTTAAAAAAGCACGTTAGACTTCAAATTTAAAATTAGAGTTTGAGAAAATTATGAAGCTTGAAAACAAAAACAAAAAACCTGCTCTGGGGGCGCCATACACGCGTATTATTTGTTTTATGTTTAAAGCAACAATTTCCACAATAAAATTAGTTCCATTAAAATTTCGTTATAAGGCGAGGGTTTTTATTTTTCTGGTCTTACGGACTAGTTGCTTCGTTAAGACCGTATGGAACTATAGAACTATGGTCTTAAACCCTCCATACGGTCTTAACCTAATACCTATGTATTTCAGTAGCTCAATGTCGGTAGGAGCTAAGAACTCACGATATCTTGTAAGTGTCGTTGCTGGCGTATGTCTTGCTGAGTTGCAGCATGTCCAGCTCCAACACCCGGCGAGGCACCCCGCTGCAGTAGCAAGGGTACTCCCACAGCGGCTGAGCATCCAGCTCCGAGTCGCTGATCTGACGAGACTTCTGGAATACACATCATCATCATCGTCATCATTTCAGCCAAAAGACGTCCACTGCTGGACAAAGGCCTCCCCCAAGGATCTCCACAATGATCGGTCCTGCGCTGCCCGCATCCAGCGGCTTCCCGCGACCCTCACCAGATCGTCGGTCCACCTCGTGGGGGCCTGCCCACACTACGTCTTCCGGTGCGCGGCCGCCATTCAAGTCCTTTCTGCCCCAACTGCCGTCGGTTCTACGCGCAATGTGCCCAGCCCATTGCCACTTTAGTTTAGCGATTCTTCGGGCTATGTCGGTGACTTCGGTTCGCCTGCGGATCTCATCATTCTGATTCGATCACGCAAGGACACTCCAAGCATAGCCCTCTCCATCGCTCTTTGGATGATTTTGTACCTTCTTATCAGCATCTCTATTGTCTGGAATACACAGACAATAGAGATGTTGACTGGCAAGTCAAATGAGCTTCTTTTTAGGAAATGTCAAAAAAAATATATATGAAAAATTAAAGGGAATACTAGCTTTATGGCGTCACAAGCTTGTATTGTCCTTTTTGTACGATTTTTATTTTGATTTACAATAACAAATCATAAAATTGTCAAAATACTCCCCCACATAAGTTATACTAGAGTAATTTCAGATGTATTATTTCCTACATAGTGTAAGATAATTTCATTTAAATACAGTCAACATTCCAGCGTGGCGGCTAAAATCTCTAATTTTAAGTTCTTGGTCTTTTTCATTCATATAAGAACGAAATAAGGACGGACAGGTGATTGTCAACTCTTTAATTTAGATTATTCAAAATTAGATTCATTCATCTCCCATCTAAGTTCGAAGTATTTATTTTTAACTGTAGCTTATTTACATCACTTAGTTAAGTCTGATACATATTATTTTCTGGTGAGTTCAAAAATTTGGCTGTCTTCTGTGGAGAAGAACTCGCTGGAAGAAACTCCACAGGCATTGGTATTTTTTCGACCAATAATCCACCGGGATTCGTACCCGGAAACTTCGCAATATTAGGCTAGCATTTGCAACTTGAAACAAGGCTTCAGAAGTGCACCTTTATTGGTCGGAAGATTAAAATAAATAAATATGTGGGGACATGTCATACAGGGCCATCTGACTCCCACAAACTAGGCAGAACCTGTATTATGGGTGGCAGACAGCTGATATACATACATTAAATTTACAACATCCAAACACAAGCGCTTATCACACGAATGTTTGCCCTGGGTGGGATTCGAACCCGCAACCCTGTGCTTTGAATGCAAACGTACTACCAACTAGGCCACGGGGCCGTATTGTTACAGAGACGCAAGTCTAAGAACGAAAATGTAGGTATTAAAAGCTTACCTCAACGAGCTCATCAAATAACTTCATATCGATCCCTTCACATTTTCCCAAAGGCACCCTTATCTTGTGCAGATCCAAAAACTCTACTGGCATCGCGAAAATCTCACACCTGTCTGGTATTACCACCACGTCGTGTCTAAAACTGTCTTTGACTTGGTACAAAATATACGCCATTTTCAAATTCTCCCACGGCAAAATCGCATTACTAAAGTTAGGATCACAAGTAATAATGTGAACATTCTTCAGTAAATTGGCGTCTATTTCCGATATTAATTCGACATTATCGATCTTATTCTCTTCGATATAGTCTCTCAATATATTCAAATTAAAATTATTATTTTCTAAAATATAAACCGATTTGGCGCCGATTCTAGAAGCAGCCAGTCCCAATAAACTGCTACCGTTTAAATCTAGAACGACTGGGTTGTAGAACTCCTTAATTTGTTTCCTGATTTCCGTCAAATACATTTTCATTCTGTCTTCGTCATTCAAATACGCGACGTGTGTGCGGGACAAGGACATGTGTACACCACATTCGCAGATCGGTCGTTCGTTACACTCGCTGTGTTCCATAGAGAACCATAGCGAGTATTCATCTTGGCAGCAAGTAAGGGTGTGTTCAGAGTAGTTTTTGACGGGGGTTGGTTTTGGGAAGTAGTAAATAGCTTGCATCCAATGGTCGCGCCAGGGGATAGAATCTTCTGGATGCTCTGACGTCACATTGGCTGCGGGGTGATTCCACCAGGGGGCGCAACTTAACAAAATTTTTCCTGTAATAGGGATGTGCATATAAGTTACTAGATTTCTGTCTCACGCTTTCCTATTTGGATGGATATGAGGTAATTTTTCGCGATTAAAAATTGCCTACATTCTTCCTAATAAAGCCATCTATCACTTTACATTATTTTCTCGTAATCCGTTCAACTGTTTAGCACGCCTAGCGTCAAAAACAAAAAGAATTAATTATACAAAATTACGATAACATTAAATGAAGATATACTGAAGCATCGCATTAAACTCGAGCATCTAGGTACTTTCTCATGCTGGTTAATATAAATAAGAAATTACTTAGTAACCACTAACCGTCTTAGCTCAACGTTTGTTCCCTATGCTGTTTGGCTAGTGCTTATAGCTCAGGGTTTCCTATTTTAAGGTAGCCGTTTCATATGTTTGATATTCTTAACCATAAGATTGTTTTTGTAATTTCATTTAGTGTTAATATTGACTGGCTTGTTAATATGAAATAAATATTATGATTATTTTTATTATTATTACTGAAATAATAATTGTCAGAGGTGACTTTAGTTAGGGAAGGACAAAAAATTTTTTTAAAACTAATTAGGAACATTTTGTCTAGGAATAGCATCATCATCATCACTAAGAGCCTGTAGCAGTCACTGTATTATTATGGCATCAAAACATTAAATTAAAAAACCGCCATCACAAAACAGTCACTTGATCCTTTCAACAACCAGAAAAGAGCCGATAATATTCAAATGGCTGAAGATATTTCTTGGATCATAGCAAAGAATACTCGATTTTTACACCTTGCAAACAAAAAACTAGATCCAAATCGGCGCATCCGTTTAGGAGCTACGATGCCACAGACAGACACGTCAAACTTATAACACCCTTCTTTTTTGTCGGGGGTAGACCAACCAACAAAAAAATCAACGATACCTTCAGTATCCATATTCAAGTCCCACCACATGAACACCATTTGCGCTTGTCCCGACGCGATCGCCGTAAATTTGTGTTTCAGCGTACGTTTCTTGTCCAGACCGCTCTTGCCAGACCAGTCGTAGAACAGCACAGGCAATGGTTTCGACAGCTCTGTGAACTTGCGACGCGACAGTTGCGATAGTTGCAAGTCGTGGACCGCCGCTGACCCTGCACAGTCTTTCATCTGGAAGACATAGGTAAAAAAATAATTAAATTGAACCTAAACGTTCCAATGAAGAAAGAGTAAAAAAATAGTTCTAAACCAATATACACTTTATAAGTGTTACAAAAAAAAAAGTATTGTTTAGTATTTATTTATTTATTTATTTATTTATTGGAAAAAAAGAATAAATGTTAAAAATTACAGAGAAATTCCAAAGCTTTTAACATTTTCCATACACACTACAATTGAATTTATTTAAATAACAATAAAAACGATGAATCAACATAATTCATATAAAAAATAAATAAGGATCAGTATAATTAATGTATGTACTATATGTATAGCGTGGCGACCTACGCTCGCCACGCGAATTATCAGTGTTACCCCTCCCCTATAGATGTTTTATATCAAAAACTTATATTTAGTTAAAAAATAATAAACATTTTTGTGTTGATTAGGAGAAAAACTTGAACAATATTCAAAGAATTTTATTTTATGATGAATTTGTATACCAATTTGTAATGCCCTCTCTTTCTTAGTCTTTTTTTTTTACTTGACTTATGCTTGAGTCGAAAAAGTACGACGGATCAAGCTTCACCGGACTTGCGGGGGAGCGGAAGACTCTACCCCAAAGTAGTCAGGTACAGTCTACCCCAAAGTAGTCAGGTACAGTCTCCTGCAAAGAAAACGGACCGCCGCCGCTTACGATAGGGGGGTCCGTTTTCTATGCAGGAGACCGTACCAACGCGACTAGGGCGGCTCGAGGGAGCCTCGGACCTAGGCCTAGCGCATTGATACCGAAAAACATCGTGAAGGAATTTATCATCATTACCTTTTGTGGAGTTCGAAGATCCAACTTCATAAGCTCGTCCGTCCAATCTTGAAGTTTATTCCAATTTTGCATGGTCGGGCATTCTATCACTTGAGCATAAATTGTGGCAGAATCGGGTACCACAATGCAGTCTGATTCTAACAAGTGTTGGTGTGCATGAGTAAATGTAGAAATAGCACCTGTGGAAAAAATTGCTATAAATAAATATCAGAGACCATTTTGGTTTCCTTTATTTTTTAATCTTTTTAATAATTAATATGGAAAATTAAATAACGGTCACAGAACTTAAAAATTTTACCAATTTTCATAATAATAAGTACCAAGGACAGCCCTGTTCTGTTTTGATGTTAATAAATGGTTTTGTAAAATCTTACTTCAAATAAAACCTTTTGATTGAGGCTTTTAATTTTCCAAAAAGATTTTTTTATTTATCATTCATATTACCTTCACCAATCAACTCTGTATCAAAAACTTCAGTGACCAAAATATTGGCTCTCTGTTTCATATCTCCGTTTTCCCCAACCGTCACTTCAGTTGATCTTTTGGGTATGAGAGTGATTTTGTCGTAATAGCCGTTGTGCTTTAATATCTTGACGCAACATTCAGCCATAGGCTTGAACGCTTCACAAGCGACTATGGAATCAGCTCCGGCACGAGCAGCCATTATTGAGAGAAGACCGGTTCCAGTGCCTGAAAAAAAATTTCACTGATGCTTAAAAACAGGTAAATCATAGAAAATATAAAAAAAGCACTAAACAAATAAATAAAAATATTTCAAGAAGTTTGTCTCAAAATCTTTAAAAAATATATTATGCAAAAAAGGTCAGACAATGCCATTGGCTTAATTCTTTTTTTTGTTGATCAGAAAATATGCCCCTTTATCTTTTTTGCTGTGAGATACATTATTAAGTCATACAATTTTAAGTTAAAAAAGGTTTGAGTACAGCAAAGCCATATTAATGATAACTGATAACAACCTATGTCCAAGACATTCGCAGGTTTCCCGGCGTCATGCATCTTCTGTATTGCAAGCTGCAGGGCCCTATCGTACTTCTTATTTCGTTCTGTGTCATGAAGCATGTCTGCAAAACCCGATCTAGCTATCTCTTGGTGATAGTCATAGTCTTCATGCTGCAAATCCCATTCGGACAAGCCGGTTATTGGGTTTTTCTTCTGCGTAAACACATTCATCTTCAAATCCACTCGTACGGACCTAAAAACCAATAAATGTTTATAAAAACAAAGCAACATAACCTATATCATGTGTGATTGGAAAACAAACTTTACCTCTTAAGTAAATCAACTACTGATGCACTACAAGCTTTACGGAAAATACTAAAAGTCATTTAATCTGTTAACTAATATTATAGAATCCATAATTTCTCGTAAAACTTCGTACAAAATAAATTACAACTTTTAAAAGTTTTTTTTTTTTCATTTGATTTGATTTGACAGTTTTTTTTTTTTTTTTGGTAATATATTTCACTGGCGACAAAGACAAAAGACGAAAGGGAGGCAGTTATGCGTTAGAATGAGATGCAGATACACCGCGCTCACTCTTGCGCATAACTGCGTCCCTTTTCGTTTTTGCACGACTTTGTCTTTGTCGCCAGTGTGATAGCTCGTGCTAACACCCCACCCACCCATTGACCCCTCCACCAACCACGGTGGAGGGAGTGAGTGGATGGAAGAGGGAGGGCAGGCAGGGGCATGGGAAGAAGGTTATTTTTTTTTACTTTTTTTTGTAATATGGCACTAGTTATTCTTTATGCCAGTGTCATCAAGTAATTACAAAAATACAAACAAAAGTTTGGGAAACTAAACGCTAAAAAATAAAATCGGAATAATTCTTCAGCCAGCTACAAATTTGACAATGCTGACAAATATTTGACAAAAAGTCAAAGTGTTTAACAGGTTAATGTCATTCGTTAATCTAATCAAAGGATATTTATAAATTCTGAGCCTATTTTTTAATAATATTCGTTGAATAATTGTTTTGTCAGCAAAAATTTACATCTGCAATATTTTTTTACAATGGCAGTAGTTTCGTAGATGTCACTCGATTCGTTGTTCACTTCGTACGAAACGACGTTTTGCTATCATGGCGGCGGCCCTGGGCAGGATTTTCGGGGCACGAATTTTAAGAAATTATGGCCTCAGTGCCCCCCAGGTACTGAAATACGTTATAAGGAGTAAACTTGTTGTAGAAGTGTTGTTCGACTATCCTCGGAGTGCCTTATGTTCTACCAATAATAGGCGACGACAAGGTTTACCACTGAACGGGAAACCAAAGTGAATTTCATCAATTCAGCGAATTCTCAGGGTGTTACAACACAGTTTGGTCATTTGTGTGGTTGGTGCGATACAGAGGAACGTGACTGTTGATCAGTGTTTCAGAAAATATTTTATTACCAAGTGATAACCTATTCACATTATGTAACAAGTACATAGAAAATCTAATGAAGCACTCGGTTGCAGGTATGTCAGCTGTCCACGAGTACCCAAGGTTGGACCAAAAACAGAAAACTGGTAAGCACCCTCTGAATTCCTTTTAGCCCATTACCTATCTAAGTGTCTGATGTAGGAAAATAATGATATAATACCACCTTCTCAAGGATAATGGCTGTGATATCCACTTTATCATTTATCAGCAAAGGGCAAATCAAGGTGGTCAAGCTGGAGTTACTAAAATCGAAAGAATAGAGAATAGTGAATAAAAATAAAATACTTAAATAGGTTAGCCCTTCTCACTAAGTGCACTATGATACATCATGTTGTGTATCATCTTAGTTTAGATGCGTAATAAATCTTAACTCAAATACTTCGCTAGTGGTTTTAGTTTGGGCACCCTGTGAGCTTATTAAAACTGCTCATCTCATTAGGAAAAAGAGTGTGGCTATAAGTGTGTATTGCACAGAAATAATTTCAAGTAACTCAATTTCTTGTAGGAGCAGATAATGGAATAATAAGCGTAAACTTTATAATTTAAAGTATTTTTATTTTCTCATTGCAGTTATTATCCACACTAGGAGTAGTAGGTGGCGGTGTGGGGGCAATCCTATTTGCGTTGGAACAGTCGGTCGAGGCTTCCGGCACAGAGGCACACCCGTACCACTTGCCATGGTCGCATGATGGATGGTTCAAGTCATTGGACCACGCTAGGTAAATATACAAGCTTTGAACTCACAAGAAGTGGAAGAAGAAGTAGAGTGGAGTGGAGTACATGAAGTGGTCTCTGCCTAACCCTATGTGTGTACCTATCCTGAACTTACAGGTGGGGTGGGCAGCAGAATGATCTTGCTATTTATTTGCTGTCTGCTTTCATTTATTAATTTTTTGTGTTAAAAGTATTTTTCCACGGTAAAAATAACCTTTGTTACTTCCTGAAAATGTAGTTTTCGATAAAATTATTGGTAGTTGTATATCATTTCTTTATCAATTTACATTTTAGACTTGATTTGATTGATTTTCCCAAAATACTAAACTCTCAAATAAAAAACATTAATGTTCTGTAAAAAAGCTAAATAAATAAAAAATTTTCAGTGTTTTAGAAATAATATTAATTGCCTTTTTTTGCTGTGCAGTGTACGACGTGGCTACGAGGTATACAAACAAGTGTGCAAGGCATGTCATTCGTTGCAGTATGTCGCTTTCCGTAACTTGGTGGGCGTATCTCACTCGGAAGAGGATGCGAAGGCAGAAGCTGCTGATGTAAGTTACTATATCACTACATAGTATAAAACAGTCGCTTTCTCTGTCTCTATGTCCCTCCCTTTGTACGCTTAAATCTTTAAAACTACGCAACGGATTTTGATGCGGTTTTTTTTAATAGATAGAGCGATTCAAGAGGAAGGTTTATATGTATAACACATGCATAATATACTTAAGAATAATCCACAATAACCATTTTCCCGTGCGGAGCCGGGGCGGGTCGCTAGTCTTAACTATAAACAATCCACATATTCACTGTGAAATTTAACAGGTTGTTTATTCACAACATAGTGGTTGTTTGTACTCATGAAACTGAACAACTTTCCCTAAGGAACATAGGTTCATTCTCAAAATTAAAATTTAACTTGCATTTTTATTTTTATATGAAAAGCTGAATTCTTTTTGAGATTTCAACCTATGTTCCTTAGAGAAAGTTGTTGTAAAGAGTAATAAAAACTTATTTTATTTTATTATAATGCAATTATTGCTGGATTTTTCAAAAACTTATACATATTTTCTTCTTTTTCATCTAGTTGTTTTAATATAAAATATTGTCATAGGTTTCTTGCAGTTCTATGATGGAATGACTCATGGATAAAATAATTACCTTGTGTAACAACATCAGATAATAGCTTTGACTGTCTTTGATTACTAAGTCTATTATCAATCAATGAATATTAAAATGGTTGTTATTTTTCATACCAGGTTATGATTAAGGATGGCCCTGACGAGAATGGTGAAATGTTCGAGAGGCCAGGCAAACTCTCTGACTACTTCCCGTCACCGTACCCGAACGAAAATGCTGCCAGAGCTGCAAACAATGGTACGTTACTTGCACCTTGCTACTTGCATAAATAAAAAAAATAAAAAAAAGGCAACCTGACGGTGGAAAGCAGTGCCTTACATGCCATACCTCTTCGAAAACAACTGCTCATAGTCTCATGGACTGATTGCATGTTAAAATTAATATCAAAAAAAAAAAAAAAAAAAACTTGCACCTTCTTAAATCGTTGAACAGCCATCGAGCTGCTCTTATACTAGCGTACATAGAAATGTCACCCGCGACCCTCACTCATACCACAGAATATATAATAGTACTAGGTACAGAAGGCGCACTCTCTGATAGCAAACGTGCGAATTTAATTCTAGCTACCACGCCTCTAACGGTCAAATTACTTTGAACGCGTCGAACGTGACCCTGGCTGTAATAGCCTACCGATTGTCGTTGCGCTCGTATTAAAACAAAACTAAACTAAAGAAAACTTCCTATTCAGATCGCACGGCATTCGTTATCGAAGTTGACCAACCCGCACTGTGCCAGCGTGGTCGACTAAGGCCTATTTTTTCAAGCTTTATTAATATTGTCATACTTTCGATGTACCTACCTACTAAAATTTCAATTTATTTAAGAAATAAATAAATTGAAATTTAATTGAAATATTCACCCTGATTTCAGGGTAGGCTCGAGCCCCTCGGTGGGGACATGTATGAGCTGAACATTCTTAGATTTTCGCGGTTGTTAACTGCACTAACACACATTTGCACTGGTTTTCTCCACGATTTCGTTTTTAAATTGTGCTTCCGATCTTTCGACCGAATAACATCGATGTAATTCGGTCGAAAGATCGGTAAGCTCAATTTAAAAACGATTAATGATGAAGTGTGAAATAAATGTTTTTAGGTGCGTACCCGCCGGACCTGTCATTCATCTGCTCTGCGCGACACGGCGGCGAGGATTATATCTTCGCTCTGCTCACCGGGTATATGGAGCCGCCCGCCGGCATCGTGCTGCGAGAGGGACAGAACTACAACCCCTACTTCCCCGGCGGAGCCATCGGCATGGGGCAAGTGCTCTTTGACGAGGTCAGTGATATCCCACTTCTGATATTTATTTATTGAGAACTGCAGACAAATGTGAACAGCACCAGTTCAAGGGACATAACTACAACCCCTACTTCCCCGGCGAAGCCATCGGCATGGGGCAAGTGCTCTTTGATACTGATTCATTTACTAACTTACCAGTGTAAACGCCCGCGGATTGTTTTCCGACTTTTCCTGTGGGAATGAGATACTTTCGATCAGTCAAAAAATTCAAGAACTCTTTATTCAAAACACTGAAGCACTGTGACAATCGATTATCTCATAATTTCAGGAAAATAACCAAGGTTAATCGAGCGTAGAGTAAGCGAGACGAGCGAGCTGCTCGTACTTGTTATCTCATTCAACTCATCTCTCAGGAGACAAATAATAGAGGGCAGGGCGAGCGAAATTTTCAGTTCTTTAATCGTTAAATTGAACGAAAACCGAAATCATTTCGCTCTTGGAGCAAAATAAGAAAAATTCCATATTGATTCTGGTTCCGGTAAAGTGGAAATTGCAAAGATAACGCTCTCTTGCGCAATTTATGGAGATGCGAAATACCTTGTTTGAACATTCTTAGATTTTCGCGCTTGTCAATTGCACTAATATACATTTTCACGGGTTTTCTCCACGATTTAATTGAGCTTACCGATATTTTTAACCGCGTTACACCGATCAGTTCTGCCGTGATCATGATCATGTTACAACGCGGTCGAAATATCGGTAAGCTCAATTTAAAACTAAATTGTGGAGAAAACCCGTGAAAATGTGTGTTAGTGCCTGGTTTGAAATTTGAAACAGGTAATGGGCTCAATTCTGCGTGGCCGCTATAATATCTGAATTTAAGTTATGTCTCTTTCACGTTCTTAAGAACGAAAAGGGACAGGTGATTGCCAACCTACATACAGACACGTCAAACTTCGATTTTACGCGTAATTTATTAGGAATTTAAAAACATCCCGACTAAATGAAGCTAATTTAACAGTTGCGCTGCTTATTTTAAATATCATTCATTCAAAATTAAATTCATTAATCTCTCCATCTGTTAAAAACTGCATGGTTTTTATTGATTTTTATGTGAGGTGTGTTTTGAGACATCAACAGTTTGCAGAGTATTAAAAAGACTTGATCAATTTAAAGGCGCAGGTTCTGACGGCATTCCATCTGTCTTTGCTGTTAAGTGTGCGGAAGGTTTAGCTTTACCACTTACCTTAATTTTCAATAAATCCCTAAAAAGCGGTATTTTTCCTTCCTATTGGAAGGACGCCTTTGTGGTACCTTTGTTCAAAAGTGGCAAGAAAAATGACGTAAAAAATTATCGCCCAATTTCAATCCTCCCTATATTTGCCAAAGTATTTGAAAAGCTACTCTGCCCGATTTTAAATGCACACTTCAAGCAAATTTTGTCCCTTGATCAGCATGGTTTCATCAAGTCTAGATCCACTGCAACTAACTTGATTACATTTGTAGAGAAATTGTGTCAGTCTGTGGACTCTAAGTGCTCTGTAGATGTGATATATACGGACTTTAGCAAGGCCTTTGACCGTGTCTTACACCACATTCTCATAAGGAAACTTAAGGCATACGGTATTGCTTGTAATATGCTAGCCTGGTTCACCTCATATCTACATGGTCGCTCATCTCGTGTAGTTGTAAACGGGCACAAATCAGACACTTTTCCAACCATTTCAGGTGTGCCTCAAGGGTCACATTTGGGGCCGTTACTATTCAACATATTTATTAACGACATTAGCAAATGTTTTCACCATTCCAGAAGTTATATGTTCGCTGATGATTTAAAACTTTTGAAAGTTAGAAAATCTTCTCAGGATGCTGTGCAGCTGCAACATGACCTACAGCGATTGTTCCATTGGTGTAATATAAATGGGATGTCCCTAAATGTTAATAAATGCTTCCACATACTTTTTTCTAGGAAAAAAAGTAATGATTCTTTTTTGTACGCTATAGGCGGTTTGCCTATATGCAAGCTGGCCAGCATCAGGGACCTTGGTGTTACTATGGATACTAAGCTACGTTTCAACATCCACATTGACAACATCGTAACAATATCTTTTAAACATCTTGGGTTTCTTTTACGCAACGTAAAAGATTTTAAAAATGTTTCTACAAAAATAATACTTTACAACACTTTGGTGCGCTCAACTCTTGAATATTGTTCTGTAGTGTGGAACCCGCACTATGATGTCTATGTGAAGCGTCTCGAAAGTGTACAAAAAAGATTCTTATGGCACCTATCGTTCAGCTGTTTTGTGGCAAAAAAGATCCCTGATTATCAGTCTCGTCTTGATTATTTTAAAATTGAATCGCTTTGTAGTCGTAGACACTTACTGGATAACCTTTTCTTGTGGAAAACTGTAAATGGTTTTGTTAATTCCCCGTCACTGCTCGCTGATATCAATTTCTGTGTCCCTTCTCGTTTGCCGCGTAAAGGTAAATATACTCTTTTTGCGGAAAAGATCGCTAGAACGAATCTAGGTCACTACTCTCCCTTGAATAGATTAATGCGACAGTATAATACCTTAAGTAAGCTAAAGGATATCGATATATTAAGCGACGGTATTGGGGGGTTCAGGAATGCCATAAATCCTCTTTCTAAAACGCACTAATGTAGATCATTCTACACTTGCATTATAGTTTTTTTATTTTCTCTGTTTGATTATAAATTTATAATAATATAAATATTTTCCAGATAGGTAGTTATCTGAATCGATTAAAAATGTAAAATGGTGCAGTCGGGAGCGGGCTGAACTAAACACTTCGCACTTTGTACCGTTGTTGTGTCTGTTGAGTCATGGATGGAGTTGCGATGCACGTTTTTGGTTTGGCCTGCACTTGACGGTATCCTTTTTTGTCTTGTTTGTTTCTCTAACAATTACATTTAGAATAAGCATGTCGTCATTGCCTATAATTGGGATAACACTTAGTTTTATTATGTGTAGATTTAATTTAATTTATGTTATGGTGTATATCTCGTTGGCAATCTGTTTTATAAAATAAAAATAAAATAAAATAATTGATTTTGTCTTTTGACATGTAAAAAAATAGAAATAAAATATGGCGAACATCTGAGTGATTTTTTCTTTGCAGTAAAAATATATATCCTAACGTCGTCGGCAGAAACGCTTCTTTATCAACATTATGGCGACCGTGACAGGACCATCTTTTTCAATTCCCATATGAATGAAAGAGACCAACAACCTTAATTTAGAGATTTTAGCGGCCACAGCAGAATTGAGCCCAATGTTAGTACCTGGTTTGAAATTTGTAACCAGGTATACAAGCCCTGCCATTGTGTGATGTGTGTTGTGTGTCCCCGCAGGCGGCGGAGTACAGCGACGGCACGGTGGCGACGGCGTCGCAGCTGGCCAAGGACGTGGCGACGTTCCTGCGCTGGGCGGCGGAGCCCGAGCTGGACGAGCGCCGCCTCATGACCATCAAGGCCTTCCTCATCTTCCCCCTCCTCATCTCCATCGTCTACTACTTCAAGAGGCACAAGTGGTCAGCGCTCAAAACTAGAAAGCTAGCCTACAAACCCGTCTCTAAGAAATAAACGACACGTAGATGTTTTAGACAATTTCTTTGATAGGCACAGTACATGTTACTTTTCGTATTAAATTAATTTATTTTACCATCTATGTAATTTTGAATTCCTCCGGGAAGTTATTTTGTATCCACGTTACGGCTTGTTACCATCGGTGTTACTGACTGCGGTGTTACTATTCTATTGTAATTATGAGATATTATCAAATAGCATTTTGTTCATTTTACGTGAGACATGTAGCACATCATGTGAATTAAGTCAATACTAGTTAACTTAAAACTGTGCTGGAATGTACCGTGAAGATTATTAACTGTGAATCAGTGTACAGTTGAATAAATGAGTTATTCAAAAACATTCTAGAAGTCTTTCAATAACCAGTAATATAAGCTACTTCTTATTCTCTTTTTCGTTGTAATGAAACCCTCCTTGTAAATGGTACTCTGCAAACATAAACAGTCTTCTAATGATTTTTATGAATGCGGCGAATGAATCCATATATTCACACAAATTAAACTAGTCTAGTAGTTGAAGGGTTGAGGCAGCATAGTTACATAATGATAATGAGAAGTACATTTTTTTTGAACTGTTTGTTTTTATTATTTATGTGGTTGAGGTCACAAGAGAGATAGAGAAGTTCATAATATTCAAAAAATCTTTGTTTATAAACAGTATTCCTGCCCTCCTCCTTTTCTCGCGCGTTCGGCAAGATTGTCTGAATATTAAACTAGCTTTCCGCCGCGGCTCTGCCCGCGTTAAGTTTTTCCCGTGTGAATGAGGCATATTCCTGCGGTAATAAAAGGTGAGAGAATTTTTGAAATCCGCACAGTAGTTTTTGAGTTTATTCATTACAAACATAGACACAAAAATACAAATCTTTCCTCTATATTAGTAAGATTATTAACTTGTAATAGTTTTATTACAATACAAACCAAGGATTGTAATGCATAACTGCATCCTTTTCGTCTTCTGTCTTTTGTCTCCCGTGAAATAGGTGCCCTAGTTTCAATTCAAACATATTATTAGGTCGTACATTATTGTTTTTCAATCGTCATGTCATGTGCACTTCCGGTGCGTTTAAAAATATAATTAATACACCACCACTTAAACTAACAAAAGTAAGTTGTTTTTTTTTAATTATTTTTTCTGGCCTGGATCCTAGTCCTTTTAGTCGTATTCATTAATTTAAAGAGTGTGTGACCAGATTTAGCAGAATTCTGTGATTTTAGCAGAATTAGATCCTATATTTATGTTCTATCTAGCAGATTGTGTCGCACGCACGCAGATCTGAAAAGTTAGCTGATTTTGGCAGAATTTTGAACATCATGTTATACAAAAAATTTGCAGAATATCTAGCTATTTAGCTTTTTGGAATTTTATATATTTTTGAGATGAGTTTCAGTAGCAGTGTAGAAGTATTCAAAGAAATTCTGCTTTTTCTTGTAAAATATCTTACTACTGTGCTGGTAAACCTTAAGCACTATTTAAGAGGAATCACTGCAAATGTATATTTGAATTGTACCTACCTAAGTTCGTTTTATTCCATTTTCTAAGTAGTTGTTTTCGATCAGTTGTAGCAAATGTATAACCTTTGTAAAAATACAAAGAAAGTACGAGCAAAATTATCGTAAACTAAGTAAAAAAAAATATATATGAAAAAAAAACATTCAGCAGATTTTAGCAGAATTTGGATGAGCAGCTAGCAGAAATTTCATTTCAAATCTGGTCACACTGTATAAAAACAAGAAAATTGATTGACATTGACAACTAACTGGTAGCTTTTGCGCAATTTATTTAGATTTAGTTCAGTGATTCGATAGTGTTCTGTGGATTCGATTCATTGTTTATAAAATAAGTGGAGACAATGAAGACATCTTAAAATGAATGCTATTGTCGGGCTGTGTCACTTTTGCGAGGCCCATGGTCCGCGATCGTTATTTTGCACATTTACGACTGACGACGAGAATCACACAACAGAATCATCGAAAACTCCTGTTGTTCAGTGCAATGGATGCACTTCCTTGGGTCCTGAGACTGTTTTAGTGTCCAAAGACGAAGACGGCACTATTTACTGCAGCAGAGAGTCTGTGCCAAACGCTGATGTTACCGCGTTTTTAAGGCAAGCTGCTATTAGAAGTATAACTTGTGAGGTTTGTTTATATCATTTTATTGGTGCCACTACATCATATAACGGTTTATTATTGTGGTGAATCTATAATATAATTAATTCTCAGGTGAGTTGGAGCAAAGAAGGTGGAGTAGTGTATTTTAGTGATATTCGAGGCCATGTTTTAAGTCTGATGTTCCAAATAGCCGATACCAGGGCCCGAGGACTAAAGCGCTGGTTTTCAATAGTTGTACTCATGAAGGATAAGATGCTATTACTGAATATTACTCCTCTGCTTTCTAAACACATGCAGGTAATTTTAGGTTACTATTAATCTATACCTTTTTTACTTATTCTTTTGAATAAGCTTATAGTGAAATACTTTTCATTCCTTTTTAGAAAGTGGCAAAGGAATTGCAAGCACAGTCAGAAGTAGTGTTTAATGAAGAACAGAAAGTCTGCTCTCAAAGAGCTTTGAGACTAAAGACTGGAAAGAATGATTTTGGACAATCCAGATCACTCATGCAACTCACAGGTATATTGCATGACAAACAATTCAACTTCAACTAAGCTGTTATAGTATATTAAAGAAGCCTTTATTTTTGAAAAGGAACTTAGTTCCTTCTATTCCATCAGCATTAGTTCTGTAATTTGCAAAGCTTTTTTATTGTTCTCTTTTACTTATAGAAGATATTTTTTATTAATTTTCAGGCAATGAAAATATTTTCAAGCATCTGCACTGTCACTTTACATGGATGCTGAAAGCTGGAGCACTGAACTACTCTGAGACACTGTACACAAGCCAGAGTTTACTTACAAAATTGAATCCACAAGTCAGCCTTGGTGTTTTTGAAGATAATGCCTGTTCACTACCAAGTAATGATGAGTGCATTCCGTTAAGAATGCTAGAAAATGTAGTCAGTAAAGATGTTTTTAGAATGTTGCTTTACTGCACTTTAATTGGAATAGATGTAAGTTATAATATTTGAATAATCTTTCTTATTTCATAGGACAGTCATTATGGAATGTACTAGATGACTTGGAACTAGACCAGTGCTTTCATTGTTTCAGATTTCCATCAAATGCAAGGAGTTTAACCCTATAAGCATTCAAAAAGGCCTCTTAAGGCTACAGCCTGTAACTAACTGTGAAAAATGTGCTCATATTATCATAGCAAATGACCATAGTCCTTTGGAATCATGCAAATCTGTCTGTGTTTTAGAAGAAGTCAATAACAATTTCAACTGTAAATGGCTTGGAGTATTACCGAAGAAATGTTAGTAAATACCTTACATACATAAGTATGATATTATATTTTTGGCTGAAAAAAAAAGGTCCTGACAGTAACAGAAAAGATCAAACATAAATTGTATCAATAACAACTTATAATGACCCCACCGAGGGGGTTGAACCTAACAAGTATGTTGTTTGTTTCAGGTCCTACTCTCATGAATAGAATTGAAAATGCAATGTTCAACCCCAAACTAAATGACAATGTCTTACACCAGCAGGTGAAATTTTTACTTCTAGAATGGTTAGGGTAAGTTGACACTTCTGTTCCATTAAGGCAGTCTGTTGTCCTTAATTTATTTTACTTTTGTATTGTGTCATTTTAGGATCTTTTCTTTTCTCAGAATAACCAAGGCGGTGAAAGCAGCAGTGGAATCTTCTGGAGCCAAATCTGACGCAGTGAAGAACTTGAATCAGGTTCTAGGAGTGACACCTCATGATGAATTGCTTATCAATTACTGGATGAGAGAATTTTGTGAATAAGTTATTAACTAAATTAGTTGTAGATTTAACTGTGATAGTATTTATATGATTAAAGATTTTATTTACTTATACATATGAGTATGTACTGCTTTCATTCATTTTTTTTTTTTAATCCTGAAAGAAATATTATATACGAGTAAGTTAGATGTGTCAAAGTCAACATATGCTCAGAGTTCGTTTCGGACTTGATCTAGTTTATTTTTGTTTGCAAGGTGTCACAATCAAGTGTTCTTAGCTATATACCAGGGATGTTGCGAACATTCGCATCTGCATCCGCAAATGCGGAACATCCGCATTGATTTGGACATCCGCATCTGCTTCCGCATCCGCATTAATCAATGCGAATGTTCATGCGGATGCGAATATTATACAAGTAGCAACAAGAAAGAAATTGGGCGGGGCCGGTGATTGACGCGTGCCGGTCGCACGTGACAATAACCAATGGGAGCGAAGAAATTGGTGACAAGATTCGACACGTTTGTTTGTTCTAGCTAGTGCATCATTTGTTTCTTGCAAGTGAATAAATATTACGTGTTTGTTTGCGCTGTGAAGTGAAAGTGAACTACTTATCGTATCATAAAGATAGATAGGTATTTTTTTTAATGTTGTTGTGATACAGTGTGTAAATAAGAAGAGTTTACAAGAAAACTTTATATTATTTAGGACTAATATCCATAAGATCACAAGGTAAATTCTATTATATTACGCCGGTAATACGTTTTATTGTATGAAAAATTATCGTTTTATGACGAAATTCGTTGTTTTTCCAGTGTGATTCCCGTTATTGATTGATAGTTTATCTAACTATTTAGTCAACAATGTCACCACCGATTTAATTCTTCATTAATAGGCTTTATTTACATAATATCTTATACATCCGCAACCGCATCTGCATCCGCGGATGTGAGCCTGCTAAACTCCGCATCCGCATTCGCATCCGCGGATGTGAAAATATCGGCATCTGCAACATCCCTGCTATATACCAAGAAAATATCTTCAACCATTTGAAGATTATCAGCTTATTTCTAGTTGTTGAGTGAAGTTTGTGAAGGGGTTTTAAAAAAAATTAATACTATTTTATGTAAAGGCACTCTGAAAGCAGGAGACTGGACAGAAATGGATAATTATATGAAAAAAAAGGTTACAAAAGTAACTGTTATAGTGCCGTTCTGAAAATAGTTTGAAAAAGATGTATATGTGAGGGACTATTCTACCACTTCTTGGCCTTGGTGTGATTGTTACATTCTGTTTTCAACTTTTTATGACTGTTCTTCTTAGGTCAAAGAAAAGCTCGCAAATACACGCTTATCATAGAAATATAAACTGAATTTTAGCAATAGCTACCATAAAGAAAAAAAATTCTTAATTCTCTTGGGTCAAATAAAACACGAGTTATTTTGTAGTACTTATATTAAAGTCTAGACATTGGAGCGGCGGCTCGGCCGTGCCTTCTCGTGTCCCTTGGTGCGCACGTACGGTTTGGTGTGCGAGCGCGGCGCGCCAGGCGCTGGCCCGAAGTGGCGTACAGCCTCGCGGGCGTTGCGGCGACCTTGGATCAGCACGGTCTTACGGCCAGTCGGGGCACGGAGGGCCAGCTGATCAAACGTCAGGATTTCTCCTGGAATGTAAAAGAAATAGGGTTTACTAACTAAGCAAGAACCAATAAAGGTTTACCTTTTTCAAGATCTAGTGCTTATTCCATCAGGTTTAACACTTTTTTTGCACCAATAAGGTAGAAAATGTAGCTTATCTCCTTAACCTTTTAACAGCCATGGTCTGAAATATGACTTACCAAATCGAGCTCACAACCGCTGTCTCATAAATGAGACATCTTTTGACTGATTGATATAGATTTTGTTTTTATGGCTGGTGGTGGGAGGAAGTTCTTAGAAAATATGCTTGGCGGTTAAAAGGTTATTGATTGATAATAAAACATTCTTTCTTGTAAAATAGACTTTAAAATTTAACACAAAAATTAAATGTACTTGCTTGTAAGATAATTATCTTTGTTTGTTTTTGTATTTAATTTTGTTGCATCTCCACATGACAAAAGTATGACTATGAGAACAGCAGTCTATAGTGAAGTTTTTCTTGCTTATCATGTTGGTGTTGAGGTGCTTTCAGAAAAACTTCACTACTAAATAAATATAACAAGTCAACAAACCAACCTCCAGCAGCCAAGATGCGAGCACGAGCCTTCTCAGTGACGTGGAGAGCAGCGACTGTCATCTTAGGGACCTTGTACAGCCTTACATCATTGGTGATGGTGCCCACGACCACGGCGATCAGACCTTCGCGACCAGGCTTCTTCATGTGGCGGGACACGCGAGACAGCGAGATCGGAGGCCGGTTAATGCGGCTCATGAACAGCCGGCGCAGGATAATCTGGTTGAACTTGGCATTTGTACGCCTGGCCAAGTATCTGTAGAGCTGTCAACAACATTATAGGTTAGGTAATGCACGGTTGTCCTCATTGTTTATGTGATAAACAATGTATTGAAAATTAGTGCGAGGATATGTAGGAGTGTGTAAATAAGCTCTACTTACTTTGACCAACAATCTCAGGTACACATCCTGAGATTTAACTTCAGTACGCCTAACTTTCCTGTCGTGTTTATGATTGATGTCGATACCCTGAAATAAGTAAAGGAACACATATTGATCTCACTAATATATATAAAAAACACGGTAAACTTTCACTTAACACTTGGTTCACTGTGATATTTTCTGATTTTTATGATTTTTCTCTCAGCAAAACTCACCATCTTGACAACCGGAAGAAAAAAGAATTTTGACTTTAGCAACCCAGTGTGACCAACCAATGCAAGGAACAATTAATACATGGACTAAGCGAGTTATCACACTGGCGACAAAGAAAAAAGTCGTGCAATAACGAAAAGGGACGCAGTTATGCGCGAGAGTGAGCGCGATGTATTTGTATCTCACTCTTGCGCATAACTGCGTCCCTTTTCATTTTTGCACGACTTTGTCTTTGTCGCCAGTGTAATAGCTCGCATGAGAAGCGTGAAGGTAGCGTACGTACATTACGAGATAAAGTATGACATGACATGAGCATAATATGACATATATGTTTTATGAACATACGACACGAAAACGTAAACAGAATCTGCTTGATTGATTAAATAATGTGATTATGTGAACATAGACTAGCACTCGGTTGCAGAGAAGGTCATTAAATTTTAAAGGAGCATTAAAGCCTAACATTTTCATTAAGTCATTGCACAAAACAAATTTAACTGTACTTTTAACTGGGCATTAAAAAATAACTAAAGAAACTTCAAAAACCGTCATTAAACATAATTTACGTTGCACAGAACCTAGTTAGGTCTAATGAGACATTAAAATTAATTTAATGAATGTCAAATTTTAATAGGTCCCCAACCACCCATTAAATATCTGTTTTTATTTGCAATATTCGTTATTTGCCAAAAGTTGTGTTTAATTACTACATATTACTGGTTAAATAAATAAATATGATGGGAAGAATATTAAATAAAGCACCTTCTATGGATTTTTTTTGTAGTGGTACCTCTGCAAGGTAAGGATTCGTCTATCTATAAGAACGCTATGGATTTTTTTTGTAGTGGTACCTCTGCAGGGTAAGGATTCGTCTATCTATAAGAACAGCTATTGTGAATTCAATATTTTCCTAACTCTACTTTTATTGTAAAGAGGATTTCAAAGGTAAAAAATTAAACAACTGCATCTGTTTTTCAATTATTATTATTATTCTGTGGTATATTTTTCAATTTTAGTTTAATTATATGGTGTGTTGTTGTTTTTGATGTAGAAGCTCTTGCGTTAATTCATTCTCTATTTTAAATTGATTAAATTGATTATGATTATTTTCATTTGATTATCTGAAACATAGAAACAATGCAATTAATAAAAAAAATATTATCATCGCACTTGGCTCTAACTTATGTAAATAAACACATAAACTTAAAGGCAGGTGAAACCAAAACGAGGTTATAGAATTGCAAAATATTTACCATTAAAGTAAGCTGCCCCACTGTTAGGGGTTTTCCAAAGGTTCAATTTGGTCTTTAATTATACATATTATTTTTGTATCATTGTCAGTAGTTTAGCGATTCTTCGGGCTATGTCGGTGAGTCTGGTTCGCCTGCAGATCTTATCATTCCTGATTCGATCACGCAAGGAAACTCCATACAAATACTCCAGTAAAAACTTTAATCATAACATAACCAAGAAAAATGTATCTTCTTTACCACCATTAGTACTCATATTGATCTGTGCCGCATTCTTGCGTGCTTTTAATTTCCAATTGATGTTTTTAGCTGGTCAACATTTCGGCACCCAGACGTAGCGCAGCTGTTGTATTTATTACAAGTTTTGGGCCAGGTTTCTTTTTTTTAAACTAAAAACATGTCCACAGTTCTTTTGTCTTCTATAATATTCTTGTATCACAACATAAAAGTGCAAATTTTGAAACTAAAATTGAAAAATATTTTTTTGTAAAGCAATTCAATTCAATATTTATGTTTTGCCGTCCGTCAGTCAATGACAGTTTGTTTATTTTTAAACGCGTTTCGATCTTTGAATTTTCTTTAAATTTTTACAAATTTACGAAAACGAAACGCATTCGTTCACTCATTTTCAAAGAATGTTTTTAAAGCTTGCAATATTTTTTAACTGTTGATTATAATTTAATGAACCGTTAAATATGAGGAATATCGTTTTGTGCAACGATCATTAAAATAATGACTTCATTAGCTTTAATGAAGCATTAACTAATGGAAAGATAATGGAGAGCTTTCTGCAACCGAGTGTTAGTAACATAATGGGCTCAATTCTGCCGTGGCCGCTAAAATCTCTAAAAAGTTGTTGGTCTCTTTCATTCATATGGGAATCGAAAAGGATAGGGAGATGAATGAATTTAATTTTGAATGAATGATATTTAAAATAAGCAGCGCAGCTGTCAAATTAATAAATGTAGGTTGGCAATCACCTGTACCTTTTCGTTTCGAACGTGAAAGGGACGTGAGAAGAAATAAGAAACCTCGCCATATTGCGGAATTTCAATGGAACTAATTTTATAAGGGAGAAATTTTTTGCCATAGTCGCATCATAGTCGTAAAAATATAAACGTGGCGCCCCCAGAGCAGGTTTCTTATTTCTTTGATCAGGCTTTAGAGCGTAATTATGTAGAATCGGGCCCAATAATTACATTACATGTGACGTGGATGAATGTGATTTTTTATTGACTCGCTTTAGAGGCCTTGTATTATATTTATTTATGTATTCAGAGCCGTTAAATTTAAATATACATTTTCAAAAGCTGCATAAGTCCTCATTATGCACGGCATGATAATGACCAGTCAGGAAAAGTAAAAATCAGGAAAGTAAAAAGGCCGACCAGAGAAATAACAAGCCTCGCCATGTTGCGAAATTTCAGTGGAACTAATTTTATAAGGGAAATCGTTGCCATAGTCGTAAAAATATACACGTGGCGCCCCCAGAGCAGGTTTTTTATTTCTTTGGTCAGGCTTTAGAAAAAAATATTTTTCAATAGATGGCACTAGTGGGCTGAGCCGAGTTAAATATGTATTATAGTAATATTTAAAAAGGACAGACATACCAGCCTGGGTTATAAGCCAATAAATAAATATCGCTATATCGAACGACGACGGCCCCGTCCCGTAGAGCCTAATTGGTAGTAAGTACCTACGTCTGCCTTCAATCAAGCACAGGGTCGCGGGTTCGAATCCCGCCCAGGGCAAACAATAGTGTGATGAGCACAGAGCACGTGTGTTTGCATTGTATCTGGCTGGATGTTGATGTTGATTTACTTATTAGAAAGTTCCTCTAGTTATTAATTATTGGCTGGGTCATCAAACCCACACAGTACGATATTATACAGCCAGGGTTTGCTATTCGAACTTACAACCAACATACAAAGTACCTACCTACTTCCTCTCACTTCACTTACAGCCGCCTTGTTAGTTGATACGGTGGTGAAAATCTTGGCTTGGTCAATAATTTCATTATCGTTACTGCTGCACATTCGCTCTACAAATAACGGATTACACGCTTTATGTCAGATACGCAAAATGTCAGACACGCAGATTGTCAGGTTAGTGAAACTGTACGCGAAATGTCATATACGCTAAATGTCACAAACGCAAAATCCCCTGTAGCTGCAGAAGAAAGGCGCTCTCAAGGTCAAAGTAACCAGCCGCATGTCCATCATCCAGGCAACTAAGAATGCGAAAAGTGGCCGATTTTCGCAATTTACTTATCTCTTCTATTACCTTCGAGAAGATTAGAAAGCAAGTCCTAGGTAAATTTTTGTTCGTTCCTTACGTTACTCATCGACATATTATAATCTGTATTTTATGACAACCTTGTCAACCTTAGAATAGAACTTTATTGCCTTTAATGGTTGAAAATAGAATATTTATGTAACAAAGTCGTATAAATAAATTTATCTGCATTGTCATTTATTGAGAAAATGTTGGACGTATCGTAGAACTGAAATCGATATAAAGTGTTTATAACGTATGTTTTGAAAAAAAGTGAGCGAGCAGCCATTCTGATATATCAGGATGACTGGCTGATGGATTAACTTGAAACTCCCACCAGAGGGCATTAAACAAGCGCGAAGTTGCGTTTGCGGCTAAATTGAATATATCTTAGGTAAAACGCGAGCAGAAAAAAAAAAGTATCTTGCCATATTGCGAAATGGGACTAATTTTATTATGTAGCCATAAAAATAAAAATGTGCACGTGGCATCCCCATAAAAAGATTTTTTACATTAATTTTTGAACAGACTTAAACAGTTTACAATAAGAGCCTAATAAAATTACATGATTGATAGGAGATACGTATCTATAGTGAACATCCATTCTATCAAGAAAGATGTCCGGTAAATAGGTGAAATTTAAACTATTAATTAATAAACAATTAAGAAAGCTATCTTGAAATATTTTACGTCGAATATAGAATACGACGAATCTGAATCTGAAATCCGGAATCCATCCAAATGATCATTTATCTTTCAATAAGAGATGACATTTGGTTTTTATGAGCAGAATTTGGCGATGGTCACTTTAGCGATTCGACATCACCATAAGCGCCACTACTCGTACCTACCGAATGCTGGGCTGGGTAATTACCCAGGTTGAAGGCTCTAATATGTTAAATGAAACTAAATTTAATGTAAATGTATCATTTTATTCGGTGCGCTTTATCCAGTTCATGAAATTCATAAATACACCTTATAGTATGTACTATAAAAATACAAGTACCTTCTTAAATAAATATGACAACTTAATATGTACCAATTTCCCCATAGACTTGTAAAAGTTGTAGGTACTTTGATTAATTACCCTTTATTGATAAATTCTAATATTATAAGTATTATAATAATTCAGCACCATTTTACAAGTTAGCGTGGTATTTTTTGTAAGGAGCCAATCCAGATGCAACCTTACTTCCTAGATCAGGATGCACTTGGGTGAAAATTTTAATTGCACGTTCTTGAATAAAGCCAGCAGCATCTTTAAGGTGGCCGACGAAATTCTCAACGCAACGTTGCTTCTGCGCGTCGTCAAACACTTGTTTGTAGAGGGCAGTGGCCTGTGAGAAGTTCTCTTCGGTCTGGCCGCTGTCGTATCTGTCAATGTCACCGCTGACGTTGTGACGCGGCTGCAGGCGCTGAGCGCGCGGGCACTCCTGCGGCCCTGAGAACGAGTTGGGGAAATAGTTGGGGCAACCCTCTTGGTTAGACATATTCTGTGGGCCATCACGTTGGTAGTTAGACACAGTTACGCGGTAAGGACAGTTCACAGGGATCTGCAAGTAGTTTGCACCCAGCCTGTGCCTGTGTGTGTCGCTGTATGAGAACAAACGGCCCTGCAACATCTTGTCTGGAGATGGCTCAATACCGGGCACTAAGTTAGCAGGGCTGAATGCGATTTGCTCAACCTCTGCAAAGTAGTTCTTGTGGTTTCTGTCAAGAACCAGCTTGCCTACTGGAATTAGTGGGTATTCAGAATGAGGCCAAATTTTCGTCAAATCGAATGGATTGAATTTGGTGTTCTCAGCTTGAGCCATAGTCATTACTTGGATGTATAAAGTCCAAGAAGGGAAGCTGCCTTTGGCAATAGCATTGTAAAGGTCTCTGATAGAATAATCCGGGTCAGATGAAGCTAGTTCACCAGCCTTGGCAACAGGCAAGTTCTTAATGCCTTGATCAGTCTTGTAATGGAATTTGCACCAATGTGCCACTCCTTGAGAATTCACCAATTTGAAGGTATGAGAACCATAGCCATTCATGTGCCTATAACCGTCAGGAATACCTCTGTCACCAAACAGGTACAGGACTTGATGAATAGATTCTGGCCTCAGGGTCAAGAAGTCCCAGAACATATCAGGATCCTTTAAGTGAGTGGCAGGGTTCCTCTTCTGTGTATGAATGAAGCTTGGGAACAGAGTTGGATCTCTGATGAAGAAAATGGGGGTGTTGTTTCCAACAAGATCCCAGTTGCCATCGTCTGTGTAGAACTTTACGGCAAATCCTCGAGGGTCACGCACGGTGTCAGCGGATCCACTCTCCCCTCCAACAGTGGAGAATCTAACTGCAATTGGAGTCTTCTTTCCAATGGTTTCAAAAACCTTGGCAGCTGAGTACTTCGTTATATCATGTGTGACTTCAAAGTATCCAAAGGCGCCGGCTCCCTTGGCGTGCACTACACGCTCCGGAATGCGCTCTCTGTCGAAAGCGGACATCTCATCAAGGAAGTTGACGTCTTGCAGCAAAGCTGGTCCATTTTTGCCAACTGTCTGGATGGCAGTCTTCACACCAACAGGAGCACCTGTCTTTGTGGTGATGAATCCGGGAGAGTCCTGAAATAGAATAAAATAGCAATTAAATCACAGATTTGATCCCCATGAAGGGGCCGGAGCCCACGCTGATTTAGTGTGATCAGGCCCTAGTGTCTTATTGTAATCTTCTGGAACAGTGTAAAGACCGACCAGAAAAAAAAAGCTGGCCAAATTGCAGTAAATCAATGGAATTAATTTTATAATGGAAATTGTTGCCATAAACACAAAAATATACCCATAGCACTTTTTTATTTTTCTGCAGGTTTTAGATTAGTTGATTGCAGAGGATTGATTTCTCTAACACACAACTTTGCATTTCTTTGTAGGTGTGTGCAGATTTGCTCACATGTTTACCTTCAAAGTTGAATTTTGGGAAAAAAAGTAGATGCAACACTTAAATTCTTTTCCACACAGACTGCACATTGTATTATTGAAATTGCCATTATAAAAACATATTAATGTCTTAACTACAGCGGACTATAATAAATACAGTTTATGGCCCCTATATATCCTATAGCACGCCAACTTCAAAATGACCGTCCGGATTTTAGAAAAAAAATATACTTCGCGAGTAATTAATTTTTAACAGAGGGCGGCGCCACTTAGCCTTGGGTAGCCCCTTAAGTTAGCTATTAAAAATTAAATAAAAAGGTGTTTCATCATTTTATATTAAGTTAATTAAATTGTTATTGTCATGTATACATTATATAATATTACTTCTATAAGGATCACTACAAAAGGAGTGCTTTGCAGAAACTTAAAACTAAAAAAGTTCTAGATGACAGAAAGTTCTAGAATCAAAGATTTATTGATTTAGTGATCTGATGTACTATAAGTGTATCCCTGCTAGCTTATCTATCTACACTGTCATCTAAAAATTGGTGTAATATTTTAGGTAGGTACTATATTATGGGATGGCCCATATAGTACATACTATAAATAATGTGTGTCTGTGTATATTATTTTTATGTTTCTATACTATTTTCAGCTACAATAGTTTTGTAAAAATATTCAGTACACCTTATACATAATATTTAATTACAAAAACAAAAAAAAATTAGAAGTCAAGTTATTTTTTTAAAATATAGAATGAAAATTAATAAAATAAAATAGGTAGGTACTCCATTTTTGGGTGACACTGTACTTGTGGTTTAATTCATACTATGTGTATGACTTGCAGGATGTGACTTAGAGTTTGTGTGCAAAGTCCACAAATTACTGCAAACCGGTTACACTAATTCACGGACAAATTGAGCAAATGATCTGTAATCTAAATCTGGCATCGAAAAATGTATACCTACTGACTGTTCTCTTTATAAGCTTCATAATACTAGTATGCTAACAGGCACATCCTAAATTATGCATAGATACTTGATTTGTTTCACTTGTCATAATAATAGGATGAATGAAGCTAAAGATAAAATAAAAATTTCTTAAAAATCCACACCATATTATCTCCTTTGGCCTAGCGTTTTGCTAGGGTACGTGAAAACCATTTAGTATGAAAAAAATAGATCAGTTTCAATTTTCTAGTAGTACCTAGACTAAACCAAATGTGACAAAATCCATGACACTTTCCTATAAATAGCTATTTAGATATATAATCATACGCAGGGGCAAGGACTAAGTTAACATTCCTAAAGTGTCTAGCAAATAAACACTACAACGCAAAACATGACTCCACAATTTATACTCGTTATGATAATTAAGTACAAAGTACAACAACCAGTTTGCGTATATGTTGTGACATAGGACTTTAGTGAAAGAGGTGTGTAACCAGTGCATTAATGGGAGTAGGTTGACAGTGCAATTATGTCAATATTATAGTAAACAACTCGACATACCTTAACCGACTTCTTGAAGTCGACCAGTTGGTCAGATGCGGGATCCCTAGAGGCCATTTTCTTGTGTATATGACGGAGCGACACACTGGACGCGCACCGTGTAATCAAATACTGGCAAAACAGCTCGCGAGAGCCTTTATAATAGTTTGCTTTGCGATAAACAACTATCACGAAGTGGCCGGTCTGGTGTACTAGGGCTGTCAAGTGAGCTGTCAGATGTAAACACGATAATAATCGTTTCGTATTCGCAATATTCGAATAGTTATCCGTAAGTTTCTGTTTTCGGTTACTACATTCGGTAAATAAGATGCGGCAGAAACTTCGATATTGCCGAAAGTCAAGGTTTTTCCTTACATGTTGTGCTATTATTTTGTGCGTCATCTTTAAGTATAATACGCCGGCCGGCGGCGGCGCGGCGACGTAGTAGAACGTGGTAAATTAAATAAGCAATTCGATTAAAAATATTACTATTATTGATTGTATTATTCCTATGTAAGTATAATTTTTTTTTTTTGTACATAAGTATAAACTTAGCTTCTGTCAATACCTACTGCTGACAGAAGCTAAGCCAAAGAGAAAAAAACTATAAACAGCTGCCAGTGTCAAGGTCATGTCAAGGTTGAACGACAGATATTGAAAAGATTTTATTTTATGTGACTCATCCTCATCCTAGAGTCCTAGACTAGACAGAGACACACAGGTTGTACATTGTATTTAGTAGGTACATAAGCCGTGCCACCGGCTGGCTTTCCCACTTCAATAGCTATTTTAATTTTAGTTTAGTGACAAGGAGGAGTCTGAAAATCAGCTGATTAGCTGAGGCACCTTTTCCTATTTATTCTTAAGTTTTTTTGTGTAGGATGTCTCTTGGTGTAATTTGTAAATCTTATGAATAATTTATTAGTATTAGATTAGTAGCCCAATTAGCCAATTGAATAGATCCAAAATGACAAGGGTGACCGAAAGTCCTGGTGGTCCTGCGTAGATCTCTGTTCTCTTGAATATGGATGGAGTGCGCGTCGCGTACCTACAACATCGTCTAACAAAACAAGGTCTCCTCTATACCAGTTATGCGACTTTGGAGGACTTTAAACCAAAAAATAGGATTATTTGCACATGCGGTAATTTATAATTATTTTGCTTCTTGTGTTTCGCTAGCCTCACGTGACTTAGGAGAATACTTAGATTAGGTACCACCTGGCGCACTATAATTTTATTTATTATACCGTGGCGTAAAGAGAGGTGAATATCCGTTCAATCAATTCCGAAAGCTGGGTATGCAGCTGGCAGCGGCAGCCCTGGGCGTTCCAGTTTCGGTGTGCGTTGACGCGGCAGGACCAACGTGTCAATAGATTAAGCCAATCAGTAAAAATACTAATACTTCAGATAACCTTGAGAATACCAGTTTCGATTAAACTTGTTCTACAAAAATCAAAAGAAAGAATTTTCACGGTGCAGCAATGCCAAGGCGAGATATTTCTTCAGTTACTGAGCTGACAAACTATTAACTATACATTCGTTATTTCAAATTTTCAATTAAAATTACTTTCGTTAAATATTTACTAAAATAGATTAAATTATCCAATTTGGTACAGCTGTTGTTCTTAGAGATAGGCCGTACTTTCTTCAATTCATTTTTATTTAAACACTAGCGACCCGCCCCGGCTTCGCACAGGAAAATGGTTATCCCTAAGTATATTATGCATGAATTATACATATAAACCTTCCTCTTGAATTGCTCAATCTATTAAAAGAAACCGCATCAAAATCCGTTGCGTAGTTTTAAAGATATAAGCATACATAGGGATATAGGGACAGAGAAAGCGACTTTGTTTTACTATAGTGATGGAGTATAAGTATAAGTATAACACCATGCCTATAGACGACTGGAGGTGGGTAGGTACAGCAACTATGGTCTGTTTCATATAAATCTGGACAAAAGTTCATTAACCTCCTTCTTTTCTTAAAAGTTATTAAAAATAATATATCGCCAAAATGTCTGGCAAATTACGTATTTTGCGATAATTTCCTATAGGTTTTTCGCATCGTTTGAAAAAATGTGCGTATTGTATGCAGGCGTCAATGACCTTTTGTCCGGTTAATATAAAACAAACCAGCTAGCCAGCCCGCCTGCCAAGCGTGGTGGATTATGATGACAAGAGAGAGGCCAGTCTGTATACTGTTTGTAGTTTGTAAGCTACACAGTAGCTACCTATACAGGGCGTCCCACGGCCATGCCACATGGAGGGAAAGTACCTTAAATATTGTAGAACCTTAAATATTGTAGAACATTTTACTGAAAGAAGACTTTATTTTATTTCTAAAAACTATTAAAACTGCATTCATACATTTTTTTAAATTCATAGTCTTTCATTTATTTCTGACACTATGTTATTTAGCAAAAAATAATCCTTATGATGAAGCCTTTCGATTGGTATGATAAAACTACAGGATATTTTTTTTTCTCGTGTAAAGGGTTCGATTCCCGGTTCAACCATGTAATTATTTTAAAATGTGGCATAGCCGTGGGACGCCCTGTATAGTGGAGGAAAAGTCGAATATAACACCAGCAAGTAGGTACCTACGTAAATCACAGGTAAGGTAGGTAAGTACAATATAAAAATAAATAGTGGGGGCTGGCCGGCCGGCGGTGGGCTGGGATATTATAAAACAGCTTGTGTTGTGTTGAATGCAACGGTCGACGTTCGGGCAGTTTGAAGGTTAACTTCTTGTTAACTTGATAGTTGAATCACAGAATACTGACCGTAGTTGAATTGCGATGCGATAAATTCATCAGGGTAGCCATGCTTGCACGCATGGTCCAAGGAAACAAGGTCTAACAATTGGATTGGACCACGTGACTGACACAAGCCTACACAAGCCTACGTCATTTCTACGTCATTTTGCCTGTTTATCCTTGTCGAATGCGTGTAATAGACAAGGATGAACAGCGCAAAATTAACGTAGGTTTGTGTCAGTCACGTGGTCTAATTGTTAGACCTTGTTTTCTTGGACCATGCTTGCACGTAAAGTGGATAGCAGCCTCGGTGATTCAGATTTCTGAACCACTGGATACCGCTACCTCGCAAGTTCAATATTAGCTAAACTAGCTAAGGGTGGGAAGAAATTGCCATGCCAATACCACCAAGTTTAAAATAATAAAATAACGTACAGCCATTATTAACCAATACGATACGAGTATTTCTGCCCCAACGGCCGTTTGGTTTTACGCGTAATGTGCCCAGCCCACTGCCACTTAAGTTTAGCGATTCTTCGGGTTATGTCGGTGACTCTGGTTGGCCTACGGATCTCATAATTCCTGATTCGAACACGCTAGGAAACTCTATGCATAGCCCTCTCCATCGCACGTTGGGGCAGAAAAGGTTCTTGAATGGCGGTCACGCTCTGGAAGCGTAGTGTGGGAAGGCCCCCCACAGGTCATAGGTCATAGGGAGCCGCTGGATGTTTTTCAATATCAAAGCGCCGCGCCAGGCCGTGGTCCGAGGCTCCCTTAAGCCGCCCCTAGACGCGTTGGTATGACTTTTTTTAGGGGTAGTGTCTGTGGGTAGAGTCTTCCGCTCCCGCAAGTCCGGTGAAGCTTGATCCGTTGATCCGCCGTACTTTTTCGACTCAAGCATAGGTCAATTAAAAAAAAGCGAGCAGCGCAGGACCGATCATTATGGAGATCCTTGGGGTAGGAGTTTGTCCATCCGTTGACGTCTCTGATGTAGGTACATTATAAGCTATAATATGGTTATATTATTTTTTCATTTAAATCCATTCAGTAGTTTTTGCGTAAAAGAATAATATACATCCATCCTTACAAAATTTCGCGTTTATAATATTTAAAATGTTAGTTGCGTTGGTAGCTGAGCTCAGAATATAATAATATGACTAGAGTTAGAAAATCAATGACAAGGTAATTTAGAGACTGATAAACACTGATAATATGGTTTATCACTTCTATAGTTTCACAAGAGTTTTATCGATTAACATAATATGACATGTTTTAATTTTTATGCTAGCCATGTGCCATTGCGCAAAGTAATGATCAAAACTATATATTTATTACTTATAATTTATAAATCTTACTGAAAATCATTATAAGTCTTTTTTTTTTTGCTACTCATATTCACCCTACTTACCTTGTTTACATTTTTTTTCTATCCAAAAGAAGTTCTCCTTGAGATGAGAGGCATATTTTCTGTTTATAAATAAAACGCAGCTTATCTACCTATAATATTACTTAGGTACTTGCAAAATAATGGTCAAGTTTATTTTATTTTTATGGTTATTTTATTTTTATGTCGGCCTTGTAGCCTAGTTGGTAGTACGCCTGCCTACGAAGCACAAGGTCGCGGGTTCGAATCCCGCCCAGGGCAAACATTCGTATGATGAGCACTTGTGTTTGCCTTGTCTGGATGTTGTATATTTATATATGTATGTATATCAGCTGTCTGACACCCATTGTACAGGCTCTGCCTAGTTTGGGGTCAGATGGCCGTGTGTGAGATGTCCCACATATTTATTTATTTATTTATTATCTAAGTTTACTAAAAATTCGCAATACGATAATAAAATCAGCAGATGAACGCCATAAAGTCCTAATAGAAATATAAGTATTTTATACAGTACAGTCAAGGGCACATTAAGTTGCACCGTTCTTGTGTCCGTTGAATAAGATAGAAAATGGCAATACCTGTTCGCGCTCGTTATGCTGTGCCGCAGCGCCCGAAAATGAGACCCGATATTAAATAGGTGCTTACCCCTAGCACTAGCAAGTACCAAAAAAGAAACAAGGCCTACGAATAGTTTACATATGAAATTAAAAAAGCAATGACGTATTGTAAAAAGAAATAAAAAAGCGGCTATTTTCAAACTTTTAAAACTTTGCGATTACTTTCAACTGTCACTAATTTTGTTTTAGTGTGGTTTTAATATGATGTTACAAGAACAACCAGATTTATAACGCATTTAGTAAAAATATTAAATATGTCTAAAAGAATGTTAGACAACCTTCTTGTAACAGGCAGGAAAATAGAAGTCACAACGATTTGATTTAAATTATGATGCCATTGCGATGGAAACAAATGAAGAGCTATCGTGTAATCTGTCATCACGACAGATAAACAAACAAGTTTCGACCGCCGTTTTTTCGAAAGGGATGGAATTTAATTCGAAACATCGAAAATTATCCAAAACTAAAAATTCTGTTCGTTCTTCTTCATCCTCGAAGCCCCGTTTGACAAAAAAGAAGGTAGTAACTCGAAAACGAAAATGTGTGTGCCTTCCCGAAAATTATTCGGTAGTAGAGTTTCCATCAATATGGAATGAACTGCGACAGAATGGCCAGCTTTGCGACGGCTCTATTGTTTGTAGGGATATGAAAGCAATAAGAGTTCACAGGGCGATACTGTCCGCTGTGAGTCCTTATTTCAAAGCTATTTTTATCAACTCTTTGAAAAAAGGAGAGCCAGAGGAGACGGAAATATTTGTAGATGTGCCTAGTTACTACATGAGTTTGATACTGGATTACGCTTACACGGGGACGTGCACGGTGACGGCTGAGAATGTGGAATTCCTGCTCCCGTACGCAGACCAGTTCGACGTGGTGGGAGTGATCCAACTATGCTGCCAGTTCCTCTTACAAGAGCTGAGGCCGCACAACTGTCTAGGAATATTCAAATTCGCCAGGTGTTATTTCTGTGGAGAGTTGGAAAAGAAAGGCAAATTGTATATAAGACAGCACTTTAGCAGGATACTAAAAGAATGCAGCGAATTCAAATCACTCGCTTACGAAGAACTAGAAGATATATTGAGGGACGATGAGTTGAACGTTCGGAATGAGGAGATAGTGTTCCAGGCAGTGAAAACGTGGATAGAGCACGACTTAGACGCCAGGAGGAGGCATGTCCCCACCTTGCTGTCGTGTGTCCGATTCGGCCACATTAGCTATAAATATTTCAAATCAAAAATATTGCAATGGCAACCAGTAGTCGATGACGAGGTAAAGTTTCCTCTTTAAATTAAAAAAAACATGAAGAACAAAATTCAATACAAATTCCCCACTATCACTAGCTAACTAAAGAATGTACAGTAATCCCGGTTATTTATTTAAATGTGCTGGCGGGGCATACTAGGTCTCGTTACGTAGATGGGTACTTTATATTCCATCTTTCTGGGAAGTGCCGGGTTTTGTTTTGAGTCCCGCCCAGCGCAATCATTTCGATGTACAGAAGCCAGCACATGCTGTTGGACATAGACACTACGAAATTCACCCCTACCGCTACAGAATACGGGTGCTTTCAAGGTCAACATATCCAGCCGCATGTGCTGGCTTCGATTTTGTGACACAAACATCGGTTCCACGACAGGAAATGTACCACATTTTCATCTATATTTCAGAAATGTCAGGAGTCTCTATACCCAGCCGTGGTATTCCTCACACTGTTGGATTCGAGGCCAGGCACGGAGGCAGACTTGAATGATCCCCTTGCCAGGCCAAGGATACCTTACGAGATACTCTTTGCGGTAGGAGGCTGGAGCGCCGGAAGCCCTACCAGCTTTGTGGAAACTTACGATACCAGGTAAGAGATTAATCAGTTACAGGAGTGGATGAAGGTTAAACCGATTTACAAGCTGAGAAAATTTCAAGACCGGCCGGTTTTAAACCATGATGCAGCGCAAAAGAAAGTGCCCTCACAAGGCGAAACGACGACGTGGTGATAGGCGTAGGAAGTCGTTAGATGTGGACATCCCAGTTGAGCCCAGGACTTTGTTCTTGTAGGTAACACCCAGGAAGGCCTTTTACCAGCAAAGGATCAATGATAATGATAAAATCCTACCCCTGAGGTTCAATGAAAACGTGGGTGGTACACGCTTGGGTTAGTTGAGTATTTAAAGGTCTACGTAATCTACGTTGCGGTATTAAAGCACAGTTAGTGTAAATCTCTATTGGACGTGGTCTCGAGCAGTCTATAGACTGCCCTTCGTCAACAGCCCACATTTGTCCCCACCGAGGGGCTCGATCTTACTGTGATTCAGGATGATTAGGTCTACCACGCTCGCTCAGTGCGAGTTATTTTACCCACAACCATTGGATTTCTCCGCACGTTGTTGTCCTTCACCGTAAAAGCGTCGAATATAACGTACAATAAAGTACAGTAGCCAACAGGTATCTACATCTGGTCTGGTCACTCGCATTACCTACGACTTTCACATCTGCTAATATAGAATAACGGCGCTCTCAACCGCACGCGCTAGGCGTTTCCAACCACGGTTTCCCTCTCTACTCCGTGTTTCTAACCGTACTGCTGGCTACTGTACATATGAATTCGAAAATCGAATATTGGTACGTGCCCCAGTGCCCAGGATTGAACTATTCCGACCGGAAGATGACTATCTAACCACTAGGCCACCGACGCTGAACCTCCTGCCCTGTAGGTCTACTATGTAAGTAGCGACAGGCTCGAGAAGCTGTCAAACGCGACATATTGACAGAACTACTATGGCTCTAATGTCACTAATGCCTAATGTCGCTACTTACATAGTAGGCCTCCTGGTTTAATAGATAGAGCAAGGGCTATGACTCCGTAATGACATTGCCCAGTAGATTCAGATTCAATCTTGCTCTGGATACACCATTTCTTATCTCTTGATTTGGCATAATAAAAGAACCTAAAAGTTATCATTTTCACTAGGTAGGTACCTATATAAAATGGGTGGTGGTTGGCAACTGTTTATACGACCTGTTTATTCAACATATTGACGAAACACAAACGAAAGTGCACTTCAAAGGTCAAGAACAGATAACAGCTGATATTGTCCAGTTATCACACAAAAAATATACATTGTTAACAGCTCATATAATATGTCCCCACCGAGGGACTCGAGCCTACCCTGATACCAGGGTGAATAGGCCTTAGTCGACCACGCTGGCCCAGTGCGGGTTGGTCAACTTCACACACAACCTTTGAATTTCTTCGTAGGTGTGTGCAGGCTTCCTCACGATGTTTTGCTTCACCGTAAGAACGTCGAATAAACGTACTGCGTATACGTATGCGCATGCGCATATGAATTTAAAAATCGAAAACACAATTGGTACGTGCCAAGGTTTGAACCCGCGAACTTCTAAAGTCAACAGGCCTAGCCACTTGGCCACCGACGCAAAAAAATATAAATACAGATTGAATTTAGTGCTATCAGAAATAAAATAGAGAGTCAGAGGTGAGAGATGGCTTTTGTGAAAATTTTGAAGCCGTTGTCTTACAGTTATTTTTTTATTGAATGAAATTGATAACGATTATTTTTAGAGCGAAGTCCAATAATAATAATGCATTAATTTTATTTTTTTCTGATGTTCGTAAGTATCGTAATATTTGTAATTCTAATTAGAAATAACGGTATGTAACGAAACTATCTACGATATACTACCATGAGTGCTTTCATATTTAATTATAAAAAACATGTAAATTCATAGAACAGACGGAAAAGGGTGCTCCTATAACGATAGGTATGTCTATCAAAAAATCAGTTTGATTAAGCAAATCTTCTAACGCCACAGAGTATTTTAATTAAAAAGCTTAAAAAATTAAAACGTGGGGGCCATACGTGAACATAGAAGCTAAAGGACTCAGATAATACGCGTTTTACATTAATCTTATCGGTTATCATTATCAAGGACCTTTAGTATCAATATTTATCAATCCAAACCTTGCCGAGTGTAATTGTCATATTAAAATCAAACATTAGTTTTTCTACCCCACGAGTCCACTTGCTTATAATAATTTATAGGTCGCTTGTAATATTCCCATGTATTTTTTCCCACTTTCCCACACTTATTAGAATTTGCACACGAATGCGTTCGGTTGAGTAAATTTGTTTTGTACCCACAATTTTTAATATCACATAACATACCTACATAACAGTGTTGTTGCTATAATACACATTTTATCTAATTTATCTTTTAAATTCTTGATATAATGATAGCCTCTATCGGGTATTGTTGTTATCTAAAATATGTACTAATAATTTATGAGCTAACGAAGTTATTTCCGATTCCAGAATGGACTAGATACATACTTTTATTTTAAATAGCCTACATTGGCCTTTGTTTAGCTTTGGTTCCCTTTTAAAATCACCAAAAGAGTATACAAATAATCAGTTAGATTATATTATATGAAGCAGTCATCATCATTAGTCACACAGAGCTAATTACTATCCTTATACCTACTTAGCTATATGGGTGGCTATGGTAACAGCAGCATGCAAATAAGACCTTATTGCGTAACGTAAACAAGCAAATAACACAAGCAAAGCTGTATACATACATACATACAATATAGATACAATATGTATATGCTCACATGCGGTTCTTTTTTAAATTGATGATGATGATGCTTGAGTCGACGAATCCAGCTTCACCGGACTTGAAACATGCGGTTGGACATTCGCACTACGAAATTCACCCCTACCTCTACACTATACGGCCCCTGTACAAACAATCAACAACAAATGAAAACTAATGAATTTTGATTAATCTTTGCAATATTTGAGATGAGCAGATTGACCACGGTCTCACCCGCCTTTAAGATGAGAAACTAAAGCGTGGCTACTTTCCCGCAGTAAAAATAGCGTATTGGTAATCCAGGTATAACTCAATTTCCTTTGTACCTAGTGTAGGCATGAAATCGGACAAACAAACATCGAAATAAATAATTGCAACTGACTGCAATACTAAATATTATTAATGTTCAAAATAAAATAGGTACGAGGAAATTTTTATATCAACACTCACCACGATGATGAAATGACTTACCCAGGGCCGATCGGTGGTTCCTCTCGATACACATGGACCTCACTCCGCGCGCGTACCACGGCCTGTGCACACTCAACAACCTGATCTACATGATCGGGGGCTTCGACGGCAGCGACCACTTCAACACGGTGCGGTGCTACGACCCCGTGGCGAACACATGGCACGAGCGTGCTTGCATGTACCAGGCGAGGTGTTACGTCAGCGTCGTCGCTCATGGTAAGTTTGTAGACGTAGAAAGTTGGCTAGGGACTTTTGCACTATCTAATTGACATGATCGGAGGCTTCGATCGCAGCAACCACTAAACACGGTGCGGTGCTACGACCCCGTGGCGAACACATGGCACGAGCGTGCTTGCATGTACCAGGCGAGGTGTTACGTCAGCGTCGTCGCTCATGGTAAGTTTGTAGACGTAGAAAGTTGGCTAGGGACTTTTGCACTATCTAATTGACATGATCGGAGGCTTCGATCGCAGCAACCACTAAACACGGTGCGGTGCTACGACCCCGTGGCATGAACGCGCTTGCATGTACCAGGCGAGGTGTTACGTCAGCGTCGTTGCTCATGGTAAGTTTGAAGACGTAGGAGGCTAGGGACTTATTGCACTATCTAATTGACATGATCGAAGGCTTCGATCGCAGCAACCACTAAACACGGTGCGGTGCTACGACCCCGTGGCACGAACGCGCTTGCATGTACCAGTCGAAGCGTTAAGTCAGCGTCGTTGCTCATGGAAGTCATAGTCTGCAGATGTAGCTAAGCTTGGAAATTTTTACATTTATCTAATTGACATGGTCAGAGGCTTCGACAGCTGCAGCGACCACTTCAACACGATGCGGTGCTACGACCACGTGGCGAGCACGTGGTACGAACGCGCTTACATGTATCAAGCTAGATGTTATTATTTATTACATTGTTTACAGAGTAAAATAAAAAGTTGCCATGTTTACAGTGAGCAAATCGTTATCTCCTTTTATATGAAAACATGCAGGTTAACAATCAAAATCAAAAGGATTTTATTCGTAGTAAGATTTTACATAATAATTTTTCCACGTCAAATCCATGGACCAAAAAAATCAAGAATCGTCCATGGTTGTCCCCTCCTCTTAATACACGGTAATCCACAGATGGTTTGATCTACGCGTTGGGGGGCTACAATGGCCGCACGCGCATGTCCTCTGTGGAGCGCTACTATCCAGACAAGAACCAATGGGAGATGACCACACCCATGAATAAGCAGCGGTCGGACGCCAGTGCAGCCTCGCTGGGCGGAAAGGTAATAAAATAAGTTAATCGAGTAAAAAAAAGTAGATATCTTGGGCCCTTTACTAAATACCACGAAAAAAGCTAAACACACGATGGCCTGGTAGAAATTGCTAGCTTAGCAATAAGGCCTTATGACTTTTGTATATGCTTTTGTAATTGTTTTCTTGTGTACAGTGTATTTATTTTGGTGTCAATGAATGTACGAGTATTGTGTATTATTTTAAACACTGCTGGTCTAAAACATTCTCATATCTTCTTATCTTAGATAGCAGTTGGAGCGCATGTTATCAGATTTTTCAATTATATTTTATCGAACAGACGAGCATGAGTTCAAGTGGGACAACTAGGTTTTTATATCTTCAGAATCTGATGGAAGTACAGACAAAACGCTAACCAGTTAACAAATAATTAAAAAAAAACATAACTTCTTGCAAAAATATTGACTGTTTGACGTTAGTCTAAAAAAAGTGCTTTACTATTCTAGTCGAATAGTATGATAGTTAGTGATTCATTCACCTTTATTTTGACCGTTAATTATGCATGCAAATCGTAGACGAAAAAGGTCGATTGAGTTGTATTATGTAATCACGCTACTGGTTCGATCCCGGCCAAGTGTTTTCGATTAACGAATATATATGATATCGATAGAGTGGTGCAGTGGGGGAAACATAACAAGCTATATTTCAACACATTAAAATGTAACGTGATATCTTATACTCGAGCCAAAAATAGACTAGACTTCGAATATAAAATAGATGGGGAAACTATTGCAAGGGTCGACACTGTCAAGGATTTAGGGATACAAGTTTCAAGTGATTTAACATTCCGGAATCACATAATTAATATCTGTAAAAAGGCATTTCAAAACTTGGGGTTCGTGATAAGGCAATCAAATGAGTTCAATGATTTGAAAACCATAACGGCCCTTTATAACGCTTTGGTCCGAAGTCGGTTGGAAATAGTTGGAATGTAATGGTATGATATGGAATCCGCACGAACTCAAGTATTGTTCTATGGTTGAAAAAATACAAAATAAATTCCTCAGATATGGATATGTGTACTATAGACAGTATGGCGTATATCCATCTTACCCGCTATTGTATCCGTCGCTGTTTGTGTTGGGGATGGTTGGGTATGATAGACTGGGGGTGAGACGAAATTTGGCTCTTGCGACTTATGTCTTCAACGTATTCAGAGGAAAACTTAATAATCCTCAGATATTAGGGTCTATCGGAATACTAGTGCCGAACCCACGGCTGCGGCGAGGGGTGCGGCGAGACGTGCTTGCTATACCTAGTGCCCGAACTAATGCCTTCAAAAACTCGCCACTAGTTACTGCTCTAAGAATATTAAATGGAGTTGCAGGAGAAATAGATTTGTTTAGTTGTATGCTGTCTGAATTCACTGAAGCTACTTATAAGTATTTGTGTATGAATGTTTAGTAGATAGGTAATTATTTATATTGTAAGTAGGTACATATTATCAATATTAACTTGTCACGTAGAACAATTTTTTGACACGAACTGATGTAAACTAGTTTAATAGGCATGGTTTATTAGGAGTAATCCTGTGATAACTATGTAATTGAATGTTTAAATAAATAAATAAATAAATAAATAAATATTATTCGGTGAAAGAGGGGTGAAGAAACTACCATATACACGGTCTGAAGTCTACGAATCCTCATATTAGGTCAGCGAGTCACCCCATTTTATTTAGAGTAGATTTGGACGACTTCTTGGTGACAATTCGCACATTTAGCCAGATCCTGAAGATTTATTTGGTGTTACTTTCTCTTATTTTTTTAAAAGAACGACCCTAGTATTTATCCCCGCTCTAGGCGCAAGACAAGACATAGATGCGCTGCGATGTCGTTCCCGCTCCCAGTCTTTTCCTTTGCTAAACTTATTTTTTGTTTGTAATTCTGCAGATATACATAGTGGGCGGGTTCAACGGTCAAGAGGTGCTGAGTTCGGCAGAAGTGTTCGACTCCGACACGAAGCAGTGGAGTTTCATCAGGTCGATGCTCAGTCCGCGGTCGGGAGTCAGCCTCATTGCGTATCGGGATTGCCTGTACGCGCTTGGAGGGTTCAATGGATACAGCCGGCTCAATACTGGTAGGTTCTTCACTCACTTCAGTACTTCAGTCACTTCTTTTTTTTTTACTTGACCTGTGTTTGTTTCGCAAAATTGACGTATCAAACTTCAGAAAGACGTCCATAGCTCGTCACTCCGTGCACCTCCGTGCTAACAAAATGCAGCAAGGCGTGACGTCACACGTTACTTTAATGGGCTATATCTTTGTCACTTTTGGTCCAATTTACAAATAAAAAAATACGTGTCCCATATTTTTGAATAATCTAAAAGACGGACTAATTACATTTTTTAAGGACATTAGCCTATTGTTGGATGTAAGCCAAACAGGTTTTTGAGGGGGTCCTCTCACCTTTTGTTCAGTCATAAGTGGACCTTTACAGAAGGGAATGATTTTGGTGGTGATTTATTGTAGCCATACGTGACTGTTAATGAAAAATGAATTTTTTTTTTTAACGTAGCAAGTACCCATCAAGTACCGGAGTCGGATGTGTAATGTGGATTAAGAAGCCAAGCAGAATATCGGATCGAGACTAATAGCATAAGATATTACTATTCTGTGTTAATAGGTGCGATCATTTATAGTGAACTTGTTTGAACTAGACAAGCTTCGACTAGTTTTTTAATTTTAATAGCTTGGCAAGTTCGTTGACCTACGCTTGGGTCGCAAAATTGACGTACCTATCAAGTTTCACCGGACTTGATCTTACATAATGTGACTTGACAACATCGTTATCTACATGCATCGCTATTACCTATGTTTTATACAGTCGATGATTATGATTAGATAAGACGTTACCACTTCTTTGACATAAATACTCCTCACGCACCCGCCTGAGACCACCCAGGAGACAGATATAGCTCAGCTGGCAATAATAGGTACAACAAATACAGAAAAAATATGCATAATTTTGTGATCAAAACAAAAGACTAACGGTCTCAGTCCTGGCAACTTTCAATGACGATGGAGTATCAATCTCTTTTGAACAGAAGCCAGCACATGCGGTGGGACATTTGCACTACGAAATTCACCCCTCCCTACCGCTACGAACTACGGGCGCTCTTAAGGTCAACATGTCCAGCCGCATGTGCTGGCTACTGACATTTGCGGGCTGACCAGCAGTTTCTCTCTTACTCTCTCCCTTGTTATCCAGGTGAAAGATTTAACCCGGCGCGGGGCGGTGACTGGCAGGAAGTGACGGAGATGTTCAGCGCTCGCAGCAATTTCGCCACTGTGCTACTCGACGACATGATCTTTGTCATTGGAGGATTTAACGGTATGAAGAAACATTTGACTCGTGTTTCTTTTTCTCTTGGGATCCTCAACAATAGCTCAGGAGTATTCAGTACAGCTCAGAGTAGGAACTGTCTATAAACCCAGAAAAGAAGAGGTCCGTTACGTTTGAAAGAAGTAAGTCCATTGAGTAATGTATCTTCATTCGGTATGGTAGCAGAAGGTTAGTTACGGGAAAACCATAAAGAGGTGGCTTAAGTTTTGGGGTACAGAGATCTAATTTGTCATCGACACGCTAAGAAGAAGTTACGAGAAAACAATGATCAACGTGGAACATTCCTACATCATCAAAATTGTACATTGACAATCTGGCTATGCTACTTGCACGTGCGGAAATACTTATATTTTGCTCTTTGTCTATCGCTGATGAGTTGATGACGTACTCGATGTTCCAGTTTCACGTGACTTAGGAGAAACTATCTTGTTAGCCAGAGGGTCAGACAAAAGGCACGTAGATGACGATACGATGCAGACTCCAGTTTTGTCTATACCATTGTCTAAGAAAACAAGGTCTTCCATTCGGATCACGTGACTGACACACACAAGCCTACGTCATTTTGCGCTGTTCATCCTTGTCTATTACCACGCATTAGACAGCGCGAGATGACGTAGGCTTGTGTCAGTCACGTGGTCCGAATGGAAGACTTTGTTTTCTTAGACCATGATCTATACCTTACCGCTGACCTTTCGTTCGGTCCTCAGGGTCGACGACGATTCCCCACGTGGAGTGCTACGACGGCGACACAATGGAGTGGTATGACGCGGCGCCCATGAACCTGAATCGGTCTGCCCTTAGCGCGTGCGTGATCGCCGGCCTACCCAACGCTCGCTCCTTCTCGTACCTCGCCAAGGCCGTCCCAGCCGCCGGAGCAGACCAAGCCCACCACTCGTGAAAACTGGCCGTCACCAGTTCAAACCGCCACACACCCACACGACATCACTGAATACGTACCCGGTGCTAAGAATCCCTACGCTGCTGCTCCAAAACTTCCGTATTATATGGACTTTAGGAACTTTTTTCTACCCTGGCCAGTTTTCCGCCGCTGTGCGCTCTGTGGTTTATTATTACTGTGATAATTGTATATAGTTTTTGTGTATTCTGTTTTATGTGTCTATCAAAAATCATGGTTGAGATGCGTATATTATTGTACAAATCATATCAATATTATTATTTGTATTTATTATTGCATCAGTCCAATCTACATATTATTATTGACTGACATGCAATAGAAATGATTTTGATAATGTTTTAAAAAAGCGAGGGATTTGTTGTAAATTTTCCAGTTTTTGTATTGTGTAATTAATTTGTGATAAATTTTATTTTGGTATTTTTGTGTACAGTTCGCGTCCGTCCAATCAGAGTGGTCGCGTTTTGGATGTGTGTACGATATTGCGGTGGGCGAAACCTTCGCGATATTGTTATATCTGTGATATTTTCACTGAAGTTATGAGAAAAAATTCAAAAAAATGAAAAATTATTTTCTTTTTATTGAGAAAAATTTATTGTACTGACTGAAATATTGAGAAATTCACAAATAAAGAAAAATACTACTAGTACGCATAATTCACTGGTTTCATTTTAAATAATATTTACAGATGGGTTCAGCATTAATGAACATTGAATGCTATGCTGTGGTTGGTATGTAAATCAAGGAAAATACACAGCAAAAAGCTGTGTATTGTAGTTTACCAATCAGTACCTATAATATAGGTACAAGGTAGGATATACTTAGGATTGGTAAATCCGCTATCATTTGTCTAACTACTAACAGTAACAACTGACAACCATCATACCACACACACGAGGTGAATCAACGTACACAGATAGCGAGAGTGGCGTGCATTCGTGCGTACATTTACAACCGAAGGGGAATTTTGGGGGGAAAACGGGAGACGCCCCGCCCACCCCTTTTCCCGGCGATCGAAATTCGAACCGCAAGTCGGCAGAGGGCGGACGCAGTCACCACACGCTTCCGAGTTACCTCAAATTTTCTAACATGGAATTAAAAGGAAAAGTGGCTTTGATCACGGGCGCGGCTGCCGGAATCGGCCTCGCCTACAGCGAAGAACTCCTCAAGCAGGGAGCTAAGGTATGTACCACAATAAACCCATGTAAACACGTAGCGCATGGCCTTGTATTACAAAGTAGGTAATCCTGAGTTCAAGGTAAAATAACTGTTGAATGAAGTGTCCTGGAGTAGGGCCAAGATATTTGAGGTGATCGTCCGTAGATGAAGAAAGTCGTGATGAAGTGCTAAGTCTGCTCCGCTCCAGACACATTTGTATTGATTTTCGCCGGCCCCGCCACTCATTGGCGAGATTATGTGCGTATTTTATCGGGTTTTTTTCCTTAAAGGCTTCTTTGTTTTATTTTGAAGGAACACCGCAATAACAGAAACTGCAAGAAAACAGAATCGGATTCTTGAATATTCTGATGATATTATTATTAGTCAATTTATTTTTTTGCGATAAGTAATATCAGTCAGTAGGTATGAGAGTGGTATGCGATTACTTATCTTTTGAAACCTAAGAGTGAAAACATAATCAAAATTACTTATCTTATTGTGTTCCATAAGTATAAAAATAGGTAATTAATTAGGTATATCAAGTGCTCGTGATATTAATTAATTATATCACATAGGTATAGAAGGTAGATAACGAACGAACGAAATAAATAAATAAAGAATGAATATAAAATACTTATATTATTTTGTAACATCAACAAACAATTTGTTACAAATACTTACTCAATCAGTACGCATTACTTTGTAATTCTAATTACGATGACACTATATTAGTTACGTACTTGACTACTCGCAATAAGTAGGTATTTTTCCTCAGGAAAATGAAGATTTGAGAAATCTCATGTTCTTTCCACTTCCACGGTCACGGTCATTGATAAGTTCAGACAACACACGAACTACATTTAATTAAACATTTAATTAACTTTTTTTCAAGCACATAGGTATCATTTGAAGTAAAATATTGATCTTTACCACAGAAGTAGGTAGGTATATAATTAGTGCTACCCGTAACACAAAAATAAGAATAACATGCCTTTTGAAAAAAGTTATTTTAAAGTATAAGTTGCACTTACGTACTTGAACTGTACAAAACGCAAATTGAGCATGACTCGCAAAATGTACAATTCGCAAAATGTGCAAAACGTGATTTTGTATAACAAACAACCCTTCCGTTGACAGGTTTCCCTGTGCGATATCGATTCGGACCTGGGCGAGCAAGTGTCCGATGACCTGGGGGCTAAGTACGGCCGGAAGAACGTGCTTTTTTGCCAGTGTGACGTCACAGACTACCCCCAGTATGAGGGTGAGTTCAGTTTTGCCACCTTTGCTCTATTTTGATCGCTATAGATTCCATTTCGTTCCTACCTTTACGCTGTGCTGTTATTCCTGGTATAGTATGCGCCGGTATTTCACTTTGAAAATCCCTTCGAAATACTTTCGTTATCAACTCATACAAACCGAGGCTTAAACCACAATAAATATAAATACACGTAACCCTAGATGAGGCAAATACATCCACTACGCGGTCTACGCGTGCCGGCAACCCTACCGGTCAGTGTTGGCTTGGCAGCCTGTTGTTTAGTCCAATAAAAAGCTAATAAGTAATAACATTAAATAAATTTAAAAAAAACCCGCCACAAAACCGTTACCTGATCCTTTCAATAATTAGAAAAGAGCTGATAATCTTCAAATGGCTGAAGATACTTTCTTGGATCATACCTAGCTAAGAACCAGAATTTTTTCTATTTATACTCTAAGCTAAGAACACTCTCGATTGTGAATACTTGCAAACAAGATCAAAATCGGCGCATCAGTTATGGACCGGATAGCCAAGGAGATGCGCGTTCAAGTCCCCTCCCCAAGCTCAATGATTTTAATTTTTAGCTTCAATTTATAGCCTAGTAAATAAACGCGTCATGTTGCAAAAGTCATAAACTATCTGATTTTATGTTTTTGTTATCAAATCACGCAAAATACTTACTATGCTTAACACGCAATATAGACATTAGACTACTTTTACCGCGGGAAAAAGGGCGACTCATCTGTGTATATTATTTTATAATCGTAGATATTGCGCAATATTGCCAATAACATAACAGTGTATTATTGGCATTTATATGCGAGGCAACAGAATGATTGTCGGTCATATGTGCTAATGTAAAGTAATGTGCTAATCAAATTTTCATCTGTATGAACCGTGAAATTTAACTGGTTGCTTATCGGTAGTACTCGTGAAACAGAACAATTTTCCCTAAGGAACATAGGTTGAATTGAAATATCAGAATTAAAATTCAACTTTTCATATAAAGTGGCCGGTCACGTGACTGAAGTTTATATATAAAGTTGAAAATTATTTTTGAGTTTTCAACCTGTTTCTTATGGTAAATTGTTCAGTTTCATGAGTACGAGTACTACCACTACCTATGTTGCGTTGCGGATAAACAACCAGTTAAAGGATAATGGGTAATTTTGTATGGGCCCCGTACCCAAAAAAATTTATTACTGTAGCATTATGAGATATGTCGGATTTTGTAGCCCTAATGGAGTAGTTTGATTAACCCAAGACAGAATGTCTGAATTCAATTGGAGAAAAAAGATATGTTCATTAGAAAAACTGAATTTTCATTGTTATTTATTTATTTTTCCATGAATTCTTAATGCGCATTGATTTAAATCAGGGTGTGTTTTAGAAATAAGGATTGTAGTTGAGAACAATGATATTAAAGTACTCCATACGGGCAGTAAAGACCGATATATTTCATAATGCTACAATTAACCTTGTGTCTGGGTACGCTCTTACCCATTCTCCTTTCACGATTTTTCACTAGGACATCTCACATAAGGCCATCTGACCACTACTCACTCATGTCTTAGTAAACTGACTCGAAACTAAAAATAATGTGGGCTGGTGACATCCCATACACGGCTATCTTCCTGTACCACAGAATATACATACAATAAATAAAATAGTACTAGCGTACCTGTACCACCTCTATGAATGCTGTGGTATGGATGTCAGACAGCTGATATAGGTACTACATATATTTTGAGCAAAACTTAGTAACTTCATTAAAATTTGACGTCAAAAAGTGACTTGTTTAATCTTATTTCGAATAAAAATATATATATTTTAAAATACAACATTCAGACACAAGTCAAACACAAGCGCTTATATCACACGAATGTTTGCCCTGGACGGGTTCGAACCCGTGCGTGACCTTTTACTTAGTTTTTTTTAACCGTTCGTTTCTAACATTTTCATTGTTAAATTAGTTCTAACGTAACCGGTGTTTTCGAAATCTCGAAGCAAGAAGTTATGTTATACCAGAAATGGGTGTGAGCTATTTTAAATTCACTTCCTAAAAGGGTGGACGGAAACGCACTAAATAAGTCAACACGACACGAAAATAGGATTTACGTAGCACGTAACAAAGAAGAATCACACAAAGTACTTATTGTTTACTTATACCTACCTACCTACCTTGTGTATAAAGCTCATTAGAAAGTTACGTCGACTTCAAAATCGCCTACGTAGTACGCGTAGTTTTTGTGATATACAAGCACTTATTTTTATCAAGATCATACCCCACCCCAATCTGCTGACGGAATTACAACAGCTTCGTTAGGTGATAGAAAAACGCTTGCGTTGTGGGCGGAAAATAAATTATGGGATGGGAAAGCAAAACAAACTAAGAAAGACGGCCCCGGCCCTACGCTATAGTAGTCGCGGGTTCGAATTTTGTCTGAGACAAATATTCGTTTGAAAAGCACTTGTGTTTGCCTTATGTCTGGATGTTGTATATTTATTCATATATAATTCTGTATATCTATCAGCTGTTTGGCACCCATCCTATAGTCACAGAATACCAAATAGTAGTCCCTACTATAGTGCCCATAGTAGGTAGGTATAGGCTCTGCCTAGTTTGGGGTCAGATACTTCATCTAAAAAAAAAATAGTTGACCATGATAGCCTATTTCTTCACAGGGGAGAGCAGATTTTCTGACGACCTTTTAACCAGCATTAATTTCAAATGGCCGTGTGTGAGATGCCCCCCACATATGAATTTGTATTTGATTATGTTTAAATAATAAGTAGGTATTCTATCTACATCTATGGTTTAATTAAACAATATTATCGCACCCAAAAGGGATTATCAAAACGATAACCCTGTTTTATTAAAGCGATAATAGTGTCATATGTATGACTGACTACATTACAAGAAGAGGTCGAAGACGAAATCAATAGTTGGTATCCGTACGTAAACATGTTGATTGCTGAACCGATTAGAGCGGTTATATATAACTAAGTATATAACATATTTTCGACGCCCCCAATTTACAAAGTACAAGCACGTACAAGGTACAAGTAAAATTTTGAGTACATCGCGTAGTCGATTGAACAAAACTGTAATGGCTCATATTTGACACTTATTGACTACGCAATAAACTTAAAATTGTACTTGTAAATATTTCGTGCAAAACGGGCCCCGGAAAGCAAACTCATGGTTATAATGAACACTGTAAATTTGCAGAGGCTTTTGAGATGACATTGAAAGTTTTCAACCGATTGGATATCGTCATCAATAACGCTGGAGTCATGAATGATAGGTTCTGGGAGTTGGAAGTGGACGTCAATTTGGTAAGTTTACGTAAAGTGAAGCAATATTTCATCAGATAACATAATGATATGAAAATTGATATGAATACGTAATGATAAGAGACAGAAAAGGACACGTTTGGCTGAGTCTACCAGTACATAGGAGGGTATTACATTATAAAAGATCTAGGATCAAAGATCTATGAGTCAAAGATGAGAAAGGGACGCAGTTATGCGTTAGAATGAGATACAAATACACCGCGCTCAGTCTTGCGCATAACTGCGTCCCTTTCTCATCTTTGACTCATAGATCTTTGATCCTAGATCTTTTATAATGTAATATGTGTCGAGAAAACAAGTAGAAATAATACTAGGATTGGTCAACTTCACGTACTAGGTACCCACTAGGTACCTTTTGAATTTCTTCGCAGGTGTGTGCACTGCGCAGTTTTCCTGACGATAAGCGTCGAATAAACGTAAGTATATAATGCACCACATGTGGCTGGACATGACATGTTGAGCTCGAGAGCGCCTGTATTGCGTAGTAGTTAGTAGGGGTGAATATCGTAGTGCGAATCTCCAACCGTATGTGTTGGCTTCTGTACATATGAATTCGAAAAAGAAACCACTTTGGAGCGTGACTCGAATCTGCGCCTCCCTAATGGAAGAAAACGGCCCTACCCGCTAAGCCACCGATGCTCTTTGCGACGTTTTGTAGGCTAGTAGTAATCAATGGTAGAAAAATTATAGATATTATTCCGAAGATATCGAGCTCATACGTCCCCACCGAGGGATTTAGGCCTAGCCCGAGGACGTATGGTATTAAACTAAAAACAACCTCCGTGATCGAGTGGTCAAAAGCTCGTCTAACGTCATGGAGGTTCCGGGTTCAAATCCCGGTGGGGATCCGTCGAACAAATATCATTTGTGAGACTTACCCCAGTTTGATTAGGACATTGCAGGCTGAATCACCTGAGTGTCCGAAAAGAAAGATGATTCCATGCTTCGGAAGGCACGTAAAGCCGTTGGGCCCAGCTACTATCTACGGATGTAGACGTTGTATGAGCCATGTCGGAAGCCTAAGGCGGCTCAACAATTTCGACACCAGGGTTTGTGAGGTAGGTTAACCTCTAAACCCACTCGATAAGCAAACAAGCAATAATGAAATACCCTACCTGTTCAGATGTATCTTTGTATCTTTCAGATGTATATTTGTAAAATAGTTTGAAAAGATGCAACGCCTGTGGAGTTTCTTCCGGCGGGTTCTTCTCCACAGAAGACAGCCAAATTGTGAACCCGCCACGACGTCGAAAAGTGATTTGTAAAATCTTACTTCGAATAAAACATATTTCATTTTCATTTTCAGAATGGCGTTATCCGCGGTACTCTGCTGGCATACCGCTTCATGGGCAAAGATCGCGGCGGCCAGGGAGGTGTGATCGTTAACACGGCATCCACTGCCTTCAACAGGCCTCAGGTTTCCACCCCGATCTACACAGCCACCAACTACGCGGTCGTCGGCCTCACTCGCGCCTACGGGGTAAGTTTCCTTAGAGCCTGGTCCTGTCAAATTGTTTATGAGTATTTTAATTTGTCAGAAAATAAACATAAATCTAGAATGATGGTAGATATATTCTATGTGTATGTGTGAAAGTCTGTCAATTTATTGTTTAAACGCCGCCGAGATTAATGATTATACCGCAGTTTCTGCTATTTTTAAGAAGCCAGTGAACTTTGCTTACCAAAATGAACATACTGAAAAAGCATTAATTAAAAATAATAATAATAATATAATAATAAAGTATTTATTTTCTCCAACAAATTTTTTACAACAAAAATTTTTACAATAATAGGAACAAGAAATTTGTAGGAGACTGGTGCCTAAACTAGACGGGTCTGTATTTCAGGACACCAGCACCCCCCTCTCAGTACTGTCACGTAAACAAGAAAGAATGCATACACCAATTTTTGTTTAGATATTTAAATTTAGTTTATATATAAAATATAATATATATCGTATAGTTCGTAGTTAGTAGTGTTAGTATAAATAAATAGATAATTGTAATATATAAACCATATATTTTTATTAATGGGTACATAATAGATACTTACTTAACCATCACGTGTAAGCAGCTTTTCTGTAGTGTCGTAGTCGAATGATAATAATGTACTTAGTACTTTATTCTTACATTCAAATTTACTTAGTGGATAAAAATTGATATCCTTGTTTAACTTGTTATAAAGATAGTCACCGATAGAACAAAAGAACCTCTGGGAAAATCTCGTGCGAAGTTTAATATTGTCCTTGTGTAAATGAATCGCAGGCCTCCTACGACTCTGGGCGGGTGGGTTGTAGACATTTAAAGAGTGAAATTTTAAAATAGTTTGCAATATGAAAATTTGGCGTACTGAAGGGACTTTCCATTTTTTATAAAGCTCTGAGGTAGGAAAACGATATGGTAAGAAAGCACTAACTTTGAGGATGAGTCTTTGGGCACGCTCTAGAGTGAGAAGAGTTGTTTTATGTGCTCCACCCCAGGAAGTGATACAATACATCAAAAGCGATTGGCAGAGTGCGTAATATACAGATCTGAGTAGGGTATCGTCACTGATATGCCTGAGTTGTTTGAAGATGTAAGTGAGTTTACGAATACGATTTGATAGGGCTTCAATGTGATTTCTAGGAGGAAAAAGGAGACTCCAGCCACATGTTAAATGTACCTAATCTCTTAATTGACAAAAGTGTTTTAGTAGTGCCATAATAAAATAAATTAAAAACCTATTTATATTTAATTTGTTTGTTTTCCTTACCTTCCAGGACCAATACCACGTGAACCTGACGGGGGTGCGGAGTATGGTGCTGTGTCCAGGGCTCACCGATACGGGGCTGGTGAAGGAGATCCGCAAGCAGCTCATGTCCTCAGAGTACGAGGCGGCTTGGCAGCGGGACAACACCAGCAGTAAAGCTCAGAGGTCAATATGCAGCTACACATGGTCCAAGAAAACAAGGTCTAACCATTACACCACGTGACTGACGAGCCTACGTCATTTTGCCTATTCATCCTTGTCGAATGCGTGTAATAGACAAGGATGAACAGCGCAAAATGACGTAGGCTTGTGTCAAGTCACGTGGTCTTCTTGTTAGACCTTGTTTTGTTAGACCATGGTTCCTACCCAAATTAAGAACCGAGATACTAAAACTCGACCGGTTGAGCATTCGTATACTCATTTTAGAAGCCTACGCGTATTATTCGACAATGATGAACAGCAGATGACGTAGGCTTGTGTCAAGTTTGACAGCCCCGATTGTTAGACCTTGTTTTTTTAGACCATGGCCTAACATGGTCTACTATGGGGTTCCTAAACCCTGGAATAAGCTCTTCCTGTACTAGTTTTCTTTCTTTTGTACCTAATATTAACTGGAATGTTGTTCGTTTCAGTGCGGAGCACGTGGGCCGTGCTCTCATCGAGATCCTATTGAAGGGGCAGACTGGGTCAGTTTGGATTGTGGAAAACGGACAGTCGGCCCGGGAATGGCGCGGCTAATTCACTACCAGGACAAGATACGAGACTATATCGGTATTATTTGGTTATTTAAATACGATTTGTGGACTAATGTAACCGAGTCTTTGGATCGTGCTTAAAACTGTATACAGAAGGTAAAGCTTGACCAGCAAAAATAAAAAGCCTTGAAATATTGCGGAAGTTCAATGAAATAACTTTATAACGGCGATTATTGCCATATAAATGCAAATAAAATATACATGTGGCGGCCCCAGAGCAGCCATTTTATTTTTCTGGCCAGGCTTATTTCTAATCGAAAATCGACCGCGCGCAGCGTCTTCGTTTAGTCGCCTAATGTCAGATTCTCAAAATGACAGATGAGTAGACAGACATTAGTCGACTACAAAGAGGTTTGAAGAGCCGCTTCGCTCGAAGCGGCTCTTCAAACCTCTTTGGTCGACTATATAATATAAATATGTGCGACAGGTGTATGTATAGCATAATAAAAAATTGCCCCTTTTTCTTAACCAACTGTCTAGCAAAATTGGTGTGACTTGTTTTTAAGAAATATCAGGCCTTATATTAAAATATGGCTTTCTGGTCCTATCTACATATTTTAACCTATTTACTTTTCAGTCTGCTATAAATAATCGAAAATTGTTTAGATTATATGAGCTCTTAACATTATTTATTATGATAAAGCTTTAAGAATACAGATTTCTTAGTCTTAAACTACATGTTTTCACACTTTTTCAAGAACAAGAAAATGGTTGTGTAAATATTTTCCTCTGTAGAGATAGGCTGTAGCAAGGGAGCAGAATTTTAAAGTAAAAAAAATATGTATAAAGACATACATAGTTGGTAAGAATATCTTATGTACTCAACTATTGAATAATCTCATATTTTAAGAAACCTTTTAATATTTTTACGCTTTGAAACTAGTTTTAAACCATAAGTTACAAATGTGAAACATTTTGTTTATATTTTGTGACTCATTGTATAGTTACAAACATTTTTGTATACTTTTTATATGTTTTATAAACATTTTTGTATGAAGTTTGTTGATAAATGATTGAAGTATGTAGTATGATTGCTATTGGCTAAGTACAATAATGTACAACAAGCTTCTTTTTTTTTGCAATAAAATATTAAAAAAAACTTACTTATAAATTTTATTTTTAGGAGGCAAGATAATATTTAAAGAAAAAAGTTTTTGGAAGATTTGTAGTAAATGTATATTTCCATATTATTACAATCACCAGGTACAGTTTTTTGAGTTACAGTTTTTACAAATATAATAGTCTTGTCAAAAGTTGTTATTTCAAAATTTGCACACGAAAAGGACTCTGCCAAAAAACTAGATAAATATTTAAAAGAAACGATTTTTATATTGCATAGAGAAATTAAAATTGGTCCTTTTCAGAACATTAAGAAATATAAAGGACTAAAATTTTAACTTTTGTGAATAAAACACGGGAACTTCACATATTGAGTTCTAGATAAATAGATCGAATGACGGTGCCTACTCGTGCATTTATTCGACATATCTAACATTTACCAGTTAGTTTTATTAACTCATAGTGTACATTATTTTCTATCCTATCTATACTAACTGGCTGTAACATACATAGTGCGAGACACACGGCACTCAGTGGCACTGCCATCCAACCCACCCAGCAGTCCTACTTCACATTTTTTATCCTATCACTAACAGTAAAACAGACAGTCAATAAAACACCTCAAGTCATACAATTTTTAGGGCCCTTTACGACAATTCGAACACATTTTTGACAAATTCTATTTCATAACCCAGTGATTTAACAACAAACATCTGCCAGCAGACCATTTCAAGCTCGATTTTGCGTAACTGACCCGCGAATAAATTTGCTAGTGTGTTATTTCTCACACTTAGTAGGACTGCTGCACATAACACCACCTAAGTCATTGCAAAATTGATAAAAAAAATGGAATTGCAATGACTCAAAAACAACTTGATCACATTTACTCTAACATTCGTTACAACTTTAATAGGCACAAACTGCGCATAATTGGTGAGAAGCTTTAGGAAAATATATTATAATTCATTGGGCATGACATAAATAAAGATTCAATTATACTAAGCAGGACATCTTACTAGCCTCGGTTAAATTTACAAAAGGAGGCGTCTTTACTTGGCTTCTCTCACCTTTATGATACATTGACATCTTGAATCACATAATTTTTAGCCTAATATCTTTTATCGGTCGACTCACGAGTCTTTGACATACATAAATTTAGATGCCAATGCTTGCCCAATCAGCGAATGTCGCTCACTACATACTATACTTACATAAACTAACGGTGAGCGCCTGCTTGCTTGTTCTGTTGCATGCGTACGGGAATTTCCATCTTACTCCTTCCATTATATTGGATACAACACTATCACACCAAAACTATGTCCATCAACTTATATCCTCACCACGATAATACTTCCCGTATAACTTTACTTTATGAACGATTACATTTAACACTTCAATCACCAACAAACACTTTTCCATTATTTTTCCATTTGTGATTAGTCCTTGCGATAATAAATTAAGATTCAGTGTGGTCTCCCTATTGCAGTTAGTTACTTCTACTTTGCTGTAAACAAAACAAAACAAACTAGTTTAATACAGAGAATCACAGATCAAAGAATATTTAGCTGAAGTCCAAAATATAGTATTGTTTAAATAAAGATTGAAATTATATAAATGTCGTCGGCAAATTGTAGAACTCGTCATTTTACAGAATTCATCGACATAGGTCGATCGCATTCTGTAAAATGCCGCGGCAATGTCTTCCGGATCCGTGAATGACGGATTCGGAAGCAGTGCCTGCTCAACGATCTGATTAAATGGTCTGTGATCGAGTGGTCAAGAGCTCGCGTTCCGGGTTCGAATTCGGTGAGACAGTCGTCAAACAAATTTTACTTCGTGAGACTTTTCCCAGTTTGGTTAGGACCACAGAACATTTAAAGAGGTTAGGGCGGCGCTGTGGGCGGGGCCGGCGCGCCAAAACTATGAGCAAACGCTCATACTCCACGCAAAGACGCGATCGCGCTGTCTAACTCACACATAGCTATAAAAATGTACATCGGTATGCGTGCATGCGTATGATTCGTTTCCATTTGAAATCGCGTGTTTGAGCGGCGCTATGATTGGCTAGATTTGAAATTGCAAATATGTGCGTAAACTTCATCTTTATTGAAGTACAGATGTAGTGGAGGTGAAAGGTGGGATGGAATCGGCGACACCGGATTTCATACGGACGGCGCATTATCGCCATTCTAACCTCTTTTAAATTTTCTGTGGTTAGGACATTGCAGGCTGAATCACCTGATCATTTGAAAAGAAAGATGTCTCAATGTTTTGCAAGGCACGTAACTCTACTAACTATGGGTATGGTGCCATGTCTTGTGCCTATGGCACTGGTCGGTCACTCCATACAGCAAACGCGTTTTGACAACCTACTTCTTTTTTAATAACAACTGAATATCAACTACAAGTCAAACTGACACGCTATGTAAAACCTGCGGGGTGCGGGGCGTGGGGCGCTATATCGGGCGGGGAACTCATTTTGGCGCGGGGGGGGGAGAGTGTCCTTTCTGTACGGATTAGTACTATTATTTTCTTGTGCCTATAGCTCAATAATTCTGACAGCAGGGTGTGTGAGGTAGGTTAACTTCGAAACCCACACGACAAGCAAGAAGCATGGTAAACTCAAACTATCATTTATTTGCGGAATATAGGTACTAGTACTAACCGGCAGCGACGGAGGGCTGCGGCTGCGGCTGCGCGGGCACGGCGGGCTGCGGGCGGGGGGCGCGGTTGTTGTGTTGGTTGTTGTGCTGGTTGTTGTGTTGGTTGTTGTGTTGGTTGTTGTACCCCTGATGTTGGGGCCGGCCGCGCCCGCCGCGCATTGGCCGCCAGCTGTAGTTATTGGCGCTGCAAACAAATGTTTAAAATCAAAACTCAGGAAAACATACACAATTAATGCAGTGAATGTGTCGTGTGGTTCTTAGCTAGATAGAACCGATTGAACCAATCAAACTAACTCATCTTGCGGGTGTTCATCTTGCTCTCTCCGTCTTCAGCTTGCTATTGGTATTGGTACTCACTAGAAGGTGTTGTAGTTGTTGTTGGGTTGCTGCGGGTTGTGCCTCCAGCCCCCGCGGCCCCTCCAGGCCCCGCGCCACTCCTCACGTCTCCGAGTTCAGCTTGCTATTGGTATTGGTACTCACTAGAAGGTGTTGTAGTTGTTGTTGGGTTGCTGCGGGTTGTGCCTCCAGCCCCCGCGGCCCCTCCAGGCCCCGCGCCACTCCTCACGTCTCCGAGTTCAGCTTGCTATTGGTATTGGTACTCACTAGAAGGTGTTGTAGTTGTTGTTGGGTTGCTGCGGGTTGTGCCTCCAGCCCCCGCGGCCCCTCCAGGCCCCGCGCCACTCCTCACGTCTCCGAGTTCAGCTTGCTATTGGTATTGGTACTCACTAGAAGGTGTTGTAGTTGTTGTTGGGTTGCTGCGGGTTGTGCCTCCAGCCCCCGCGGCCCCTCCAGGCCCCGCGCCACTCCTCACGTCTCCGAGTTCAGCTTGCTATTGGTATTGGTACTCACTAGAAGGTGTTGTAGTTGTTGTTGGGTTGCTGCGGGTTGTGCCTCCAGCCCCCGCGGCCCCTCCAGGCCCCGCGCCACTCCTCACGTCTCCGAGTTCAGCTTGCTATTGGTATTGGTACTCACTAGAAGATGTTGTAGTTGTTGTTGGGTTGCTGCGGGTTGTGCCTCCAGCCCCCGCGATTTGGACGCATAATGACAGATCGGAAAAATGACAGTTACGCAAAATGACAGAATTCGCAAAATGCCAGATACGCAACATGACAGAAATTGAAAATGCCAGATACGCAAAATGACAGAAATTGAAAATGCCAGATACGTAAAATGCCAGATACGCAGAATGACAGGATATAATAAAGCTTTAGTTTAGGGAGGATTTTCGGAATTATAATGCTACTAATTATTTCAGTAAGGTTTCATACTCCTATTATAGCTTGAAAGACATAATATTTAAATTTGAAGTTGACTATACTATTCTTGATAGTGATCGACAGATTTTTGAGGGGAAAATTTCGGTTTATCTGATTTCACAATAAAACAAGTTTATGCAATCAATTATGTATTTACAAAGTGTAATTCGCTAAATGTAAATTATTAATGTAATTCGAAACAAAACTTGCAGTGCCAATATAAACTTGAACATTATTAAAAAAACAAATCAAAACGCTTTCAAAATAAAACAGTATTTATACTTTATATTATGTGTCACATCATCACATACAATCACAACTTAGTTATAATATTTTTTTTCGTCATTCATACAAGCAATCTATGGTAAATCATCTTTTTAATGAATTGCAGTGGTGATAGTTGTTTGTTATTTACTTGTTCTAAATACTTTTTGTGTTTTTTATCGAAAGAAATATCTGAATTACGCCGGTTTTTTTTAAGTGATACGTATTTAGACATCCTTATTTTATGGTCACAACGATGAGCTTCTTTACGAATTCCCTGTATGAAAAGGCCCAATGATGGCCGTTTAGGAATTTTAACATTCAGCCTATGATGCCATCCTTCGACCACGTTAGTGGTGCGATGTCTAGAATTTGCGCAACTTAATATATCCATAATCAACCACTGTTTTTCGAAATATGCTTTGAATTTTCTCATTTCTGTGGTTTGAGGGCTGATGTTTAATATATCATTCCAGCAGTCACTTATTAGGTCGGATGGTAACAAAGGCAAATTACAGACCATTCGAGTGATTTTTCTTCCTTCTGGTGTATCATACAATTTCAAGTCTTTTGACTTTTTCTTTAGGGCTTTTTGAAAATGAAAGAAGCAGCCAGAAATTGCCGCAGTGGGGAAGACTTGTTTAACCGCGTTAATAACGGCTAATTCATAGTCGCATTTAAAACTTGCCATACGAACACCCAGTTTTTCCTTTACTAAAGTGAAAAACCTAACATAAGTAGCTTCCGTTTTATTTGGGAGTAACCCGTATATGACAGGAACAACATTGGTGCTCTCATCTGTTGATCCTAAGTCAAAGTGTAGAGAGAACAGCTGTAAAAACGGTTTTGGTGGAACTTTGTAAGTACCATCACCCTGGTAGTCACCGCGACAACGCTTAATTACTTTTCTGGACTTGGTGGAAGAAAATATTAAAATTTTTTCTTCGGATCCGTCTTTGCATACTAAAAATTTTTTTGCCAATATATTGGGTACTTCAACGTCAGCCAATTTGGTAAAATGTAATCTGTCACACTGTAGAAATTTTTTACGAGCCCTGTACATAGTATCTTGCATTTGTTTTTGTGTTGGTAAATGATTTATATAATCGTTTCCTTTCTTTTTTAAATGATCAAAATTATTTTCGTATATTTTTTGAACGGGCGATAGATCTTCACCAACGTCAAACTTGCATTTCTCTTTAGCCAAAAATACTTCGTTTTTTAATGGGTCAGCAAAGCATGTATGATCACTGACACGAACAATACTTTCCTTAGAAACATCAAGTGTAATTGATGCACTGCATAGCACTCTGTTAACGCAACGCCAATTCGTACTTCCATTTTTATTTTTAGCGTTCATAGTGTAGCGATAACCGCGATGTAATAAAGTTTCCTTGCCCTTTTGATTTAATGCAAATTGTAACACCTCGTTTAATTCCATTATGACACTGGATTATAAATTTTAAGATTTATAGTATACGCAATTCACAAATTCAACTTTAATGAACGATTTGGAACAATATTAAGAAAGGTTGTTGATCATCTGTAAAAGTACCCTCATAAAATAAATAAAAAAACCGACACAAAATATACATTTATGAAGACAGCTACAAACTATGTGACGCATTTGTAAATCATGTTATAGTATGCATTTAGATCGAAATAAAAACAAATAAATTCGATTAGTGAGATATTGAACAATTTTTGCCTTTCTTTTTTAATGATAACTTAAATCCGATTTTTCCGCAATAGCCATCAAAATTTAAATAATCCTACTAATATTATAAACGCAAAAGTCTGTATGTATGTTTGTTACTCTTTCACGCAATAACTACTGAACTGATTTTCGTCACTGGAACCTATTCCAGACATAGGTAGGCTACTTTTTACCTCGGGAAAATACTTCACTCCTACGGGAAAACTCATTTAACGCGGGCGACACCACGGGCGGTCGGTTAGTACAAATATATTTTGGTTGCGGAATATTACCTGGCATTCTGCGTTTTTGTCGTTTTGCGTATCTGTCATTACGAGTTTCTGGCATTATGCGAGTCTGTCATTTTGCGTTAAAGTCTACAGATCTGTCATTTTGCGTATCTGTCATTTTTCCGATCTGTCATTTAGCGTCCAAATCGCCCCCGCGGCCCCTCCAGGCCCCGCGCCACTCCTCACGTCTCCGAGTTCAGCTTGCTATTGGTATTGGTACTCACTAGAAGGTGTTGTAGTTGTTGTTGGGTTGCTGCGGGTTGTGCCTCCAGCCCCCGCGGCCCCTCCAGGCCCCGCGCCACTCCTCACGTCTCCGAGTTCAGCTTGCTATTGGTATTGGTACTCACTAGAAGGTGTTGTAGTTGTTGTTGGGTTGCTGCGGGTTGTGCCTCCAGCCCCCGCGGCCCCTCCAGGCCCCGCGCCACTCCTCACGTCTCCGAGTTCAGCTTGCTATTGGTATTGGTACTCACTAGAAGGTGTTGTAGTTGTTGTTGGGTTGCTGCGGGTTGTGCCTCCAGCCCCCGCGGCCCCTCCAGGCCCCGCGCCGCGCCAGTGCCACTCCGAACGTCTCCGAGTTCAGCTTGCGCTCCGTCCGCCAGTCCGTGCGCTGCGACCTGCCTTTCGACCTGCAAATACAATACAATTCATTTTGAGTATTTTGACGGCTATACAAGAATAGTAGATAATATTATAATCGAGCAAAACAATTTTTTAAAGTGAGGGCGCTTCTTTGAAGAGGATTAAAAACTCATTACTGCCCGCTAAAAGTTTCTTATAGAAAACACCACCTTTGAAGGAGAACCAAGTCGTCCTTTTCGAATAGATGGGATTAAAATAAAATCAAACGTAACTTTATTATGATGATAAGGAATTTAAAAAAAAAAGCAACATCTCATCCTCAGCTCATCCTGACTAAAAAGAAAATAAAATCGTACTAGAAGAATGGGTCCCAAATCACAGAGAAAAACTACAATTAAAATTTTGTCCACATAAGAAATTATCAATAAAGTCGGTTGCTCTTCAAAGCCAAAACATCTGAACGGATTGTGAAGAATCTTACCTCTACGCGACAAATTAACATTAAGAGTGCAGCAGGACATCAAAATTATTGTTTTAACCCTTTAAAAGGCAAAACAACTTTATAAAATTCATTCGTTTTCGACTTTATGTTGAGGATATAAGGTTAAAATGAAGGTGACAATATAGTGGAAACTGCCATGTAGAGGGTTAAAGCACAGAATACCAAATTGTCCCTACAGAAGCTGCACTAGGCGACATAATTCATATAAATTGCAACCCTAGCTCCGTTATAATAAAGCGCAATTCAGATCGAACGGCGCTAGGCGAAAAGAAGTAGTTGCTGCATCTCTCTCTCTCGTGTATTGCACCACTCTACGTCACACGTTTAGACAATGGGGAATTGGTCCTGGGTCGGCCCGAGACCGCTCGGCCGGGCGGTAGGTAGTTATAGCGCGCAAGTACATGGAGTGACGGAGGCCTGGCCTTGTAGAGGGTTAAAGCTAGTTAGATACACACCTCTCGACAGCCTCACAAGAGATGTTATCGAAGAAGCTCTTGTTCTTGTCGTAGCCGGTGTAGTCGTCCTCCTGTTCCGCCTCGCCCGCGCCCGTCTCGTTGCCGCTGTCGTCTTTCTTCTCCGTCTCCACCTGAATAAGAAAAAAAAAATAAAGCAGGCAGAATAGAGATTAGGCTGTGTAGTTGAGTCCCTTGCCTTTCTTTGTGAATCTTTTTCGTCCTGACAACTTGCAAATATTTTTAAAATGTTATACTTAAATTCGAAACGAGTATGTATTTTTCCCTTTTAGTTTTTAACTCTTCACTAATACTACCCCACTACTGGTTTCAGCAGTGGCATCTGATTGCACCTATTGGGAAATAGGTGTGTAATAGTTTCGACAAAGCTTGATAATGCATGGCTAGTAATAAAAATGTAATTGTATAGCAAAAAAAAAATTACTTGCATAACTAATATACCTACAAACAAAAATAGTAATAAATAAGTTTTCTAAAGAGTTAAAAATCTGCAGAATATCTTACTTTAAAAAATAGTCCTAAATAACTCCTATACAAAAAAAAATAGAACTTTCAAAATTATACTGTAAAAAAATATTCTGCAGATATTACTAAGCTAAAATAATAAAATAAAAAGTGCGATTCTTACCTCAACATTACATACCTCCGCTTTGGCATCACCTTCGCTGATCTTAGTCTTAGCCAGCTGGCTGCGCAGTTCTTCAAACTCGGTGTTGGCTTGTTCGAAGTCGTAGTCGTTCTCAAACTTCAGAGTGGTTCTTGTTTCTAGGCACGAAGCCCCGGCCGCCGCCCCTCGGCCGCCGCGCCCCCGCCCGCGCCAGCCGCCGCGGTAACCGCCCGCGCTCCCTGCGCCGTAATCTAATTCGTCAGTTTTGGAAAGTTTACTTTATGTGACAGAACATACAAGCTTTAAGGACAGAACGGGAAAGTGGACAGTGAGAATCCCAGAATAGCATGCAAGATATGACACAAAATCAATATGACAGCGTATGAGGTGGGAAGAAGGATTAAAATGACAGTTGGACCATACTGGAGAAGGATTTCCCAAGCTATGCCTCGATGGAGTTTGCTGGAGGCTTTTCATAAAAGACACATTGAAACAAAATTCTTTCGATTTTGTTTTAAATATTCATATAAATTCTGTTTATTTGATTAACGTAAAATTTGTGGCGCTTAAAATAAAGCTGTGTAAAAGACAAAAAAAAAAGATAATAAAAAAGGAAAAAAACAAAATGTTTGATGTTGTACACTGAACTGTTAGGACAATGTTTAATTAATTACCAACACCACACATAATTGCTTCATAAACATTTTAATAATCTACTAGTCTCTACAGAATGCTCACTTTGCGACATAATTCAAATAAATAACAACTCTAGCTCTGTTACAATAGAGCGCAATTGAGATCGTACAGCACTAGCTAAAAATACGAAGTAGCTGCCTTTCTTTCTATCTTGTATCGCGCCGATTCGCACCTCTCTACTAACACATTGAGTTCCCTATCTAACACCACCCGGTGGTGCATTGGCCGACCATACCTAAACTGCGGAGTGAGCCATGCCTGGTTTTACTGAGTGTCCATAACAAGGCAAAACAACTTTATAAAATGCATTCGTTTTCGACTTTAAATTGAGTGTATAAGGTTAAAATTAAGGTGGCAATAATTATAGTGGCTACTGCCATGGACCAATATACTAGAGAGGACTGTCAATCCTCCTACCTACTACAATGCATACTCCTGTAATTAGTACTAAAAGAAAACATAGATGTTACTACCATTCACAAATTAGCTATAATTGTAAAATAACGTGAAATTAAAAATTATATAGTCTCTCGACCTGATAAAAAATAAATAAATAACTTTTAGTTACTATTTATTAAAAAAAAAAAAAAACAATTATAGCCATTTACTAGTGTATTTTAAATATAATCTCGTGCGAGGAGCTAGGCGCCATCTAGTTTTAATACGGGATTTGAGCTTTTTCCGGAGCACGTTTTTTTGTAGGGCATTGACAGTCCTCTCGAGTATATTGGTCCATGCTACTGCCTTAAAAAGCGGTTATAAACTCACCGCCAGGCTGATGGTGCTGGCCGGGATGCTGCTGTTGTTGCTGCTGCGGCTGCGGGTGGGGGTGTTGTTGCGGGGGGGGCGCGCCGCCGGACGGGAACCGCTGGCGGTTGCGCGAGTTGGTGCGGTTGCGGGGCTTGCCCCCCGCGCCCGTGCTGCCGCGCCTGCTGTCGCGCTGCCCCGACCCGCTCGCCACGCCGACCTGGAGGTCACGCTGACAATTTATTCCTTTAATAAGGGTGGCTAAACAGTAATCACTACATAGTATAAAACAAAGTCGCTTTCTCTGTCCCTATGTATGCTTAAATCTTTAAAACTATGCAACGGATTTTGATACGGTTTTTTTAATAGATAGAGTGATTCAAGAGGAAGGTTTATATGTATAATACATGCATAATATACTTAAGGATAACCCACAATAACCATTTTCCCGTGCGGAGCCGGGGCGGGTCGCTAGTATACCTACCTATATAACGCTATTAACAAAACCCCTACTCGCCTTGCAAGTGGCGATGTAATAGCCCGCCTTTATGGTTTGTGATGTAGATGGTTTTGTTTGTATAAATTTTTATGGCACTTTTGGGTACATCAGTGTTGGTTAGTTACTCTATGTCAATCACCGTCAGTTGCAGAAAGGTTCATTAAAGTTAAAGGGTCAGCAATAGATTTAAAGAAGTTTTAATTTTAACGGATCTTAAAGCCACTGCACATAATATTAGCCCTTATGGTGGGCCAGCATGGGCTTTGTTGATAGTACTAACATTTTCAATAAAACTAGTAAGTCAAACTTTGTTTGAGACTTTAGAGCTTAGTACACATTTGTAAAATCAGTTTAAAATATGTTATTTACTAAGCCAAATTTTAAAATGATTAGAATACTTAGATGTCAGTCTCATGGCTTATGACTACCTCCATGCTTTGTATGTATGAATGGTTGCTATAATTACTGTCAACTATCCATTTTATTATGGTTTAATTTTAATACTTACTAACATAGTACTTTTAGTACTTAGTAATATAGTACAGAAATATTTACAAGTTCGTATGGCACCAATTTACAAGTTGGACAATCATATAAAAGAGAAAATAAAGTACAAATTATAAAAGAGAAAACATAAAATTTAAATTTACAAAGAATCTATTTAATAAAACACTTTAATATTAGTAAAACTATGAAAATTTTAACAAGTTTAATGAGGGTAATTACCTGGGTGCCTTGGTCGGCTGTAGGGCTCTTCCTGTGGCCCACTGCTGGGGTTCCAGATCTTGAAGCGCTCTGCGCAGACCCCCCGGAGATCAGATCCAGCATCGAGCCTACATCATTCATTACAATATGTTACTTGCTTAGTTTTGTTTTGATGTGGGTAATTGGCATAAAAAAAAGTGATGATGAATGAATACTATTTTCTAGTACAATTCTGAGAATAGAACTTGTAAATATGAAATAATCACTGTCTATTTATTCCTTAAATGTATCATGTTCAAAATCTAGAACTAATAAATGCTATCACTAAAAGAAAAAAAACCTATATTTCAGCCGCCTACACTTTAAAATGCTACAGTTAGACAGAAAGATGAGCTTTTTTTGTAGGTACCTAATGATGAAGAAACAAAAAATAAGAAGCAAAGCACATAAAAAGCATAAACATGGATGTATTAACACAATTTCTGTAAATTTATTCATAAACTTTATTTTGCTGATCAAGCAAAGACCAAGGAACTTAACATTTTATGCCTATTGCGATTTTTTTTGTTAGTTATTTCTTGATCTAAATAAATATGGTTTTGTTAGTTCCTTAGTTTTTAAAAATCTATAAAATTATTAATTTAAATAGAATCCCAACACCATATTTTTAAATAGGTTTAGTTTCGTTTTTCTTAATACCCACCCTAAAAAAAATATCATCTGTGCTGAATAGATACAAGGTGCATAAATACATAAATTATAATATTTTTATGCTTATACAATAATATTATTATGAATGAAATCTACAATAGAAAGATTAATAATTATTTCAAGAGAAGAAAATAAATATAGTATAAAAATGTAGTAGAATATTACTAAAGATGTTAACTTAGATTTCTAGTTAGGAACTTATGACTACTTTCACAAATAATTAACAAATCATGTATTATCCTGACTATTTCAAGAGATTAATAATCATAAGTTTCCAACTGTGATGCCAAAAATCGCAAAGCTGCATGTATGAAAGCTAAGCAAAAAAACATCAGAAAAAAAAACCTTGGTCTTTCACTTGGTTGGCATGATGTATCACACCGGAGCCAATAGGGCCCTGGGTGGGCAGTTGCTGGCCCATATCCACCGATGTTTGCGGAGACAACTCACTGGTCTTGTTGAGCTGGGGATGCACACTTCCCGGGAAGCCCGCCATGGGGTGGTATTGTTGGAACTGCGTCTGACCGACGACGGGGTGGCTAAACTGGCCGGCAAACTGCCCCGGCGGCGCGCCACCGCCCAGCGACGGCGGCACCGACATCTGCATGATCGCGGGGTCGTTCGGCAGCGTCGGGACATTGTTCAACACTCTGATGTCCTTTATATCCGACCCACGGAACAATATGTAGTCGTACACTTGGCTCTGAGGCGCGACTGGATACTGAGTCTCCCGATCCTCCGTACCGAAAGATCGCACTGCATAAAAACCAAACATTCAACATTAACGACATTGCTACATTTATTTTACGTGGAGAAAGCAGTTGTTTACTAGAGAATAATAGTTCATCAACGTCATCAAACTGAGACAGGGGTCAGTCACTTCTGCCGCCTAACTATTCACCTGTGAGGGTAGACAGAAAACAACGTGCCACGTCTAATAAGACTCTGGCTTATACAAATCGTAATAAAAGCGAGTAAAATGCGCAGATTTCATTTCAATCGCTTTCCCAAACAATAAACAAAGATAGCTGAATAAATTACGATAAGACAACACATCAGATTTTTTTTATAAATTCTGAAGGGACAACTCACTATATTTATGTTAGTTTGCGATTGCGAAGGAAAAATAGTGAAAACAACTTATTAGGGCATAAATACAGTGACAGAATCCATTTGTCAACTTACCGCTAGCTAGAGCAATGGTACATTCTTGGGGATCGACGGTGAAAAGTCGGCCTTCATACCTGATGTCTGCTTTAGATATTAGGCTTATCTTGGAGCCCAATTCAGGCATACCAGAACTCATTGTAACACTTTAAAAATTAACTGATGATGACAAAGATTTTTAACGATATCGTCGACCGTAAAAACAGAGTCATCGACAAAATGACTGACGGAAAGCTAGTAGTGAAGTTGGCAACAAGCCCAGCGAATACAAACAGTTTAGGCAACTTGACCAAAACGAACTAAAAAAAAACTTTTTGTTCCTCTTGACTTAATTGACGCTCATGCCATCTCTTAATAAATGACATAAACCACTGTGAATGTGATCAAATTCAAATAAATGTCACAAAAAACTGATTTCCTTTCTTCAACGTGAGACTTTCTGCGGCAGTTACCATTAAAAGATTGATGCCGTGATTTAACCTCTTGAACTAAAGACTAAAAAATTATGAAAGACTAGCTTTCCGCCCCGCCGCTCCACCCGCGTTAATAGGTTTCCCGTGGGAAGAAGTATTTCCCGCGGTAAAAAGTAGCATGTATCTCAAGGTCTATTCTATGTCCATACCAAGTTTCATCAAAATCAGTTAAGTGGTTTTGTCGTGAAAGCGTAACAGACAGACAGACAAAGTTACTTTCGCATTTATAACATTATAAACGTAGGGATAGGGATAGTAAGGATAAATTTACAAAATAGATTCTGATGGTGGATTGATTATTTCATGCGTGGCCGCTAAAATATCTTATAAGTTGTTATGTTTCTTTCACGTTTTTAAGAACGAAAAGGCACAGGTGATTGCCCACCTACATTTAGACACATCAAATATCGGTTTTACGTGTAATTTAGCAGGAATTTAAAAACATCCCGACTAAATTAAGCTGAATTTGACAGCTGCGCTGCTTATTTTAAACATCATTCATTCAAAATTAAATTCATTCATCTCCCCATCCTTTTCGATTCCCATATGAATGAAAGAGACCAACAACATAAATTTAGAGATTTTAGCGGCCACGGCAGAATTGAGCCCATTATGAGAATTAATTGCTCGCTTTTAACATTTTATTCGACATGCACGCCATCTATTTGAGTCAACAGAATCTTTTTTTTAAATGCCATCTTGAAAATCCCTCATTTTTCAAGCTTTTTGGGTGTATAGAGATTTGTATTCTTCGCAATGGTACGCTACGCTTACTTACACTAATTCACTCGTCGCTAACTTCACTCTCTTTCTTCAATTTTTTTTTCGGAGTTTCACCCAGGCCGGGCGGGACCAAGGAACAATATTACACCAGGAGTGCGTTCTGTGGCTTCGAGCGTAGTTGTTTGGGTAAAATTTAACCCGTTTGAGTTGCAACCGAGCCACTGAACGATCGAGTTGTTTTTATAACCTCAAATATTTGACGAGAGAAAATTCTTCTCCTGTCTCAATTGTTTTCTACTTTTATATACATTACAGACGTATTAGACGTCTGTGATATACAAATTTAACAAAATTATTCGAAAGTAACTACGAAACAAAATGGCGGGCTTTTTGAGTCTTTTGACTTTGACATAAATTGCAAGCTTTAAACGTCAAATAGCTGTCAGAGTAAAAATTAACCATCTCATTAGACGGTTGTTTGGTTGTTTCGCTCTGAGCCACGGAACGGGTGAAACTACGCTCTGACAGCTGTCAGGGTAAAATTTCACCGAGCCACGGAACGGTTAGAGCGCGCACCAGAGCGCGCTCGAGTGCACTCGTACGAAGCCACTGAACGCGCCCCCGGGCGGGACGGGAATCGAAAAGAAATGGCGGGTTCATTGTTTCGTTCTTTTTAAAATTAGTTTTTTATGGTTATTATTGTATTAATATGGTGGGATTAGTGCGATAATGTACCATTAACGAAGAACTATTCAATGAAAGTGAGAAATTATGGGTGGTTATCTGTTTTTGGCTTGGTATCCCGTATTAGACTACGATGTCATTGGAAAGTACCTAAGGACCACGCCACTGAGCATATCACTACCGTGACGTGACCACGCTTAAATTTCAATGATCCCGCGCGCGCGCGGCACTACTCGACGCGATAAAGCGACAAGAAATAAATCTACTGAAGATTAGACTAGGCTGTATGGGCTTTGAACCATTTGCCTTTCTCATATCATAAGGGATAAAAGAACAAAAAAAAACTTTTTTTTTTTTTAGTTTATTTATGGCTGAGTTAGGTACTGAGTTTTACGCGGGAATCGAGAGGAAATGGCGGGTTCATTGTTTCGTCCTTTTTAAAAATTAGTTTTTCATGGTAATTGTTGTGTTAATATGGTGGAATTAGTGCGATAATGTTCCGTTAAAGAAGAACTATTCAATGAAAGTGAGAAATAATGTGTGGTTAGCTGTTTCTGGTTTGATACCCCGCGTTAAACTGCAGTATCATTGGAATGTAAAAACCACCCTTGCATTTCAATGATCCCGTAACAAGAAATGAAACTACTGAAGACGTTTAACATGGATGCAAGAAATGACCAAAGACGGACGACGAAATAAAACTAAAGAAATAATGACTGAAGATGAAGACAGAAACTACTAAAGACTAGGCTGTATGGGCTTAGATCCCTTTGCCTTTCCCATAAGGGAGAAAGAAACTAAAAAAAAAAAAATTATTTATGGCTTTCTTCTTGACGTCCGTTGGTTTTCAATTTGATTTTTGACGGCAAATATCGTACGAAAATACGATAACAATTTAGGTTTTTCGATAATATCGTAGTTTTTATGATTATCTTACCTGACAAATTTATTGAATAGTTATTTGGACAAAGTGAATGTGTTACGATGTTAGAAAATCCTATAACGTTGACGCCTTTGCCAAGGCAAAGTCTTGGCGGGAGTAGCGGCAGTTCCCTAAGGAGAAGAAGTTTGATCTCACAAACCCGAATATCTAGAGCTAGAGAAGAGGTATGTTTGATATTCTTTCTATTTTGTTTAACTCATACACTAGAATAAGTACAGGCATTATAATCAAAAGTTCCTTAATTTTGAAAGTTTCATTTTCTTAGCTCCTTCTCATGTTACTCACAATGATCTGCATTATCATGAGAGGAACCGTGGACCGGACCTTACTAGAATTAATTATAAATAATTTAAAATTCATTATATTTGTTAGGTCTGTCTGGGTACAAGACTGGCTAGACTTCTACTTTTAAGCATGTGTACTATACGTTACACTATAGATAAATAGATATCGGCTCCAGACACACTTACACCACACAGAGACACAACCTTCCCGCTCAGCGGCTAGCTCAAGACTGCCCTCTCTCAAGCCCCACTCCGCGTGGTGCGTGCGCAGGAGACGACAGATATTGGCTTCTCTTTCGCACATATACTACATCTCTCCCTTATTAATAATTTTGTAATTTATTTATTTCATCGCTACTATTTGTTATCTTCAATCATCTGTTATTTACACAATTTTATTTTACCTCATTACGTTATTTATTACATAATAATAATAAATTGATTTTCAAATAACAACTTTACATCTTCCTTTACTTCTATTACTTCTACAAATAACTTTTATCTGCAATCGTCTTTTATTTACACAATTTTATTTCACTTCGTTTCATTATTTGATTTATAAATATTTTCAAATAACTAATTTAATATTTTTCGCTTCTCTTGCTTCCATGATTTAACTTCATTACATTAATGGCATTATACTAGAATAACTGAATAATTATACGTACATACATACCCACGCACAGTACCAATAAACATAATACATCGTTATTTATTTGCTTCGCTTCCTTCGTTTCCATTATACTGATTTAACCTTCCACTATCTATACTGAAAGTAATAAATTCAATATGCTTCACTTCCTTCGCTTCCATTATACTGATTTAAGCTTCCACTATACTGAAAGTAATAAATTAAATATGCTTCGCTTCCTTCGCTTCCATTATACTGATTTAACCTTCCACTATACTGAAAGTAATAAATTAAATATGTTTCACTTCCTTCGCTTCCCTTATACTGATTTAACCTTCCACTTTTATTGAAAATAATAAATGTAATATGCTTCACTTTCTTTGCTTTCATTGTACTGACTTAACCTTCCACTTTTGTTTAAAATAATAAATATAATATGCTTCACTTCCTTCGTTTTCATTATACTGATTTAACTTTTCACTGTTCCTTCCTCTCTATCTTCCTTCCTCCTTATCAGTATTATTTCCTTCCACAACATGCCACTCACCCTCAACCTTTTTTTCACAACATTTCTGCGTAAATGTTGTCCGCTTTCGCCGTTTTGGATTGTTACATTAAAATTTCCGCTTACTCGGGATTTATCAGTATGTGGAGTTGGGTCAACTTATACTTTGTCATTCCCTTTTTCTTCTTATCTATCGGCATATTATTCCCCTTTTTAAAACTTCAGATTGTGTTTTACCAGTAACCATGGGCCGCAAACATATAGTTCGATTTGTCATCGATTCGCAAAGAAGAAGAAACCATAATGCTGAGTATTGCTATACATTGTCAGGTTATTGAAAATACATTCCTTACATTGTATTTCTTTTCCATTTGACAAAAAATCGACCTTTTGATTATATCTCAGTTCTAGTTTTTCTTTTCTCTCCACAAGGTAGTCTTTATTTTTCTGTGGTATTGAAAGAAAATCACTTTGTAAGAAGATGACATCATTGGTATCCGCAACATTATAAAAAGGTACTGATAGAACTAATGTGATTAGAAATAAAACAACCGTTTAGTTCAACACAAGATGACGGAGTAATTTATTTTATAGAACGCATAGACAACAACCGGATGTACATAGTAGTTTATTTAATGTTACCATTTTAATCAAATTATTCCAACACCCCAACTACAGTAAATAAACTAATAAACTTTAAATAATACAATTTTTATTTATACTAACTTTGTACATAACAAATTAATTACCTAACTTACACATCCCCATACCCTCCATACATTTATAATGCTTTATAGGACTCAATGCTTTTGTTAAAACATCAGCTGGCATGGCTGTTGTAGGTAAATAATCTAAGTTTACAATTTTATCACTAACAACATCCTTAATAAAGTGGTACCTTATGTCTATGTGCTTGCTCTTTCTATGACATACATAATTGGTAACTAACTTTTGTGCACTCTGACTATCATTATATAAATTCACAGTACATAAATTACCACTTAATTCATACAATAAAGATCTTAAATATATTGATTCTTTACAAGCCTCTGCAATGCCCATGTACTCGGCCTCCATACTGGACAAAGCCACAGTCCTTTGTTTTCGACTCTCCCAAGATATTGCTGAACCTGACATAAGGAAACAATAACCTGTATAAGACCTACGATCTATTGTATTACTGGCCCAATCAGCATCAACAAAACCTTCCAGTTGATTTACATCATTTGTATATTTTAAACAGTAATTTTTAGTTTTCTTAAGATATCTAAGTATTCTCTTTGCATAATGCCAGTGATTACTTGTATAACACTTATTAAATTGACTGAGAAAACTTATACAAAATGATATATCTGGCCTAGTGAGAACTGACAAATACATCAGACTACCAATCAACTGTTGATATGGAATTTCACTACTACAAGATTCAGTCTTTTCAATATCTAATTTGCATTCCATGGGAGTACTTACAACATTGCAATTTAACATATTAAATTTATCTAATAATTGGTCAATATATTGTTCCTGATCTAAAGTTATAGTATTAGATTTTTTATCAATCTGAACCCTCATACCTAAACACTGCTGCACCTGCCCTAAGTTTTTAATTTTAAATTTAGAACTTAACACAGATATTAATTTTTCAGTTTCATTTTCACAATTTGAATAAACGAAGAAATCGTCTACGTACACAGCAATGATTACTTTTACATTATTTTCAGTTTTAGTAAATACACAAGGCTCTAAACGACACTTATTATACCCTACCTCACATAGACATTGCTCAACTCTTTCATACCATGATCTCGAAGACTGCTTTAGCCCATAAATTGCTTTATTAAGTTTTACAATATTTTTCTTATCACAATTAATGTCTGGCTGTATCATATAAATGTCTTCTTTAAGGTAGCCATTTAAGAAAGCTGTTTTAACATCTAAATGTGTTACATTTAACTTTAATTGAACTGACAATGCGAATAACATTTTTAAAGTAGAATGTCTGACTACAGGGGAAAATGTTTCTTCATAGTCAACACCAGGCTTCTGCGTGAAGCCTTTAGCCACTAAACGCGCTCTATACCGAACACTGTTATCACTATTCACTTTCTTTTTGAATACCCACTTGCACTTCACTAGAGTTTTATTCTTAGGTAGTTCGTCCACAGGATCCCACGCTTCATTATCTCTGAACGCTTGCAGCTCGTCCTCCATAGCCTCTATCCACTTGTCCTTGTCAGGACACGATAGAGCTTCTTGAACAGTAACTGGATCCTGGGTAACAATTGAGCTGGATGTCGTACATAGGTGTGTATAGCCATAGCGCTCTGGTGGTCTTCTCTCTCGCTTGGTAGTTAATATTTCTGGTTGCTCCTCTGGCTCATCTTCTTCTGTGGTTTGCTGCAATGTAGAATCCAAATCAGTCAAAGCGTTAAGATATTCTGATCCTGAAGAAATATTTTGACTATCTGATTCTTCTTCCATTTCTTCCTTGATACTCTCAACATAACTGTCTGACTTTACTGTTTGGATTGTCTCCCCAACTGAAACTGTAACGCTATCTGAGATACATTTCTTTTCAGTATTTTCATGGATTACTACATCTCGACTAGTTGTGATAACACGCTTCACAGGATCGAATACTCTGTAGCCTTTCACATTTTCTGCAAAACCAACAAGGATGTGTTTCTTCGACTTAGTATCCCATTTAAGCCGTTTTTCCTTTGGGATGTGAACCATCACCTGACTACCAAATATTCTGATATGACTTAAATCAGGTTTCTGTTTTGTCCATAGTTCATATGGTGTCTTATTATCTAAGCCTGAGGCAATGGATCGATTTCTAAGATAGACAGCTGTGTTTGTAGCCTCTGCCCAAAACTTCTTTTCTAAGCCTGAATCAAATAACAAACACCGAGCTCTCTCCACAATAGTTCTGTTGATGCGTTCACTCATACCATTTTGCTCAGGGGTGTAAGCATTTGTCTTTTGATGTACAATACCTACATTCTTTAGATAATTCTCAAACTCATTACTACAGAACTCTAAGCCATTATCTGTTCTGAATATTTTAATTGTTCTGTTCTGTTGGTTTTCTACCATTGCCTTAAATTCTTTAAAACACTTGAATACTTCACTCTTAGCTTTCAAAAAATAAACAAATGCCATACGGGTATAGTCATCAACTAATACAAGAAAGTACCTTGCTCCTCCAATTGAGGTTATCTCCATGGGTCCGCACACATCAGCATGGACTAGATCCAATGGATTACTGCTCCTTGTTCCTGTATGGGCAAAAGGGAGACGCGTCTGCTTCCCTTCACAGCATATTGAACAAGTACTTTTGTCAATCTTTGAACTTTCTGTGTATAATATACCATTCACTGCACCGTCTCGCATTTTTTTCAAATCATTCACGTTCAAGTGACCCATTCTCCTGTGCCAGGTAACGTCACTCACGGCTGCAGAAGATGTAAACAAACACTGATGGTTATCAGTCTTCAACTTGTAAACTCCATCTATTTGTGTGGCAACCGCCACCAGATCCTTCTTTTTGTTGTAAACACAGCAACTATTATCTTTAAACTCCACACTATTGCCGTTCTTAATGAGTTGACTGATTGAAATCAAGTTCGTGGTGAGGTTAGGAACACATAGAACTTCTTTCAACGTAACCTCATATTTGCAATTTGGAGTGATTGTGACAATATCCACGTCACCGGCGCACAACACAGGCATAGCACTTTGATTTGCTGCTATAATCTCCTGGATTTTCGGTGTATATGATGCATTCTTGATCATGTTTACATCCGGCGTCATGTGAACACTCGCGCCACTGTCCAAGTAAAAATCTTGTTCACTATAATTTCCATTCAGGAAAACAGCGGAAAACGCATTTGTCTTCTTTATTTGTTGCTGATCATTCTGTTTACACTGCGATTTATAGTGCCCGTACTGACGACAACGATAACATTTTATATTCATTTTGTCTGCTTTGTTTACATTTGGCCCGACCATAGATATAGACGAACGGCGGCCATTACTGTCATTCTTGCCAGTGCTACCAACTTTAGAATATTGTTGGCGGATGTGCTGCCCTCTACTCAAGAAAGCCCCACCACCGGTAGACGTTTCACCTTCGTTTCCCGCAAGGTCAAGTAACTTTGCCTTCATGACATCGGCCGTTATAGCAATGCCGGAATGCTCAATAGCAATGATCATCGGGAAGTATTTCTCTGGTAATCCCGCCAATAGCAAACTGCCAATCCATGCATCTCCAACTTTAAAGCCTGTTCCAGACAATCTTTGCGCTGTTTCGATAACTTGCGTGACGTAACTCGTCATCGAATCGCAGTTTTCGAGACGTATCGAGATTAAGTTTCGCAATAAGGTTATTCTTCTGGAGAATCCTGAGTCGTCAAACATGGCTTTTAGCTTTTGCCAGAAATTCACGGCACTTGTCGCATCTTTAATGTGAACGTACAAAGACGGGTCTAACGTTAAAATCAATCTGGCTTTCGCTTTTGCATCATTTACTTTGTCTACCTCCACAATGCAGTTTGATAATCCTTCTAAAACTAGCATGTTTTCTGCTGCAAAAGCCCATTCGTTATAATTTTCACGGCCCATTAGCTTCGGAATATTAGCCAAAAGTGAACTGGAACTGGAAGCCATTTCTGTTGATTTTTCGTACCGGTTTTTTCCGTTGAACTTCGTTGCAAATCACGTACTCTTTCGTCACTGCCTACGCCTATTCTAGCTAAGTACCTAACTAAACACACGATTACTGTTTGTACTTTAACTACTAGAAACCTATAGGGCATACTGGGCCCATAACCTAATGTGATTAGAAATAAAACAACCGTTTAGTTCAACACAAGATGACGGAGTAATTTATTTTATAGAACGCATAGACAACAACCGGATGTACATAGTAGTTTATTTAATGTTACCATTTTAATCAAATTATTCCAACAAGAACTAAGTGATGTAAGGTAAAAATAAAGAGGTACTTTGTCTTCGACATTATAACATCCTTGAACTTCGAATGAACTTCCAGCTCCACACTAAAATTCAATCTTATCCTAAGATCACTCCTAAGAATTGTCCTCCTAATTTTTTTTTTCTTTTTTCTTTTTTTTTGTGTTGTATTTTGTATTGTCAGATAAATTATGTCTATGTCCGGTTTTGATATCTAATAAATAAGTAACTTTAATACTGTTTTTCTTCATTTCAATCCACTTATTGCATCTCGTATCAATCAACGTATTATATCGGATAAGTAACTTTAATACAGTTTTTCTTCATTTCAATCCACTTTTTGCATCCCGTATCAATCAACATTATTATCTACTTTTGTGCTTCCAATAGAAATAGTAATGGTGTCGTCTCCGTCAACGTCAAATATGTGCTAACTTTGACTATCTTCATCATCTACCTTATCACTGACTGTTTTACTGTCTTTTTTTACAATTGTTTTTTTTTTTTTCATCCTTATTGTTTTTCATTTTTCCTCTTAGTGTAGGTAGGTACTTTATGCTCAATATATCCACTTAAACAACACTTTTTTAGTATATTTATTAAATGAATCCAGATGATCCCAACTTCCACACCTGTAACACTCCTTTTTTCTTGTCTCCTTCCAGTCAAATCCCCTAATTGTACAGACAAACAGTTACGGCTTCTAAAACGTTAGCTTCCGCAATAATCTTATTTAAATCCATCTTATCTCCCGACTTCAAACTTCCTGTCCTACATCTTCTGATCTCACATAGCGGCATAATTCAAATAAATAGCAAGTCTTGCTCTGCTTACAACAAAATGAAATTCAGATCGCATGGCACCAGCCAAAAACACGAAGCAGCTGCCTGACATTCTATCACGCGTCCCGCCATTCGCGCCTCTGTACTAACATCTTTAGTTCCCTACTCATACAAACTAGGCATAAAATATTAGTTTCCATTTCGCAACACTAAAGACATTTTCGTTCCTTTGAGGGGGACCTCCGAATTAACTTCTGCAGCTTCCAAATATATACTTATTTAACTTCCTTCCTACTTCTTCTGTCAAACGCTAACAGAACTCGCATTTCCCTCGAAATAGAACTTTTCTGAGGCCAAGTTCGTCATGATTTTATTGATATTGCATCATATAAATGACTGTTGTTAAATGTTATGTATTTTATCTGTTGCCAATTTTGTTTAAAGTAATATCGCATCGCCTCTTAAATTTAAAGAGTTGTTCTTCATTAGTGTGAGACGAGAGCAAGCCTTGGCTTGAGCAACATTTGCTAACTTCATCAAAATTTGACGTTGCAAAGTGACTTGTGTAATCTTACTTCGAACAAAATATTTTGAATTTATGAATCACTCAAGCAATACTGCAAGATAAATATACTTATATATTAAAGAAAAGGAAGAACAAAAGACAGTATCCTGTGGAGCCTCCCCGGCGGCGGGCTTCCCCCACAGCAGCGCACACATTGCGCGAAACCGCCTGCTCCGTCTATACCAACATCGCATCATCTCCCCAAAATTTAAGAGTTCGCTCCTCATCACTTCACTTCACTCACTCGAAAGTCAGTCCCAGCCCGAGCAAATTTGACGTCAAAAAATAAGCACAATCTTACCTCGAACGAAAACCTTTAGATTTTGACCAATTAATTGATTAATTGATGTGGAGTTTATTCGGCGAGCTCCTCTCCACAAAGACCGCACATTTTGCTTTGCTGAACTTGCCACTAAATGAAACTTAATTTGACTTAACTAAATGACCAAAAGTGTACAAGGGTTAAACAAATGATTTCATTTAATTTCATTTGATAACTTAACAAATTGTATAAAATACACATAATTTAAATGTTAATACGAGTAGGTACATGTCGTACATAAACCTGCGTCGTCTGTTACATAGGCTAGCATCCGACCACTATTTCGGACTACGGCATTATTATTTTTTAGCGTCTACTTCTATCTGGGTTAAGTTCAATTTTTTTCCGTTCCTAAATGTGGTTGATCTTTTATTTTCTTTTTCAAGTACCAACTGACTTGGTCATGAACGGAGTGCACTTTGTAAGTGGTTTCTCGAGTAGGTAACTGAATCTCATTTCCCACCCCGTGATTAAAACGTGAGTTGACAACACACAAAAATCTTCGGATGAATCAACACAAAGCTTTGTATTTAAATGTCATCTTCTTCCTTGTTTTTTTTTTTTTTTTTTTTAATTTGTAAAGCTTGCTTCAGCATTTTCCCTGGTGGAACATTGTGCCCAAAATTTAAAAAGAGCGCCAGACGTCGAGCCTGGCCTCCTTGAAAAATATTTGGCTTTCGATTCCTCCTCAGTTCTGGTACTAACCAATTCCTGCACGCACACACAATTTTAGGTTTCCTATACCTGTATATATTGCAACATTCTAAACTATTAAACAAAAACTCACCTGGAGGAATAGACCATACCACTATTTCCAACCTTCTCAATCTATCCGTGTATTGCTGTGTGTTATTTTAATTAAAACCTTCAGTGCAGTCTATTCTTTCCTTATTTCTCTTACATTACACATTGGGCACTTTTAACCAAATTTTTAGAAATTATAAATCATTTATTGCATCAAACATGGTAGTAAAGATTATAAATAATAGTTTACGCTTCTTCCTTTTATTGATTCACGCCTGCACCGAAAATGCACGACGAATCAAGCCTCACGGGAGGAGTTGTTTGTTTTACGCATAGCAATGTCCAATTTCTTACACGCACTACGATAGTCCTTATTTTTATTTTAATAACACAAGTAGTTACGGTACGATAACGGCGCAAGGTACGGCGGGTGGTACCCAAGGCAATATACCTTTTATCGCGTAAATAACAAAATTAACGTCGCGAACCTATCTCCTAACACTATTACTGTAGATAAGTTAAAAACAACCCAACATTATCAAGTAATAACGGTTGTCTTATATGTATTACATAAAACGTTTTTTGTATTTTAACTCGACCCGTTCAAATATATTATTTGTTTACAATGAAACGTTCCTAGTCATTTATTTTCAACTGCAATAACATCGCGTATTTCTTTCTTTGTAACTAAATAGATCAATGCCTAACAAGTTGTGTTGCAGACTGAAAACAAAGAGAAGTAGATAGTCGTGGTAAAACAAGGTAAGTACACCTTAATTATCTTGCAAATAAAAGCGAATTTAATACTTGTCGTTTATTTTCACGGTTGTTTTCATAACTATTAAGATTTAAAACGGGATATTTACCGTGGTACAATATATTTATTTCTATTATAATGAATTATCTATAACAATTTAAATAAATTAGAAATAAAATTAAAATCGCTTTAACGTTAGCTAAACTATAATTCTGTGTGAGTCTAACAAACCTCCGCTAGGTACCAACCAACAGTCGATACGAGTACGAGTAACATTATTAATAATATACAGTAAAACTTCCAGATATTTATTTTAAGATGAAAGAATGTTATGTACCTTTTATAACTTATTAATGGATTCATATAAAAAAACATTTATTATATCCCAGTAGACTGCTTTAACTTGTATTGTAATCTTTTTTTTTTTAAAAAAAAAACGGTAATCATTCCCTCACCTTTTCTTTTTATGACAAATTTCGGTTGTCAAGTAATTACAAGTATTCGCAAAAATATATATATCGTACTTACAGTTTTCATCGTCGCCATAAATGTACTATACGTTACACTATAGATAAATAGATATCGGCTCCAGACACACTTACACCACACAGAGACACAACCTTCCCGCTCAGCGGCTAGCTCAAGACTGCCCTCTCTCAAGCCCCACTCCGCGTGGTGCGTGCGCAGGAGACGACAGATATTGGCTTCTCTTTCGCACATATACTACAGCATGCACTGTTAAGTTTATACAAACTTATTGTTTTCAGGACACCAATGATGATGACGCAGAACGATCTTCCCTGGTGGCTTCGGAGCGAGCTGTGGCCACTTCAACCCCTCAGTCTCCGCGTCGAGGGAGAGACACAATGTCCTCATCACCGCAGAAGGAGCACTTCCAGGGGTGTCTCAAACTTTATGCGGAAAATGTATGAAAACTAATCAATTTTTGTAGACTTACATTTTATTTGTGATTACCTTAGTTAGACTAACATTTTTGGTTTATTAGTATCATAATGTCCATACGGTTGCAATAACTTGGTTTTATTTTAGATTTTAGAATAACATCTGTTTTTATAATAAAGTACAGATCAATGATCTGAAGTTTTAATTGAGTAAACATATTTTTGACTTAAAGCTAGCCTAAAAGTAAAAAATATTTTTGCTTTGGAAAACAGACATCACATTAGATTTTAATTTTAACTATACTTTTAGCACTCATAAAAAATCATCTACTTTCATTTATAGAAAATAAACAAAGACAATGCATGGAATCTCCAACTAATAGACTTCATGACCAACATGTTGCGAAGGCATGATTCACGTATGGACAACCTCCAGACTGCATCTACTGTCGTTGATGCTTCAGCCAGGATATACTCCTTCAGGGTTGATGCTGTGCATTATGATGTACTGAAAATGGCTGGAGGACTCAGCAAGGCTGCTCAGGTAAGAATTCAAACTCAAAAAAACTCAATTCAAGTTAACAATTATGGGTACGTAAGAAGAATGAAGATTCACATATCTTGTAGTATGTGATAAATAAAACTAAACTAAACTAAACTTTCAAATTATTACATACACCTGTGCGCAATATTGCAACTTGAGTAAAGAAAATGTAGCAAAATCTGTATGTATAGGTGTGAAGGCACTTCAGACAGAGTTATTTTTGCAGTATTATTATTAAAATATTTTTGTATAATATTACAGTCAAGGGAGAGTGTATGAACAGTTAAAGCTGAACTCAAGAATTGCGAATTTCTCCCTTACTCAACAGACAGAGTCTAGTGTTCAGCTTAGCAAGCTCTTAACTGTGTCAAAATATTATAATAATAGCAAAAGCAATTAAATAGCAAAAGTATCTGTTTATGCCTGCACATTTGGCAGAAGACAAGATGGAACAGGGACATAACTTCATTTTTACTTCGTTCCTAAAAAGGCTAGTGAATTACTCTTCATCAATATGTTGTAAATATCTCAATAGACAAAACGCGGTAAAAAGGATGATGATGGCAACACGCAAGAAGAAGGTGCAGCGGACGGCGAGGGCGCCGCTCCCACTAAGAAGAAGAAGAAGCGCTCCAAGGGAGCCATAGCCGCCAACCCTGAAGTCTTCAACGGAGATTTTGACACCAATGATTGTATAGGTAAGCATAACAGCGTTACAAGTAATGCTCAATCTCAGGTAAACTAAACAATTAAGCTATTTTTGATATAGGAAATTAAAAAGAACATTTTAGCTGTGTTTAATCTATAAGGCAAGCTCCGCATACATCTATCTATACACTCTTTTGATTTACTATATTATTATTAATATAATTGTCATTCCAACATTTATTTGTTTCTTATTTCATACTCTAAATAAGAGTGAAGGAACATAATATTAAAAAAACGTGTATGGTAGTGAATTTAAAGGTTGTAAGAGAAGTCCACCTACCTTGGTTGACTAGAACATTTTTAATCTATTCATCTAGAATCTAGATCTAGAATTGAATTGTTTGAATTGAAGAATTGACTAGCCCCTCCATTGGAACGTAAATTTAGCAGATAACAACAAATTAAAGATTTACACTAACAAACATTTTTTACCAGTTATCTTGGCGATTTAATTTAAAAATGAGGTTACCGATATTTCGATAAATCTAAGACTGTTCAAATTAAATATTGTATTGTATTACTTTTGTCCAGATCCATTTTTCGAGAGGCTAGCGGCGACTACGGGCGACGTTACCTCGTCCAACCGAGCTTTTAACGCGACCTTACCTATCGACGACAAAACTTTGGCGCTCATTTTGAGGTACGTAGCTCACGTACGTTACTTATTTGAGATGGTGTCTGAAATAGCAAACAAATTAGGCGAATGTGGATAATGTCTTTCCGCGTAGCAAAAATTTAAGAATGGGAAAAAATGAATGGACATAAAAAGAACATAGCAATACTAAAGGAAAGTGAAAAAAAAAAACAAATAGATATAAAAATACTAGCTTTCCGCCCCGCGGCTCCCCGCGTTATAATATCCCGTGGGAATGAGGTATTAAAAAAAAAACTGTAAGAACCATCCTTGGACTTAAAATGAACATAAAAAAAAAGAATTGGTAAGATTGGTCCAGGTGTTGTCGAGTTATGCGCTTACCAACACATTGTGCGATTCCTTTTTATATTATAGAAAAGAAATATTTTGATAAATTAATGCTAACTATAAAACATTGTGTAGTGTTATGTTGTATGTTTGATTTTTAAAACCTGCACTTGAGTTAAACACATGTTGAAATATTGTGTATAACTTTTCTGTTGTAACACGAATTTAGTAATTAACTTGTAAATCGTTACATTACATGCCAAATAACTTAACTTTTTTTCTAGAACGGAGGATCCATTCCTAGAGGACATAAAAGAGAACATTCCCGAAGATTTGGATCTGGTGCACCGCATTACTCTGGCTGCGAAGCTCCTGCCGGCCTTCAGCAGCGGCGACCAGCTGTGTGAGCCCTTCAGCGGGTTCTCCATCTCACACTGGGACCCCGACACTGAGAACACGTGAGTACTGCATCTTCAGCAGCAGCGACCAGCTGTGCGAGCCCTTCAGCGGGTTCTCCATCTCACACTGGGACCCCGACACTGAGAACACGTGAGTACTGCATCTTCAGCAGCAGCGACCAGCTGTGCGAGCGTACTTCAGCGGGTTCTCCATCTCACACTGGGACCCCGACACTGAGAACACGTGAGTACTGCATCTTCAGCAGCAGCGACCAGCTGTGCGAGCGTACTTCAGCGGGTTCTCCATCTCACACTGGGACCCCGACACTGAGAACACGTGAGTACTGCATCTTCAGCAGCAGCGACCAGCTGTGCGAGCGTACTTCAGCGGGTTCTCCATCTCACACTGGGACCCCGACACTGAGAACACGTGAGTACTGCATCTTCAGCAGCAGCGACCAGCTGTGCGAGCCCTTCAGCGGGTTCTCCATCTCACACTGGGACCCCGACACTGAGAACACGTGAGTACTGCATCTTCAGCAGCAGCGACCAGCTGTGCGAGCGTACTTCAGCGGGTTCTCCATCTCACACTGGGACCCCGACACTGAGAACACGTGAGTACTGCATCTTCAGCAGCAGCGACCAGCTGTGCGAGCGTACTTCAGCGGGTTCTCCATCTCACACTGGGACCCCGACACTGAGAACACGTGAGTACTGCATCTTCAGCAGCAGCGACCAGCTGTGCGAGCCCTTCAGCGGGTTCTCCATCTCACACTGGGACCCCGACACTGAGAACACGTGAGTACTGCATCTTCAGCAGCAGCGACCAGCTGTGCGAGCGTACTTCAGCGGGTTCTCCATCTCACACTGGGACCCCGACACTGAGAACACGTGAGTACTGCATCTTCAGCAGCAGCGACCAGCTGTGCGAGCGTACTTCAGCGGGTTCTCCATCTCACACTGGGACCCCGACACTGAGAACACGTGAGTACTGCATCTTCAGCAGCAGCGACCAGCTGTGCGAGCGTACTTCAGCGGGTTCTCCATCTCACACTGGGACCCCGACACTGAGAACACGTGAGTACTGCATCTTCAGCAGCAGCGACCAGCTGTGCGAGCCCTTCAGCGGGTTCTCCATCTCACACTGGGACCCCGACACTGAGAACACGTGAGTACTGCATCTTCAGCAGCAGCGACCAGCTGTGCGAGCGTACTTCAGCGGGTTCTCCATCTCACACTGGGACCCCGACACTGAGAACACGTGAGTACTGCATCTTCAGCAGCAGCGACCAGCTGTGCGAGCGTACTTCAGCGGGAGAACCATCTCACACTGGGACCCCGACACTGAGAACACGTGAGTACTGCATCTTCAGCAGCAGCGACCAGCTGTGTGAGCCCTTCAGCGGGTTCTCCATCTCACACTGGGACCCCGACACTGAGAACACGTGAGTACTGCATCTTCAGCAGCAGCGACCAGCTGTGCGAGCGTACTTCAGCGGGTTCTCCATCTCACACTGGGACCCCGACACTGAGAACACGTGAGTACTGCATCTTCAGCAGCAGCGACCAGCTGTGCGAGCCCTTCAGCGGGTTCTCCATCTCACACTGGGACCCCGACACTGAGAACACGTGAGTACTGCATCTTCAGCAGCAGCGACCAGCTGTGCGAGCGTACTTCAGCGGGTTCTCCATCTCACACTGGGACCCCGACACTGAGAACACGTGAGTACTGCATCTTCAGCAGCAGCGACCAGCTGTGCGAGCGTACTTCAGCGGGTTCTCCATCTCACACTGGGACCCCGACACTGAGAACACGTGAGTACTCAGGGTGTCCACATTCTGGAAAGTCAGGGAAAGTCAGGGAAAAGTCAGGGAAGCTCAAAGCAGTCAGGGAAAGTCAGTGAAATAGAGGGGTCACCTGGAAAGTCAGGGAAAATTGAGATTTCGTCTCCCAAAACACTGTTTGTCTCCCAAAATTTCCCAGTGATTGTAAAATGAGGGATATAATTAATTTATGCTCTAGAAAGACCCTTAATCTTGACTATCGAAGCATTTTTTTTTCAGGTTTCGAGTGATCTACATTATGACTTCGTTTTTAGTCATAATTAAATTACTCCTTTTTAGTTTTCTATCTAATGGAGTGGAGTGATCTACATTATGACATAATTTTGTTTATAATTACATTACTTTCATATGGTTTTTTTTAGGATTAGAATGAACTATGTTATGATTTTTTTGTCATAACTAGATTACTCCTTTTTGTTTTAATAGTTGTACTTTTTTGTTTCAATTTCCCAGTGATTGTAAAATGAGGGATATAATTAATTTATGCTCTAGAAAGATCCTTAATCTTGACTATCGAAGCATTTTTTTTTTCAGGTTTCGAGTGATCTACATTATGACTTCGTTTTTAGTCATAATTAAATTACTCCTTTTTAGTTTTCTATCTAATGGAGTGGAGTGATCTACATTATGACATAATTTTGTTCATAATTACATTACTTTCATATAGTTTTTTTTTTTCAGGATTAAGTGAACTATGTTATGATTTTTTTGTCATAACTAGATTACTCCTTTTTGTTTTAATAGTTGTATTTTTTTGTTTCAGTAAAATAATGTATTTTCTAATGTGGATGTGAAAGTGCAAATTATAAGTTATCTTTATTTGTTTTTTTTTTTAAATAATTATTGATTTGACTATATTGTGAAATTATTGATTTGACTATAGAGTGCAGACTAGTGAGCAGTTCACTGTGAATGCTATTAATATACTTAATATAGTAAACGGGCAACAGTGCTAAAATGAGTGCTAAACAATGTACATTTAATAAAGTGTGGCTGGATCCTAAACTCAGTTCAGAATTTTCGGATTGGTTAAATGATGTCCCAGACAAACCAGGATTAGCATACTGTAAAGTATGTTGCAAATCATTTAAACTAAGTATAATATGGGTAGACAGGCTCTAGTTTCACATGCCAAGGGACCTAAACATATTAAAAATATTGAGTGAGTTAAAAAAAGGGCAACCTGACATTTCTTTCTTTTCGCAAAGGACTACCAGATCTGAAACTACAACTTCAACAACAGTCAGCATAGAATTGCCTCAAAATAACAAAAGTGGTGATAATCAACCAAAAACCGAAGAACCAAGAAATATACAACACCATGCATACAATGATGATGACGTCACATCCGCCGAGATACTTTGGGCCTTACAAATTGTGTTCGATAAAATGTCACTAAATTCCAGCGACAGAAGCACTGCTGCCTTTAAAAGAATGTTGTGCCTTTAAAACAATAAGTTTAAGTTGTAAAATTCCTGTTATGGTAATTACGTAAAATAAAAAAAATATCTAAAATTTATCTGTAATTTTATAATGTTAAAACCACCCCAACTTTTTAAGAAATTACAATTTTAAATATCATTTAGTTTAAAAAATTGCCAAAAATACTGTAAAATTTAAAGCACTTTAAAGTATTTCCAAAATATATATTGTATTTTTTTTTCTGTAAAATGAATACCTATACATAGTTGGTCAGGGAATTTTGAAAAAATTGTCAGGGAAAGTCAGGGAAAAGTCAGGGAATTTTTTCGAACATTAGCAGTGGACACCCTGGACTGCATCTTCAGCAGCAGCGACCAGCTGTGCGAGCCCTTCAGCGGGTTCTCCATCTCACACTGGGACCCCGACACTGAGAACACGTGAGTACTGCATCTTCAGCAGCAGCGACCAGCTGTGCGAGCGTACTTCAGCGGGTTCTCCATCTCACACTGGGACCCCGACACTGAGAACACGTGAGTACTGCATCTTCAGCAGCAGCGACCAGCTGTGCGAGCGTACTTCAGCGGGTTCTCCATCTCACACTGGGACCCCGACACTGAGAACACGTGAGTACTGCATCTTCAGCAGCAGCGACCAGCTGTGCGAGCGTACTTCAGCGGGTTCTCCATCTCACACTGGGACCCCGACACTGAGAACACGTGAGTACTGCATCTTCAGCAGCAGCGACCAGCTGTGCGAGCGTACTTCAGCGGGTTCTCCATCTCACACTGGGACCCCGACACTGAGAACACGTGAGTACTGCATCTTCAGCAGCAGCGACCAGCTGTGCGAGCGTACTTCAGCGGGTTCTCCATCTCACACTGGGACCCCGACACTGAGAACACGTGAGTACTGCATCTTCAGCAGCAGCGACCAGCTGTGCGAGCCCTTCAGCGGGTTCTCCATCTCACACTGGGACCCCGACACTGAGAACACGTGAGTACTGCATCTTCAGCAGCAGCGACCAGCTGTGCGAGCGTACTTCAGCGGGTTCTCCATCTCACACTGGGACCCCGACACTGAGAACACGTGAGTACTGCATCTTCAGCAGCAGCGACCAGCTGTGCGAGCGTACTTCAGCGGGTTCTCCATCTCACACTGGGACCCCGACACTGAGAACACGTGAGTACTGCATCTTCAGCAGCAGCGACCAGCTGTGCGAGCGTACTTCAGCGGGTTCTCCATCTCACACTGGGACCCCGACACTGAGAACACGTGAGTACTGCATCTTCAGCAGCAGCGACCAGCTGTGCGAGCGTACTTCAGCGGGAGAACCATCTCACACTGGGACCCCGACACTGAGAACACGTGAGTACTGCATCTTCAGCAGCAGCGACCAGCTGTGCGAGCGTACTTCAGCGGGTTCTCCATCTCACACTGGGACCCCGACACTGAGAACACGTGAGTACTGCATCTTCAGCAGCAGCGACCAGCTGTGCGAGCGTACTTCAGCGGGAGAACCATCTCACACTGGGACCCCGACACTGAGAACACGTGAGTACTGCATCTTCAGCAGCAGCGACCAGCTGTGCGAGCGTACTTCAGCGGGTTCTCCATCTCACACTGGGACCCCGACACTGAGAACACGTGAGTACTGCATCTTCAGCAGCAGCGACCAGCTGTGCGAGCCCTTCAGCGGGTTCTCCATCTCACACTGGGACCCCGACACTGAGAACACGTGAGTACTGCATCTTCAGCAGCAGCGACCAGCTGTGCGAGCGTACTTCAGCGGGTTCTCCATCTCACACTGGGACCCCGACACTGAGAACACGTGAGTACTGCATCTTCAGCAGCAGCGACCAGCTGTGCGAGCGTACTTCAGCGGGTTCTCCATCTCACACTGGGACCCCGACACTGAGAACACGTGAGTACTGCATCTTCAGCAGCAGCGACCAGCTGTGCGAGCGTACTTCAGCGGGTTCTCCATCTCACACTGGGACCCCGACACTGAGAACACGTGAGTACTGCATCTTCAGCAGCAGCGACCAGCTGTGCGAGCGTACTTCAGCGGGAGAACCATCTCACACTGGGACCCCGACACTGAGAACACGTGAGTACTGCATCTTCAGCAGCAGCGACCAGCTGTGCGAGCGTACTTCAGCGGGTTCTCCATCTCACACTGGGACCCCGACACTGAGAACACGTGAGTACTGCATCTTCAGCAGCAGCGACCAGCTGTGCGAGCGTACTTCAGCGGGAGAACCATCTCACACTGGGACCCCGACACTGAGAACACGTGAGTACTGCATCTTCAGCAGCAGCGACCAGCTGTGCGAGCGTACTTCAGCGGGTTCTCCATCTCACACTGGGACCCCGACACTGAGAACACGTGAGTACTGCATCTTCAGCAGCAGCGACCAGCTGTGCGAGCGTACTTCAGCGGGAGAACCATCTCACACTGGGACCCCGACACTGAGAACACGTGAGTACTGCATCTTCAGCAGCAGCGACCAGCTGTGCGAGCGTACTTCAGCGGGTTCTCCATCTCACACTGGGACCCCGACACTGAGAACACGTGAGTACTGCATCTTCAGCAGCAGCGACCAGCTGTGCGAGCCCTTCAGCGGGTTCTCCATCTCACACTGGGACCCCGACACTGAGAACACGTGAGTACTGCATCTTCAGCAGCAGCGACCAGCTGTGCGAGCGTACTTCAGCGGGTTCTCCATCTCACACTGGGACCCCGACACTGAGAACACGTGAGTACTGCATCTTCAGCAGCAGCGACCAGCTGTGCGAGCGTACTTCAGCGGGTTCTCCATCTCACACTGGGACCCCGACACTGAGAACACGTGAGTACTGCATCTTCAGCAGCAGCGACCAGCTGTGCGAGCGTACTTCAGCGGGTTCTCCATCTCACACTGGGACCCCGACACTGAGAACACGTGAGTACTGCATCTTCAGCAGCAGCGACCAGCTGTGCGAGCGTACTTCAGCGGGAGAACCATCTCACACTGGGACCCCGACACTGAGAACACGTGAGTACTGCATCTTCAGCAGCAGCGACCAGCTGTGCGAGCGTACTTCAGCGGGTTCTCCATCTCACACTGGGACCCCGACACTGAGAACACGTGAGTACTGCATCTTCAGCAGCAGCGACCAGCTGTGCGAGCGTACTTCAGCGGGAGAACCATCTCACACTGGGACCCCGACACTGAGAACACGTGAGTACTGCATCTTCAGCAGCAGCGACCAGCTGTGCGAGCGTACTTCAGCGGGTTCTCCATCTCACACTGGGACCCCGACACTGAGAACACGTGAGTACTGCATCTTCAGCAGCAGCGACCAGCTGTGCGAGCGTACTTCAGCGGGAGAACCATCTCACACAAAAAGAGACATTACAAAAAAAGTAACAAAAATCGAAAAGACATGAAATTGACACTAATGAAGGTTTTATAGGCAACTTTTTGTTTTTATCATATAGAATATAGCATTATATTAACTTTTCAGTGATATCGGAATAAATAACTGGGTGGAAGAAAATCGGTTGAACCTGTCGCAACAAGCGCTCGCCTTCGACGTAAACGCGGAGGTCGAACCCATACCACACGACGAACCGCTCAACGACTTGTTTGGTGAGTCATCCAAAATATATAAATAAAACAGCCTCTCATTCCAATAATGGTGAGTTAGCTCCCTCATATTGCTCAAGTAAAATCATTTACCTAAATGGAACATTAAAAAAAAGTTATTTGTTTACTTCATACCTTTAACAAAGATTAAACGTCTTTTCTCTGTGCATAAAACATACAAAATGTTACTGAAAAACACAGTTACAAATACATTTGCTGCAAAAAACTTAGTTCAGTGTCAGTTGCGATAGTTTCATATAAATTGTTAATATCCTAAAATACCAAGAAAATTGTTTGAAAAAATTCTACATTATTATAACTAACGAACTTGCTCACAAAATTCACGCGAAATGGTTGAGAAATGTGATCTGTACAAAAAAGCAGATTGACAAAAAACTGATGATAAAATGACATACGAAAGAAAGCATTTTTGCCTAAGCTGAAACAGATTCACACACGTTTCGCTCGTTCGGTCAAAAAGTCGATTGTTATGAATGATTTCAGAGGACGAGCCTCTAGGCGGCATCGAGAGCGACGAAGAGGCTGATGTAGCCGTCGCGGCGTGCGTGGCGCGCCTGCCCCCCGCGCCCCTCGCGAGGCTCACCGACATGAGGCCCGCCGCGCCTCAAGACACCAGGCTCGAGTACTCCTACTGCGGGGCCATAGTCGCCGCCTGGGCAGGACCCACACACTGGCGGCTCAAGAACAACAGAGGTGAGCACACATACACACACACACACCAGGCTCGAGTACTCCTACTGCGGGGCCATAGTCGCCGCCTGGGCAGGACCCACACACTGGCGGCTCAAGAACAACAGAGGTGAGCACACATACACACACACACACACACACCAGGCTCGAGTACTCCTACTGCGGGGCCATAGTCGCCGCCTGGGCAGGACCCACACACTGGCGGCTCAAGAACAACAGAGGTGAGCACACATACACACACACACACACACACCAGGCTCGAGTACTCCTACTGCGGGGCCATAGTCGCCGCCTGGGCAGGACCCACACACTGGCGGCTCAAGAACAACAGAGGTGAGCACACATACACACACACACACCAGGCTCGAGTACTCCTACTGCGGGGCCATAGTCGCCGCCTGGGCAGGACCCACACACTGGCGGCTCAAGAACAACAGAGGTGAGCACACATACACACACACACACACACACCAGGCTCGAGTACTCCTACTGCGGGGCCATAGTCGCCGCCTGGGCAGGACCCACACACTGGCGGCTCAAGAACAACAGAGGTGAGCACACATACACACACACACACCAGGCTCGAGTACTCCTACTGCGGGGCCATAGTCGCCGCCTGGGCAGGACCCACACACTGGCGGCTCAAGAACAACAGAGGTGAGCACACATACACACACACACACCAGGCTCGAGTACTCCTACTGCGGGGCCATAGTCGCCGCCTGGGCAGGACCCACACACTGGCGGCTCAAGAACAACAGAGGTGAGCACACATACACACACACACACACACACCAGGCTCGAGTACTCCTACTGCGGGGCCATAGTCGCCGCCTGGGCAGGACCCACACACTGGCGGCTCAAGAACAACAGAGGTGAGCACACATACACACACACACACACACACCAGGCTCGAGTACTCCTACTGCGGGGCCATAGTCGCCGCCTGGGCAGGACCCACACACTGGCGGCTCAAGAACAACAGAGGTGAGCACACATACACACACACACACACACACCAGGCTCGAGTACTCCTACTGCGGGGCCATAGTCGCCGCCTGGGCAGGACCCACACACTGGCGGCTCAAGAACAACAGAGGTGAGCACACATACACACACACACACCAGGCTCGAGTACTCCTACTGCGGGGCCATAGTCGCCGCCTGGGCAGGACCCACACACTGGCGGCTCAAGAACAACAGAGGTGAGCACACATACACACACACACACACACACCAGGCTCGAGTACTCCTACTGCGGGGCCATAGTCGCCGCCTGGGCAGGACCCACACACTGGCGGCTCAAGAACAACAGAGGTGAGCACACATACACACACACACACACACACCAGGCTCGAGTACTCCTACTGCGGGGCCATAGTCGCCGCCTGGGCAGGACCCACACACTGGCGGCTCAAGAACAACAGAGGTGAGCACACATACACACACACACACACACACCAGGCTCGAGTACTCCTACTGCGGGGCCATAGTCGCCGCCTGGGCAGGACCCACACACTGGCGGCTCAAGAACAACAGAGGTGAGCACACATACACACACACACACCAGGCTCGAGTACTCCTACTGCGGGGCCATAGTCGCCGCCTGGGCAGGACCCACACACTGGCGGCTCAAGAACAACAGAGGTGAGCACACATACACACACACACACACACACACCAGGCTCGAGTACTCCTACTGCGGGGCCATAGTCGCCGCCTGGGCAGGACCCACACACTGGCGGCTCAAGAACAACAGAGGTGAGCACACATACACACACACACACACACACCAGGCTCGAGTACTCCTACTGCGGGGCCATAGTCGCCGCCTGGGCAGGACCCACACACTGGCGGCTCAAGAACAACAGAGGTGAGCACACATACACACACACACACACACACCAGGCTCGAGTACTCCTACTGCGGGGCCATAGTCGCCGCCTGGGCAGGACCCACACACTGGCGGCTCAAGAACAACAGAGGTGAGCACACACACATAGTATAGCCATAAAAGGCCTTAATAATCATACTAATATTATAGAGAGGAAAGATTTGTATTTTTGTGTGTGTGTGTATGTTTGTAATGAATAAACACAAAAACTACTGAACTGAAAAATTCTTTCACCATTAAAAAGCTACATTCATCCTGAGTAACATAGGCTGCCTTTTACCGCAGGAAATGCCTCATTCCTTCGGAAAAAAACTGTTAACGCGGTCGGTGCCGCGCCGGAAAGCTAGTGTACAATATTTTAATTTTGGCCATCTGTCTAAAAAGTAATAAACAACAAAACTACTGTATCAAAGCCCGACCAAAGAAATAAGAAACCTCGCCATATTGCGGAATTTCAATGGAACTACTTTTATAAGATCAATTGTTGCCATAGTCGTAAAAATATACACGTAGCGCCCTTATTTCTTTGGTCAGGCTTTAATTATTGTACTCTACTAGCGAACCGCCCCGGCTCCGCACGGGAAAATGGTTATTGTGGATTATACTCTTAAGAATATTATGCATGTATTATACATATTATAAACCTTCCTCTTGAATCACTCTATCTAATAAAAAAAACCGCATCTAAATCCGTTGCGTAGTTTTAAAGATTTAAGCATACATAGGGACATAAGGACAGAGAAAGCGACTTTGTTTTATACTATGTAGTGAAGAGTACAATATTATAATTCTGGACATCTGTCGAAAAACTAATAAATTACAATACTACATAGGCCTCCCGCGTGTGTGTGCGCCACAATACACGATTCTCTGCTGCTTTCATCTAGCCACCGCCAGCCACTGTTTCAGGTCGTCGGACCATCTTGCAGCGGACTGCTACGGGCGGATATGGACTATGGATATGGAAAATACTACTGTATTCATTATTGTATTAACTCCACAGCATCAAAAATGTCAGAGCGCACGCAATCGATGGGCGGTCGGCTAACAGTAGACGGTAGTAAGAAGCCGGCGCGCACCAAGCGGCAGCTGGACTTCCTCGGCGCTGGTCTCAGCTTCGATTGTCGCAGCGACGGCCGCAGCGGCGACTACGAGCCCGCGCAGCCCGCTAAGATCGCCATCAGCAGGAAGACACTAGCCACCGGACACACTTGGAACGAAGCCAACTTTAAAACTACTATTGACAGGTAAGCTAATCATACTAGTCATACTAATCATACTAATATTATAAAGAGGAAAGATTTGTATTTTTGTGTGTGCGTGTGTGTATGTTTGTAATGAATAAACTCAAAAACTACTGAACCGATATCAAAAATTCTTTCACTATTAGAAAGCTACATTCAGCCTGAGTAACATAGGCTACCTTTTACCGCGAGAAAATGCCTCATTCTCACGGGAAAAACTGTTAACGCGGGCGGAGCCGCGGCGGAAGACTAGTTCATAATAATTCATTTATTTTTGCTATCGTGTACATAAATAACTTGTAGGTCTTAAATATTATAGTAGGTAGCATACATGAACCCTGTAAGGGACTCATATATAAATATACAACATCCAGACACAAGGCAAACACAAGTGCTCATCACACGAATGTTTGCCCTGGGCGGGATTCGAACCCGCGACCTTGTGCTTCGTAGACAGACGTACTACCAACTATGATACGAGGCCGTTAATCAAATGAATAAGTACTTACCGTGCCTCACTAGTCACCGCAGATCTGTGTTTCATGCCTTATAGAACGTGTAGATTAGAAATGTTTGGATGTTGTATTGTATTGGATGAACTACCCTCCTTTGGATTTTTGTTTTGTTTATTCGTACGCACGTCGCAATAGTTTTAAATTACTTTGTAATTATATTTTCTCATTTAAGGCGACTACAGGTGCTAAGTGGCGCCCCCACATTTAAAAAATAATACCTCGAAAAATAATCAAAATTTCAAAAATCTAAAACGGCGAATATCTATACGGTGTTTTGTAGGATATATTGAAGCCATTAACTTTATTTATTATATCTCGCTAGTAGTTATTGATGGAACTATTGCTAAAAGTGTTCCCGCAATTTTTCCATCAATAACTACTAGCGAGATATAATAAATAAAGTTAATGGCTTCAATATATCCTACAAAACACCGTCTAGATATTCGCCGTTTTAGATTTTTGAAATTTTGATTAAGTATTTTTCGAGTTATTATTTTTTTAAGTGTGGGGGCGCCACTTAGCACCTATAGGCCCCTTAAGTGAATTGTTAAAATTCTTTTTCGAGAAATAAAGATATCTCAAACCTCAATATTGCAGAGGTCTGGACGAGTCTCACTTCCGCAAGTTGTTCCTGCGCCGCACGGTGGTGCTGGCGAGCAAGCGGTCGCTGGAGGGGTGTCGGCAGGCCTCCGCCGCTGAGCCGGTGCCGGTGGACCCCGCGGACCCCGCCCGCGGGTACGACTACGACAACGAGAACGACGCCTCCTACTGCGTCAACCAGCCGCCGGTAAGTATATCACACTCATATTATAAAGGATAAAGTTTGAGCGTATGTATTATAACATGGGCGCAGCTTACAATATAAATCAAACTCACTGAAACTGAATTAAACTATTTATTTCACGTAATCTCAATTGCACATGACATAAAACACCCGATACGTTAAATAACTCCTGAACAATATAATCCTGGAGCGTTCTACATCAGCTCCAGGGAAGAATCGCATTACAACTGACTCAAAACATCAAAATCAATTCACTCGAAAATTTCGAACAAACTTGCGGCCAGTACCAAAAGCAAAGGAGACGGCATAACCGATGCCACAGTATGTTTGTGAAAACGGCTGGAGCGATTTTTTTTTTTTTTTTTTATTTGGTATGGTGTTAGCTGACACCCTAGATTAACACATAGGGTACAATTACTGCGGGAAAATACCTCAATCCCTCGGGAAAATCTGTTAACGCGGGTGGAGCCGCGGGGCGGAAAGCTAGCTTCATAATCATAACAATCCAATCGTTTTCAATAGACCCTATATTATACAGTTCGAACTACAGGCCCAAAGACAAATTGTTACTATAGAACAGTAAAAAGTGCTTTGTATGAAAACTTGTCTTTATTTTTTTATTGTAATATTTGCTTTAGTACGACCGTACAGATCAACCAACTTATCTGTGAACTGAAGGGCGGCGCTAGTAGCGATGTGAAATTGTCCAATCGCTTTTAGGTAGGTAGGTACCTATTCATACTTGACGTCTATATAGCGGAGTTAGTACCAATTCTGACCACTTCACAGATAAGTTGGTCGCACTGTAACGTAGGTAACGCGGCTTACGGTGCTGACACATTGTGCGTAAAGTGTATGACCTCCGGAGTATTATTTTGTTACGTAAAATTTTAGTTTGATTAGAATAACTGCCTTGATAAACGTATTTATAGTCTGTTTCATATACATCCGGACAAAAGTTCATTGACCTCTTTCTCTTTAAAAATAATGTAACGCCAAAATGTCTGGCAAGATCACTCGCTCATCCCGCTTTCTACTACGGCATGCCAAATTACGTATTTTGCGATAATTTCCGGATTCTTTTTCTTTTATCCGGGTTAATATGAAATACACCAAAGATACTATTTACTTTATAATAAACTAGCAACCCGCCCCGGCTTCGCACAGGAAAATGGTTATTGTGGGTTATCCCTAAGTATATTATGCATGTATTATACATATAAATCTTCCTCTTGAATCACTCTATCTATTAAAAAAAACCGCATCAAAATCCGTTGCGTAGTTTTAAAGATTTAAGCATACATAGGGACATGGGGACAGAGAAAGCGACTTTGTTTTATACTATGTATTGAAGATTTCACTACAAAAAAATAATGACGAATATTATATTATAAGGTATTTCTGGATCCGGCCGTTAGGGCCCCATTCCGGTACGCCCCCGGCCGTGACGCAACTACAATCTAAAATCTGTTAGTCGGCAAGCCGCCGGTTTTTAGTGCCGTCACGGAATGGGGCCCTAACGGCCGGACCCGTATTTCTCGGGTCTTGATAATTTCAAATAGGTACGTTTTACGGTACGTGTGTTTGTATAATGTTCAGGAGGGGGACGAGTGGGGCAACGAGGAGGCGCTGGCGGCCGGCGACCCGCACCACCAGCTGCAGCCCGAGGAGCTGGGAGACATGCTCGAGCCACCCACCAAGGTCACTCATCTTACCTTAATTAGCCTTGTGTCCCACTGCTGGGCAAATGCCTCTCTCCGCTCTCTCCATGACTCTCTTTCCCGTGCCTCTTCCTGCCATGCCTCGTTGAAGGCGTCTAGCTCGTCTCGCCATCGTCGCCTTGTCTCAATTGGTGGCATCCACCGCGTAGTGGTTTTTGCCCACAATATATCTGGCATGCGGCAGACGTGACCGGCCCAATCCCACTTCAGTTTGGCGGAAGCGTAGGTCACATCAGCAATCTGTGTTTTAGAGCGCAGTATAGTGTTCCTGACCCTGTCGATCAGTTTCAGGCCCAATATACTGCGCTCCATGGCTCTCTGGCAAACCGCTAGTCTGGACTAACTTACAAGGTCACTAGCTAAAAAAATTTACATTCAAACTGTTTATTTCTAAAATTACAAAAGTGAATGAACAAGACCTGAAACCATAAATCTATAGGGTTATGCGTGGCCTCGTTTTGGATGTGTTGCTCGCGCTGTTAGTCTTAGTTTAAAGCCCGACCAAAGAAATAAGAAGCCTGCTCTGGGGGCCCCACGTGTATATTTTTACGACTATGGCAAGAATTTCCCTTATAAAATTAGTTCCATTGAAATTCCGCAATATGGCGAGGCTTCTTATTTCTTTGGTCGGGCTATACATAATTATTTTGTTCTATTATAAATTAGTTTTGCGTTCAACATTAATATTACATCTAATTAAATCTTTCATTTTTTTCATTTTTCAAGTTAACCTACCTCACAAACCCTGGTGTCAGAATTGTTGAGCCGCCTCAGGCTTCCAACATGGCTCCAATAACGACATCCGTAGATAGTAGCCGGCAACAACGTCTTTACGTGCCTTCCGAAGCACGGAATCATCTTTCTTTTCGGACAATCAGATGATTCAGCCTGCAATGTCCTAACCAAACTGAGGAAAGTCTCACAAAGTGATATTTGTTCGACGAGTCCCCACCGAGATTGGAACCCGGAACCTCCGTAACGTCAGGCCAGCTTTTGACCACTCGACCACGGAGGCTGTATTATATCGTAATAATCGTCCACATATTATAAAATATGTCATTAAAAATTCCCTTTTCCAATCGTCCACATCTTAAAGTATGACATTAATTTCTACACAGATCGCGAAAATCTTCATCCCATACGCAATGCGAGCAAAAAAGGTTGACATGAAGCAACTGAAACACTGCACGTGGAACATGCTGACGTCATCATCTCCGGCCGGCGGCGAGGAGCTGCGGCCTACCACGTTCTTCTCGCTGTACTCGCGCCTACCACATAAACTCACGCCCAATATGAGGGACTCGCTCAGCGTACCGCTCGCTTTGTTGTCGGTACTGCACTTGGCTAACGAAAAGGGCCTCATACTAGAAAAACATGATGACCTCAAAGACTTTGGTATCATTGGACTTATAAAATAGTTTAGTGTTATTAATAAGTGTGTGTGATTTGATTTGGAAAGTAGTTTTGAATAGATTTGTGTGTATTTTTTTATATGGCTGCCGTGTTTCATGGAACCAATACGACATAATTCACGATGAATTTCTGATATTCTAAATTAAAGCCCGACCAAAGAAATAAGAAACCTCGCCATATTGCGGAATTTCAATGGAACTAATTTTATAAGGGAAATTGTTGCCATATTCGTAAAAACATACACGTGGCGCCCCCAGAGCAGGTTTCTTATTTCTTTGGTCAGGCTTTACAATCTTTATTCACTAAATATGAAGCTTTTTCGGAAGGTACTTATTTTATAATGTCCTTCAAGTAGTCGGTAATTTAGCGCCCAAAGCGAAGCGAGCTTTGTTCTATTTACCTATTTGGCATAAACCTCTTTAAATAAAACTATAAAAACGCTATATTTTACGCTTAATTTTTACCCTCTGTATAAAATAATCACCAGAGCTGGAACTAACAGACATTAGCTGTATTCGCTTTTAAATGATTTGTAAATTAGTATTTTTTGTTTTCATAAAGTACTGGGAATGATATTAAGATGACTGGTATTTGACGATTTCATACATTAACTTAAGGATGGAGGTGTTTTTATAAGTTTAAATATAAATATTGATAATAATATTGTACAGATGTTATTATATAGTAGACCTGAAATATTTTGTAACTATTTACTTGGAATAAACTAAGTTTTAAGCATTTGAAGACTTTAATTAAAACAACAAAGACTTTATACATAACTTTATTTTCTCAAACAAATAAACATTTTTCAAACATAACTTTCTTGGAAAACCAGAAGTTCCTATATTTATAATATGAGTGAGTAAATCTAATTGTGAATGAATGGATATATCAATGTTACTTTACAACATGTTATTGCTTTCGTTATCTTTATAGATAGTTATAAGTCTTACACTACAACCAAGTAATATTGAACACAAAAGCAAATAAATAACTGTGGTACATGGTTCAACACATCAGTAAAAATTAAGTAAACAACGCTAAAAACAATATTAATGAGTATTTGGATGGAAAAGGAGAATTATGTAAACAATTTTCTTATTAATACTTAATTTTAGTACCACTGGAAATTTAGTGGATTTTTGACAAGATTTACTGGAATCGTTTGATCCAACTATTAGGCACTGTCTCTTTAACAATAACCTAAACACATACCTACCTATGTAGTTAATACTAAATAAAAAAAAATTAAAGACGAATATAGCTATATCGCTTACTCGTAATAAAAGATGATTAAAGTGTAACTCAAGTAAATCGCATTAATTATTACGACACAACAAAAAAATCAACGTACAAAAGAAACAAAAATACTTAACTGCATAATAAAAAGTAAGTATAACGTCAAATGCTTTAAAAATGAGCAGAGAAACCACTACCATTAGCACTCTAATTCTTATGTAACTCAGTCATGCGATTTCTCCAGTCATTCATAAATAACTAATGAGTTATAAGTAAGTAATCATCACAAAAGCATTGCTATGCAATAGTCCGATTGAGATTTTATATAATACAAGATAAGGTAAGGTTAAATCACATTTGAATCCACAAATTTGTGCTCCAGTTTTACTTATTTACAACCTCTACTTTATCATCACCTCTTTCGGTCACTGTAGCTGGTTTATTTTCTTGAATTTCAGTGGATTCTTTCTTTGGTGAATCAGATTGTTTCACTGGTGACAAGTTTTCTTCTTCTTTCATAGGTGACAGTTTATCATGGTCGCTTGTGTACCCCGTATCTGTGTTTAATGAATCTTTGGAGTCATCTCTTTCTGGGGTTTTTAATGTGTCATTTGAGTTTTCTAGTGTTTCTGCTGATGAATTTTTCTCTGGTGACGGTTGAGTAGTGTCATTGGCATCTATAAATTCTTCAAGTGAGCTCCCATCCTCCTTTCCTTCAAATGACTTATTTTCTACAACTGTGTTAGTACTCTCTAAGCTATCGTTTAGATCGGGTTGTGACGTATTTAGTTCACTTTCTTCGTCAACTGGGACTTCGTGATTTTGTTCTTCTGGCATTTCTATTGTCTTGTCTTCTGTTTCGGTTTTATTAATAGTTATTTCCTTTGATGCATCCATTTCACTCACTGCTAAATATGTGGTTTCTTCTGGAGATTTAATTTCGTTACTTTGTTCTTTTGGAAGAATATCTGTTTTCTTGTCATCTGGTGGGGTTTCATCTGTAACAATTTCTTTTGATGCCTTATCTGCTAAGCATACAGTTTCTTCTGTAGATTTATTTTCATTTCTAACTAATTCTTTTTCTGCAATATTTGGAGTTTCCACTGTCTCTGCAATATCAATCCTATCATCATCAAGGTCTTTATGTGCAGGTGTTTGTGATGGATCCGTAACTAATTCACCTTCCGATGTAATCTCTACAGGATTTTCTATTACAGCCGCAGACGTTTTTGAAAGTTTTGGCTCTTCCTCTTTCTCCTCAATCAAATCAGTAATAGTTTCTTCAGAGAGCTTTGATGCAACTTTTACTGGGAGTTCAGTTTCTTTTACTTCCTTGACTGCAGTATTATCTTCTCCAGTAGGAGGTATAGCTTCGGTATCATTAGATTTGTTAGAAATAGTGGTAGAAATATCGACACCGTCAATAAATAGCCTTACAAGAAGTGGTTCTTTAGTACTGTCTAAAAATTCTATTTGGAATGTAGCTACCTCAGCGGCATATTCATCGAGCTGGTTCTTTGCGGCTACAATGAGAGCGGCGTCATCGCCAAAACCAGCGAGACGACAACATTTAGCTGCAGGTTCCACCGCGGCCAGATCTTCAGGAAGCTGCCTAAATTCTTCGCATTTCGCTTTGTTACCGTAATCTATGAACTGAACATGGTAACCTCCGTCACAGAATTCTATAACCTTTCCTCGGTACCATTGTTCATCTTCGTCCCAGAAGGCTGCACACAGAGATCCGACCTTCAATTCTGACGCTGCCTCAAAATCAACGGCTCCAGACATTTTTTCAATTATGTTATCGATCTCGGCTATGGAATCGTCTAGCTGAACATAAAATTCGTCAACTGAGTTCACGTAGCAGATCTTACCGCTGCCGAGCTGGTCTTGTCCTACCGGGGTCGGCCTCTCTGCGGCCGGTTGCGCTTCACACAATCCAACCAACTCTTCGGTAACAGATTTCCCTTCTAAATACAATTCTACGATTGAAATATCTCCAGACGCTATGAATTGCACATTGAAAATCGTAGCACCTTCAGCGGCTAACTCGTTGAATTTCTCTTCTGATTTTCGGGACCAAGATTTGATATCTCTGGGCTTTTGCAGGGCGCATTTTCTCGATAGGGCAGGTTTGGCTTTGAGTTCGTCGGGAAGACTTCGCAGTTCATTAGCGATAGAAGCGTTACCGTAATCCATGAATAACACTTCAGTCCCTTCAGAGCCGTCGACGATAACCTGTGCTCTGTACCAGGCGTCGTCTTCTGGGTACTTAGCGGCGCAGAGCACGCCTTCTTCCCGTTCCGTGAGTGGTGGGAAACTCTCAGCATCAACCATAGCGGCCTCCATCGCCTGCAATTCAGGAGTCGCTGTTTCCAGCTGAATCCAGAACTCCGAAGGCGAATTGATGTGGCTCGCGAAGCACGACGGCAAATCTCCGCCACATTCGGGTTCCTCAGATTTAGTTGCGTAACCTTCGGCTACCAACTTGTCCGTCGCATTGACTCCGTTGACGTAAATATCGACGTAGGTGGTGACATCTTTGAGGACGATTAAAGCATCAACGGCAGTAGAAGTGTCGCCGACTAAAGTGTTGAAATATTCAGAGGCGGCCTCGGACCACTCTCCCGTGCCAGTGGGGACTGCGTTCACACTCGACTTGACTGCATAGGGCTCTACGTCTTTCAAGTGATCCGGCATGGTTTTGATGAGTCCCGGCTGGTTATCCAACACATCAGTATTACCGTAGTCTGTGAACCGAATCGTGGTTATATCAGCGTCCGAGTCGAGTATCTCTGCGCGGTACCACTGTTCATCCGCCAAATATTTGGCCACGCAAGAGGTGCCTAATTCGCGAGAAGAGATATCTGGGTAGGAATCGGCGTTAGCTTGTAAATCTGCTTGGATTTCTTCGATTTTATCAACTTTATCGGCCATTTGCAGCCAGAAGTGTCCGGGGGTGTCGATGTGGCTGATGTAGGCCTGCGTGCAGCCCGCGGGGGCGGCGGGGGGCGGTGCTGTGGGCTCGGCTTGTTGCTCGGCCGGCGCCCCCTGCGCCCCCTGGGGAGCGGCGAGGTTCTCGTTGACGAGCTTCATGGCGAGGTCCACGCCGTCCAGGTGCAAGCTCGCGAGCCAGCCGTCCGAGCCGAACGCGAGAGTCACCTGACAACAACATCCATTATTGTATAATAGATGCAACCCGGGGGCCGGCACAGCATCGGATCGAAACGAATTTTTAAACGAAATTAAATCTTGTAAACAGTATTTAAAGTTTATATTACCAAGTCACGCACAGCAGCTTGACTGCGCGTGTGTGATGGGCGGACGTCGCCGGCCGTCAAGCTGCTGTGCGTGACTTGGTAATATAGACTTTAAATACTATATACAGGGTTTAATTATGTTAGTTGGAGTGCTAATTATATTTCGTTTTAATTTTAAAAATAAAACAGTGGGTCCCATACAACATCAGCGTTACGACCACGGAGGACGGAAAAGAGAGGAGATGCCAATAGGGACATTCTCATACATTTTCGTTGTGGCGATGCGCGGGGTGGAAGTGATGGGAAGCGGGGGACGCAGGAAACGTGGCTCCGCCTATTTTTTGAGGCTCCACCTGTCGGCAAGAAGCCGAATTACAACCAAAAAACACACTTGGCTTGCTTCGTGAAAGTATCGCTACCCACCGCTAGGTGACACTTATTGAAGAATTTAGTTAAAAGCCAAGTGCGAGTTAGCGAGGGTTCCGTAAGAGTTTGTTTCTAAGTTTTTAATAAAAATTAATATCAATTTTATACTCTTCCGACTTATTTCAATATATAATACTATATGATGACTAATTTCGTGATTATTACTCAACGGGTTGTACCTACTCCATATAGACTAGGAATAAAAATCTGAATTTTGATTGTCAGAAGCAAATCTTGTGACAAGTTGCTAAGAGTGCTTTCCCTGGGTTTCAAACATTGCTGAATCCGAAAATCGCTATACAGATATACGATCGCCGCTCAAAAAACGGCACCGTTACAACAAGGCTTCAATCAAGCATGGCCTTGTTTTTGACGGCGCAGAATATTGACTGACGTTGACAGTATAAATAATGCCTAAGTGTGTTCCTCACTTTGGTTCGGACATTGTAGGATGAATCACCTGATTGCCCGAAAAGAAAGACGATTCCGTGCTTCGGAAGGCACGTAAAACTATTGGTCCCGGCTACTATTTACGGATTAGTATAGTATAGGAGCCATATCGATCTATAATTCCGACACCAGGGTTTGTCAGGTAGGTTAACCTCGAAACCCACACGATAAGAAAGCAAGCAAGGAACGACCGGCCATCACCGGCCATGGGTAGCTCTGGTCCATGGATGTCCATTGATTGACTATTGAATATGGAAAGATCATTTTGTGGAGTAGCTTTGACTATTGAAAAACAGTTAGTAAAAAACTTTACTTCAAGTAAGAAAAATATAATTTTTATTTTTCATAGTGAACCCTAAAAATTCCGTTTACAGAGCAAAGCAGGCAAGTTTATTTTCTACGATAAAAATAATTATATAATATCGTCATTTTTTATATGTCTGATGCAACAATAAGAAAGCGTAGTATAATACCTGTGTCAGACAAGCATTCCTGTTGTGTTTACTTGTAATTTAGTTACAAAAAACTTCAATTGAAATAATAAGCTTGTCCAACTTATTTGGAGAATGAGCGGGCAAGTCCATTATTTTCGATTCAATTTTATTAATATCCTGTCATGCTATTTAAAAAACGGATGTAACAACAAGAAAGTATAGTACAAAACCTGTAAAACAATCATTCTGGTTGTATTATACCCGTAATTAAGTTACAAATTACTGAAGTCCTAAATTTTAAATACGAATAGGCTTGTCCCTTTTCATAGGATGTCAAGCAAGCATACATTTTTTGGGTTGAATTTTAGTCGAATATTAACGTTTTAACTGTAATTACATGTAACTTTGTAAGTGTTTTATTCGCTATTATATGAAAATTGTTACTAACAAGCGTAGAAGCTCACAAATGCTCCAATTTTATTCATTTTCAATCATTTTAGCTACGCCATCTGGTGTACAATAGAGTAATTTTCTCTTTATCACAAATTTTGAAACACAATTTACCGATTTACGTGAATATAAATTACTTACACGTGAAAAGAAAACTTTTCAGCAGTCTCGCCGGAGCGGTCTGAGTGGTTGGAACAAAGCGGCACACAACATTTCATTTTCCGAACACTAAATTAACTAGAAATTCACGTAATTCGTTTCGCAAGCAGACGAGTGCATCAATCGTAGGTGAAGTACGGAATGGGAACTAAGCCCCGCCCACTTTGTGACGTCATGCCTAATTGGGTGGCACAGGCCTAATTCATATCGCCATATCCTCTCCCTTCCGTCATCCGTGGTTACGACCTAGCTACGTCATTATGCTGTGTCAGATCTTCTTTACCAGCACATTATCAAACTTAAATTTAATATCAGAAATTTGCTAGCACAATACACATAAAATAATAGCACCTGAAAGATTTTAAAGCTGACTTGTATGTATTCTGTTTTTTTTGTCCTTATATACAGTTGGAAATTGAACGTGTTATCTATTAAAGCCTGACCAAAGTAATAAAAAGCCTTGTCTGGGGGCGCCACATGTATATTTATACGACTATGGCAAGATTTTTCCTTATAAAATTAGTTCCACTGAGAAACGAGGTTTTTTATTACTCTGGTCGGGCTTATATTTATTTATAACTTGAACCAACCTGCACTTCCTTGTCCGTGGTCCACTCCACTAGTTTCCGCAGCGCGTCGTCACTCAACGCGACCATGCCCAGCCCGGCCGCCAGCGCCAGGGAACACGGCTCGAAGAACTTGGCGTCGAGCTTCTTCAACGAGTCTTTAGCGACAGCTTCAGTGTTGCCGTAGTCGGCGAAGCGCACGGTGACGTCATCGTCGCTGGCCGCAGTTATAGTGGCGCGGTACCAGTTGCCGTCCGATGACTTGGCGCAGCATAGGGTTTCTGGCTCGAAGCTCTCCAGCGGTAAAGGGGTACCTGGATTAACAAAAATATTATTTTATTTTGGACTAGCTTTCTGCCGCGGCTCCGCCCGCGTTAACAGTTTTTCCCGAAGAGGTAGCCTATATCCTAGTCCAAGGTTTATTCTATCTCTGAACCAATCTTCATCAAACCTGTACTACAATTTTTCCCAAGGGAAAAAACATTTTCCCGCGGGAAAGAAGTATTTTCCCGTGGTAAAAAGTTGCCTATCTACACCCCCAAGGTCTGATCTATCACTGTACCAAGTGTCGTCAATATTTTTCGCCCGCGCTTTTAATTTTCCCGTGAGAATGAGGAGTTTTTTCCGCGGTAATAAATAGCCTATTTCCATCTCCAAGGTCTATTCAATCATACGTCACGGTCATATTGGTATAGATACCAAGTTTCTGCCTCACGGCTCCGCCCGCCCTTACAGTTTCCCGTGGGAATGAGGTATTTTCCTGCGGTAAAAAGTTGCCTATGTTCGTCTCCAAGGTCTATTCTACTTCCATACCAAGTTTCATCAAAATCGGTTCAGTGCGTAACAGTCAGACAGAGGAAAAATGGTAGGTCGGGCGGAAAGTTTTGGTGAAACTTGATACAGAGGTAGGATAGATTTTGGGGATGGATATTACTACTTTAATCTAATTTTTATTGCGAGAAAATACCTCATTCCCACGGAAAAAACTGTGGAGTTAAGTTAAATGCAAAATTAACTCTTTTTGTTTTGTTACGCTTATTGAAGGCCTGAGTGATATGCTGGAAAACATCTCATTCCCAAAGGAAAAGTCAAAATACCAAAGCGAGCGAGGCCGCGGGCAGGCAGTTAGTAATTTATCATTATTGGTGTGTCGTGTTACATACCTTCCTCATAGAACTTGTAGAGCTCGTCTAAGAGCGTCGCGATCTTGTCGCTGTCGGCGCTCCTCTGCAGCCACAGCTCGTGCAGGCCGGCCGCGTGTGCGATGTACGCCACGCCGAAGTTGTAGTTGAACACCGCGCGCTCGCACAACTGCACCACCTCATCGTAAGCACCCTCGTCCGGCGAGAATATGCACACCTTCTGACCCGACTCCACTTCGTATAGCGCTGACATTAATCTGTGGAGAAATTACCTTTGTAAAGCCCGACCAGTAGGCTATGTAAGAAGCGACAGGCTCGTGAAGCTGTCAAACGCGACATAGTGACATTAGAGCCATAGTAGTTCTGTCAATATGTCGCGTTTGACAGCTTCTCGAGCCTGTCGCTTCTTACATAGTAAGCCTACTGAGAAATAAAAAATTTCGCCATATTGTGGAATTTTAATGGAACTAATTTTATAAGGGAAATTGTTGCCATAGTCGTAAAAATAATATACACGTGCCGCTACCAGAGCAGGTTTTTTATTTCTTTGGTCAGGCTTTAGTAGCTTTAATTGATTCATCTTCTAAGTTATGGACAACATTCTTGATTCCATTATTGGAATTGCCTTTGGTTAATTTTATTGTAAGAGTATCTATCACCTAAATAACAATAAAGTAAAAACTTACAACAAAGACAAACACTTGTGTTTGCTTTGTGTCCGGATGTTGTATATTTATATATGTATGTATAGGAGCATTTCCAACGTTTTGGGTGCGTGTGAACTGAACAACAAACAGCTTCGCTCTGCGGCGCGGAGCTATTACGTAACTTGCTATGTTCAAGCGAAGCGAAGCAAGAGAGCGGCGGTGGCAAAGTTTTAGGGCCGTTGGATTCCATTCGGAAGTTCGCGCGGGTACGTACGTCGGCATGTACCAATGTGTTTTCGATTTTCGAATATATATGTACGTTTTAATTCGACGCTCTTACGGTGAAGGAAAACATCGTGAGGAAACCTTCACACACTTGTGAGTAATTCAAGGGTGATTGTACATACTTGATGCCGTCCACATGGTCGATGTACAGTATGAACTTGTTCCCGGTGAGTTTGTCCTTCATCTGTTCGGGCGTCATCAGAGCCTGGCTCTCGGCAGTGTAGTTGTTCAACCCGCAACACAGTGATTGGTAGTAGTACACGCTTAGCTCCGTTGGCAGAATCATTAGCTGTAAGGGAAATAAATACAATTTAGTATAGAGTCATTTTTGATGGAATGACAAGATCTTTTCCTAATTATTGCCGTAGGAAGAAGATTTTGTATTTTTTTGCCTAAAGGTTTTTTATCTTATTTGATTAGCTTTTCTAGCACAGGGTTTCCTCATTTAGGGGCCAAGAACGCTGTTTATTATGACAGTTTAAATTAACGATATTTTTATTGATATTTTATGGAAAATGTAATTAAGCATTTGACCCATCTGGAATAAAGCACCTTTCTTTCTATCTTACCATATGACAATTTGCCGCGGTATTTTACAGAATGCGCTCGACTTCTATTGGCAATTTAATAACAAGGCATTTTACAAGTTGCCTTTGGCACATTGAAATACAACGAGCGTTTGTAAAATGTAGAAGCATTCTGTAAAATGACGAGTTCTACGCACAGAGAAATAAGGGAGGTTCTACGATTCCCCGCAAGTCCGGTGAAGCTTGATTGGTCGTACTTTTTCGACACAAGCAAAGGTCGATAAAAAAAAAGAGTTGTACGATTTATCGATCACAGTGACACAATTTCAGAGTATAGCAGACTTACATTAGCCAAAGAAGTGGTGATGGAGAATCCGTAATCCGGCAACACGGCTTGTATTTGTTCAGGGTTGGAGGTGTCTTCGAGGATAGCGCGGTATATCTTCCCCTCGTGTTTGACGGTGCAGTGCACGCCGTCACTGAGGCTGTCTTGAGCTAGCGGGGTGAGCTGGAAAACAATGCTTAGTTATTTTCCACCCTACACGAAGACACGCTTTACAATGCAATACAAATATGCTTTATTGACACCCAAGGAAAATACAGAAATTTAAATAGATTAAATTCATGATACAAAAGTCAACAGGCGGCCTTATTGCTAAGGTAGCAATCTCTTCCTTAGGGTAAGGAGAGTGAAAAAGAAAAAGATTTAAATTTTAAGGTTTTAACTGATGAAGAGGCATTTAGATTTTTGTTTTGTTATTCGTTCGCACGTCGCAATACATCATTTAATATCATATTTTCTTATTTAAGTGGATTGTGATAATTCTATCAAAGAAATAAAAATATCTCACAATCTCAATATTACCTGTCTTTTTTTATTATGGAAGGACTGGATGAGAAGGCGCAGTTTTTTTTTATAAGATTAATGGATGCTAAGCTCTAGAGTTGTGCAATGCACGCGTCAATAAGGTTCAAATTTTATTGGATACTTAAGATTTCTTAATTTTAATTAATTAAGAATAAAAAATTAAGGATTCTGGCATTACAACAATTTTTCAACAAATTAGTCGTAGTAGGTTTATCGAAGCGATATTGCCTATACATACTGCACTGTTTTTATGTATACTGCACTATTTTTATAATAAAAAATATACGACAGGTGTGTCATTCGCATACATACGTTTTCCAAACGTGATAAGTTTACATTTTTATTACCATAATTATAATATTTTCAATTTGGAGTATTCCCTCCCTAAGCTTTAAACACAACCTTGGCCATACAAAAACCCACACATATTGTAAACAAGACAGAATGAACGTTCAAAACTTCCACAAACAAAAGCCTGAGAAGAAACTTAGCCAAGAAAAATAATAACATACACAAATAATGTAAACACACACATTCAAATGAGTTTCTTTTTTTCTAATACATATCTTAAAGCCTGAGGTTATGTCTTTTATAGTAAAGGACATACAATGATTGCTAAGCGAAATTGACACACAAAATTTTCACTCAGAGAAAAAAGTACTTTTATCTTTGTGATGCACACAATACCTTAGTTCAACGACTGACCTTCCAACTTCTTGGCTAGACATGGAAAAGAAAAATGCCTTTACTATGCTAAAATGCTATCTTAGATAGTTAAAGTTCATATTTATAGGCCTATTTAGGGGTACGGTACATATTGTAACTAGTTGTCATTGTAAAAATTATGAATTGCTTCGTTGGGTTTGTACAGTTAACCCTGAATAAACAATATATCTGTAGTCTTACATCCCAAGAAAAAATCTTACAAAATGACGTTTGCCCGACGAGTGCCCAACCGAGATTCGAACCCGGAACCTCACTAATGCGTTTTACCACTCGACTGCAGAGGCTACAAATTTACTTACTTTATTTTAAACTAATTAATGGATGGTAAGAACAAGAACTTACTTTGCCGGTATCGAAGTTGGCGACCGCGCTCTCGACCAAAGCCGCCTTGTCTAAATCCAACTGCACGTAGAACTCTTCATAAGATTTGACATGTGTCACTTTGCACAGGATCTGCTGGCCCACGATGATCGTCAGGTCAATGGCTTCGTCTGCAATCCATAAATGTATCAATGAGAACTCTACCAACAATAATATCACAGAAGAAAAATGTCGTGCGCCCCTCACAGATGGCTCACTCTATACATAATACTAAATTAAAAAATTTAATAACCCTCGACACAAAACCGTTATTTGATCCTTTCAACAGCTAGAAAAGAGTTGATAAACTTCAAATGGCTGACGATATTTTCTTGGATCATAGCTAAGAACACCCTCGATTGTGACACCTTTCAAACAAAAAAAACTAGATCAAAATCGGCGCATCCGTTTAGGAGCTACGATGCCACAGACAGACAGACACACACGACAAACTTATAACACCCCTCTTTTTCGTCGGGGGTTAAAAATAGAATAATTATACTTTATTGCACACAAGAGAATACAACAAATATAATTAAAGCAATACAGGTGTATAAAAGGCGGCCTTATTGCTAAGATAGCAACTTCTACCATGCGTCATCTCGCACGCACACATTGACGTGATATTTACAGGCCAACTCAAGCTATATAAGTACTAACTGACAAAAAACTCCGCGATTAGATTATGATAATCCCCAGTTATTAGACAGGTTGGGAATCACAGCTGATGGTAGATTACACAGGTGAGTGTTGCTACTTTTTTGCCAAGTTTTATATATCCTTAGTCACCGTAGGCTTAAGCGACAAGCTCGAGAAGCTGTCAAACGCGACATAGTGACATTAGAGCCATAGTAGTCCTGTCAATATGTCGCGTTTGGTAGCTTCTCGAGCCTGTGGCTTGTTATGTAGTAAGCCTACTGTTATGACAAAGTAAATGTTTGGTTGTTTCAAATAACTTACCTTTCAATGCTACAGACGACTGGTGGTCGGACATAACGGCCAGTTGTTTCTCGATGAGCGTTTCAGCTACACTGACGCTATTGTTCCACAGTGACACCTGCCATTGGCCTTCGACGCAGTCTTGGAACACGCATTGGTAGCGCGGCGCGTTGAAACACAAGTCGATATCGGGGTCGGCCTTCCACTGGCCTTCGGGAGGCGCCACGCCCAGCAGCGCGCAATGCACGCCCATCTTGGGCAGGTCCATGAGCTGGCGGTCCAACTGCCAGATGTCTTTAGCATCTACCAGTTGCTTGTTGCCAAAGTCCACGTAACGTACGATGAACTTGGAAAACGGTTGTACGGAGACCACTGTAGCGCGGTACAGAACCCCGTCTGCTGGGTATCGCGCTAACACAGACGCGCCTACTGGCACATCGCCGGTATAGGACTTTACCCCTTTATAAAGCTCGGGGATTTTGTGCATCATATCGAGGAATTTCGGTTGCAAACTCATTATTTGCGTGTAGAAGCTTTCGGGGGAGATGATCCAGGTGACGGAGACTTCGTGTTGTGCGCCGGTTTCCACCACGGGCTCTTCGAAGGGGGTGTCCAAAGCGATAGGCTCGGCGAGTTCCTTATACTGCACTTGTGTGAACTTGCTGCGGCTCTTGTAGGGCGGAGCGCGGCCCAGGCGGCCGGCGCTGTCCTGCGAGCGATAGCTTTTGTCCGAGCGCTTGTCTCCTTCCGAATCGAACGATCTGTCGGCGCGGTCTTTAGGGGTAAAGTTACTGCGAGTCCGATCGCCTCTCTCCCTGTTGTTGTCTCGGAACTCCCTCTTCTGGAAGTTTTCCTTCTTGTCCCCCCAGTTATCCTGCCTGTCCCCTCTGTTGTCCCTCCTGTCCGATCGTTCTGGCCTATTCTTGCCCCATTCCGGTTTGTTATCTTTCCAGTCATTATTTTGCTGGTTGTATTTGTTGTCTCTGTAAAGGAAAACGAACATTTTAATAAATATGTAAAATAGTTGAGAACATCATTCATTAGATATTGTTTCCAAATTAATAGACAAATAACATTACACATTAAACCGCATGTATAATATGCAAAGTAAAACACCACACCAAGCGTAAAATCACAAAACTCATGAATATTACAAAACAACCAATCAAAAGTGCGAAAGTATCAAACCATCGAGAAAATGTGCTGAAATGGAAATAAACGAAAACTGAATATCTACAAAGACACAAGAATGCAGCAAAAAAACTAGTGAGTTGACAGAACGAAGACGACCGTGTGCGATTGCGATAATTACAAGCTATTAGGCGTGATCGGTGCGGAACGGATTGGTCTAAATCAATAGAAAAAATACATTTCAAAATTAAGTTACATGATAAGTTCTTATTGCAAGATTTTTTTAACTGATCTATAGTGACCGAAGTTACGATATTTAATATATTATATTTATTATATACAAAGAATTATTGTGAAATATTATGTATGAACAATTTCGACAGTTCAATGATACAAGTTAAAATCATCAAAGTAATTTGAGTTTAAAATGTAAGATATTTTGTACGAGATACATCATACTCCTTTCCTCTATATTCAAACAGAAAAACAATCTAAAACCGCAATATATTGAGAGTTCTCGATACGCGCCAACCGTGCGTGAAGCAGCAAATAGGGCGAAACAACGAGAACGCTGAATCCACAATAACTAGCATAAAACATGAAACCAATGTTCATTCTGTTTCTGCGATTTTCATAATTACCAGTTCATAAACTATTATTTACAGACTCTTTGTTCCTAGAAAACTCCTCCTACTTATGGAACCAAAGAAAATAACTGGCCATTTTTTCACTTTTTAATTATATTGATGCGACCAAAAGACAACAAAAAATTAGTTTAGTTTTTCTTTGGAAATTACCACTACGCTGCTGTTGAAACGAAGACTAGAAAATCAGCTTACAAGTAGCGGCACGAAACTCCAGGTTTGTACGTCATTGCGCAGAAGTCTAAAATAAGGGTCGCGGGGGAGTTACAGGGTCGCGGGGAGTATGGGGAAATATGCGCGGGAATCAAGGTCAATTGCGCACTTACGTGCCGCTACCTATACATTGTAGAATAAACAGAGATTTATTTACACAATAAATCGTTAAATTGTATTAAAGATACTTAGTTCTGTTATTTTTATTGGTACAAAGCAGTTTAGACTTAACAAACTATTATTGTGAAATGAAATTTTCTGGTAATTACTGTTAATTAAAGACAGCGATTAAACATGGGACGTGGAACTCGGAATTAACTTAGGATATAGATAGGGTAATTGATTATTCTTAGTAGTGCATGAGAAGCATTGTCGATGAATGCAAGCGTGCCAACTCACACCGGACAAGGCATGACATAGTACCGTTTGAGGCGATCTTGTACGGAAAACGAGCGTTGTGAATTAGCGTCGGCCGAGGCTGCCTCTGCGGCGTCGCGGAGCCTCTTTCCCACGCCCGAGTCTTTGCTCTTCCAGCCAGGCCGGGGCCCTCGGTCGTGATGCTCCGGCCTAGCCCTGTCGTGTTCGGGCCTGCCGCGGTCCACGTTATCCGGCCTAGGGCCCCTGTCGTGGTAATCCGGCCTAGGCCCCCTTTCGTGCTGCTCCGGCCTAGGTTTTCTTCTGTGTAGCCAGTTAAAACAATGCTGTAGGTCTTATTTATATTTTATTCTAAATAATTCGACTTAAGCTGCAAAGATGACCTAAATGTCAAAATGTCCCTACTTACATCTAATAGATTTTTTATGTTCTTCATGTAATATCACAAAAAGTTACAACCAAAATTACAAGTCACATTAAAATTATAAAATCAATAGATAATATTGTTCATTATTCTTTAATTAATATAAACTATATTACCGTACCATGTATCAATTAACTGTTTTTCGATGATACGGTAATAAACCAGTTTTTGAATAATACTGCTGATACGAAACAATTTTACAGGACGCAATTGTTTCGTCATACTCACAATGCGAGTCTGGCACCTGCTCATGACGATACTCAATTAAACGAATAGAATAGAATATACTTTATTGCAACCAGAAACAATAGCATCAGTAAACGAAACGAAACACAACGAATACATTTATAGCAAAAATATTACTTGTATTGTTTTAAGTGGTTCAAGTCGCAGTAATAAATAATTAAGTTGTGTCGTCACCAAACTCGTTGAAACGGTTTTGAAGTTTATCATGCGATCATTTTAGTATGAAGCCGGGTGTCAAAATCCATAATATAGGAAATCATTCAAAAAACGAAATTCATTTTCTTGGTGTATCCGTAGGTCACGTGATAAACTGCAAAACGGTATTCTTTCTTATTTTTCGTCGATATGTACCTATGTAAGCAATTTTATAAGTGCAAAACAAGCCATACTTGTAGTTGTGTGCGTATAGACACGCGCCCTTGTGTGCGTACTACTAAACTGAGCGCTACACACACAAACACAATGTGCACACACAAGTATAGCTCGCCTGCACTCGTAAGATAAAACATCTGTATCATGGTCAAAGAACTCTTAAGAAAACAAGTCCTTGCATTCGGACCACGTGACTGACAAAAGCCTACGTCATCTCATCATGCGCTATTCATCTTTGTCGAATGGGTGCTAATAGACAAGGATGAACAGCATGATGACGTAGGCTTGTGTCAGTCACGTGGTTCGAATGCAAGACCTTGTTTTCTTAGACCATGATCCGTATCTATTATTGTAGTATTTGTAGTAGTGTGTGATTGTAGCTTGATGTCTATTGCGTTGTATTGCATCTAAGTTTTTACTTTTGTTTGTAGTTTGTGGCCCTGTGAGGCCCATCTTTATGTCAGCTAGCTATGTATAGGTGGAGACTTGTTATTAGCATTGTAGTATTAATTGAGTTTTATTTTCAAGTCCGGTGATACTTGATCCGTCGTACCTTTTCGACTCAAGCATAGGTCAATTAAAAAAAAAAAAGTTTTATTGTTGTCATTTAGCTGTAATTGTTCCAAAGATAAAATAAATAATAAACAAATAAATACCTGTTGGGCGCATTGTTGTGGCGCTGGGGCGCGGGCGGGCTGAAGGCGGGTTGCGGGGGCTGGTCCCACTCGTCATCGCCCCCGGGCGCGGGCGCGGCGGGCGGTGATTGGCTGCTCTCCCAAGGCTTCGACACAGACCCTCCACGCCTTGCAAACCAACCATACACACCTCATTAAAAAATGCTTGTTTGATTTATTTATTAGGTGACTGAAAAAGTGAGACAATATGATTTGATCATCAAAAGGGTTATTAATTATGAGCAATCTTGGTTTTGTATAAGCGCGTAGTATTTTGGAATAAAATTTCACGATTCTCAGTTTATTATTACTATCGAAGCTAGCAACTTTAGCAGCAAATGTTGATCAATATAAGTAACATAGTCATTTAACTAATTATATTTTTTTATGGAAAATCCTTATCACGATTGTCATTTCAGCCTATTATAGACCTTCGACAAAAGCTTAGCGACCAGAAATGCGTTGCCCAGTTTCCGGAGTTTTAATCAAAGGATAAGTAAATTCCAATGTCCTAAAAGTTTAAGCATGCACAACTATAAAACGTATGTTGAGTTTTAATGTAATCAAAATTATTTACTATCAGTACTATTTGCTTGTTTGGTTCAAACTTCTGCCAATTACAGTACCAAACAAAATAGATGTAACCAAACCAAACAAACTACGTAATAGTGGTTTTTTTAATGCGTTTCTAATTTTTTATTTTAATATTAATTTATGTTTTAACCCTTAATTCCGCCATTTTAGAATCAATATTATGATAAAAAGTTTAAAACAGGGAATTTTCTCGAACAATTCTAGTGATATGTGAGCTGTTTGAATATTTTTATTTATTTGTTACACGATTCAGTTTTTGCGAATATTGGCGGAAGGGTAGTTGACAAAATTGCGAATTTTGTTTTATATCATAAGTTGTAACCACTAACATGATTTGCCATCATGGTCCAAGAAAACTAGACAAACAAGGTCTGACAAGAAGACCACGTGGCTGACACGAGCCTACGTCATTTTGCCTATTCATCCTTGTCGAACGCGTGTAATAGACAAGGATGAACTGCGCAAAATGATGTAGGCTTGTGTCAGTGACGTGGTCTTCTTGTTAGACCTTGTCTTCTTACACCATGATTTGCCATCATAATGTTACAAAACTAGCTACTACTATCGTAATACAGCTACGACTAACTACAACAAGCTACTAATGGTACAATGGTATTATACCTAGCTGTCAACAATGTGAACTGAAGTACTCGTAAATATTTCATATTAAGAAAATCTTGAATAATGCCTGATTTTCTTTCTTCGAGTGATCTGATCGAAAACCGAAATATTGTTCTAGTATATTGCGGATGATTACAATATAAAAACAAAGAAAATACAATTAAAAAATGTCCAATGGATATATAAGCCAGGTAAAAATAAAAAACACTACCTATATGGACTTACAAATTTTTATGAACCTGAATAAAATCATAATATTGCCTGGCAAAAAAGCTTACATCTAAATGGGTTGCCTCTCGTTAAAATTTAAAGTTTACCTCTGAAATAGTCGTTTTTTTTAAACTTCTATACTTTTTGCCAGGCTGTTCTATTCGCAAAGATTTATGAGTTAGAGCATACTTAATCTCGCTTCTGTATATACCACTTATCTCATCTCACTAGATATTAATTTTACTATACAACGGTATATATGGATGGATATTTGTCGGTATGTCAGTTAGCCCCGAAAAATAACAAAAAACTGAGTTATACCAAGGAAAATTTACTCATATTATAAAGCGTAATCGTTGTAAGAAATCTATGTACCTATCTAGTATAGTACCTATTGAATAGATTGGGCCAAAACCATAGCTTATGTCTATTTATTACGGCTGAATTATATACCTACGGGAAAAGATGGAACAACACAAACTCACTGCTCAACTCGTTAGCGACCATTATCTAATATTCTAGATCTAAATATTCAATAATTACCTTTCTCCTCTGTCCGGTCTGCTATCGGATTTTCCACTAAATCTATCGCCGAAGCGGCCCGACCCTGCCCGGTCGAATCCTTCTTTATTATCTCTGCACAGAAAAAACATCTATCTATACACACATATTAAACATTATATAAGACAAATTACAAGTCGCAACGTTACCTCCTCCTAGTCCGATACATTTTACTGGCAGGAATGACTGCGATGATATAATTCGAAAGCTCCAAGGTTCAAAGACCCGACCCGAGGCCAGCCGTGAGTCAGACCAACTCTATTATTACGTTTTTTTTTTTTGTAATTGCAAAAAGTGCAAAACGTGTAACTATCAGATTTAATGGTAGATCTATAGTAACTATGCCCGTACAAGGTATGTGTTTAGCACTTTAGAATTGGTGTTGAAATTTTTGAACTGCTTACTCAGGTACGAGTAGTTAGAATTTTACGAGTATTTTCAAATTTTATTAAGATTATCAAATGCGCCGAATTTGATTGATAGATTATGTATCTACGAGATGCCCGATCAAAATACGATAATGTGAATAAGTGTTTGTAAATACGCCCTAGTTATATTGACAGCGTAGACGGTAAATTATGCAAATAGGCAGACTTTATAAAACGTTTTTTACTCATTTTCCACCAGATATAAAATACATCACAATAAAAGAAGCCTTCCTTATACGACGTAAAGGATTGTTGCAACAAAAGACTTGAAGAAAAAAATATAATTTACCTCAATGTATACTATACATATTGAATGGTTGCGTTGCGTGTAAGCGATGCTTATTTAGCTCTTTCAGCAACTATACCGGAATTATACCTACAATTAAATACCTGGCTCATTAGACGGTTAATAAATCTCAACTAGCTGTTAATTCCAAGAACTCATATCGTAACGTACGTAACCTAGCGTTTATCACACGATTTTACTTTACAGAACAGAGAGTTCTCGGTATCAGATATTTAACCCTGGCGTTTGAATTATTGAGTCGCATAAAGAATACAATGTAATTTATATTTTGACTAGCTTTCCGCCTCGCGGCTCCGCCCGCATTTACAGATTTTCCCGTGGGAAAGAAGTATTTTTCCCGCGGTAAAATGTAGCCTATGTGTTATTCTTATGCATAAGCTATATTATTGTAAAGTTTCATTAAAATCCATTCAGTAGTTTTTGCGTGAAAGAGTTACAAACATAAAACCATACTCATAAACTTTCGCTTTTATAATATTACTAGCGACCCGCCCCGGCTCCGCACGGGAAAATGGTTATTGTAGGTTATTCTTGAGTATATTATGCATGTATTATAGATAATATAAACCTTCCTCTTGAATCAATCAATCTATTAAAAAAAACCGCATCAAAATCCGTTGCGTAGTTTTAAAGATTTAAGCGTACAAAGGGAGGGACATAGGGACAGAGAAAGCGACTTTGTTTTATACTATGTAGTGATGAAGTAGGATTTGCGTCATCAAACAACTATTGGTGATTGATTTATGTTAAAGAAGAGCATTCCAGTTGACAGTCGAAGCGTAACTATCGGCTCAATTATCGCAATCAACAATATAATAATATGTTACATGATCATTGAGGCAAAGCGGACAGTCATTAGCTGCAGAGAAAGTAGAAGTACATTAATAAACATCGCTAATAATTAATTCAAGTCTTGTATTACTTATAATAATATTCATGTGATAGTGATTCGTTCTTGCAATAACATTCAAAGGCGAAAGATTGAATTAGGTACTGACATTTCTTAAAAAGCACATATGCCATAAGATAGTAAGTTAATCTCACGTCTTATATATCGTCACGTATAAAGAACGCCGCCGATTAGAGTGACAGGATAAGTACGTATACGCGTTTGATTTCTGATACTAAATGACTATTTTCTAAATAATATGAAATTGAGTTAATTACTTACTTACTCAGCGTGTGAGTTTCGAGTCTTTCGAGGTTAACCTACCTCACTAACCCTGGTGTCAGAATCATTGAGCCGTCCATAGCTTTTGACATGGCTCATGTAACAGATAGCAACCGGGAACAACGGCTTTACTTGCCTTTAGTTCAGAAGCACAGAATCATCTTTCTTTTCGGACAATCAGGTGATTCAGCCTGCAATGTCCTAACCAAACTGGGGAAAGTCTCACAAAGTGATATTTGTTCCACGAGTCCCCACCGGGATTCGAACCCGGAACCTCCTAAACGTGAGACGAGTATTTAACCACTCGACCCTATGGTCGAGCCTCTATCTATAGGCTTTTGAGTTCATTGAATCATCAGATGCCTACAGTCAAAAAAAAAAAAAAAAAAAAAATCAAAAATATTTATTTCCATTAAAAGCAATAAAAATAACAACCAATTTTTGGAATCTTCCTTTTAAGCATAAAATGCCTGTATCAGTACAGTCAGTTTGAATTGGCAAAATTTCCTACTTTTCATTCGCATCAAAAGATTTTAGTCGTACTGCTCACGTCATATCTGTTTGCGTTATAGGGATTCTATTAAATGAGAACAATTATTTCTAAGTTTATTATTTATCACTAGCTTTCCGCTCCGCGACTCCGCCCGCGTTAACAGGTTTTCCCGTGGGAAAGAAGTATTTTCCCGCGGTAATAAGTACCCTATGTGTTATTCTGATGTATAATTTTTCAAAACTTGTATTTTTGTGTGCTCCCTTTATCACCTACAATTAGTTTTTTGAAAAACAAATCAATGTACAGACACGCCGATTCTTTAGCTTTATTATAGTACAGATTTTCATTACTTATATATAAATTCTCTGGACTATTTCAAACGTCGTTTTGTTCGGCTAATAATGGTGTATAGTTCGCGTCATGTAAAAAGAACGCTGGAGAAAGTGGTGGGGGAATGCAAATCGCCTACTACGCGCGTGACTACCATCGTTCTCTTTCGTAAGACGACCTATAAGTTTAAAAGTTTGTCCAAAACAATAAGTCCTTCGTACAAAAGCCCTCACCTGCCGCGGAAGCTGCCCCCCCGCTGGCCGACCTCCTCGCCCGCCTGTTCCCGCGGCCTGCGCTCGCGCTCTTCTTTGAACGACTTCTCCCGCCGGAAGCCCTTCTTCCTGCTGTCTTCGCTGCCTTCCGGAGAGCTGATTGCCTCGGGCGCGTCCTTGCGAACCGGCGTGGTGGGTTTGGTCTGTGAAGAGTGCAGAATTATGGTGCAACCACATCTAACTATTTTTAACCCCCGACAAAAAAAAGAGGGGAGTTATAAGTTTGACGTGTGTGTCTGTCTGTCTGTGGCATCGTAGCTCCTAAACTTATGCGCTGATTTCGATCTAGTTTTTTTTGTTTGCAAGGTGCCAAAATCGAGAGTGTTCTTAGCTATGTTCCAAAAAAATATTTTCAGCCATTTGAAGATTATCAGCTCTTTTCTAGTTGTTGAAAGGTTCTAAGTAATTGATTGTAGGCGGGGGTTTTTAATTTTTTTAATTTAATGTTATGTCTATCTATTCTTATGATTATAAGCCACGTAAGAAATCCATAATAATATTGTTTCGTTACGTTTACCACAAGTATGTTTTGTCTGCGAAGTTCAAGTTAATCATATACAAACCGGCGAGCGAGAATGCAATAGGCGTGCACTGAGTAACAGAACTAAAAAAAAAACGACTGGACCGCAATTCACAAGTTACAAGGTATAATTTAAAATCCATTGCGTAGTCGTCGTCAGTGGTCAAGTTGTTAAGGCCATTGATTTCTCAGAAGTGCGCGGGTTCAAAACTCGGCACGTACCAATGTGTTTTCGATTTTCGAATTTATATGTACAGAACAAGTCCATAAATGCAGTCACCACGACAGACAACGCGAACGTACATTTATTCTACACTCCGTAAAGGAAACCGTCGTGAGGAAACCTGCACATACCTGTGAAGTAATTCAATGATTGTGTGAAGTTGACCTACCCGCTGGACGAACTAAGGCGTATTCACCCTCATTTCAGGGTAAGCTCGAGCCCCTCGGTGGGGACATATATTATGTACGTTAGAAAAAATATCCACGAATTTAAAAATAATTTTGATATTCACAATCGTAATACCAGAAATAGAAATAAACTAGCTCGTGATAACTATAGATTGGCTAAAGTCAGTACTTCTTTTGTGGGGCTCTGTGTACGCTACTATAATAAAATACCTGATGATATTGTGAATCTTCCAGAAAAAAGGTTTAAATGCCACGTGAAGCAATATCTATGTAAGAAAGCGTACTATGGATTGGATGAATATTTGAACGATAAGAAAGCTTGGTGTGTGGAGACTCCAGCTCGACACGGGAAACACAGTGCTTAACAAAATTTGTTTGTAAAAACTACAAATAATTTTGATATTCACAATCGTAATACCAGAAATAGAAATAAACTAGCTCGTGATAACTATAGATTGGCTAAAGTCAGTACTTCTTTTGTGGGGCTCTGTGTACGCTACTATAATAAAATACCTGATGATATTGTGAATCTTCCAGAAAAAAGGTTTAAATGCCACGTGAAGCAATATCTATGTAAGAAAGCGTACTATGGATTGGATGAATATTTGAACGATAAGAAAGCTTGGTGTGTGGAGACTCCAGCTCGACACGGGAAACACAGTGCTTAACAAAATTTGTTTGTAAAAACTACGTAATTGTGCAACATTGTAGTGCGAATCGACTATGCAATTGAGAAGCCATTAATTAGATTGTCGTGTCAACATCTGGCTGACTGAGTATTCATGCTCACTAAAGTGTCCTGACTTGCGGTGGCGTATGGGCCGGGTCGTTGGGTTCCCTCTAATATGGTTGAGCCCGGCGGTGGCTGACCCATGCGTCAAACCCGTGAACGTGGTGCTGCTTGGGGGGACTGGTCTACTCTAGTCGATTGCCGGTTGTTTTTTGGTTACATAATTTAGTTTTTCTACTTTGACTGGTTGCCTTCCTCTAATTGCATACTTCGTTTGCACTCTTTGTTATATGAATCAAATTGTATAAAATAATAATTTTTGTAAAATAGTTTGAAAAGATGCAACGCCTGTGGAGTTTCTTCCGGCGGGTTCTTCTCCACAGAAGACAGCCAAATTGTGAAATCCGCCTCGACGTCGAAAAATGATTTGTGAAATCTTACTTCGAATAAAAAAATATTTCTTTCTTTCTTTCTTTCAACTGTTAACGACAAGCCTTACATGTGAGCCGGTTAGTTTTTGTCATATCTATTCCGCAACGCACTACGTAATGTAGTCGTTGTTGTTTCGTGAAATGGGGCCCTGCACTCGCGTGTTTAACAAGGAAAGCCTTGTGAGCTTAGTTTCTAATCTATAATTAACTTTTCGATTGTGTTGCTCAGTAATTTCGTAAGAGTCTGACCACTGCTAAAAAACGTTACTTAAAATAACTTGCATTGAGTACACTTGAGATTGATGTGGTATTGTTGAAGACATAAGATCTTAAATTACATTAACCTCCACTTCTTTCTAGGAAGTTTGTATGTAAACAAACTACAGTAAAAATAGGCCTTTGGACTCACAGCATTCAGCTAGGAGAAAAATATGTAAACAAAGTTGGGTATTGTTGAGAAACTTTAGAGTCGACCTCAACAAGTTACATAAAAATCTGCATTATTTTTGCCATAAATAGTTGGTTTTACTTGGATGAAATAAACATTTTGTTTCATCATCATCATCAGCCGAAAGTAGTCTATTGGTTTATCCCAAAGATCTGCACAACCAGCGATGTGCCGCTTTTTAAGTTGCCATCCATCAAATTTATATACAAGGCAATTGATTTACCTAATTAATATCCTCTCTTGCCAGGTAGTAAAAAAACTCGCTTCACATAAGGGTTCTTGACTGACTGTCGAAAAAGATTCTGTGCTTCGGAAGGCACATAAAGCTAGCTAGCTAGCTTTGGTCCCAGCTACTCTTTACCACGCGCCTTGCCAGAAGTCCATATGCCCAATGATATTTATTTTCTTTATTAGAAAACAAACATAAATATGCATTTACCTCAATATTACTTCTTGGTGTTGACAGCTGAGTCATCCTTCTGGCGACGTCTAGAGGCGGACTGACTGTATCATCTACCAGTGTAACCAGCATTGTGTCGTTTGATAAAACCCCAACAATGTGCGCCATTAGTGTCTTTTCCAAAGCCAGCATCTCCAGTTGGTTAGAGGTCTTGGTTTCCACTGGTTTATTCTCATATCCCTAGCAAATACAATATAGGTTAGTGTTTGAATTATTTGTAAATGAAAAAATTATGAATGAAAATACCTACAATCATTGAACTATTACCAAAACTATTTTGATGAAATCTGTACTTTTCTCCAAGTCCAAAAATAAGTCTACAGTCCAACACTAGGACATAAATAATACATACAAAAATATTTCAAGCATAACCAGATTTTTAAAACATACAATTTTACATTGATACCCTCCTTTTTAAAAATTAATTTAAAAAACATTAAATTAAATAGTACTAATACTTACTTTCAAGGCACATTTCATGGCTTGGGCAGGCAGTCTTATAAGTTCAGGAGTGATTGTCCTTAAGTCTGACACATCAACTTCCTGTTCATTTCCGTAGTCCACATACGACACCATAACCCGCTTCCCATTAGTACTCCTGACTCGAGCTCTGTACCAGTTGTCATCATCAGGGAACCTGGCACAGCAAGCGGCTCCGATTGGCAGTTCTCCAGGGGAAGAGCTGTTTTCACAGTGGACTTTCACAGCATCCATAACAGCATTCAGCTCATCAATCATTTCAGATAGCTGCACATAAAACTTAATGCAACTGTCCACATAAGAGACCAAAACAGACTTCCTGTATCCCAGTGTGAGCATTTCCATCCACTTGAATTGCAATTTATCTTTCATGTTAGCCAGAAGCAGCTCCAATACATTCTTGTTGTCCAAATAAAGCTCTCCGTATTGAATCAATGGTGGCCCTTCTGGTGCTACAACTCTCAAAGTCAGGACTTTACCATTGACTAGCTGCTTGAAGGTCTCAATCAAGTGGGGCCCCTTTTCCAATTTCTTCACTCCAGACAGGCAAAATCTCATGGCAAACACATTTGGCTTCACAAATTCTTCAGGTATGTCGAAAATGTCGTAATATGACACCATCTCTGTGTCTCCAAAGTCCACAAAGAATAGTTTGCATTGGGATCCTGACAAATTCATTACTATAGCTCTGCATATAATTCTATCTCCGGACATTCTACCCAGGCACACAGTTCCAATCATTGGAGGCTCGGCAAGGCTTTTGTGAGGTCTTCTGTTTATATCATCCATCATGTCTTGCAGCTTCTTAGCATCTGTTACCAGCTGGACAGCAAATAACTCAGGTCCTTCTTCGGCAAATGACACAAACACTTTGTGTTGAGATCCAACTTCTAGTAATCTACTTTTATAGGTTGTGGACTTTTTCGGAGATGCTGGTTTGTTGGCCACAGGCGTCGCAGGTGGTGACGTCACTGCAGGCGCCGGCACAGGCCCAGGCGCAGGTGTAGCGTGTTGGGGTTGGCGGATTGGTCCTTTTAGGTTCACTGGAGTTCTAGAAGCCTTGTTTGAAACTAGTAATCTCTGGCTGATCAGAGACGGTGGAGGCACACTCCCATTGAAAGGAAGTGCAACATTTTGTTGCAATCTCATCGCTGATGCAGGATTTGAAGGAAAGTTCTGATTTACCAAGAATGGCACATGTTCTACGTAAGATGGTTCAGTAACAAAGTTTGGCTGCCAATTTGGTGCTTGTTGACCTTCTATGCCAGAAATCATCTGCATAAGTAATACTTCCTGCTTTGCAGTAGGCAAGGCAATGCCAAATCGATTTGCCACAAGGTGAGAAGATAAATCAGTCCCTTTAAATTGTATGGCGATTATGGGCAAGGTTCGTGTAGTGGCCTCAATAGTTGCTGGATATTCAGCATAACAAAGAAGACTTTGGAGCTTCAGCAAAAGAGGTTCTTCCCATCTGCCAGATGGATGCATGACCCTCGACAAATAGTAGTCAGAGGCCTGGCCTCGTAACTGAAGAAACATAGGATCATAGTTATCCAAAAATCGGATTGTACTCAGAGATATAATGTCTTTGTTACCGTAATCAATGAAATGCACTCCGACTAAGCCGTTAGCGAGGTTCGTGGTGTTTATTATTTTTGCTCTGTAGTACGTACCGTCTTTGTATTTCGCGGCACAAATGACGCCTTCATGAATAGCTGCCGGTGGCACGACGCCGATTCCATTTTCCAAGTTCTCCCGAGCTGATTCAAAGAGGCTTTCTATCATAAGCGATGAGGGCTGATCAAGCTGCCCACTTATTTTCAGAAAATGACCCTCTCCATCCACATGGGTCACGTATAGACGAAAAGATCTTGGAATGTCGTTTGGCATAGCCATTGTTATTTTCTCTTAAAGTAAGCACAGCGAAAAGTTGGTGAAACTCACATAACTTTATTATCAAGCACTGAAGTAAGGATTTACAACGACGATGACTACTACTCAACATACAAAAATACCGCTTTCTTTTCAATTATCGTTTTCAACAAACATGGCGCCTCCTTTGCTTGCACTCTTCCTCACAGCTCTTCCTTCGGAAAAGAATGAACCAATGAGTCCGTTCTCCGGTTTCCGTTCTTTCCGTCCGTACCGTTAACGTACCATTGTGAAAAATCTATATCCTTATACGGCCTTCACGCGTGCCGTGTTTCCCGAACAGAGCGAGCGAGACGCAGTTATGCGTTAGAGTGAGCGCGGTGTTTTCCGTCTTATTTTAACGCATAACTGCGTCTCGCTCTGTTCAGCAAACACGGCAAACGTGTGTAGCCCGTATTAAGGCCGGTTTACACGCTCTTAGTCTTTAGTTAAGTTCTTTAGCGAAGTCCTTTATTAGAAACGTGTGGACGTCACTTGCTTTAGTAGACGTCACTTGCTTTAGTACCTACTTGCTTTAGTACGGTTCTACTTGCCTTCAAGTTGAATCAAAATAGAATCGCTTTCTATTTTTGTTTCAAGTGATACCCCTCCCGCGCCCGCGCTTCCCCGGCGCGTCACTCGGCTCTGCCCTTGAACTGTGTAAACACGGAATTTAGTAAACTCTTTTGGAGAGTGCACAAGTGCCGGCGGCGCGGCGGCGTGCGTGTTTTTTGTTTTTTAAAAGATGGCTATTTAGTTGTATCTTCAAACCAAATGGTCGGAATATTATTTTTGAATCTTTATAATAAGAATGAAAGAAATTAAGAATATTTATATTTTAATTTTGGTCGAATAATAAATTTGCGCCTGAATATTTTGTTCAATATTGTTTGTGGAACGTTAAAAACAATTTATACAAAAATAAACAGGCTAGGCATTCGGCATACACAGCCATTGGCTGGCGTGTGCGAGACGTCGTTGCGCCTTCGTTGTGGCGTCGAAATGATACTCAACTGGAAGATGTGTAAACGTTCACTCGCAGCGCACTAAATCACTAAAGAACTTGCCTTTCAAGTTGTACTAAAGTACTTAACTAAAGACTAAGAGCGTGTAAACCGGCCTTTATACGGCCACTAAACCTAAACGCGTGCCGGCCATATTTGACGCACAGAGCGAGACGCAGTTATGCGTTAGAGTGAGCGCAGTGATTTGCATCTTATTCTAACGCATAACAACGTCTCGTTCTGTTTGACAAACACGGCACGCGTGTTGTGGATGCGGATTTATACATAAAAAATAACTGTTATATAAAGGAATAGGAATAAATATTACATACCGTCGCCCTAGTGCTTGTTTGGACTATCGACCAAAATTTCTAAAATTAAGTTTAAATGCAGTTTTGTCAAGATTTAAATTTCAGTCCGGCTAGTTACAGAAAATTTTAAACTTTTTTCTCTTAAAACAACGAAAACTTCATTTAAATTTGATTTGTGACACGACACTGTAATAAAAATTATGTGCTTTTTTGGTCCTTGTCCTGTGTTTGTTTTAAATCCTACATCGTAAGAAACGTTAACTGCTTGAGTGGGCTTTGTCCACTCAATCGACCAATCATAGTCCGCGACGCCATGTCCGCCATTTTGTGTAAGTCGTCAGAGTGACTGGAGACATCACAGAAAACGCTTGGTTGGTCGTCGAAAACGATTAAAAAATCGTAATAGATTATTATTTTTCATGATTAAATTGTTTGACAGTGAAGTTCATGATGTCTAGAACATGTTCTAAAAAAATATATAATGGGAGACAGCCGCATTTTGAGCAGTAACTACTTTTTAATTCACACTCGATTCCGTTTTGAATTAGAAACAGGGTGTAGTTTTTCAATTACTTTAAACAACCTCCAAGCCCGCGGCACTGCGAACGGGTGTTGATGAAGCCAAAGAAAAAATAACAGTTGTATTTTTTTTTGTATTTTTAGTATATTAGGTATTAGTGCGTCAGCCGGGTGCCTAAGTACCTACCTCATTGAGTACCTCAATAGGCTATCTCTAGATCGTTAACCGACACTTACACTAAAAAAAAATGGTCTACCAGAGCCGATCCTTCCGGTCATCGAAATTTTTGACGTATTTTTATTGTGGAACTTACCTCATAAAGTACCCGAATAAAAGTGGTGGCGTCAGTTAACCATTGATTAATTATGTATAAAAAATTTGGTCTGCCATTGCGCAGCCTGCCGGAAGTACTTGGCAGACCCCCTGAAATGTGCCCATCCGACACCCTTCACCTACCTCATCGAGTACCCCAATAGGCTATCTCTAGATCGCTAACCGACAATTAAACACAAAAAAAAATGGTTTGCCAGAGCCGATCCTGCCGGGTCATCGAAATTTTTGTCGTTTTTTTTTTGTGGAACTTACCTCATAAACTACCCGAATAAAAGTGGTCGCATCCAGTTAACCATTGATTAATTATGTATAAAAAATTTGGTCTGCCATTGCGCAGCCTGCCGGAAGTACTTGGCAGACCCCCTGAAATGTGCCCATCCGACACCCTTCACCTACCTCATCGAGTACCCCAATAGGCTATCTCTAGATCGCTAACCGACAATTAAACACAAAAAAAAAATGGTTTGCCAGAGCCGATCCTGCCGGGTCATCGAAATTTTTGTCGTTTTTTTTTTGTGGAACTTACCTCATAAACTACCCGAATAAAAGTGGTCGCATCCAGTTAACCATTGATTAATTATGTATAAAAAATTTGGTCTGCCATTGCGCAGCCTGCCGGAAGTACTTGGCAGACCCCCTGAAATGTGCCCATCCGACACCCTTCACCTACCTCATCGAGTACCCCAATAGGCTATCTCTAGATCGCTAACCGACAATTAAACACTAAAAAAAAATGGTTTGTCAGAGCCGATCCTGCCGGGTCATCGAATTATATTTTATAAATTATACATTATAAATTATACATAATTAATCAATGGTTAACTGATACCACCACTTTTATTCGGATACGTTATGAGATAAGTTCCACAAAAAAAATACGTCAAAAATTTCGATTGCCCGGCAGGATCGGCTCTGACAGACCATTTATTTTTTAGTGTTTAAGTGTCGGTTAACAGTGGCGTGCACAGGTATTAGGGCCAGCCAGGGTAGGCACACATAGTAGAAAAGTTTAAAATGACCACCCTGTATATACATTTGGAACATAGAACAAATAAACACGTAAAAATGAAACAGTCACTCTGTCCTATCTCTAGGGAGGTAATGGTTTAAGTCCACATTCGTAATAATATTTGTGCATGTTTGTTCTATGTGCACATAAAAACTGTAAAATAAGGTTAAACAATTACCATACTCTAGATGAAAATTATAACAACCAGTTCAAATGTAACTCATGTATTAAAATAGATCTTGAAATCTAAAATTTAAAGCATAATACAAAAAATAGAGCATAAAACGCTTCTACTGTAAAATGTAACCAATGGTACATAGCTCAAACAAGCACTAGGGCGACGATACACCAAGCAGTAAGTAGGGAGTGGACACAAAAGAATAGAAAAAATAAAATGTTGTTTATGATAACTAATTTGAGTGATTGCCAGATTCTCTTCTACAATAAAATCAGGAGCGTTCAAAAATAAGGGCCATGTAGGCGACGACGACGACGATTAAAAAATAATACTAAGCTTCCTTCCGTCCTTCCTTTCCTAGGGCTCACTATAGATAAACATTGCAATGCAACTGGAAAGACCTTTCAAGCTGAAAATCTCCCATTACAAAAAAAACTACCTTTATGCGAAAACCTGAATCGTGGTGTGGCAACATTTTTATGTCATTTTGACACATCAAAAATTGTAGTTGTAGTTATTTTTGTGTGTGAGTTGATCCTGCCTGTTGATCCCAGTTGATGGTAATAAATTAAAATCGTAACAATACTAAGCTGTTATCTATCACTCTTCTGAAGACTCTATAAATATCCAGCGTCAAAGATGTTTGAGACATGTTCGAAGCGTTGTATGTTGTTTGGTACCGTGTGTCTTGGAGTGTGAGTTGTAATTTATTTTTATTACATGTTTGCGATGTCCTGGTTTATTCGTCTGTCTTAATTTCTGATAATTTTTGCAGGCTTACCATATTGATACTGATTTTGGAGTCACATTTGGCTGACAGCATATCGGGTAACCAAAGAATGAGAAACAAGACTTTTCCCACTGAAGATAATTCAACTTGTTGGACGCATCAACCATACGAAATAATTAAAGAGTGTCATCCTTGCTCAGGTTTGTAAATGGAGAATAATTTTGTAATAATATTTTAAACACCATGTTGTTAGTAATTGCGAGTTGAAGTTACTTGTGACAAGACTAATTTTATAGCCAAATGCATATTTGTGTCCTTTATAGGTACCTGTTATTAATTAACATTTTAAATTTTCTTAGTAGGTACAGTTTTTTAAATTCTAACTGGATTGTAGTTCCATATTTACAGTTAAAATTCTTGTCACTATCATTAAATTTTGTCCTTGTTTCAGATTTTGAAATTCGAAGTAAGAGCTTAAAAGTTTGCATACACACAAGTTTCAAAGAGATATTGAGATGTAAAAATGGTGAAACTGTCACTAGAAGGTAAAATCTTTTAGTTCAATACAGTTTTAAAGAATAACAGATAAATCTAAACTGAACTTAATTGAATGTGATTTGTTTCAGTTGTGATAGAGTGGCCTATTTAGAAGAAAGGGCCTTTTGGAAATTTACAATTTGGACTTTTGTTGTTGCAACCATATCATCGCTTGCAGTCATGTTACGAACAAAGGTACTTAACCACAAAGCACGCATGAGAGCTCGGCAGATACTCTGTAATGGAACAATTTGAATAAAAGCATTTTTTTTTTTTTAATGTTCCATTACCGAGTATTGAGAGAGAATTGAACTAGAGGCCTAAGAATTCATCTATTAGCTAAACCTGTATTGTAGGAATACTGTGAAGATTTAAGCGTATAAAAATAAAATAATTATATATTTATCAAACAATAGTTTTAATAATTCACTTATAACTTTAACATTTACACTATTGCCTAATAATCTATAACATTGTTTCAAAGATATATTTCCAGGGAATTTATAGTACTCTGGAAATGACATCAAAGATAACACTTCTTTAGGTGTAAAAAATCTTAATTTAAGGTTTCCGATACATTCAATAAATTCTTCTGTACCAATATCAAACTTATTTGCTTTCTCGTAAGCGTTATGTAATTCTTCACGACTAGCATTGGTGAATACAGAACCAGTGCCTTCAACATAGTGTGAATAAGCTTTTGTGAAACAGCAAGACCTGTTGGAGTCTCTGTAGCAAATGTCAAAAACATTAGCTCTTTTGAGCAACTTTGGTGGTATTAAGAATTTATCAGAAACATTATCTTCAATGATTTTGTCAATAGATTCTGGAGATCCATACTCTTTTGGTAATTTTACTATCTGAAAGGAAATAAATGTCTTATTAATTACACATGCATTTAATTCAAAAATTGTATGCTAGTCGGCAAAGTACTTACAATTTCATTTCTTTTCTTTATTTTCCATATTTCTTTACTTCTTCTGGCGATACAGTAATATCTTAGCCTTGAATTAGGCACCCCAACTGATGAGGGGCAAAGTAAAAATTCTTGATATTCAAACCCACATTCCTTAAGTTTTTCCACAAATAAACTTCTTACATTAGAATTTTCAAATCCTTTCACATTTTCCATTAAGACATACTCTATACCATCCAGTTGATCTAATATTTGAATTAAATACAAAAAAGAATTTGTTCTAGAATCATTGTTATCTAAACACTTTCCATTTCTTGTAAAAGGCTGGCATGGAGGCGACATGAGAATTGTGTTTATTTTCAACTTTTTAATTTCTTTTGGAGAAAGCGATTGAATGTTTCTGTTCAATAAATTTGTATTTGGGAAATTGTGTTTATACACTTCATTGGCCACTGTGTTTATGTCTATTGCTGCAGTAATTTCTCCTCCAAGTATACCTGATTCTAAAATAAAGAAATACCAGTTATAGCACAAAATAAGTCAACTAATATTGGTGTTTATTTTTATCATATCATCTTAAGTTTGTTTACATTACCATTCCATGCACAATGCATGCCTCCAATACCACTGTAAAGTTCTAATATTTTGTAATACATTTTGGGTGTTTTCTAAGTTATCTATATGGAAAAAGAATTATAAACAAAGATTCAAGTTAGGACTATAATGTGATGATGTATGCAAAAGTCTGAGAAAGAAAGAGTATGTGAATGAAATGATGTGATGTGATGTGATGAATGAATGACAGGTATTTCACATTTCACGGTAGTCAAAGACAGAAGACGAAAGGGACGCAGTTATGTAGTATGCGCAAGAATGAGCGCGGTGTATTTGTATCTCATTCTAACGCATAAGTGCTTCCCTTCCGTCTTCATCTTTTGTCTCCAAAAAGATGCAACCGTGTGAAGTGAACGTACGTCTAGTTCGGAACTTTCGGATACGCTACGCATACAACAGTAGAACGCAGGCAGCCCTATTTGTCAAACGAAAAGAAAAAAAAATAGTCATGGCGGATCCGAAAGTCGGGAAGGACGTGTCAAATGTTGAAGATAGTGATAACAATGCCGATTCTAAAGATCAGGTGTACCTTGAAGAAACATTTTATATTCTTTCAAAGAAAAATTCAGTGTTTAGAGTACGATTAACATCAAAGGGCTTGGTTCTAACAAAGGAAACTGATGGCAATGCCAAAGAGCAGACCATCCTACTTCGCGATATCGTCGGAAGCAAGTGCATGAGAAGTAAAAGACGACGTCCTGGAGCCAGTTCCTGCGTCTGCAGCTCTCTGGTCGGCCCCCAGCAGCTCAAAGTGGTCGATGAAAACAGCGGCGACCTCGACGAAAACGATATCAGCGCGTACCTATACATTTACGCTTATATTTTGAAACGCAGCCGCCGTACCTTAAAAAGAGAGAGAACAACAATAACATTGCGGTTCAGGTCTTTTGATAAATATGAGGATAATAATAGAGAAGCTCAAAAGTGGCGAACTGCGATAAAGTGTCTGATATCGGGGCAACCGATCACAACCGTAGCGCCAGGCAATGATAAGAAGCTGCTTATACTTTTAAATCCGAAGTCGGGGGCTGGCAAGGGTCGGGAACTGTTTCAGACTAAGGTGGCACCAATACTGCAGGAGGCAGAGGTCCCTTATGATTTACACGTGACAAAGTATGCTAATTACGCCCGAGAATTCGTAAGGACGCGTAATGTATACAGCTGGCGCGGCATTTTGGCGGTCGGGGGAGATGGAGTCTTGTTCGAGGTCCTCAACGGCATGTTTGAGAGGCTGGACTGGCAACAGGCTTTGGCTGAAGTCCCTCTCGCCATAATGGCCTGTGGATCAGGGAACGGGCTGGCTAGGACCATCTGCCATCTTTACAAGTAAGCTCTTTTTATTGGGTAATTAAATGTTTTGATATTTTCTAGACTTGAGAATTTATCTGCTGTGATTCAGCTAAAATTATTGCTTTATATTTTAGGGTAGAACATACTGAACAAAGAGCAGAATTTTAAAATAAATATGTTCCTTACTTTACTTCTACTATACTAGAATGTTACTGGATAGTTGATAAAATAAATATTTAATTGAACTGAATTACATTACATAATGCATATTTATGCCTGTTTGTTTATTGACCGCTGTGCACGTTGTTGCATAAAGGTGTTTACTTGCTGCTACACCTGCATTGTTTCACTAGTTTTCCTACTGGAATATTAATATAGTACGAAGTTGCCTACTCAAGATTTCCTTGTAGTTCCTCATACATAAAACCACTAATATGTTACACTTTGTCAAAGAACAAAACACTTTTTCATATGTAATAGAAAAAGTACAAAACTATAAATCATGAACAAAAAATCTATAAGGGTTTTGTATAAATTGTGACCAAAAGGGCTTTAATTATGAAATAATAACTACTGACCCTAGACCCTTACTATATGTGAGATGAGAATAATGTATGATAGAAGGGCAGGTTGATCGAGTCACATATTCTGAATACATTTGTGCCTTGATCAAGGTAGTCTAGTCTCTATAAGTGCTAAATACCATATCTAGCTACTAACCTGGATACATATCCTTCTAATAATTACCACAGACTAGAAAACCACCAAGGATTATACAGACATACATATTCCCCAATTCCCCACCGTACCATTACATAGCCTATTAATTAATGCAACATAATATAAGGTATGTTTAGGTGTTGATAACAGTAAAAATTGATAAGCAAACTAAAGCGTAACATATTATCACAAATCATGCAGGTGGAAATAAACATTGGAACACATTAATGACAGATCTTGAGTTTTTTTTACTTTAAATATTTATTTTATACAATAGTAAAGTTATTTTATTTTACACAGTTCTGCTGGTTACAATATAGGCATTTGAAATAATATTTACCTTAAAAAAATTAAGAGCAAGTATAATAAAATTAATAACACCTACATCTATATGATCTAAAATGAGTGGAAATCACAGATATCTATGGTGGAAATGATGAACCTTTTTATAGGTCACATAACAACAATGAGAACCATAAAATGATTGACCTTGGGGGCAAGACAAGCAGACAGACATATTACTTTAAAAGAAATCATCAATTGAAAGAATAAAAACCATTCTACTAAAATATCCCTCCAGAAATAATTTCAAGAGCTTTTCCACCATACTCACAGAGATGATCATTTTACTAATATTATAAAGAGGAAAGATTTGATTGTTTGTTGGTTTGCATTGAATGGGATCTGAAACTTTTGATCCAATTTCAAAAATTATTTCGCTGTTGGGAATCTTCACTATCCCCAGGAAACCTAAGCTATATTATATTTAAAAATAAAATAGATATCCATACTAAAACTCCAATAATGTAATCCAAGGTGTAAACAATTACCTAAAATATTCCTAATTCAATTCCGACCGAAACTACTGAACCGATTTTGATAAAACTTGGCACTAAGATAAAATAGACCTTGGGAAATAACATGGGCTACCTTTTACCGCAGGAAAATTCCTCATTTCCACGAGAAAAACTGTTAATGCGGGCGGAGCCACGGCGGAAAGCGGGTCTTTTATAAAACTTTTAAAATCATCAGACAGAAAAAGTGATGTTTTGTGAAGATATAAGATAGAAGATATATCGGGATTTTATTTTTCTGATCAGGTTTTAAATATAATACTTACCATTGAATTTGTATCTTATACGGTTGAGTAAATCTGTAATCTAGCCAATCTTCCGTCATCTAAAAGGAAAATAGAAGATAATCCCATTTCTTATCATAAACTAGTGAAATTATCCTTGTAGTCATAAAAACTAAGAAAATCTATCCAGTTGCGGAAGAAAAAGCCATAAAACACGCAGTGAAACCCATAATACAGGTGCGATATTTTTAATCGAAACTTAGTTTAAAATTGAATGACCGGTCGGGCGTAGGTAGATACCGACATATTTATAATAATATAAACCCGATTTTTAGTCCGTTATAACCTTAATGAATAGGAAAAACCAAAACCTATTTGGAAAAATGTTTGTTTATTCGATTCAGGCATGAAATCAGCAAAAACTAGGGTCACCAAGGCCGGACGCAAGTAATTTCGGCAACAGAGTTATAACTTCTTGTTAGTATTATAATATTTTTAAACAGTAACTTCTAATTTGGTGTAAAATAGTATTTTTGTATGCAAGATAGATTTAAAATTTCCCAAACAGGATGCATTTATTAAAACCTGCCACGCACCTATTCCATTTTTGATTTCATATTATGAGTGCCTGGTTTTTTTGCTCTTACGGTGAATTATTAAAAAGTTGGAAAAACCTACCGCTCGCGAAGTATTTTAAAAGGTCGTCCGTCGGCATTGCGAACGCATACCTTACCAAAATCAAATTTGATAATCAGAGACGTAGCCCCTCAGGCGCCGTCTCCTTCACGATGTTTTTCAATATCAACGCGCTAGGCCGTGGTCCGAGGCTCCCTCGAGCCACCCCTAGACGCGTTGGTATATGACTTTTTTTGGGGTAGAGTCTTCCGCTCCCCCGCAAGGCCGGTGAAGCTTGATCCGTCGTACTTTTTCGACTCAAGCATAGTAGGTCAATAAAAAAAACAAAAACAAAAGAACGCATAGGTAGGTATAGGTACTCGATATTACTCGACAAATCACAGAGCTAGTCTTGCGCTTATTTTACGACGGTCGGCAGAAAACAAACAGGCGATTATACGAGATGTAATGGACAGTTGACACTGCGGTGATTATAATATCTGCCCTTGACATTGACCCTGCCGTGGTATCAAATTAATAAATAAACATATTTTAAGTAGGTTTAAGACAGTACTAGGTATAATTAAGAAACAAATTAAAATATTATGATAAGTAACTGAGTGCTGGCAAAGAACCATGTTTTTGGAACATAATTGTAGTAGGTATATTATTACAATCTACATACATTACATTGTTGTAAAAAGATCTCCGGAACTTGGCTTAAGAAACGTTTTTGCAATTAACTCAAGAGTTTTTTTTATTACAAGCGTGTTGCTTGTTTATCTCGAAACATAATTACAAGCGTCTTGCTTGTTTATCTCATAACGTGATATTGATATGAGTATAGCTTGTTCATTATTAATCAAGTAATCCATGTTCAGAACAATAATCATACTAACTAATATTATAAAGAGGAAAGATTTGCATTTTTGTGTGTGTGTGTGTATGATTGTAATGTAACTCAAAAACTACTGAACCTATTTCAGAAATTCTTTCACCATTACACTGCTACATTCACCCTGAGTAACATAGGCTACCTTTTACCGCGGGAAAATGCCTTATTTCCACGGGAAAAACTTAACGGAAGCGGAGCCGCGGCGGAAAGCTAGTATTAGATATAGAAGTATAATATGATTACTATAGTAAACTTTCCTATGGCCTAGATTTGAATGCACATCTGGCCCAGTGTACTACTGATCTGGTTTATAGAGAAACAATTTATTGAACAATCAGTAAAGTAGTTTTAGGGACGATTTTTCCTCTTATTTTAGTATGATGATCGATTGATAACTTAATAGCGTATCAGTTTCTTCGGTAATTAATCATAATATTTATTTACACTTCTGGTTTTCTTCATTAATCTGTTACTACTATTCGATATGAACGGTACTCAAGGTTTATTAGGGCTATGTATAGTATTGTATAGATAGAGTAACAAAGCAAACTGTATTTCCATTTAATAAACTTTTTTTTTTAATTTGTACTCGCGTATAAAAAATTCTAAAATTTTAAAGCTGTTAATTTTATTCATTTATAGAGAAAAAAAAAATTAGTAGTAACACATTTTTGTATAACCGAGGAAAAACGTTTCGAATAACCTGTTCTTTCTTATACGATTGTTTTTTTTTCAATGATTCACCGCACCACTCACGCTAACACAAAAACCACAACATTACTAATAACCTCATTTAAAATATTTCAATTTGAGAAACATCTTGAATGCTTCGCTCCTTTTATACCTACCATTTTCGTGGAAAACTTTACACTAACAACCTTATGAAAGACAACTCAAGGAGATTTTGTAATAATACGGTGTAATTGTGAAATTGTATAATCCTTGTTCAATGGCTGCTTGATACAATATCATTATAGTCTGTCGTATAGCTCTGATTTACGCAATTTACCTTATTAAGTTTTTCCGATAAACGGTTGGACATCCTTATTCTGTGATATTTACTTTCAGATCTTTTTATTTTATTTTAAAACTTATTTGGCTTCTGCAAAAGCGTTTTGGTAGCGTAGCGGGACAGGAAGAGCGATCCCTTTCGTCCCATGTCGTAGTAGAGAATGCAATGGAAAACGGAGTAGATGAAAGGGCCGTTCGGCGCGGGGCGTTGCAAATATTGTAAATATTGTTCCCTTTAGATTTCATTTCACACGTTCTCTACCTGTGGTATCTACAGTGTAGTAATTCAATTTAACATAATCTATCTATCTATATTAATCATATCAACAGCACAAAATAATCAATGGAAAGAATAGTATAATTTGTTGATAAACAACCTCCGTTTATCCGTTTACGTAAACTTTAATTATTGATTTCTTTTTTTAACTGTTTGTTGAATCGTAGAAAACCTTACATTTTATTTATTCTGTTGTTGTCATCACATCACACTAATATAAAAAAGGCGAAAGTTTGTGAGTGTGTATGTTTGTTACTTCTTCACGGCTGGAGAGATGTCAATAAAATATGGTATGAAGTGGAGCTAGCTGACACCCTGGTTAACACATAGGCTACCTTTTACCGCGAGAAAATACCTTATCCCCACGGGAAACATTGTTAACGCGGGCGGAGCTGCGGGGCGGAAAGCTAGTTAAATATAAATTATCTTTAGTTTATTACATTTATCGGACAGCTAAGGAAATGCGAGAGAGAAGTCGAATGTTTTTAATTTTTTCGAATCGATTTAAAATAGGTAGTTTACCTTTGCAAGATAAGAATAAATAGTGCCTTTCGCGGCGGACTTAAAAAATGTGATAAAAAAAGGAAGCAATGCCATTCACATACACGTTACGTTCACTATGTATTATAATGTATTTCCCGCAAAGAAACGCACTCGTTTCTTGCTTAGTTTTAAAATAAAATTAAGTCTTTACTAGAAATATGAAGTACTTAATTAAAAACTTCATGTACAATGCAAAGGTAAATGATATCGATAAATATATTCAAGGTATTAAAGTTCGCTTCGTATTGTAAACTTGTTGTGATTAATAACCATTTTGTGGTTATTTGATAGCAATAACTGGCAGTTACGTTATCGTAATTACTTCTCTAGATCTTTTTCGAAGATTCGGCAGCAAGACCGGTGCGGTGTTACTTGGCACAGGTACCTTATATAGGTACCTAAAAGGTGACCCTAACAACAGCATCTATATCATTGGTTTATGTTGAAAATAAACATTTTTTTTGTATTGGAAACCAACGCAAAAGTTTTAAAATACATCAAAATACCTATCACAAGATACAATTATTATCCTTATTTTTACTATAAATAAAATAAGCATTATTTATTTAAAGAAACAGTTTGATTATTGCCAAGGTTGCACGTTTTCAGAGATGCAAACCACATCAAATTTCACTACTTAGCAGCAGTAATAAAATAACATAATAAATTAAACAAATTAATAACCCCCGACATAAAACCGTTACTTCATCCTTTCAACAACTAGAAAAGAGCTGATAATCTTCAAGTGGCTGAAGATATTTTCTTGGATCATAGCTAAGAACACTCTCGATTGTGACACCTTGCAAACTAAAAAAACTAGATCAAAATCGGTGCATCCGTTTAGGAGCTACGATGCCAGAGACAGACAGACAGACAGACAGACACACACGTCAAACTTATAACACCTATCTTTTTCGTCGGGGGTTAAAAAACGACACAAGTTTATAAGAAAGAACTCTCCTTAAATTAATAATGCCTACTGATCTAGTTCTGTTCTGTTCTGCTGGTTCCATCTCATCAAACTTTCCCTCACCACTTCAATCAAACTTATACAGTACTAGCTGCCCGCCCGCGTTCGTCGACGACTTTTCCCGTGGAAATTAGATTTTTTTCCCGCGGTAAAAGATAGATCTATATTTCTCTTCGATATGGTCTATTCTATCTCTGTACCAAGTTTTATCAAAACTTTCCACTCGCGCTGACAGTTTCTCGTGGGAGTAAGGTATTTTCCAGCGGTAAAAAGTAGCCATGTCCTTTCCCAAAGTCTATTCTACTGCTGTACCAAATTTTATCAAAATCAGTTCATTGGTTTTGGCCTGAAAGCGTAACAAACAGACAGATAGAGTTACTTTCGCATTTATAATATTATAGTAGGGATAAAGTCTGAACTCGTGAATAAGTATAGATAGGTAGGTAGTTAGGTACTTAGGTTTAATCTGATTAATCCAACGCTTTTCGAAAAAGTAACGGCCCTAGTGCCCTGCACCCGTAACATGCAGTGCTATGACAAAAGTTTGTCGCGCGAGAAACCCGCCATATTGAAATATCCTCCAATAGGTTAAGAGAATACGCACGACAAAATCATGTCTGTCACGCGTGGACCGGGCATGTTAGAGGGGCTGGTCTTTATAACTTTGACAGCCTGTAATGATATTATAACTCATATGATAAAAGATGATATGATCACTTTATATATAAATTTAGTTAAAAAGATAACAATATAAATTAATAAAATGTATTGTGTGTGGTACATATAGTTCTAATTATACCTCAAACGCAACGAAACTGTAGCAACCGTATTAAAATAAAATTTCGTATATTTCCCACGGTTTGGTACTTTGGTATGTAGTCTATATTTACTATTAATTACAATGCAAAATTTCCCGATTATGTATACCATTTATAATAAAAAATCTTTTGGTACATACTGAGCATGAATTCATGCTCTCAAAAAAAAAGGCTATTTCTTGCATTATTTTTGCTGTGCAAGCAAAATTTAAGCTACATACAATGCAATGTAATGCTTCTTGTTAAAATGTTTTCAAAAGATTTAACGTAAGAAACTTACTTAGCTGTTCTTTTAAACTTATCGCGTTTTGTTAAATTAAAACCATGAAAAACACGTGACGTCTTAAGTAGTTTTACTTGACGTTGAAATGCATTGTAGTGTGCTTCAATAATACTTGAATAACAGTAACTTCATACGCTACTTTATACAAATGAAGCACTGCAATTATGATTCCTGCGAACTGAGAAAATAAGGGCATTGTGTTGTTAATTACTCGTTAACGCTCAATACGTTCATTTTCGTGACCTTGAATATGTTTACTGATATTTTTCTCACCAATTTTAACATTTTAAAGAGGTATTGTTTCCATTATAGTTATAATGAAAGAGTACCCTACTGCATATCAAAAGAAGAAGAAATGTTGAAGTAACATAATAAAATTGCATGATTGTTTCAGTGAACCTTACATTCCACAAAACCTCACTGGGCTTACGATGGCACTCACAAGAGGAAAAACGGCTCCAATGGATGTAGTCAGAATAGAAACCAAAACAAAAGTAAGTGTTCCATTTCGTTCTAGCACAGAGTTACAAGTTAATCTAGCGAGTTAATCCTATTAATGGCCTAGAAGAAGAAAGCCCTTGTTTGCATGATTATTTGAGATAATGTTGTTATACCATACGTAAGTGTGGCGTTATGGGTGGATTTTCCGCTAACCCCGCCGCCGGTATTCGCTCTCTTTTGGGAGAGTAGATAGAGAGGTCTGATAAGAATTTATGACCATAAGAATTTGGCCTAACAAAAAGTTGTCGAATCCAAAACTTTAGAAGTTACATAAAAATGGTCACTGCACTGATCAGTATGATCACCTGAGGGAGGATATTGAAACCAACATGAGTAAGGTACCAGCAAATTCATTCAACTGAGGCACTTGCAATTAGTTGCAATAAAGCAATGAATATTTTAAAACTTTCATACTTATTTGAGTTCGTAATGATAAAAGTTATGGAAGAAAAGAACAAGAAACTCGTAACACGTGCTGAATATGAAATCATTTTAACGATGTGAACGCGAAAGTATAAATTATCAGAAGTTCGCCAAGGTCATTTAGTAGTGTGTTCGACAGCGGACAGAATAATTTGCGATAGAAAAAGTGTATGAAATATGAATGCGATGTCGATCAATACTGTGATATGGGAAATATATTATATTTTTATTTTATTCAATTAAATTAAAATTAAAAACCTAACCCTTAGTGGTGTCGAAGACAGAAAATTGTTCATCTACGTGTTTACAGTGTATCGCACACACAAAGAAAAACGACGGATTTTAATTATTTCCAGAAAATATCTTACAACAGATCCATGAAAGAGAAACAAGATACAAGTAACAAGACACGGTCATTGAAAAAAAGATACAGAATGAATACCGGGAAACAAAATGAACACTATACCAATATACAGGCACAGGCATATCAATCACGCCTGAAAGTTTTTAATATTTACAAACCGTAAACAAAAGCATTCAATGAATATTATGACCCTATGAATTCATTGATTAGAGTATAAACTGTATGTCTCTTATTCTCTTAATTACCACTTTATCGACATTAAGTACCTATTCTCTCACCTTCGACAAAGATAACATTAATGAGTTAGATAAGTCTGTCCATAAACGAGGATCTCGGATCACGAAAACACATTTAGGTAGGTATGTTTTTGGTAATCTGCTCATTGAAAATGTTACGTACGACTATCATAAAATAAAAACATGTGAATAACAAAGTGTGTTACACTATAGTAAACAAATGGTGGGCGATGGAATAAATTATGTTTAGAGATTGGCATACTTGCCCACTGCTATTTTATCAAAATTGTCGCACGATGAGACATGAGATCTAATGGGAGACGATTATATCCCTTCGGCAACGTACGAAATCGATGATTCGGTTTTTCAAATTTGAGAGTCACGCTCTTGTCGGCGGAGTTTTTGCCATTCAATTTTAGTTATTCTTATTTGCCCTCTTTTGTTTAATCTTCAGATACGATCAAGGATACTAAGGTACAATATCCATAGGTATCCGCGTTTTGGAGCGTAGGATGGTGTTTGTTTCGGATTCGATCTATCCTTTTACACCTAATAATATGCTGCGTTCCATTGCCTGTTGGCATCTATCTATTATATTGAAAATTTCAATATAAAATTTAAAGTGTCGGCCGAAAATTGTATTGTATTTTGAAACCTTTATTCAGAAATGTCGTTTGTATTTATATCCGTGTCCAAGCAAGAAACTAATCGATTCCAGCTAATCTTCTGTTATTTACCCACGCGTATTTTGTTTTCTAGTTTCTCTAAACAACAAGAAATTGATCGATTGTAATAATTGTTATGTTTCGTCATTTTACCAATGCATATTTTTGTTCTGATTCCAGATAATGTTCTCCTTCCTTTCCGTTGGCTGGGGGTTATTGTCAGATATCGACATAGAAAGCGAAAGATTAAGAGCCATCGGAGGACAAAGATTCGCAGTGTGGGCCATAGCTAGAGTACTTGGATTGAGGAAGTACAAAGGTGTAGTAAGTTACGCAAAAATTAAGGATGTGAGTAATCTTCCTATGCCAAAACAACCGCTTACTATCAGTCACAGCGTCAGTCAGGACGGAGCGCTCGACTCCCCCGATGCGGAAGCGTTCATTGATTGCGATGTCAACTCAGACGTGTTCGCGAACGCTCTGACCGGTAAACACCAGAGGGTGGACTCTTGGTACTCGGTCAATTCGCGGAGGAGCGCCTTCTACAGTACTCGTGGGTCAGAATACCACAGCGTTACTAGCAGCGGTTCTGAAATGCGGTCACCAGTTCACGCTTGCATGCACGGTCCTGCCTCACATTTACCGTCTCTCATGTCTCAATTACCTGCGCAATGGGTACACGAAGAAGGTGAATTTATAATGGTTCACATCGCATATCAGTCTTACATCGGCGAAGACTTTTTATTTGCGCCACGTTCGCAGCTCTCCGACGGAGTTATGTGGATGCTTATAATAAAAGCTGGCATTCCGAGGTCTCAATTGTTTTCGTTCTTCATGGGTATAAGCCAAGGGATTCATGCAGAACTTAATACTGAGTATATAAAGATGGTACCTGTAAGCGCATTTAGAATAGTGCCAGAGAGTCCAAATGGCTATTTGACAGTCGATGGCGAATTGGTAGAGTACGGGCCTATTCAAGGGGAGATATTTCCCAATATTTTAAATATATTTGTGCCAGACACACAATAAAACTCGATATCTAGAACCAATTATTTAGCTACCTGATGATTACGAAACCGAGCCGATTCAAGTGCAACATAAGTAATACACAAAATATTTTAAAAATTGGTTGTGCCAGGTAAACCAGAAACTCAATATTTTACCTGTTGAGTTCTATTTAATTTGTGATTCGGATTGAATGAACCACTATAGACATATTATTATATAATGTCTTTTAATTAGCTTAAAAATGTGATAATACCTTTGTAAGTGATAAAATTGTTTGTAAAAGCCTACATTCAACTAGTCAGCTTTCACATCAAAACCTAACTGGTATACCGTTGTTGAAAGCAAGTGCCAAACATTTTGCACTTAAAATTTAAACGGATGTTTTCAAGGAATTGTGTTTGATAAAAGATTGCTCAATCGTTAAAGTGAAGCAAATTCTGAATAGTATTATGTATCGAGTTTTGCATCGCTCAAAAACAGTCCAAACTGTAATTTTATATTTCCTTGAATCAGTTTTGTGGTTATAGCTCTAAGTTTTAACCCTTAAATAGTTCTGGGGTAAACAGTTGACCATACCAACACGTCGTTACATTCCACAAATTGCCAAATTAAAGCCCGACCAAAGAAATAAGAAACCTCGCCATATTGCGGAATTTCAATGGAACTAATTTTATAAGGGAAATTGTTGCCATATTCGTAAAAATATACATGTGGCGCACCCAGGTCAGGTTTCTTATTTCTTTGGTCAGGCTTTAACACCTAAAACAAATGTGGGTGCACGCATTTTTAAAATATGTATTGTCAAGTTTAAAATATGTTTTTCCGTGTATATCCCCCACCTAGTTATATTGCTATGAATTTATCTAACACTCAACTATTCGTTGCTCGATTTCGCACACGGATTTGTGGTCTAGAATGTGTAATTTTCTACACGGCATGGGCTTTTCGCGTCGATAATCTATCGATTTGACTATTCAATATTGATATTGCATTAAATGAGGGACTTTTTGAGACAGTTTTCACAAAAAAAAAACCTATCTATAGGGAGGTACTTGTAGAATTAATAGGTAGACCGCTAGTCTCTATTTTCCTTTGTGGTTGGCCAGTATTGGCCATACAGAAATTTACAGAATGCCATAAAGCATGAGGCCCGCCTTTTAGTAGTGCACGCAAAGTAAATAAATTACAAGCTGACAATTAGATGTCGCAAATGTTTTGGGATATTTACTAAAATAATAGAACAAAATAACTACCTAACCAATGTTTATAGGTATTGTTTAATGTGTAATTATTTTTCTGTGGGCTGTGGTTCAATAGATCCAATCGCGACATCTATTATTTTTAATAGACGCTGTCTCAAAGAGACCCCCATTCTGTATGATGACATTAATTTGTTAAAGCAATCGGGAGGCTATCTCTAATCTCTATAACACGTTATATCATCGTAAATGAACGAGTTATTTATATTAATACTGCCTTACTTCACGGCTAAAAATGAAGGTAGGTACTTATCTGTTTTATATTATTTAAAAAATTAACAAAAAGCTGTTTTTTATTCGGGTTTTTAACTTGCCTATATAGTTTATTATTAATTGTATTTTTAAGTACTGGTCTAAGACTGTAATAAAGCAATTTTAGATAAATTTATGTTTGGGTTGTATGGGATACTACTTAAAATGATTTTTATTATAAATCCAGTATTATGGTAATGTTAACTATAATTTTAATTGTTTCTGTGATAGGATAATATAGAAAGAGAAAAATGGAAAAAGTTCACGTCATTCTGTAACAAATGAATTTAATGTTTTCCATGTTTATTCCAATCTGGCAGCTGAGTGTCGATGCGTTGTTTATTTGGAACTTTTTTTTTGGAATTTGAAAAATACCTAAAAAAGGATAAAATACTTTTGATCTTTATAAAAATAAAATAACTGCTTAATTTATCAAAATCGCCTTCGGCAACTGGTACACAATCGACCCAAACATGCATAATAACACTTTGTAGTCAAAACTGTCAATATTTTAAAATTGACCCATTATCGCAGAATTCTCATTTTTTGTAAATTTGTGCTCTTATCTAAAAACTAAATATTATTCGATTTTAAATTAACCCCCTTCGTTGCGATATTGGGAATGTAGATAGCTAGTTAGTAATCTCATTCGTTACAAAGTGACGTGAACCCATGAGCTCTCTTAGGGCCAGCGCTGGCGAGGCGCGGCGAAGATACTGAATTCTGAAAGAGTAACAAACAATGTAAAATAAACCTTAAATTAAGGCACAGAAGAAAATAATAGTACTATCTAAGCTTGACAGCGCGCTGACGCGGTAGTGTCGCTATCTACGAATTATCTTAGCAATTAATTTTTAACTGTATGGCATAGACCTTAATGATTACTTTACATTGTTACCCTTTCAGTATCTTTGCCGCGCTACGCCAGGTGTGCGCTGGCCCTTAGGCTATATTTCTGCCATAGTTATATTCACAAGTCCAAATATTATCAGAGTAAACTAAATATGGAAACCCCAGATCATGCCTAATTTTTGTACAAAAAAAATATGAATTAAATAATTATGGTTAAAGTTTAATATATTTTTGTCTTTTTGTGATAAACTTTTAATATACTAGATTAATAATTTAACCATATTGTATGTATGATTTTTTCAAAGATTAAAATATCCGTACAATTTGGATTGCAATATTTAAGTGCAGCGCAGAAGTAAAGTTTCACATTTAACATTCCTTTACTCAGCATTCCTATTTTACTAATGCACTTTATTAGACTGTGCACATTTTAATAGCATGCATTCCTTGTTATTAGCTTTTATTAGATTGAAAGCAAATTTTAAATATTTAAATAATAGTAAAATGTTGGTAATGTGTAATTTTTATGTAAGATATTGAATAAATCAAGTTATTCAAGTGTCAAGTTTATGAAACTGTTGTTAATAAATAATTGTACAAATTATGTTATATGGGATTTTAAATAAATACACATGATCTTCAAATTTAACATTTTAATTATTTACAAGTGAAAAGAAATTATGTGCCTAAGTATACATTAAGATACATGTTTTAGTTCCAATTTTTATACTTAGAAATTTTAATAGTTTGCCATAGATGGAAAACTGCAAATTTTTGAATATAAACGAAAAAACTTGCCTACTTAATAAATAATTCACCTACATTTAAATCAAATCCACCCACTTAATACCAGTAAATACATATTATGATTTTTCAATTCTTATTTAGAATGCTTATTTCACGAAGAAGCAGTTAAATAACTTCAATTAAGTATTTATGTTAGCATTATTGATATAAATGCAATTTGTTATATAACAGTAGAAGATGAAAAATGTACAGTATCAAGAAATATTTAATATTTTATTACCAACTCTTCACAGAAGGTCATTATTTTCTCTTGCAAAAGTTGTTACTTAATTAATTGTGAACACATTTCGTGTTTTATTTATCAGATAAGTATTATTTATTATATACTTAGAGAATAGTCATGTTACTTTTTGTAATATGGCTAAATATGTTCTGCAATCAAAGGGCCTGTTATTTAAAAACAAAATATTATAGGTGTTTAAGACATAAGTTTCATATTTATCAGACCAAACCTGATTTTAGGATAAACTATTTATCTTGGTAGTCTAGATCAGGAACCCCAGGTCACAACCTTGGAGGGGTTTGACAGTCTCATAGATATCCAGCAGAGGTCATTGAGAATTATCCTTTTCAAACACACAGTTATACGGCAATGCTTTTCAGGATTGGGTTCACAAGCTGATGTAAATGATAGCAATCAGTTGGATTAGAAAGGTAGGACTAGTCCAAAGTAGGACACTAGCTAGCTATAGCTGGGCTATCTTAGTATGTGCAAACTAAAGCAAAAATATACTGGTTTTGAATGGGATAAGACTAATAATTACCATGGGCTGGATTTTTAAATGGGATTTTAAGGACTGATTAAGCCTTGTTAGTTAGTAACTTAAAATTGGGTTTGGATGCTTATTTCATAATAATTTTTAAAAGTAAATTATGCATAGAAACAAAATAATAAAGTTGAACAAGTACAAGTACTTACTTAAAATTTTGTGATTAAAATTTCTGCATCTAGGCAGGTAATAGGTACCATTTTGTAAACAGTCTTCAAAATACATTTTGTTAAATCTTAACTAGATTACCTTAACTTTAGTGAGTCAAGACTGTCCAACAAGTTCTGTACTTCAGAGTCGACTTGTTCTCTGGTACTGACACCTTCCAATCTCTTACGGACAGACTCCAATTCCCCTGCATCGGCCTTCTGTATTTTCATATATTTAAGCATCATTTCTACCACCATACAAATTTCTCCGATCAACTGCCTTGTTTCCTCAAAGCACCACTGGCCTGCACCACTAGGGCGCATCTGTATCAATCTCAGTTTACTTTGAGCCAACTGTATGGGATTGCGGCCGTTCATGTCGTGGGAACTGACATCAGTGCCTGCATCTAGCAGTTCAATGACTACAGGGACATGGTTAGTACAAGCAGCCAGGTGCAAAGGAGTATTTCCCAGTGTATCTTTTATGTTGGGATTAGCGCCGTGCCTCAAAAGCGCTCTGACAACATCCACATAACCCCTGCAAGCAGCCAAATGAAGTGGGCTTCTTTTGAATTCATCAGAGGAGTTAGGGTCAGCACCTCCCTGTAGGAGCTTTTCAACGAGTTCGGTATTATTCGTGGAGGCCGCGAAACGAAGTTTCTTATTCCTGGAGGCACAAATTTCCCCTCCATAGCGGATTGCTTTCAATCTGCAGTGTCTGGCCTTTGAGGAACATTTTATTTTACCGATATGTTCGTGGGGTTCATCCAGGAAATCCACTGGCATAGGCTGTCCAGCTTGGTTTATTGGTATTGCTGGTGGATTGAATTCAAAGACACACTGATCAAACAATGGATTATCACTGCTCTCATTACTCGTATCAACCCCGGAGTCGGTCATGGTCGTTGTTCAGTATATTACATACCAAACAAGCTGTGGTTTCTTATGTTTGACAATAATCACAATGCAATACACAATGGAGCTTTTTGGAATAAAGCGAGAGTAAACTTGAGCCAAGTCAAAGTCGACCCCAAAACTTGTTTTGGTTTGGTTGGATTGGAATAGAAAATATGTCACAGTTGCGTTCCATTTGTGAGTGAGGTTTGGAATGTACGAGTGAGACAGACATATGGGTAATGGACGGACACTTGGAAGTATGAAAAGGATAAGAAATATGGTATCTTTTCGGATATTACTACCTACCACTTACATTACAATACATCACTAGCTACTAGCTAGACTTGGCAACACCATTGCTTGAAAAAAAAAGAAAAAAAAAAAAAAACTTGACGACTGAAACTGACACTGACACAACACACCACTGACACACGATTTTGACAGGATAATTGGCCTCGAAAAGGCTATTCAAACGATATTTTTAACAACATTACTGCGTAAATCTTCTTTAAATCATGCAACAGATAACAGTATTCATGGTAAGTACAAAACAAATACTTTCTAATGTAGTATAGTTTTTAATATAAGTTTTTAATATAATATTGTAATTTGTGTAGGTAACCTCTAAAAAAACATTGATGATAAATTGGTGTTTCGTTTGGCGTAGGATATAGAGAGTTCGCGGTCTTACGTCGACGAGCTGTACTCGCCTGATGGGTCGAAAGTGGTGGAGGCGCTGGTGACGCTGAAGAACTCTGTGATCGGCAGCAACAGGCAGAAGAGCTCCGTCATAGAACAAGGCATAGTCCCGCGCTTATTGCAACTCATGTCGGACGAGACACTCGACCCAAACATCCGCTTGGAGGCGACCATCACAATTGGTAAACTAGCTTACAGCTACTAGGTACTATTACTACAGTAAATCTATTTACTGCTTGACTTAATCGTCTCCAGAGCCAAGTTTACTTGGGTAGAGAAGGCGGTCGGGTTGAGGATCGTAGTTGTAGTTAGTTACTCAAGTAAAGACTACTGCTGCCCATGAGCTGTGTTTTTGTTACTATACAACACCTTCAGGACAAGCTGGGTTAGTTCATTAAAATTTAATCCTATGGCAATGCACAATTTTTTAATTCATTCATTATTCATTAATATTCATATGTTTTTCTATGTTCTATTCTAAACCATTTATAAGATGAAAACTTTAGGGTGTTCCGAGAATGCCTAAAAGGAACTTGAAAAAGAAAAAAGAAAGTGGTACAAAGTGAACTGGGTCAGCTGGTATTTCAATTATTCATAAAGTTAATGTTCAATAAAAAATGAAACCAAAGCTTGTGTATTAGGAAAATAATTGCTAATAGTAGGTATGTTTATTTATGTGGAGAAAGGAAATTTTGTTTATAACATTAGTGTGGGTAGAGTTTAATAAGTAAATAATATTATAAATGTGAAAGAAAAAATATAGTGATGTTTGAAATGTAAATTGTTTGATATCTTTCATATAGAAATTGAATTGAGAAATAGCCAATAGATTTAGATACATATTGGCAGCTAGACAAATCGGGTAGCAGACAACCTATTTTTACCAGTTTAAAAATTATATAATGGAATGAATTAAATCAAGTAAAATGAAAGTAATGTTTTAAGCAAGAGTGAAGCATGGTTTTCTCACCTCTCTGTTTTAGGCGATAGCTGCACGCAAAATGTGGTATAATCCTCTTTAATTCACTGCACAAATTTTAACCACATCTTGTTCTTCAACAATAATACAATACAAATATTCTTTATTGTCACCAAGAAACACAGACAAATAACACATAAAAAGAAAACATTAGGTTTCAACAGGCAGCCTTATTGCTAATGTAGCAATCTCTTTCAGGCAACCCATTACCAGGAGAATGGTAAAGAATAGAGTAGTGCGGGTTAATTTATATGGACCTTGTCCTTGCAGTAATAAGGTTGTATATTAAACATGTAAATTACTAGCGACCCGCCCCGGCTCCGCACGGGAAAATGGTTATTGTGGGTTATCCTTCAGTATATTATGCATGTATTATACATATAAACCTTCCTATTGAATCACTCTATCTATTAAAAAAAACCGCATCAAAATCCGTTGCGTAGTTTTAAAGATTTAAGCGTACAAAGGGACATAGGGACATAGGGACAGAGAAAGCGACTTTATTTTATACTATGTAGTGATTATGAAAGTAGAGAAAACTAATTATAATTAACATTGAGACATTTCTCAAGAAATAAGCTGTACCTGCTGTGTTAGTCAATTTTAGTTTTCTGTAAATTGTTTCTATGCTAATATTATAAAGAGGAAAGATTTGCTTGTTTGAATTGAAGAGGCTCTGCCTGAAATTACTGAACCGAATTTTGATGAAATTTGGTATAAAAATAAAATAGACCTTGGGGAGCATGGGCTACTATTTACCATGGGAAAATTCCTCATTCCTTCGGGAAAAACCTATAAGGCAGGCTGGGCCGTGAGGCTGAAAGCTAATGAGCAATAAAAAACTTTCTTCTATTCCCAGGTTCATTAGCAAAAGGCACGGCAGAGAATGTAGCCTCATTAGTAGATCAAGGGGCTGCCACAGCATTAGTAGAATTATTGAAGACGGTTCCCATCGGCACTAGGCTGGCAGAAGCAGGACTTTGTGCACTGCGCAGCATCTTCCTCTATCAACCGGCGCCAATCTCAGCTCTACCAGCTGACATGCGGTTGCTCACAAGGTTGACAAGTAAGTGCACATTGCATTGGATTATAATCTGTTATTAGGTAAAACTTTGTTTTCACGCAAAATAGGCGCGCTTGACGTCGAGTTGCGGAAAATTAGCCTGTTGAACTAACTAGGTAAAATTTTGAGGAAATAGAAGATGTTCCCCATACTGATGTCAGGGTAGGCTCGAGCCCCTCGGTGGGGACATATATGAGCTGTTCACGAGAGATGTTCAAGCATCAGTCACGGGATTGACTTCCGAAAATACAAACCGTGCTGTGTAGTTGTAGTTGTTGTTTTATTTTCCTTTGCATGTCTAATGTCCAAAAGGAAAAATATCAAAATCTGAAATAATTTATTGCATCAAACGTGATAGTAAAGATTTTAAATAACAGTTCTAAAGTTATCTAAAGTCCATATCATTAAAACCAATTTCAAAATTCAAAAAAATCAAAATTCAAATTCAAAATGTGTTTATTCGAAGTAGGTAACAAATCACTTTTCGAGTCGAATATCTTAAACCATATGGGATATTAGTTCGACATAAATCATCAATGGGAAATAATTGACATTGTAACTTTCATTTGCAGAGATAGCCTGCGAAGGTTCGTCGACAGCTCGATCGTGCGTAGTGCGCATCTTATCGACGTGGTGCATAGGAGTGAGCGAGCAAGAAGCTTTGTGCGCGGCCGGCGCGTGCGGCGCGGTCGCACTGCTACTGGCCAGCAGTAAACCCGCCGGGCCTCCGCCCGCCAGGGCTCTGCCGGCGTTAGACCTCCTTGCTGCTATGTGCTTTGAAAACGCTAAAGTTTCACAAGTTACTTTGGATACTAAGTAAGTTATTACTTTTTTTAATGATAATAATAATAATCTTTACAGTTTAAAATAGTTTAAATGCTAAATGCTTCCGTCACAATATTGTAACATGCAAAAGGTTTAAAAATTATCACACAGCTACAGTTATTATTACAAGTTCAATTCATAAACATAAAATCATTCAAAATTATTTATTGATCATTTTACTTTTTACCAGATATGTTAGAGTATTTTTTAGTGCTCGAAGTGCACACCAGCTCCATCTATCTTAATTCAATGCGAACTATTAATAAATAGTTCCAGAATTTCATTTAGCTTGTACAGCCCCCAGAGCAGGTTTCTTATTTCTTTGGTCAGGCTTTAAATGTTCATTGTTGTTGTGGCAGGTGCGGTGACAAGTGTATTCCGGAGCTGCTGTTGTCGCTGGTGTCGCGTGACAAGCCGCTGCCGGTGGCGCTGGGGGCCGCGCGCTGCCTCACCTACATACACCGCGCGGGCGCGCTCACTGCCGTCGACAATAGGTGCGTATGAGCAGGCCTGTTTCACTCCCGGCTATAGGCAAAGCGCTGCAAGTACATCCACGGCCCGTCCGGACGATATAATAACTATCAGTCAGAACAAGTGATGTATGAGATAAATACGCGATAGATTATTTATTTTATTTATTTATTTATTTGGAACAGAAAACAACTGTGTTACAAATGTTAAACTTAAACTAAAGATAAAAGACAAAGTTGGAACACAGTCCACACCACTGTTCACAGGTTGAGGTATATAATAATAAAGAGTAGTTGCATGCAATACTATATAATACTAAATAAAACGGGCTTATTACCCGTATTACGCTAAGTATAAGTAATAAATTAATAATTCAGTAGTAGGTACCTACTAAATTACTTCTTTTAAAAGCAAACTCCTAAATCGATGACGTGAGTGTAAATGTATGTTGTTGTTGTGGCAGGTGATTAGATGCAACAACTGCGGTAGGTAAATTGGCGCCGCGCTATCTGAATTGCACTTTATTGTTATGGAATTAAAGCAGCTTTTAATTTATTTTTTTATCCCAAGTGAATCTTCTGCTCCTCTGTATCCTGTGGTATGAGTGCATTCCACGAAGGTGTCGGGTACGTGACGCTATTGTACCACAGAAAACTGAAAACAGTAAGTTATCTCCATACCAACTGGGCGCATCGGTTTGAATGTGAGCGCGCCGTGTAGGCACTCGCCGTCACGCACACGCTTGCATTTAGCCCATACTGCCGCCCCCTTATTCCCTCTTATTTTATGCTAGTGCTGCGTGACAGCGCGCGGCGCGGACGCACACATTCATACCGACAGCGGCACGTTTGTATGAAGATAACTTACTGGTTTTACTGTGATTGTACGGTCATTTGCAGGAATAATTTACCCCCTTTTCTTAGTTGCCGGTACTAAGAGGGAGTCGGTTCTCCTATTAGCAGACTTTTAATAATAATAGAAAGTCGATTTTATATAATTACGCGTCACGTACCCGACAAAAGTAGATTTTGCCGTGGAAAGATCCCACCTGATCCCGAGCTTGATTCGTCGTACTTTTGCGTCACAAGCATAGGTAAATTAAAAAAAAATGCCCCATCCAGCATAGTGTTGTCACATATATCACAGCCCTATGCTCGCAGCCAGACGGCTTCAAACAAACACAATCATAGCTTGCTTATAAACTATTACAACTGATGGTATTTATACCTACCACGTCGCTTTTCTCTCACTAGCGTGTAAGTTGCCTGGAAGAGATCTGTTTGTAAAGATAAGTCGTTCACTGACTGAATACATGGACTTCATAAAGACGATCTTGTTATTTTGTATTACCACGTCGCTTTTCTCTCACTTGCGTGTAAGTTGCCTGGAAGAGATCTGTTTGTAAAGATAAGTCGTTCACTGACTGAATACATGGACTTCATAAAGACGATCTTGTTATTTTGTATTACCACGTCGCTTTTCTCTCACTTGCGTGTAAGTTGCCTGGAAGAGATCTGTTTGTAAAGATAAGTCGTTCACTGACTGAATACATGGACTTCATAAAGACGATCTTGTTATTTTGTATTCCTAGCGAATGAGCTCGCCTTTGCGTTGAAAGTGACGAATTATTTGATAACTCAACACTGGCACACAGATTACTAGTGCAATAAGATTTTTCATGTGCAATAATACTAATATCACAGTAACTAATATACTACGTAAAACTAATATTAAAAAGAGGAATGTGTGTATGTGTGTCTGTCTGTATGTTTGTAATGAATAAAGTCAAGAACTACCGAACCGATTTCAAAATTATTTCACTATTAGCAAGCTACATTCACCCTAAGTAACATAGGATACCTTTTCGGGAAAAATGCCTCATTCCCAAACCGTTAAAGCTGGCGGAAAGCTAGTAAAGTTTATTCTTATTTACATGTTCTGTAGCCTATGTGTGGAGACCTGTAATTGGCTTTTTGTTGCTATTGTATGTTTTATAATATGTAAGCATAGCTGTTGGTCTTCCTTGTATTAATAAATAAATATATAAATATGTGTGTGTGTGTGTCGCCGTGTAGGGTGGTGTTCGGCGCGCTGCCGTGCCTGGCGCGGCTGTGCACCAAGGACATGCCGGAGGACATCCGCGCCACCGCCGCCGCCACGCTCGCATACCTAGCTGAGGTACTCTACTAATAACCAAATTAACTTTAAGGGTACGACCAGGCCTCCCTCACTCCATGTACTTGCGCGCTATAACTACCTACCGCCCGGCCGAGCGGTCTCGGGCCGCGTGCGGACCAATTCCCCATTCCCTAAACGTGTTAGTAGAGTGGCGCAATACAAGAGAGAGAGATGCAGCAACTACTTCTTTTCGCCTAGCGCCGTGCGATCTGAATTGCACTTTATTATAACAGAGCTAGGGTTGCAATTTATATGAATTATGTCGCATAGTGCAGTTTCTCTACTATTTGGTATTCTGTGGTACTACTAGGTCCTTGAAAATTGTATTAGTTTTGCTAATAAGTATGTATATGACTGTCTGTTACCTAAATATTAATAAATAATAACAGTGGCCAAAAGGCAATAGTGGACCGAGAACTGCCACTATAGAGACAATGCCAAAAGAAAGGATGATGTTGTTAGTCAAAATGCTGAAGGGCATCAAAATCCATTTCGGGAGCCCCTAGTAATGAGCGGTTTTAGTTCTTATTTTATTTTATTAGGGTGATTTATAGCCAATAACACAAATAGTTCACAATTTAGATATAAGACAACGCCAATTACAAATCTCCACCTATACATAATAAAATAGGTTTGACTGGAAAAACAAAGAAATTATTATACACTATAATTAACTTACACCAGTCTAGAAAAAATGTTAAGTGATTATACACTGTCAAAATAGTCACTGTTTATGCTTGATGTTGGTATCCCTTGCGAAAGGTACATCAATGATGGACGATACATCATCACAAGCTCTGGTCACTAATGAAAAATGATTGTTTTCTATAATTTGTTCTCGCAAATGGAATGTGAAGCAAAGAACGTTTCCTGAATCCTGACAGATTTGTAGTTGCTTTAAAGGTTATTATAGTTAATGATTCAAATGGATTGCTTGAATAGTCAAAAAGTGGAGTGGGGTAATAGGGAAGACGTAGAAAGATATGTTACAAACTGACCTTTTCGTTTCCGCGAGAAGTCTCTATCAGAACGTTGATCAGATCCAGATGACTGGGCATGTACTTTCAGTTTTTGCTAAGACTACTGAATTAGAATATTTATTTTCACGGGAAACTTACAGCCTATACATAGAAATAAACATAAAGTCCGTAAATGACATTAGGCCAATTACAGGTTTCCGCCATATTAATAATTAACAACCGCTAATCAATACAGGTAGACACATCTCTCCAAAGACTAGCAGCCATATCGAACCACCTGATGACGTCACTGGCCGAGATAGTGAACTGCAAGTCGCCGGCCGCTAAGCAAGGCGCGTTCAAATGCTTCGCGTCGCTCGGGGCCAATGACGAGGATATCCGCAAGAGGATTATAGAGACACACGGCCTTATGGTGCATATAGTCAATGGAATGAACCATCCAGAAGCTTCGGTAAGTGATCCTTTGACGTCAGTGTCTCAGTGAAGCCTGACCACATTACAGAAATTCATTTGAACTAATTGAATTATAGCAATTGTTGCTAGGACCACAAAAAAGAAATATGTAGCGCCCCTTAGAGCAGGTTTTAGAGTTTTTTGTCAGAATTTACTTTATCGAAGCTTCTCGTATAGCCACCAAAGCTAAGTTTTGAGGTTTGGCGGCCTCAAAAATCTTTGTTTAGTGTTTTATGCACAGTGTACGTACATTTTTATACAAATAACGTTTATGATAAGTAGAAACATTAAAATTTCACTAGAGTTTTTTCTTTAGATAAGTTTTAAAATTTCGTTACAATTAACCTTGAAAATTGAAAAGTTTGTGATATTTAGTAGCAAAGCAATAATCCCAATGTTCTGTCGTCCAGGTGAGGCTGGCAGCGGTAAGATGTCTGCACTCGCTGTCTCGGTCGGTGCAGCAACTGCGGACGACATTTCAGGTAAATGGAGGTACTCTGTCTTATCATCTAATTATCACTGTCCCTGTTTTCTTCTTATTTATAAAATCTAGCTTTTTTTAAATTGCAGTATTTTATATAAGTTTGATGCGTACTTTAGTTTCAAAAAGTTAAGTTGATGCCTAAAGTATTTAGGTGAGATTTGGTGAAAATTTTGTTTGCTAGTAACCTTCAGACTTTTTTTAAACTCCTTAGTATCTGCCTACCTTTGTGAGCCCAATTAGAAAATAGTATTTTTCAATAAAAAAGTGTGAAGATGGTTGTTAACGTACAGAAGAAAAAATGTGGGACCCATAACATTTCCCTAAGGTACACCGTTCGATGCATCCAATAACTAGCTTGAATATTCATTAAGTTTAACCTTACGTTTCCTATCAGTGAATTAGCTTTTAAATTAAGAGAACAAGGTACATCTTATTCATATATTTTTATAGCTTTTATATAAGAATCGAGAGAGTAGTGTCAAATGATTTCTTTAAATCCATTATAACCGATTAAAGTTTGAGCACCTTGGAAAAGGTGCTCAAAACTGTTGACTAAGCATGTCCTTTCAATATTTGCTAAGCCACCCACACCCTGTATTTTATTTCTTGCATATTGTAAGATTATTTGCCGTAGACTCCACCGACAAGATACGGATCTTAAAATCAATGCTGATGTAAGATTTATTAACAATTTATTTTGAAACATCGGTATCCTGCCATTATAATAACACAAAAAGGCGCATCTGATTTTCACATTTATTTTTAATAACATAATTTTACTCAGATTTTTTTTCTCAGTAAAACAGTGTATTTACGAAATCATGTTAATTTTTGTCAATTGCGCTCTTTGGTGTTATGACGGCAGTATTTGTTGTTTGTGTAGGACCACGCGGTGTGGCGGCCGCTCATGCAGCTGCTAAGTGACTCGCCCGACACTGAGCTGCTGACAGTGGGCTCCTCCACGCTCTGCAACCTGCTGCTGGAGTTCTCGCCCGCCAAGGAACCTATGCTGGACCAAGGTAACACAGGGATCCTTGTATAGGAGCAGTGTGGCCGCTCATGCAGCTGCTAAGTGACTCGCCCGACACTGAGCTGCTGACAGTGGGCTCCTCCACGCTCTGCAACCTGCTGCTGGAGTTCTCGCCCGCCAAGGAACCTATGCTGGACCAAGGTAACACAGGGATCCTTGTATAGGAGCAGTGTGGCCGCTCATGCAGCTGCTAAGTGACTCGCCCGACACTGAGCTGCTGACAGTGGGCTCCTCCACGCTCTGCAACCTGCTGCTGGAGTTCTCGCCCGCCAAGGAACCTATGCTGGACCAAGGTAACACAGGGATCCTTGTATAGGAGCAGTGTGGCCGCTCATGCAGCTGCTAAGTGACTCGCCCGACACTGAGCTGCTGACAGTGGGCTCCTCCACGCTCTGCAACCTGCTGCTGGAGTTCTCGCCCGCCAAGGAACCTATGCTGGACCAAGGTAACACAGGGATCCTTGTATAGGAGCAGTGTGGCCGCTCATGCAGCTGCTAAGTGACTCGCCCGACACTGAGCTGCTGACAGTGGGCTCCTCCACGCTCTGCAACCTGCTGCTGGAGTTCTCGCCCGCCAAGGAACCTATGCTGGACCAAGGTAACACAGGGATCCTTGTATAGGAGCAGTGTGGCCGCTCATGCAGCTGCTAAGTGACTCGCCCGACACTGAGCTGCTGACAGTGGGCTCCTCCACGCTCTGCAACCTGCTGCTGGAGTTCTCGCCCGCCAAGGAACCTATGCTGGACCAAGGTAACACAGGGATCCTTGTATAGGAGCAGTGTGGCCGCTCATGCAGCTGCTAAGTGACTCGCCCGACACTGAGCTGCTGACAGTGGGCTCCTCCACGCTCTGCAACCTGCTGCTGGAGTTCTCGCCCGCCAAGGAACCTATGCTGGACCAAGGTAACACAGGGATCCTTGTATAGGAGCAGTGTGGCCGCTCATGCAGCTGCTAAGTGACTCGCCCGACACTGAGCTGCTGACAGTGGGCTCCTCCACGCTCTGCAACCTGCTGCTGGAGTTCTCGCCCGCCAAGGAACCTATGCTGGACCAAGGTAACACAGGGATCCTTGTATAGGAGCAGTGTGGCCGCTCATGCAGCTGCTGTAACATCGCTTAAATTTCAGTCTAAGGCGCTAAATATTTGAATAAATAACGTACTATTTCCAAATATAAGCAATACGCGGTTTTATTTATTTTATTCTAAAAATGTGCTCTCAATTATTGCAGGTGCGGTTGAAATGTTATGTAGTTTGACGAAAAGGCCCGAGGCGGCCTTGAGACTGAACGGAATATGGGCTCTGATGAATATGGCTTTCCAGGTAATTTATAAACTAATTGATTTCATTGTGAAAAATATATAAAACTACTATCTAGGCATTTAAGTGTCCCTTCAGGTAACAGTGCCTGTACCCGCCGGCGACCAAAACCAAAATCAAAATTGATAATCAGAAACGGAGCCCCTCAGGCGTCGTCTCCTTCACGATGTTTTTCAGTATCAACGCGCTAGGCCGAGGTTTTTTTTGGGGTAGAGTCTTCCGCTCCCCCGCAAGTCCGGTGAATCTTGATCCGTCGTACTTTTTCAACTCAAGCATAGGTCAATTTAAGTGTTAGGAATTATTATTAAATATTGTTTGACCAAAGCATCGTTAAATAATGAGGGAATAAAGTTTAACTTGCACCTTTCAGGCAGAACAAAAAGTGAAACAGCGCATCCTGAATTGTCTGGGAACAGAACAGATGTTCCGGCTGCTAGGCGACCCCGACACCAGGGTTATAATGAAGACGCTAGGCCTGCTGAGGAACCTCCTCTCGACCCGACAACACATCGACGCCATCATGGCGGAATACTCCTCACAAGTCATGCAGGTGAGATACACACAAACACTCACACATACTGGAGTTGCTTCCAATCCATCATGTCTAAATCGTCTAGTTTGCTTCAAAGTCTAAGGGTGAGGCACAAGCGTATTTTTAAAAGCTATTTGTCATGTTTTTTTTACATTCGGTGTCATACAAAACTCGTATTTCGTTCACAGTTTGTTTAGAGTTTTGTTTAAAATAGAAATAACGCGACTCACAATCATAACTCAAAAGGATGGAAGGAGGAAGGAACACACATACACACACACACACGCACACTCACACTCACACTCACACTCACTCACTCACACACACACACACACACACACACTCACACTCACACTCACACTCACACACACACTCACACACACACACACACACACACACACACACACACACATACACACTCACACTCACTTACACACACACATACACACTCACATACTAAGACACGTGTCTAGAAGACTAGGAAGCAAATGGTTATTACGCGTGCATGGTGTGGTGTCAGTAAGGACGTTGTTTGTTGGTTTGCAGGCAGTGATAGTGGTGTTGGAGGGTTCGTACCCGGCCGAGGTGAAGGAGCAGGCGCTGTGCATCCTGGGCAACATTGGCGACGGCGAGCGCGCCAAGGACATGATCATGGCCAACGAGGACGTGCTCCGGAAACTCGTCGACTACCTGGTCAGTGGGTTCACAGTGATAGTGGTGTTGGAGGGTTCGTACCCGGCCGAGGTGAAGGAGCAGGCGCTGTGCATCCTGGGCAACATTGGCGACGGCGAGCGCGCCAAGGACATGATCATGGCCAACGAGGACGTGCTCCGGAAACTCGTCGACTACCTGGTCAGTGGGTTCACAGTGATAGTGGTGTTGGAGGGTTCGTACCCGGCCGAGGTGAAGGAGCAGGCGCTGTGCATCCTGGGCAACATCGGCGACGGCGAGCGCGCCAAGGACATGATCATGGCCAACGAGGACGTGCTCCGGAAACTCGTCGACTACCTGGTCAGTGGGTGGGATTTGAGACCTTACCATTATCTTTGCAACGACGATTGTGCCATGAACCATACTACGTTATTGATGGATTTGTACGGTCACGTTCATAAGTCCAGTCATGTCACGTGCACCTATACTTTAAATATTTTTTTTCACAGGCCATATCATTTAAAGCAAAATATTGAGTCCCTTACACTGTATAAGTAACACAAAAAATATATATATCAATCCTTTGGGAAAAAAGTTATTTGAAAGTTATAAAAACACGTGATATGACTGCTCTTATGAACTTGACTGTACATAATCTTTATTGTTTTTGAACGTACTGTAAGGTACAATTTACATCGAACGGTACGCATTGCCCGGATTTCACAATCTTTAAAAGAAATTAAATCGTGTACACTGTATTTATATAGACTTTGGTGGGCAAAAATTTTCGAAAGCTGGACCTATTGGTCCAGCGAAACATTTTCATTTGGTATAATGTCTTTATCCACGTTTTCTCACAATTATTTTTCGGCTAAATGCCGTCGCTTGCGTTCAAAGTTATGGCTTGATCGGACAGTGTCATGCAGATGTGAGAGGAGCGGAGATTCGATGGTAGCTGTACGGCATCAATCGTATCTTTGACTTACCGTGCTGTGCCGCGCTGGTGAAATAGTGTGTAACTAGTGTATGTCCTCCCGCAGTCGCACCCCGAGAGCAAGCTGCAGGAGGCGGCGCTGTTCGTGGCGGGCAACCTGGCGCGGCGCGGGGAGGCGGGGGCGGCCGGCCGCCAGGCGCGCCTCACCGAGCTGGGCGTGCTGCGCGCGCTCAAGCTGCTGCGGAGCCGGGACCAGGCGCACCACCTGCACGAACGGTCACACTAACACACCACATACATCACATAGCGCGCCCAGCCGCCGGCCGCCAGGCGCGCCTCACCGAGCTGGGCGTGCTGCGCGCGCTCAAGCTGCTGCGGAGCCGGGACCAGGCGCACCACCTGCACGAACGGTCACACTAACACACCACATACATCACATAGCGCGCCCAGCCGCCGGCCGCCAGGCGCGCCTCACCGAGCTGGGCGTGCTGCGCGCGCTCAAGCTGCTGCGGAGCCGGGACCAGGCGCACCACCTGCACGAACGGTCACACTAACACACCACATACATCACATAGCGCGCCCAGCCGCCGGCCGCCAGGCGCGCCTCACCGAGCTGGGCGTGCTGCGCGCGCTCAAGCTGCTGCGGAGCCGGGACCAGGCGCACCACCTGCACGAACGGTCACACTAACACACCACATACATCACATAGCGCGCCCAGCCGCCGGCCGCCAGGCGCGCCTCACCGAGCTGGGCGTGCTGCGCGCGCTCAAGCTGCTGCGGAGCCGGGACCAGGCGCACCACCTGCACGAACGGTCACACTAACACACCACATACATCACATAGCGCGCCCAGCCGCCGGCCGCCAGGCGCGCCTCACCGAGCTGGGCGTGCTCAAAGATACTTCATATCCTAAACATTCCTTCAACAAACAGACCAATCCATTTTTAAGAAAAGAGTTACTCTCATAAAGAGACACAATTTTTAGTTAAATAAATCCATATTTAAGAAAAAAGGCTTCATTATTCTTAAAAGTTCGATTATAAAAAAAGTATTTAAGAAACGGAGCGATTTCTTCAGCAACAAGAAAAAGTAGTATTGTATTTTATTGATTTTAATAAAAAAGTAACAAAAAAAAAAATAGGAACATTCTTTAAAAACAAAAAAAGAAACAATAAATATTAGGTAAACTTTGAACTGTAAAGTGACGCGTATTCTCGTACTAATGTTTAATTTGTCGTTACAGAGTGAAGACGGCTCTGGCACAGTTCAACGAGTTCACATAATACTCGCGCCGGCGCAAGCGGGCGAGGAGGACGTGACAGAGATAGACTGTGTGCGTGCAGTGAGAGTGACAGGGACAAGTGTATATACGAGGGCCTCGCGACGAACAGTGAGCCGTCGAGTCATTTTGTAATTCGTACAAGTGCGAGCGGATATGTCACTAAATTCTAAAATGAGATAGATTATGCTTCAATTCTTTTAAATGTAAATTTAAATGAAATTATGTGTACGGATAAGTGGCAAATCGTGTTGTGGCTCGAGAAGCTGTCAAACGCGTCATGATGACAGAACTACTATGGCTCTCTCTTATGTCACTATATCGCGTTTGACCAGAGTAGAATCGAGTGGTTTTATGTGAAATGTCTTCCTTATATTTCTACTCACATTTTTTCACAATGCTCGCGTTAATATTCAAACCCATAATGTATTTATTTAACAGAATCCCCTGTAATGTAAACAAACTGCTCACCGAAATCAAAAATGTTATTTATATAAATCATAATTGAGCTCATTGAATCATCGAGTGACTTAGAGTCAGTATGAGTTGGCATATATTTATTATCCACGTTCATTTATGTCCTTACCTCACGAAACTTGTCAGTACATTATAGGTACTCCGTTAAATGAATGGATTGTATGTAATATCGTCAGTGAACCGAACATTCTCCGCTAAGTTGTGAAGTTAGTTCATATGAGTAGATAAACGGAACAGAGTTTTAGCTTCTTAATAACTTGCAAAATTGCTTCCTATTCAATAACCCTTAGATTTTCAACTGGCTGTTTCCAATGTCGTCAATGGTCACGCACACATGCCCCGCGCGCTAGTAGTGCAACCGATTCGCGCGTTCCTATGAAGCTGAAAATCTGTTACGTTTATCTACTCATGTGGTTAGTCCGCTCGCACGTTAGCTGCTAAGTGATGTACATAGCTGGTTGCAACACGCAGTCCTACAAGGATATACTGACAACATACAATGTATACGTTGTTATACGTTGAGTGAGCCAAACTATACGCCGTGAAATTTAACCGGATGTTTATCCGCAACATAGTCGTAGTACTGTGGCATTGGTCATGCCATCTCTTTTGCCTTTGGTACTGGCCGCATTGTTCTAAATTTAAATTGTTTTCGAAAAAACGGATTTTGATAGTTCGAGTCAGTTCTAACGCGATCGTTCCCTGGAGCTGTTACAAAACGCTCCAGGAACCCAATTCCCGTAGGAATAGATGTTTTAAGTGTTTTTCTAGTTGTGTTGTGATATTGAGTTCGCGATTTAATACAATATAGTGTTTAAATCGTTTTTTTGTGGTTCTTATTTCATAACACGGGCTCGCTCGTGTTATAGTACTCATGAAACTGAACAGCTTTCCCTAAGGAACATAGGTTAAAATCCCTTCAACTTTTCTTATAAACTTCAGTCACGTGACCGAACATTTTTATTACAAGTTGAATTTTATTTTTGTGGTTTTAACCTATGTTCCTAAGGGAAAGTTGTTCAGTTTTATGAGTACTACTCGACCAATACAATTAGACACATGACAGGTATGCGGTTTGTACAATATTCGCCCTTATTCCCAGCACTAATCCCCGTGACCGGCCGTGACGCCATGTTTGAAATGTGTCTAATTGTTTTGGTCGCGTAGTACTACCACTTTGTTGCGGATAAACAATCAGTTAAATTTTACGGTGTATATTTATGTATAATGTGGGCGAGGGCGCTGCTTGCTGTACAAAAGAGTGACAAACATGACGTTTCGCAAAAGAGCTGTGTTATGGTGCAACCACATCTACCGGCCGACACGGCATCGGATCGAAACGAATTTTACAATTTTTAAACGAAATTAAACCTTGTATACAGTATTTAAAGTCTATATTACTAAGTCATGCACAGCACCTTGACTGCGCGAGTGTGCGTGACGGGCGGACGTCGCCGGCCGTCAAGCTGCTGTGCGTGACTTGGTAATGTAGACTTTAAATACTGTACAAGTTAACAAGGTTTAATTTCGTTTAAAAATTCGTTTTTTTTTCTATCTGATGCCGTGCCGGACGGTAGATGTGGTTGCACCTTTAGTTCATTTTTTGGCCACGTCCATTTATATCCTTGTCGGTCTGTAATAACCGTTGTTGCTCCATTATTTATTTTAGAATATGCCATTGACTGTGACATTTGCTCGCTGAAACCTAATCATACCTTTGTGGTCTCATAGGAATTATAACTGCTGAGTCAAATATATCTGTCCTTTTCTGACATATGGACACGTTCATTTGAAAGATATAAATAGAAGAATGCTCATCGTATGACTCTTCCTATATAGAAAAGGACAGATATGTAAAAACCTGATTCAGCTGATAAGTTAAATGAGACCTTTATGTTATTTAGCTTCATAAAGATAGCTTTAATTTATTATTCTTGAGAAGCTAAATTTAAAACATCTTAGTTTATTAGAGTGAGCTTTTCAAGTATTTGTGGATACTACTCAATGCAAGATTTCTTGATCTAGTTTTGAGCTGTCTTTATGAGAACTATTTGACTTTATATTTATAGAAATCCAATAATAATCTCATTCGTAACATTATTTCTGACTGTACAGGAAATTATCATCGTACCAAAAACGTATTAACAACCATTTGATCATAAAGCTAGTTATCCATTGTCCATTTTTAGGTAAAACTAAATTAAGGTAAAAAGAGAGGAAAAGCGATGGGTGGGCCAAAATTGATGTTCGAATAGACTCAACGACTGAGGTGCTATACTAAGTACCCTCATAGATGATATTTTTTGTATCAATTTGCTGAGTTGTGTAGTAAAACTACAATAAACATAATGACTTGTAATTTGGTAAATGTAAATGTAGCAATTGGCCATAAGATTGGAATCTTAAGTAGCATAATAATTATACAAACATGACGTGTTGTAACCTTACTTCATTTAAATAAATATTTACTTCGTTGCGCCACAAACACATCTTGTAATGTTGAGACAAAAATGTAAATAAACATATAACTAAAATAACTACATTGCTAAATTCAAAATTTAATCGTTTATTCAACATTATGTTCTTTAAGTACTGAAAACCTTCGCTTAATTAAACCAAGGCTTGCTCTCGTGTTAGATAGAATGAACAGGTAACAACAAAAATGAAGAGATAGAACTTTACTTTTGTCAATGGTCTCTTATTTTGTCATTATTATATTAAACGAGACGATCAGTTTCTGTTGAATACTAAATTAATAAAACTCGTCTTATCACCTAGTAAAAAAAGTATGAAATATAACTTTTAAAATTTATATTGATGCGTCGAGACTTCATTGAAGATTATGAAGTAGTGTCAGCGGTCAATGAATTTTAATACCCGTGTGAAGCAAGCGATACTCAGCTCATCTCCATTGATTTAACGTATATTATTGGTCTTCCCAGTCACCACTTCAATTCGTATTAGTTTAATACGATACCAAAGAGATGACAGACTACTTAACGTTATCTATGGAGTGAGCAAGAATCCTCACACTGATATTATTCTACCTTAAATCATGTTTAAAGTATAAAAACATAGCTTTTGATAATTCATGAAGTATCCAATAAGAAAATATGTTGTGAATAAAATAATGTAGAGCTGTGATTTTGTTTCCAATTTTATTATATATCGCGTCTTATCGTTAAATCGCATTGTCGATACTAAACTATAGTTGCAATTAAATTTTAGCCGACCTTACAACGCTTTTGATATTTAGACACATTTTTCAAAGATATTTTTAAATCAGAGTCCAAATGACGAAGGCTTGTCATAGCAATTTATCTAGAAAATAAAGGATCTAACTTACACAGTCCCTATGTCGTAGATAGCTGTGCATGCTCCATTATTTTGGGGACGACTGCCCCGCTGAAAACCTACACCGGGATGTACTAAGTCCGGTGAAGCTTGATTGGTCGTACCTTTTCGACAGAAGCATAGGCCAATAAAAGATCGGGATGTACTCGAACGTTCCGTTGTGCCCCTTTAGTGGTTAAATAGGATTTTTTAATTAAGAGTTTAGGATTTAACCTTTTAACCGCCAAGCATATTTTCTAAGAACTTGCTCCCACCGCCAGCCATAAAAACAAAATCTATATCAATCAGTCAAAACAAAGTCTTATTTATGAGACGGCGGCGTTGTGAGCTCGATTTGGTAAGTCTTATATTTTAGACCATGGCGGTTAAAAGGTTAAAGAGGATCTTCATGTGTTCCAAACTTGGCAGTGGTAAGATAGAATCAATAATTCTACAGAAGGTATGCACCATTTAATCACTACAGGAGCACTATGGATCATGCAATATTTGCCAGTTTCACTACCAGGGTCACAGATGATGAGTGGAACAGTCGTCTTTGGAATTGCTATTCGAGCTTTTAAATAATTAACGATATTATTATTGCAGTGTTAGATCATAATTTGCTGACTATATTTCTACACGAGTGTGTGTTACATAAATAAATACTGAATAATGTATGGTCTGTGTATAGTTTATCCGAATTTCGTATTGGATATGGACATACTGCAAAGAATGGAATATGGCTAACTATTCAAATTATTTCTTTATATTTTTTCCTTTATTTGTAATAATTTTGATCTTCTATTGTATAATATAATGTATTGAATTGCTGACGTGTGAAGACGTATGGTGTAAATATACCATATTATTTATGAAAAAGTTACGTTTTTCTCGTTAATATAAACAGCTAAATGGAAAGCAAGTGTTGTTTTATTTTCAACTCTAATTGTAATAACGGATTATAGATATCGAGTACTATAAGTTAGGCCGCTTCTTATAAGAGAAGTAGGAACAAACTTAAATTTTATATTAATCCGCTCAGCTGTTTCAGCTTGAAAGCAGGACACGGTGTAAGTGGCGGAGAAGCAAATACTGGTAGAACATGCTCAACAAAGTATAGGACACTCCCATACAAAACAGTCATTCTATTTGGACAGTTTTTACGGAGAAGTCATTATTTTTTGTTTTCGAGAACAGTTTCTACCGCTACGAAATACGGGCGCTCTCAAGGTCAACATGTCCAGCCGCATGTGCTGGTTACTGTACATTTTGCTATTTTCTTTGTGAAAGTTTCACTAAACCTTTGACTGAGCGGTTTCATTCTGCATCCATCCTACTGACGTATTTATTAGTAAGATTATAGTAGTGGAATCTAAAAATAAAGTATAGGTACAGTACAGAAGCCAGCTCACGAACAGCACACAGCACTACGTACGAACTTCACCACTATCGCCACAGAATACCAAATAGTAGTCCCTATCGCTACGAAGCGGCGCTCTTAAGGTCAACATGTCCAGCCGCATGTGCTGAGCTACTGTAACATTTTGCTATTTGTACGTTTTGCGTGTTGTGTATGTAAATTTTGCGTTTTGTACAAGAGATAAAGTCCATTTAATATTTTTGCTGTCTATCTTAAATTTAGAAAATATCTATCTCTCTATAGTCGTCATTAACTGTTAAAATTTCTCACTTAAAATATATCAAAGAAGAAAATCCTACATTCGACGAAAATACTCCTAAAAGTTTAACCAGTAGGTAAGTAACTAAATCAAATGCCGTCGTCATTATAAAAAAAACTAAGTGCTAAACTACGAAGGTGCTACGAAATAGCTACGATTTATGAAAAAAGAAAATACTTAAAAAACGGTAAAACTACAATAGCATTCTTACTATCATCATTTAGTGGTATAATTTGAATTCTTTCAGCTTATTTTTGCGTAAAAACCAACAGAAAAGAAATACCCAAACAAACTAAGATCGACGAAGACACCCTAAAAAGTTTATTCAGTCGTCATCTCTATTAAACCAACACAACAAAATCACACAAATGAAAATGCCGTCGTCATTATAGAAAATAAATCTAACTACGAAGAAATTGCTACGAAGGTGCTACGAAATTGCTACGAGTTATGAGAGAGTGAAAATACTTAAAAACCTGTAAAACCAATTCCGCAAACACTTACATTACATCCCTCAATGGCCTTAAATGACCGTTTCGTCGATCCTTTACTTAGATGGTTTAACACAACAACAACTTATGTAATTAAATATTAAGGGGCTACATGAGGCTATATACGTGGCACCAAAACGAGGCGAACGGTCTTTTATACCCACGCCCAAAACTTCATTTTTCACCCGTTTTTATTCAGTTTTAAAAATCATATCAAGTATAACGCTCGCGTTCTCGTCGTGTATCAAAGTTTTTGCGCCGCGATGCAGGGTGGAGAGCAGAGGCGCGCGAGGCGGCAATAAATCACGTGAGCTCCACAATAAATAACGACGAGGCCGAGAGAATGGGGCAGAGACAACATATCGCGACTTGTTGGCCAATGGGTTACTGGGGTACGAGGAAACGCCAGGGAGGTGGGAAAGTGTGGTTTAAAAGAACAATATGTCAAACATAATAGATCTATAAGGGCGTCGGAAGTCCTGCGTAGAATGCATTAGCCAGAAAGTAGTAAAGTTGTCTAAATATTTTGTTGTCTTGTCTTGTCTTTCGGCTGATGGTGACTCAATCATACTAATCATATCATACTATCATACTAATATTAATATATCGACGGTTAAAAGGAAGTTGGGAATAAGCGACAAAAAGTGAAATGTTCAGGAGAGCCGTTCAAAGTTTTGAATTTTAGAAAAACTGACGTATTTTTGTAATTTATTGAGATATCTTGAAAACTAAAACAGTAATAAAATCAGAAAAAAATGGAGCAGTTACTGGTATTTTTAGTTTTAATGCTTTTACGCTATTTAAAGTGATTTTTGTCGCTTATAACAATAGCTTTTAATTTCCCAATAAGGAAATATGGCATAAGATACTAATGACAAAATAAAATATTAAGGGATAAGAAGTATAAGCGACATAGAAATTTATCGCATCGGGTATAAGAGACAAGACAGTTAAAATACGTGTATAGTATACTCTATAGTCTATACGTATTAGGGTATAAGAGACAAGACAGTTAAAAGTATAACCGACAGAGTAATATGAAAATGAATTTTGTATAAAAGGTACAAGCGCCATAGCTATGTTAAATAAGGAAATAGAAGTAGGCTATAAACAACGTTTGTAATTTTTGAGGGAAAAGCTTAAAAGGCATTACCGACAAGCAAACACAAAATAAGTCATTTTTGTAGTGGTACAAGCACCTTTACTGCAAAAATGACCTGAATTTTCGTCGGTTACGAAAAATGATACTAGGAAAATGCTTTTTTTTTGCTTGGGCATAAACGCCAAAAAAGTCATCGTAGAGCCATGGGAGTAAGCGCAATAGAAAGAGCGGAAAATTTTAAGTAGGATGGCATTTATAACTCATTTTTGACCAAGACGTCGCTTATGCCCTACTTCCTTTTTACCGTCGATATTAATATTAATAATATTATAAAGAGGAAAGATTTGTATTTTTGTGTGTGTGTGTGTGTGTGAATGTTTGTAATGAATAAACTCAAAAACTACTGTGCCGATTTCAAAAATTCTTTCACTATTAGAAAGCTGCATTCACCCTCAGTAACATGGGCTATATTTTATTTTCAAAAAAATTAGAGATCCTTACTAAAACTTCAATAATGTAACCCAAGGTGTAAAAAAATACCTAAAATATTCCTAATAATTGAATGGGCTCCGAAACTACTGAACCGATTTTGATTAAACTTGGCACGAAGATAGAATAGACTTTGGGAAAGAACATAGGCTATGATTTACCGCGGGAAAATTTCTCATTCCCATGGGAAAAAATGTTAAAGCGGGCGGAGTTGGCACAAAGATAGAATAGACCTTACGGAAGAATATAGGCTAACTTTTGCCGAGGGAAAATACCTTATTCCCACGGGAAAAACTATTAACGCGGGCGGAGCCGCGGCGGGAAGCTAGTCAACATTAAAGTGCCAGCAGTTTCCATGATGGCTTAGCGTGCGTTTTGAAACACGGAGGTTTATTGACAATCGCAAGCACGGCCGCTTGAGTCGAACCTGGACCTCCTACAATAAACGGCGAAGTTTAACTTAGTGAGTTAAAATAGAAGTTATTAGGTACAAAAATAACTTTTATTTATCAGAATACAACAAATAGCACTCAAATAAATTCGTTGACTCAGTTTGGAATTGCAACATATACCTACAGGCTGTTCAAATTGCGGCACGTGGGTAGTGAATATTCAAAACTACAGGATGCTACAGGGATATGCAAATGCAAGTTTCGGCCGCGGTGCGTGACCGCGCATCGTTTCATTCTGCTCTATGTGCAGGAGCAAACGTGGGAGCCTACAAGCTCGATGTAAGTGCATAATATTTGCATAGGCTCATTCTGTATTGCATAGGACAGGCTTGACGAACCCTAGAGCATACATTGATGGTTTTATTTACAAGCTATACCTACTGCTGAAAAGGGAACATCGCTGGCCAAGTGGCCGTTGACTTCCATTTGGAAGTGCACAGGTTCAAGCATAGGCACGTACTACGTGTACGTACGTATGTAATTGTGTTTTTGATTTTTAAAATGCATATACATGATGTACGTACGTTTCTTCGACGCTTTTAAGGTGAAATAAAACGTAGTGAGGAACCTGCACGCAGCACCTGCGAATAATTTCAAAGGTCGTGAATGAAGTTGACCAGGTGTTTGAGCCTCATCCTTTGGGTTCGTCTGAATTTGGTGGGAGGTTTTAAAATGATCTAGGTATTTTATGTTATTTTAATTAAAGCCTGACCAAAGAAATAAAGAACCTCACCATATTGCGGAATTTCAATGGAACTAATTTTATAAGGGAAATTGTTGCCATAGTCGTCAAAACATATACGTGGCGCCCCCGGAGTAGGTTTTTCTTTCTTTGGTCAGCCTTTAATGTCGTAATATGCGGTGCGATACCTACTCGTGAATAGTACCTAAATAATGCTTGACCGTAGTCATGACTGTGCAAGTAAAATTTACAATGTACCTAGGTATGCTAAAATGCGCCAAGCTTACTTAGAGTATAAAGGCGCCAAGTTGTTGCATCTCTAGCAAAGCTTGTGAACGTGTATATGTCGTCGGCATTTTGTATGATTTCGCCGTTTACATACGGCGTCGGCAATTTATAAACGCTCGCTGTAATGTAAAATGCCGAAGGCAAAATGTATAGGGTTGGCACAAAAAGGTTTTGAATAAGTCCGCACTCAGTTTTAGCTAAGTCCGTATTGCTAGCTGAAAAATAATGATGCACCTGTATATAATGGGGCGAAGCCCCCCCATTTCTGAAGTGGTATTCTAAGCCCTTATAGATTTTTCAACCCGATTACAAAAAGGTTACTGGCTTTGATAATAGTAGCCAGGGCGTCAACCGAAGCGGGGGGACGGGGGGGCGCAGTTCCCCAAAAGAGGGGGCTCGGGGGGCGCAGCCCCCCGCTAAAAAAAACAAATCTCTACACAGAATTAAATCGATTGGTTAGGTTAGGTTAGACTGATGTCAATAACAGAGCGGAGGGAGCCGAGCGAGCGGAGCGAGCGTACCGCGGCAGCGGTCGGCGACCGCCGGAGAATTACATTTTTCAAAGTTGATTTTTGTGCCAACCCTATACATTTTGCCTTCGGCATTTTACATTACAGCGAGCGTTTATAAATTGCCGACGCTTTATGTAAACGGCGGAATCGTACAAAAAGCCTGCGACATATACACTCTGGGTATGTAGAATATTATGATGCACCCTGACTGCGCATCCTTTCCCCGACAATGTTTGCGAATATGTATTCAAAAACTAACATTTACACATGACCTGCAGCTGCAGGCTTCCCACGAAACGCGCAAGAAACTCGAGAAGCTGTCAAACGTGATATAATGATATAAGAGCCATAGCTTTGAATGTAAGAATAAAGTACTAAGTACATTACTATCATTCGACTACGACACTACAGAAAAGCTGCTTACACGTGATGGTTAAGTATCTATTATGTACCCATTAATAAAAATATATGGTTTATATATTATAATTATCTATTTATTTATACTAACACTACTAACTACAAACTATAAGTACGATATATATTATATTTTATATATAAACTAAATTTAAATATCTATACAAAAATTGGTGTATGCATTCTTTCTAGTTTACGTGACAGTACTGAGAGGGGGGTGCTGGTGTCCTGAAATACAGACCCGTCTAGTTTAGGCACCAGTCTCCTACAAATTCTTTCTTCGTGTTCTAATTATTGTAAAAATTGTTGGAGAAAATAACTTATTATTATTATTATTATAGCGTTAGACAGTTTCTCGAGCTTTTTGTTCTTTACGTAGCAAGCATGCAGGCAGGTTCTCAAAATAGACATCACCGTCGCGAAGAAACGAGGGATGGTCGCGATGGCCAGGGAGGTGGGCAAAAGTGGCGCTTTTATATCTTTGGTGATAGCAGTAAAAAACGTCATGTGATGAAAGCCCAAGTAACTAAACCGACCCCAGAACTGTTGTGTATTACAATTTACTTAATTAGGTACGTACATTATTTTCACTTATTCGGGCAAAGATACTCTTTAACATTGTATATAAGTGACTGCGATATACTCACCGGGCACCGCTCCGCGCTCTAGGGCAGTAATTTGTGTTTGTTCTGCCCGGAGGAAATGCGAATAAACAAGGATTGTGAGCTGCATTATTTAATATTCCGGCCTACTTGACGGCGCCCGAAGGACCCGCCGGGATGCGGACCAGGGCTGGCTATAACAACCTTACGATGGCATAATTATCCCTATTAATAGTTTCGCGTGGAAAAAAGTAAAATAAATGAAATCCAAAAATATAACATAAAAAAAATATATGGGACGCATTTAAATTTCGGGAGAGAATTTTTATTGAATATTGTTACATAGTTTGATTTCTAAAGACCTACACTGCTTATCATCATTCTTCATTCTAATATTATAAAGAGAAAAGATTTGTATTTGTGTGTGTGTGTATGTTTGTAATGAATAAACTCAAAAAGTATTATGCCGATTTCAAATATTCTTTCACCATTAGAAAGCTACATTCACCCTGAGTAACATAGGCTACCTTTTACCGCGGGAAAATGCTTCATTCCCACGGGAAAAACTGTTAACGCGGGCGGAGCCGCGGCGGAAAACTAGTTACATAATAAAACGACAACAATATTTCATTTCAAAGACAGAAATAAGCAATAAAATTATTTCTTTATGTTTACAAAAGGCAAAATATTCCTCTTATCACTTCTCGGGGCCTCGGGGCTGTATAACGGTTCTCCCGGGCGCGCCGGATATATTTCACAGGCGGCTGTTGACCGGGCATCCGCCCACGGGAAAATAAAACACAATTTGTAAAGGGTTTCCCACTACAGGTGCGCGATGAAACTTGTAATAGAATTGCTCGTAACTCTCTAGCTATGTTTGGCACGGTGCGCGCGATCGGCGTCCAAACTACCTTTGCCGTGCTTGGTCAGCTTATGTTGCTATTACGTTTACAATACAATGTTTGTTTATATGATGTGAGGTGCCTAGTTGTGAAAAACCGATACATAATAAAATACAACTGATTCGTAAAAAATACGAGCCGTATTAACGCTACGCTACATTTGCTAAAAAATTGTATTATCGAAGTACCACCAATAAAGTGTTACATTCCTTTGTTATCTATTTGTTTTGGAAACCTTTAAGGGTAGAAATAAATATCTCAAAGACAGTCATACATAAAAAACATCATGGTTGAACCTCTGCAATCTCACAAAGAAAAACTAGGGCATAAAAGAACCATTACGGAGTTCAAAGCATTTACCAACTTCTACCATTGAGGGGCAATAGGCTCGTTAAAAACATCTCAGCCGTTCTTCTTAGCGCTGCCTGTTATACTGCCGTCATAAGAAAAAAGGGCGCATCTAGCAGATTTTTACAAAATTAGCTGAAAACCCCGTTATACTATAAGTACTACTATTTGGTGTTCTGTGGTATACTGAGAAAACGATTCTGAGTAAAACGGTGCTATTAACAAATTTTTGAAAAATAAATCAGTTACGTCCTTTTGCGTTATTGCGCCAGAATACCGCTTTGAATAACTTTATCGTAACGTCGTCGGTGGTCTGCTTATTAAAGAAAATCTCTTTGATGCCACCCCTGGCGGAACAACACACATAAATGAAAACATAACCCTCCTTTTACAGTCGGGTAAAAATAAATATTAGCGAAATTTTTTTTACAGGCAAAGCACTGGTCTATAACATTTAAATTAAATAAGAAATTAATTCGAAAACCTTTCAACAAATAAAGAGATAGGAAGTTATACAAACATAACAAATTCAAATGTGGTTTTGTCTAATTTAAGTCTGAGCAGAAAAATAAAACACCTTTGCTATTAGGGGCGTCAAATGTTTGTTCTAATGTTTCTAGCAACAATCAATAATAGTTATAATTATAAAATTATACTTCCAATGAATTTCCGGAACAGGTTTTTTATTTAAATAGTCAGGCTTTCAATCATATTTATAGAATAATAATTATGTGGTGGCCTTGAAGTATAAATAAAAAATAATGTGGTAGGTGGTGGCCATTAGTTATCTACTTATATAAGGAATTCTGGGTGTGGTCCAAACATCAAAATATACACAAACAAAAGGTTTCGTAACACAAAACAATACAATTTCCATTAAATTTTGCAGCTTTCTCGCTGATTGTGGACATTTGTATCCATCCGTCAGAGTGCAGAGTTCAAACCAGACTCTTCGCGGCCGGAAGCGAGCATTGAGAAATTACGTACAAGTGCCAGAGAAGACATCTCGAATACATTCTATGCGCCAACATGGCGGCAGCGGGAGGCGGGCGGAATGCACGACGAGAAGAAAAACAAAACACAAACGCTATAGAATTTGGAGATCGCGACCTCCAATCCAAATTCAGCGATGTCTAAAGAAATCCCCGAAAAGCACTACGAGCAACTTGTTGCAAGATTTGCCTCTCACTTAAAAAAACTAGAGCGATATTTCTATTTCTTTCCTAGTTTATTAGTATGGGTGCGGTTCGCGGGTGTTGTTTCTATATATACGCTAGTACAGTAGGAGTTAAATTAAATGGAAGCGAGGCAACATGGAACCCGAGAAAAGTTTAATGAACAGAGTTTTACCGGGTTACCGTATTTGCTCTTTCAAACACGACCAGTTTGCGAGGTAGACAATTTTATTATTACAATAACCGTTAGGTGATATGTTGTTTGCTAATCGTGTGGATTTCGAGGTGGTTTTGATATGTGAGGTTTTTACTTCGCTCTGATGATTGGTTTGTTTGTTTTACTACCATTATCTATAACTTGAAAAAAGTAGATTTTATTTGTAAAACCGAGGTTTATATGTATTGTTGGTAAATGTACCCAAAGACACACGTATACATGAGAAACCTGAATATTTAAAGTTATACGTACCGCTTAACTTACTGACAGACAACAAATGTACAGATATAAAATTTAAACTCGGTATAAATACGATAACATACCTACCTGCGATAGTTTAAGATTAACAAAAGTTGGCCACAGTTTAAATGGTTACTTAAACGCTGGGAAACTCGGCGCTGAGTTGGTCTAGTTTGCGAACAGAGCTCAAGTTTCGGAGAAGGCGGGATGCTGCACGTTTGGTGCATTCATTTTACTTTGACTCATGAGAAAGCTTATATGAAAATCATAAATGAATAGATAACCTAAACACTGGACTTAATTATGAATACATCAATGTGAACATTTTGTGAATATAATAAAAACAAAAAGACTTCATTACTAAAAATGGTTGTGGAATTATTGAGTTCTCCTTACAACTATGCTGTAAATGGCCGTAACAAAAAGATCGGCGGTATTAAATTAAGTGTCTGTGAAAGCTATTCACGCCGCTTGCAACTGACTACCATTCATTTAGTAGTAGTAAAACACTTTGTAGCGAAATTGTGAATGTTGCAAACTCAGTCGATAGTAAATGTAATTACAGTCTCTTTGATGGTGCTGACGCGTTTAACGAACTACGCTCGCTCTGCGAAATAGCTTTATATTATTTATTGCACACTTTTTACGTTGAAAGTTAGTTCCGTTATTTTTACTTTGTACCCGTTATAAAATGCTATAAAATGGTTACGTTGCATGGCTACGCCGTAGCACGCCGTAGCAAATTGCTACGACGCGACCGGTAGTCATAAATAATTTAATTATTTAGTAATTTCTCATGAGTGTTTCTGCAGAAATGGAATTAAATACTGGATGATGTTCCTAAAATCCCTACTCTTGGAAAAGGACTGAGTTAGCAATGGCTGTTCATTGGTCGCGCGAGCGAGAGGAGTCCGTCAAATGGAAGGCGGGTTGAGATTGCATTGCTTGTTTGCTTATCGTGTCGGTTTCGAGTACTTTCGAGGTTAACCTACCTCACAAACCCTGCGGTGTCGGAATCGTTGAGCCGCCTTAGGTTTCCGACATGGCTCCTATAACGACTACATCCGTAGATAGTAGGCTTTACGTGGCTTCCGAAGCACGAAATCATCTTTCTTTTCGGTAAATCAGTTAATTCGACCTCTAATGTCCTAACCAAACTGGTGAAAGTTCCACAAAGTGATATTTTTTCGACAGATCCCCACCGGGATTCGAACCCGGAGCTCATGTAAAGTCAGACGAGCTTTTGACCACTTGACTACGGAGATTGCATTTGCTTTTAATTATTTCGAGCTGCACACTCCATTTGGTCGTTAAAGCTGTTCGTTTGATACACACGCTGCGCGTATTGTATGTAACACATTCACGAGCGCTCAGTTTGCCTAATGGAGTACCCGACTCTCAAACACCTGCGATGTGGATGTGGAGGCGCAAATTGAAGCAAAAAGTCTGCGAGAAATAGAGCAATTCCAAACGTAAAGGCGAGGCTTAATGTAGCTGAAAAGAAAATGTGTTGAATATTTCTTTGCAGGTGATGATTTGTTGGTATAATTTTGGGTGTTGTGGGAAATACGAAATGCTTTGTGGTTAAGTAAGTAGGGAGCGACGGGGGCGTAGAGTTGTTTCCCATCCGGCAAAAATGTGTCGGTTCTTTTCTCGTAAAATTCCAGTGTGCTTTTCATCCGCCGTTTATACGCCGAGAGAAAATATCATAGGGAAACCTGTAAACCTCTGCAAAGAAATTGGGTCTAGTTCATAATATACGAGTATGTCTACCACACTATTTTTTTCTACAACACAATCCTTTTTTTATTAAAATGTTGTAGTATTATCCGCCGCAGGTGGATGCGTGCGGCCGAAGATCGGGCCAAATGGCGCGCCTTGGGTGAGGCCTATGTCCAGCAGTGGACTGCCGCAGGCTGTTAATGATGATGATGTGATTATCCGCCGAATGTATTTTTATAGTACCGCATAAGTTGACATTCTGTCTAATGTTATCTGAAATTAAATATGGACTCGCATAGAACGCACGGACTGAACTATTTCTCTAGTTACTCGTAGCATACTGTAGCTAGTATTTCCTGCAATTTATGGAAATAAAAAAAAAGTTAGTCAAGATATAAGTTCTTACTGTACTTTTAATTAATTAAATTAATGATGTTGAAACATAACACTTTTTGCTCCAACATCGCTTGCATTAAAACTCCGCTCGTTTAACTTTGTGCGGTACGCGCTCTCGGCACACTCGGACAGAGGTTTGTAGTCCAACTAGTTACGAGTTACGAGTAGATTTGTTTCCGCACTGTCCCCTAACTGAGCGAATTGACCTACAATCTCAAACCTACAAACAGTGCGATCCGGAGCGATATGAAATATCATAATATACAGTAGACAGAACTTGTGGATGGACAGTCACACTACGAATTTCGTCCTTAATATACGTCCTTATTATGGTGCGTGTAATAATAATAATAAGTATTCTATTTCAATTAAGTACACAGCCTTGTCCCTGCAATGTCTGTATAGTTTTCTCACATTTGCTACGGGTTGGCTGGAAGAGATCTCTATTTAGAGATAAGCTCGCCCTTGTATACTTCCGCTTGTACAAAACAGCAGTAAAAAAAGTTAAATCTTACGATAATTTCGTTAGCTATATTTTTTACTTGCGGCAATGGATACTGCGATAGACCGTGGTCCACAACAGCGCAGATTTTTAACCGTTTCCGGGGAGGGAGTTTATGCAACATGTAACACAGATTGAATCCGCTTTCTATGTGCCCGTCTGTTTACAAACTCCCAAATCGCGCAGTATCCTGGGTTTGTAGGTTTCCACCTTCAGGTACCGTAAAAATAATTACAATTTTAAACAGCTGTAGCTGCAGAAGCAAACAATGATTTAAGTTCAGGCAAAGAGAAAATTACAAATAATTACAATATTCAAAATATGAAAAAATTACCTTACCTTACGTTAGAACTCGATAGAATCAAACGATTTTCTTTATCAAGAATATTTTGTTTTCAAGTTTACTTTATTTTTAATTATTTCAGGCTTGAGTTAAAAACACAGTTCGTTCGTTTTTTTTTTTAACTTCCATTAAGTGTTTTATAAATAGATTAATTCATTTCCGTTTTGTATATCAAAAAGTTTTTCCCTCGTGAGGTGAAATTGAGAAGTTTGATCTCCGTCTGTTACAGGGTTTCTTAAGCTCTACTTAATTGCTTCTCTACAAGACACCCCAAAGATTTATGTATTTTTTGCTTCGCCCTCATTTACTCGTCATTCTTTCGAGTGCTCTCTTACGAGCTATTTCATCTCGCGATTCTCTCATTTGCCCGACTGCCATGGCGGCGGCGGCGGCGGGGCGCGGGCGGTGCAATAAGTCAACGGGACAAAAACAACGCCCATAATGGACCATCTGAGAGACAAACGTCATTGCCCCCAATCTGTGTCGTCCTGAGATTGTGTGGAGATGGGATACTGGTACGGGGTGGAGTCGGATTAGAATAACATGCAGTTTTTTATTTGTTTTCGCTGCATTTAAATTCATGTAGTTGTATTTTGTAGAGTTCCGTAACGAAAAAAAAAGTCATATTACAGCCATTTTCTTCTGGAACTTTTTTTTCTAGGACAAACTCATATTCAAGCGGCTTGACTGGTCAAAATATTTCGTTTGAATCGATCATCTGCTACCAAACTTAGCAACTGTGAAAATCAGACACATGATAATACGTAGAATATTAGGTAGGTACTGCATGCACAAATATATACATGATGTAGAGCAACAAAATCCAGGTATTTTATAATATTACACATGTGCTTATCACAAATGTTCGCCTTGGCCGGGTTTTAAAATCGCTTCTTTATAGAAGGCAACATCACCAACTAGACTAGAAATCTAGGGGTCTTTATTCTGCTTATATTTATATGTCTGTATAAATCTGTTTTGTTTGCTAAGTTATATTTAGCGCGAGAACAAAGGAACTTCTACAAGTAAACACGTAAAATTGAAACAAAAGACAGAATTCGCGCTCACGTCCTTTTAATTACACGCGAAATTCGTATTTCTCGTGAAACAGGGTAATTGCCGGGAACGTCACCTCATTTGTGGAGCACTGTGTACCTACTTATCTACCTACGGCACGCAAATGGCACCATCACCATTCAAAGTACAAAGGGCGAGGCAAAGGACCGAGCTCATTAGTACAAGAATCAGCCAGGATTCGCTCGAACCAGGCAGCTAAATGAACCAACATTAGGCTCAATGGCTGTTTAAAAAATAAAAAGTTCGTTGAAGGCAAAGGACGCGTGTTCTGAATACCGATCGTTGATTGCGTCTCCCAGTTTTCTGTAATAGTCAAAAGGTTTTACGGTTGTTGAATGTTTTAAAGTCTTTTCTTTTCATTATCCAAAACAGAAATTATTAATTTTGGATTTCCGTTTGCTTCTGGGTACCTTAAAAAAAACCTTTTCATATTTGTTTAATATACGGGTAGAGCTAGCTAGGACAAGGCTAGGACTTATAACATCCTTGGGATAGAAAGAAAGAAAATCTGGAAACGTAGGTGTGCTGTCAACTTGACGTTTTTTTTTCGTCGTTTTCAATTCAATCCTCCCTCATAGGAATCTCTCTCCATGACGTTTTATTTATCCTTTACTATTTTACTTTACTACCTTTATATACATTCTGTATTTACTTTTTGAGCACTACATGTCCTATAAATAGAACCGTGCCTTTGATGATGATGTAGTAGAACTTATAAATTGTTTCCTCGGAGACACAAAGTAAGAGGAACCTAACTTGAACCTACTTAACTGAACTTTGTCTCTTCTGAGGTTGATTAGTGAGTTGTGGTTGTAAGTTTCCGGCTTCGGCAAGGCTTGTTAAGGGTTAAAAGTATTTACTGTGATGTACGGTCATGTTCATAAGTCCAGTTAAATCACGTACATCTATCCTCGCACATTAAATTACCCTTTTTATTAAAAGGCATTCAGATAATTTGAAGTAAGACGTTGAGTCCCGTACACTTTATACTTAACACACAAAACTAAAAATAACAAGCCTTTAGGAAAAAAGTTAATTGAAAGAAAATTTTAAAGTATAAAAACACGTGATATGACTGCACTTATGCACTTGACTGTACATGTACAATATACTTTTATGGTGTTAAGATGTCGGCCAAGGTGTAGATTAATGAAAGATATAAATATATAAATATATTGCACATTCCACACTTCACTTTCATGTACCTAGTTCTTTTCTGTAGTCATTTTGATAGGTACTTATGAAACTGAACAACTTATTTAAATAAATGGCAACACTTTTATTTTTCTGGTTTTACAACTTCCGTTGTGTCTAGATTAGTTTGTATGAAAAGTTGGAAAATAATATTCTACAGAAGCCAGCACATGCGGTTGGATATTCGCACAACGAAATAATTAATCCCTATCGGTACAGAATACGGGCGCTCTCAAGGTCAACATGGCCACTCGCAAGTGCTGGCTACTGTACTAGCCGAAATAAGTTTTTAGGTAATAGGTATACCGATAACAAAACCCAATCATTTATATAACTGATGTGAGTAGGTACTAACCTACTCACATCAGTTAGAAGATTCTGAGGAATTGTGAAAAGGATTTCTTGACTTTACTAATTTTAATAATTGTGTAGGTATTCGTTTTTTTCGGAACATTTTCAGTCCGTGGCGTTTCCAATATCTACAACCCCTGCTAGAAAACCCCCTCACGTCCAGAATGCCATAAAAGTAATCTTTACATCGGATTCACACCCACATAACGGCACACCGACCTAGATTTACATAAGCGGGTAAACAGCACCACAACGTGCAGTAAAATAAATTTTTATATTGTATTGAACTGACTTAACCGAAAGTTCCGTAGTTTAGGAAGCAATCCTTCAAACCAATGACCAATGAATGGTCATCAGTTACAAGGAAAAATTGTGATTTACATTTATTTAGAAGTTACAAATAAATGAATTGTCTTTATTATCCTTGTAAACATCACTATTAAATAAATCGAAAATCGAAAAAAAAACATTAAGCTCGGGCAAGATTCGAACCCGAATCTCTTTAATTAACTAGCTACTCGTAACTGTGATAAAATACGTGAATAGAAGTCATCTGTTGAAGAAATATTAAAGAACTATTGAAAAATTTTAAAAGCAAAGCATGTTTTTTTAATAAAAAGAACAAAATCTTACATGTTTTACAACTTTACATACTGATTGGAAAGAGACACCGACGAGGGTGTGACACATAATATCCTTTCGTTGACTCACAACATTTTCAATTTATTATAAAACCGGTGTATACCCTGTTTTTCTACGGAAAAGGGGAAACTCCATTATAGGTAAATCAAACAACAAACAACGGGAAATGTATTTAATTAATATAGAGTCCAAACGTCAACTTACAAATAAAATATTTAAACACGTGTAAAAACTTTGTAATGAAATTTTAAATACCTACAGTTTTTTTTACAGCTTCAACCTACTGTTTAGTTAAGCTTACTCACACAATACTACAAAATAAAAACTTTACTTATACCTTGTTCTAGCTTCCTGCCGCGGCTCCGCATAGTTTTTCCTGTGGGAATGAGGAATTTTCCCGCGGTAAAAGTTAGCCTTTGTTCTTTCCCAAGGTCAATTTTATCTTTGTGCCAAGTTTCGCCAAAATCGGTTCAGTAGTTTCGGAGTCTATTTAGGTATTGTTTTTTCATCTTGGGTTTTTTACATCATTGAAGTTTTAGTAAAAATCCTAATTTTTTTGGAAATAAAGTATAGCTTATGTTACTTAGGGATCATGTAGTTTCTCAACAGTGAAAGAATTTTTGAAATCGGTTCATTAGTTTCGAATATGTCGTTCATTTCGCTTGATCAGTTGTACAGTTTAAATTTGAGCTTCTAAAGGACTAAATGATTTCACCCACCACCAAATCTGAGGTCATTAAATGTAGATTTGGCAAATCGTGAATCTAGTGTTGGGCTACCAAGTGATAATGCGATACCGTAAGTAGGCCACGGACCCCCTCCCTCACACCCACGGGAAACCCCTTAGGGGGAAGGTAAGCTTATTATGATGTTATGATGCAGTTTGTCGAGAGGTAGTTACGTTTGTTCTGTATTAATTGTAACTTATGATGAACTTAACATACAGTTTGTTTAAGCTGGTAGCTTAACATAAATCAATATTATTGTCGTTTAGACAGTTTCGTCTTGCAGCTTCCAAAAACATTATGTTGATTGGAAGGCTCGAACATTAGAAAATGAAAATATAGAGCCTTATTTCTTTCATGCACGCGCACTGGCTAGAATTTTTTAATTTAAATAAAGAAATTTAAAGAAGAAACACATTTTGACATTCAGTACTTTTGTTTTGTCGAGTACAAACGTCTAGTGAAATTCTATAAAAAAATCCTCGAATCAAAATTTTACGTGAATTGTAAAATACTTTTCGACTAAATTATGCTATAAATTTGTATAAAACAAAAAATATAAAAAAACACAAATATAGTATAATTTGCCCCACCAACTCAACTTTTCGTTTGCTGTTCTTTTAGTACGATACCACAATAGATTTACCATCAAAATGTAAGTACGATTCATTGAACTATTAATGTACAATAGTCAGGTCATGCGGCTGGACATATTGACCTTTAGAGCGGCCATATTCCGTAGCGGTAGGGGCGAATTTAGTAGTACGAATGTCCAACCGCTTGTGCTGGAGGATTTTGTACTAGCGTACGTAAGATTTCGTTACCTTGGTCAGAGAGTCAACTGCGGCTCCCTTATTGGGACATGACTATAGGATCAATAGATGATAGACCGAAAATGTCTTAAGTGAGTATTTGGGTTTCTGTCACTTCTGAATTACAGGGTTTTGATATTTACAATGATATTCTTCCACGAATTTAGTTTTTCACTTGTGGTCATCATCTGTCATCCACCAGTTATTTTAATGGCAGCATTTTTTGTTTCAGGTGCTCCTGTTGTTACAGATATGAAGACTGCGGGCCTCCGGTAAGTTGAATTAAGCTTATAGATCTTTATTTGGAACATCTAGCCTAGTCCTGGACAAACTTAACACAAAAGCTGCGATTGACCAGCATATTAGTTACGAACACTTTCAAAGCCAATTAAGTCATTTCTAAGATACCTACATCTCAGTTAGTAAATAATATTTGTACAAATGCCTACCTTTCTGAAGTGCTAGTTAGAAGAGAAAAGGTAATGAGACCGATGGCATTACACCAGCCATGTTAATTAGTTCGCAAATGTACACTCGTGGCATGCGCAATCTAAGAGTAGAATAAGGCATCCAAAATTCAAACATTTTTAAAAATTCTGCATAATACTAAAAAAAATATGAAACATTAATTAATCGGCGAAACAATAACGAAATGTATGAAAATAATAAAAAATCGGCAAAATAGCGAAAGTTGGCAAACACCTAATAGATCATCTTGACGTACAAAATAGCGACGAAATAATGTTAGTACCACAAAAGAAAGATACCCAGTAATAGCACTCCATACAAAAGCGTCCGAATCGTCGCACGCACACATAAGAATCATTTACACGGTCGCTAACCCATCTTCGCGGTGCAAAACGATGAAAGATGGGCTAGCGGCGGCCGTGTAAATGATTCTTGTGTGCGTATGACGATTCGGGCGCTCTTATATGGAGTGCAATTACTAGATGGCACTACAGTGCGATGCACGTTACACAGCTTTGGTTTTTGTTGTAGTTATGCTGCCTCCCGCGGACGGCCTTCAAGCGCAACGGTCTTCAGGACCACCAGTACTTCCAGCAAGGCTCCGTGCGCTACCTGTGCCGATCCGGCGGGGGCTGCTGCCGGCCGTGCCCGCCCCGCTGCCCGCCCTGTGTCCGCCGCCCACCCCCTGGCAAGACCTACGTCACACGCTTCAGTGACTTCGACCTTCTGTCGCAGTGGTAGCTAGCTGTGACTGGATGCTGCAGCTCTGGGTAATCTTGTAAACTTATTCACGATTCATTTCTGCCTGTCCTGTCTCGATTTCTGTCTTCCCTCCTCTCACGTTTAGTGACTTCGAGCTATTATCTTATCTTTGAATGCTGTGGATGCCTATAATAGGCGCACATATTGTATACTTGTATTTTTCTTTTCTTTTTATGTCTTGTAATATGTGTGCTGTTGGCGTTCCTTAAAGTAAATAAATAAATAAATTATAGCTTGGTAGCGCCCTGTCTGGATGTAGCCTGGCTGAGCTGCCTGAATCAGCTCTGGGTAACTCTTGTAACTAATAACTAACTTGTCAATCCTCTACCCATTTCTGCCTGTCCTGTTTCTCCCACGTTAAGTGATTTCGACCTGCTATCTTTGAGGTAGCGACCGGTCAGCTCTAGGTAACTTTTATTAACTAATCTACCATTTCTGTCTGTTGTCTTGTTTCGTCAGAGTTGTCAGTGGTAGCGCTCTGGGTAACTTTCTAGGTAAACAATCCTCCATTCCTTTCTACCTGTCCGGTGTCCACCACTCTCCGCTCATATCGTCCGTAGTGGCGGCACCCGGTGACGTTCGAACTATTAGTTGGCATCCCTTTATTCACGCTTGTGCCCTTGTAAAATATTTATTTGCTTTTGAATGGTTGAAAATGCTAAAATATGTTTCCTGTTAACAGAATGACAGATGTCTTCAGTCTCCATTCTCCAGAGCTGTGAAAATGACGCAAAAAATGGAGAAAATAAATCAGCTGCGAAGCTTCAAGTTTTGAAGCTCGATCTGCAATCGTCTGTTGCTGGGGCTGCGAGCTCGATCGCTTCTGGTGCATCCGCCGATAGTCTGGAAAGTGTTGTAAGTAAGATTCTAAGTTACTTCTGACAACATTCAGGTTCATGGGCGTCCCAAAAGGATGACGACGACGATGGTGTCGTCTGAAATGAAGTGGGGAGCAGTTGAGGTTCAATAAGTCAGAAACATCAATGCGCATACTGCATTCGTCCACATAATATAAATTTGGCCCAGCTTTCTGAACCAAATCACTGGCGAGACGTTATTTTTCTGATTTACGAATAAGCTTGCGAAGTGTTCTGTTTATTTCAAAAGTAATTTTTGGGAAGGATGTCATCTAAAACAGTGGTCATTCTGGGAATATTAGCATTCTCTTAGTCATTCTGGATACATGTAGACATAGACACAACTTTTATTTACGGATGCAGCACAAACGAATAAAATTAATTTCAAAAAGACGGAAGGATAAAGAAACAATAAATGATAAATTTTAGTACCGCACGCACCCGTATATTATAGGCCCCAACTCAGCATGTGCAGCGCTGCAGCGCGATTGCGTCACAGCGCAGCGCTGTTGTTCTATTGGTACCTGTGATAGGAGCGCGCGCAATCAAGTTGGATTGAAGAGGAAGATACTTGGACAGAGTTTTAAAAGAATATCATTTCATCTTTCATCCATTTTGTTGTACAGGTTCCCGTGAGCGAAGTGTGAAGGCGATGCAGCAGCGGGCGTGAGCGTCAGCTGGTGGTCAGTCTGTTGAGTGCTACTCATTCACTCGCTGGTTTTGAAGAAAGCTAAGAAAAAGTGTAAAACATCCAACTAAAATCTTAATAAATGTTGTTTATGTAACTTAAACAAAATGTTTTGAATATTTGAATCTTTATTCGCACCACTGGGAATATCGGGATTGTGAATATTATATTATGCGTTTTGTACATTTTGCGTGCTGTGTACAATATGCTTCGAATGAAGGGATCAGTTTTTGAATGACCTTTTGAAGCAAAATGTGCAAAACTCAAAATGTGCACTACACGCAAAATGCGCAAAATGTGCAGAACGCAAAATATGTACGCTTAGAATTTATGCAAAAGCAAATAAGCTTTGTTTTTTGTAGTCTGTCCCGTTTGTTCCCACTAGTTCCATTGCATAGTTCCATTCCGATCAAATCGCTTCTGGCACTTTGCTGGGAAAGAATCTCTACACTTCCCGTTTTTATAGCGGGTTTATAGGCAACTGTCCACTTGACACAGAAGGTAATTATGACGTCGCATTACACGCCCTTCAACGATATCAACCAATTTTAAAAAGGGGGTTCGACGTCGTACTGAATACCCAGGGCAGAACCACCTGATGATCACCGAAAAAGGAGGCAATGTAAAGCCTGCGTCGTACGATGCTCCTGTAGGGGATGTATGTAGTATAAGTCCGTTGCTTAGAACCTTACATTCAACTGAAAAAAACATTTGTTTCTAAACTGGCAGCAATTTGAGAGGCTAATCTGCAATCGACTGCTGCCGTCTGGTGGTACTCCGAAACTCATTCACGGCGCAGCACGTACAACTGCAGGTGTGACCTAGTTCTTATATCTCTGCCCCCCCCCCCCCCCCCCTACAACGCTCCCCGCATTTCCGACTTCACCCCGCAGAGATCTAGAGATCAGGAGTATTCGAGAGGAAGGTGCAGAGTCTACGATCTAAATAGCCGGTTTGAATACTGTATCTACTATACGCGAAAAACAAATTGTACTAATATAAGTTCTAATTGCGGATGTAGAAAAAAAGGAAGTTTTTATATCAATATTTAGTAACGAACACAACAAAAGTTTGTTTGCAGCCGTTTTGAAGTATAGGTACGCTTCACTTCAATACTTTTTATATAAGTAGATTAAGTACTGTTTGCCTGATCCCCTTGTACTAAATTCAATTTAGTTTTAAATTGGAAACATTTTTGCCGCAAACAGCTGAAGTGTACAATACAATACGGGGTTGTGCTTAGGTAGGGGTAAATTCCGATAACTGTTGGAGTTCTATTTGAGTAGTTGGGTCCGATCGAGTGGTTGAAGTTGTTATTCGTCTTTGCTTAAACTTGGACTGGTTGAGTTGAGTTAAAAGCCATTTAGGCGCGTATTATCCAATACCTAACAGCCAATATAATAAATTTTATGTAATACGTTCGAAGTATAGGGTACGTATTTTTAAATAAGTTTTAATATCATATACCTAAATGTCAAACAATTTTTTACACTAGCGACCCGCCCCGGCTCCGCACGGGAAAATGGTTATTGTGGGTTATCCTTAAGTATATTATGTATGTATTATACATATAAACCTTCCTCTTGAATCCCTCTTTCTACAAAAAAAACCGCATCAAAATCCGTTGCGTAGTTTTAAAGATTTAAGCATACAAAGGGACATAGATGGGGACATAGGGACAGAGAAAGCGACTTTGTTTTATAATACGAGTTAGTAGTGATAGTGACTAGCGACCCGCCCCGGCTCCGCACGGGAAAATGGTTATTTTGGGTTATTCTTAAGTATATTATGCATGTATTATACATATAGACCTTCCTCATGAATCACTCTATCTATAAAAAAAAAACCGCATCAAAATCCGTTGCGTAGTTTTAAAGATTTAAGCATACTTAGGGACATAGGGACAGAGAAAGCGACTTTGTTTTATACTATGTAGTGAAAGTGATAGTGATGTTTGTTTCATGTCACGAGTGCAGACGACGAGCTCGTTCGTACTTGTGTGTGTCTTGTGTGTGCACATTGTCATTGAGTGCGTAGCGCTTAATTTAGTAGTACCTACGCACACAAGAGCGCGTGTGTATACATACGCACTAAACTACAAGCACAGAAGAAAATAATAGTACTAACCCGTACAGAAAGGACACTCACCCCCCCGCGCCAAAATGAGTCCCCGCCCGATATAGCGCCCCACGCCCCGCACCCCGCAGGCACCGCGGGACTCCGCCGGTGGTGTTCGGGGGTATTTTACATAGCAACTAGCGCCATTGACTTGTAGCGGATATTCAGTTTACTAAAGGTTGTCAAAATGCGTTTTCTGTATGGAGTGACCGCCCAGTGCTACAAGTAAGGCTCGCTGTGAGATAAAACAACTGTAATAGAATTATGGCGGGAAGCAAGTGGATGCGGGCAGCGCAGAATCGCTCGTTGTTCAGAATCTGTTATGGGTGAGACCTTTGTCCAGGCAGTGGAATTCTACAAGCTGAAACGATAATGAGCCTCAAACAGCGGCCAGGGAACGTACTGCGTAACCGTGATGTTCATTACGAGGGTAATGTATTCAACGCTGAACCAATTTCATATTTAATTTGTAATTATTATTAAAAGGCTGTGCGCCGGACACAAATAAAAGGTGCGGTAAATTAAAATGGTTTTAACTTTAAAATGCGTCGGGTTTTACTGAAATAAAGTGGTTTTGACAGGGTGATTAAATTTATAATGGACAATTATATAATGTATTGAATAATATGTATATAACGTAATAACCTAGTTGCTGTTTTATAACCCTGAAACCCAAACGAAAAACAAACAACAATGCGTTACGTTTGATGAACAAACTAAATATTTCATTTAATGCACGTTTATTACATGTATTGTACTTTTTTCTTAGTTCTGTATGTTTACTGATAAGCTGTTGGATATCCTAATAAATAAATAAATACTTAGGTATAATTTAGATAACCGCTAGGTACACAGTAACATCTAAACATGACGTTATATTTTAGAAAACATTACACAAGTTTATGAGAAAGCACTAAACACTCTAGAAGCAATGGAACTAAAGCCATGAGTTGAGTGAGAGCGATGAAAATTATAACATTGTACCGCAGCTCTTGGGCCATTCTGTAATTAAATTTAAACCATCAAGCTGCTACAAATACTGCGGTTGTATTTTAATTTTGCAAATGCAGGCTTCGGGCTCGCTTTGATCTACACTTTGTTATTCCAAATTAAAAAATACTGTGTACTTGACAAGACTACTTACTGTTTATGATGCACTTTAAGTAAGGGAAATTACGTCGTCGTCGTCATTACTGTTTCCAAAATGAATTATGTTTGTTTTTGTATGTTTAGTGTCTAATATTAATGTGTCTACAACATTATTAACACTATGACTGGTGGTTGTTGAAGGTTGAACTCGAACGAGTGTTTTTATTGCAGCGGTTGACAGATCAATCATATTGAACTTTTTTCTTCGTTTGAAATACCTAGTCCCTCAATATACCTATATACGAAAATACATTTTTCTTCTTTTCCGGAAAAAGTTTTCTTGTGAATGCTAATCAGATCCATTGCATGCATGCATGCCCCTTTTATTTATAAACAAAGTATTGATTGTACGTCAGCAGCCCGGCAAATTATAGTGATACAAATAATTGTGTAAATTAACAACTGTATGTGTCTACAAATTACCTATAATTACGCAGTAAATGATTTATGAAATATGATTATTGACTAAGCGCTTATTTTCCGTTTCTTCTAAGCATCCTGTATCCATCAAAAATACTTATTTCAAAGTGAGTGGGACGTTTAAGACGTTGTAGAATCTCATGAAAATAAAATTTACAATTCGTGTGTGAATTTTTCAAAAGATCACTTTTCTACAAATCTCGGTAATTTTTAACAATTCAGTACTAGGCGCTCATAAATGTTTGAGAGCGCGCTGTCCTACTCCTCGTTGTAATAGTGTAAGCCGAGCGAACGTGTGGGATCGCGGCATTACACCTACACGGGGCTGTCAGCCGTGTAAGCTTAGCTTGAGCTTCACTGCTCTTTGTTATACATATTATTATTTTACTTACTTAAGTATATTAATATAGACCAATCAATAAATATATGAGGACATCTCACACACGGCTATCTGACCCCAAACTAGATAGGCATAGCGTGTTGGAATACTGATATAAATATACAACGTGCTACGAATTGGCGATCCTGTGCTTTGAAGGCAAACATATTACCAACTAGGTTACGAGGCCGACAATGTGTTTGATTAGAAGTTCATTCAATGTGACTCAATCACTTAGATCTAGATACGCTTATTACATTCATGTTCTAAGCGACGATTCTCAAGCATCGTCCACATGTGTCAGTTGGTACCTAAGATACATAAAGATAAGATAACACACCTTTGCACTGTCGGGCACCGCTACTGAAGACGGTTGTAAGGTAGGAAGTAAAAGCATTATTATAAAAGTATATTTTGCTGAAGTAAGCTCCCTTCCACTGCTTTCCGATACCAATGAACAAAAACCAAAACAACAATTCCTATAGCGAGAAAATAAACAAACCGAACATGTTTATTTTCGCCACATAATGCTTTCCTAACACCAACCGAACAGACGGCGGCGAGGCCGAGATTGCCTTAAAATTTTCACGAAGGCAGGAGTGGGGAGGTAAATTTTTTAATGAAATTAGTTCCCCAGGGCTCTTATTCTACTAGCGGTGTACGTTGCAGCATAATCAAAGTGAAAGAGGCTATACAATACCCTTTGTTGGCGGCTTCGTCTTGTGATCAGTAAGCAGTAGCAGGCTTAGTAGAATTCGTTTATATCATGACAGGCCTTGCTTTATTAAATTTTCATGTGCCCTATTTTTCTACAATTGATGATAGATAGAGGGCATCAGGGCACTTTCATTTTTTAAGTGCTGGTTAATTTAAAGAGCTCTATACTTTATCTATATCTATGTATTAGGGCCGCATTTTCGAATTAAAACAAAGTTTGCAAGTAATCTAACTAATATTATAAAGAAAATATTTGTATTTTTGTGTGTGTGTGTGTATGTGTGTATGTTTGTAACGAATAAACTCAAAAAATACCGTGCCGATTTCAAAAATTCTTTCACCATTAGAAAGCTACATTCACCCTGAGTAACATAGGCTATATTATATTTTCAAAAAAAATGGGGATCCTTACTAAAACTTCAATAATGTAACCCAAGGTGTAAAAAAAAATACCGAAAATATTCCTAATTATTGAATGGGCTCCGAAACTACTGAAACGATTTTGGTAAAACTTGGCACAAAGATAGAATAGACCTTGGAAAAGAGCATAGGCTAGGATTTACCGCGGGGAAATTTCTCATTCCCATGGGAAAAAATGTTAAAGCGGGCAGAGTTGGCACAAAGATAGAATAGACCTTGTGGAAGAACATAGGCTAACTTTTACCGCGGGAAAATACCTCATTCCCACGGGAAAAACTATTAACGCGGGCGGACCCGCGGCGGGAAGCTAGTGATTAATAAAGGGCTGCCACGGTAAAAGAAACATATTTTTAAATTTAGTTTTTTCAAACAAAAATCTGGGTAGCTTTCAGGGAGGCCCAATTAGGTCATTGGCAATTTCTCACCTCATTAAAATAATGTTTTAAAGACGTCCGCCAAAAGCCCCTCATACTGAAGTGATATGGTGGTGTACGGTGATCAACAAATCTTGATACTCATCCCCACCAGTTACCGTCATAATCAGCACATGCATGGGGGATGGGATTTGTCATCGTGGTTGAAGCTTGTTGAAGTTGAAGCTGAACGCTGTTGAAGTGGCTGAGTTCTGGGCCGCAAATATTTAGGGTTTGTCATCGACTCGCAAAGAAGAAGAAGAAGAAGAAGAAGCACATGCAGGCCGGTAATTCCAATCAGAGTCCGGCAATGCATCCCTCTTTCACTCCCGTGCAGCTTTTAACTCGGACATACACTCACACTCACTACTCGGAGTTATAACTCTTGATACTATAGTTAACTAGTTATACCAAAGTAGACTGAAAATAATAGTCCATTAAATAAATTAATAATAAATTCTAGTTTCAAACAAACTGGTGGTTATTTATTTACCGAAATGTATGTATGCCATAACTTCAGAACGGCTTGACCGAATTGACAAAATAATAATCCTAAGATATATTAATAATAATATATCCATGGAATTCATGAAAAAAACAAAAAAATACGCGTCCATGTGGAGTACTCGTAGTAATCAAAACGTACTATGGGTGGCGGCTGTAAAATTTTTTCTTCCTTCATGATGGAATTGTTTCAAAATAGATAAAGTATCAAGATTGTCTACTGCCCGAAGGTACAGTAGTGATGGATGGGAGGCTGAAATGGTCTGATTATTACAATTTCCGATCGGCTCGCTTGGAATTAAACCGTTTCCAACTACTTCCACTGTTATTGCCTTTCAATGGAAATATAATCGCCATTGTATCGCTATTTCACGTGTGAGAGGACGGAGTGGAGAGGTATGATATAAAAGCTGGTATTATTAATTTATCAGTGATGTTACACTCATAATTAAATATTGATAAATAAAAAGTTAACTCCATGCAGTGTTCGTATTTGGGTGTTTGATAATAAAAAATAATGTTAAGTATTCCTAAATTCTGTTAATATTGTTCGTTCATGTTTATTTTAACTTGTTTACTCGTAGGTAAGTTGTTAAGATGATGATGATGATGAAGTTGTTAGGAATGTCTCACGTTATTTGTTGACTTTTTTGTGAGAAAAAAGTAACCTACTTTACTTACCTTACTTAACCTATTTATCTACTTACCTACTTACTTACCTAGTTTTGTCCGAATAATTTCAGCAGTTTGCTTGATATAAGTATTCTTGGACATACTTTTAATAATATACGCCCTATAAATAATAAAATAAATACTGAATAAGAACAAGATAGATCCATTTGTTTAGTTTTTATTTTCTATCTATTTTTGGTGTTAATAAGTATATTTGCGTAGTATTGTTTGTAAGAAAAGTGCCGGATAAATTCAGCTAAGCCGATGCTCCGCGCTCCCATCATTTTCTCATTCGAATACAACTTTATCTTCCAGTGAATATTTACGCAACTTCAGCGCATACTTTGCGGAAATTGCCTACATTCGTATGGCGTTGGGGGGATTCCCCGAAACTTGTTTAATTAGCTCCGACAGCTGCCGACCCGAGCTGCGTTCCGAGACATGAGCGATGAACTTATACGATACGTAACTATTGTGTTCAGGAGAAAGGAAGAAGTTACTAATTAATCAAAGAAAAAAAAACATCGAAACCAACTACGTAATGGAAGGCGTAGTATGGGCAGGCCCCGCCCCGCCCCAAACGGACCCAAAAATGACACAGGAAGCATTGAGAAATTACGTACAAGAAGTACTAATGCGCCAACATGGCGGCGGCAACATAAAGGCGGGCGGAATGCACGGCGAGAAGAAAAACAAAAGACAAACGCCATAGAAGTTGGGGATCGCGACCTCCAATTCTTGAAGGCGATTCTGATCCGTTGACATTAAAATCGGACGTTTCTTACTCTCTAATGTCACACTAGCGCCACCTTGGTTTCAAATTGGACTGATATTGAATGAACTAAATGAAATAGGACTTGACAACTCTTGGCGGGCAGATTTTCAAGAGTAGCGGTCTGAAATTGAGTTGAAATTGGGATCGATATTGATTTCAAGAGTAGAGGCGCTGTTCGGTTCGCGGATGTCGTTTCTATGTACGCTCGCGCTAGCGATCATCGTGGAGATCTTTGTGACAGGCCTTTGTCCAGCAGTGGACGTCTTTCTTCCAGCTGAAATTACGAGATAAGATAGAGTAAAAATAGAATTACATTTTACTATTAAAATGTGGAATTTTTTAGGTCAGACTAGTGCTTTTATTTTCATAGTCCTTAAAATATTGAAATAGAATAAGGGTACAACGAGGTCAAACTTACAACCTTCGTGAAAGGCGACTTATCTAAAATTCAAATCTTCATAGTTCGTGGTATAAAGTATTACCTAATAATCTCATTGTTGTCTGCTTTTTTGTCAGTACCTTTCGTGTAGGATACGAGATTAAGCGTGACAAAACTGTGTCGGTGATAAACATGATCTGTGAAGGGTATCTCTAAATATAATAATAAGAACAACAGAGGAAGAACTCTCCCAAGTTGGCTAACTACGCGAACAACTTGCGACTATCTATGGGATCGACTTAATTGTTGTTTTCCTGAAGCGGCTCGTCAGCCTCATGAATATTATACCCGGGGTGAGTTCAGAATTACATCAAGAAAGGTACTAGTAAATATCACATGAAAATATAACATTAACAATTAATTATTAGACAAGTATTTAGCTCATTTAATCCACAAAAGTCGAAGTAAAACATTTAAATAAAACTTAACAATAAAAAAAATGTCAATCAAATTACCCGCCTCGAACCGTTCCCGGCGCAAAGGTGCCCATGATCACAGCATGACGCTAGCAGCATTAGCGCGCAGAATCGCGATGGCCAACCTTTGCACCAGGAACCAACCGGAGCGGGAGTCTTGTGTGGAACACAATACTAACAATAATAACATTAAATTAAAAGAATTCAAACCCCAGCCACAAAACCGTTACTTGGTCCTTTCAACAACTAAAAAAGAGCCGATATATTCAAATGGCTAAGAATATTTTCTTAGATCAGAACACTCTTGATTGGGACACCTTGCAAACAAAAAAGAAAAAACTAGATCGAAATCGGCGCATCCGTTTAGGAGCTACAATGCCACAGACAGACAGACACACACGTCAAACTTATAACAGCCCTCTTTTTGTCGGGGGTTAAAAATGATAAACAAAATTGCATAACCAAAAAAACTAAAATAATCTAAAAAGCTGAAAGCTATTTATTATGTTGGAAAATCCAGCTCTAAAAATAGCAGTTTTTTTTTTTTTTTTTTTTTTTTTTCAGTTTTGTTCTTTTTTATAGTGCCCGATCCACCCGACTCTACTAAATTAAAAACATAAAAGTATTTAAAATATTATTAAGGTATTTCTAAGCAATTCCAATATAAGATAAAAAACGCACATAACAAATGAATAACAACATTATAAGTATAAGGCATTATGTTCAAATTAGATTTTTTTCACCTACACGTATTGTACACATATTGTGTGACGTAGCGGGGCGTTTTTAACATTTTAAGGGGTTTTTTGGCGAAAAGCAAATCACTTAAATAGTAATATCTATTGGTGTAATAACAAACCAAACAACGTAACAGTTATATATCTAAATCATAATAGAACGTCTCTAAATACAGACAATAAACAAACAAACAAGTCTCCGATTGTCCAGGATATTGCTCAGAAAATCAGTGACCGTAAACGGAACTTATTATTACATGTTCTTCCTTGTTACCTACGGACTCTATTTCATAAACGTAATATTCGTAAATAACAATGAGCAGTCGGTATCGTGTGCGGTATCGGAATGGAGTTTGATAAAAGTGATTCTACGCAATGAACATCGAAATGTTTATAATATAATTTGCAATTGTCACGTTTATGATTTAGGGTACGGACTATAGATGTTTAACGATAGGAAATTGGTAATTTCAAGGGACTTTCGTTGTCTGTATAGAGAAAATCACAAAGCGAGATTTTTTTTCTGGCTAAATTACATACAAAATTTACAATTATTAACTTAAAAATTACAACAGTGAAAAGATACAACTGAACTCCAGTGCCTAAAAATGTAGATTGTAATCTTTAAATAAATTTATTCTATTTTTTAGTATATTTTAATACACAATGTATGTTATTCGCTTTAAACATTTGAAGTAAGTCAGCACAGCATAACCGGGGTGTGTATGTAAATAAAGTAATGAATTGCTGTCAGGGTTCCGACACATATAATAAGAGGCCTCTCATCTAACGTGACACACATAAATATATAAAATTCACCCAAATTAATCTCCATACAAAGCAGAAAATAATAAATTGCAGTAAAGTGCTACGCCGTAGCCCTCGCGTAGCACATTGCTACGAAATGTTACATCTCTTTTTTTGTCTTTCAGAACAAGATCGTGTGGTAACTTCTTAAGTCAGTTTGTGGTAGGTTTGAATAGGTACCTTAAAGTGGGGTAGATCTGAGGATTTTACTACAGATACTAACATAAAAATTACAAATGCTCGTAGGAATAATACTTTCTAAGCTGACAACTGAAAAATACAGCATTTTAAAAACAATAAATTAGTATCAAATTATAATTTTAAAATGTCGTCGAAACGAAACGCAATTGACGGCCTCGTAGCCTAGTTGGTAGTATGTCTGCCTACGAAGCACAAGGTCGCGGGTTCGAATCCCGCCCAGGGCAAACATTCGTGTGATGAGCACTTGTGTTTGCCTTGTGTCTGGATGTTGTATATTTATATAAGTATGTATATCAGCTGTCTGACACCCATAGTACAGGCTCTGCCTAGTTTGGGGTCAGATGGCCGTGTGTGAGATGTCCCACATAAAAAAAAAATAATAATAATAATAATAATAATAATTTTAAATACATTATTTTAAGGAGAAACGGAATTTTGCAAGGATTCAAGGAGGATAGGTAAGGAAGTATGAATAAACATTATTCTAGGTGCATATCAAGTAAGCTATATAAAAGGTGGTTCCGTTAACATGTTCACCGCCGAGGTGATCGAGCGGCGTGTTATGCCAGGACTCGCGAGGTCACACCGCACCGGTCCACACATACACTAGTAGCCAGATGGCCGCATGAATAACGCAACACTAGCGCTGGATGCTGTGCAATAGTTCTCAAGATATATCACATTATTATAGTGTGGGCAAGAAAAGGGAAGTGTTAAATGCTTTCAAGGATAATAATATCTATGGCCAATCTTTAAAACGGTCAATACTAATTTAAACCAAATTCTTAATCACAAAAAATACCAAGGTTAAGTTAGTCCACAAATCTCTAAGAAAAAAACCTGTATTTTGCGATACAAAACATCAGTGCAGCAGAACGTAAAAAAAAACAATCCCTGTGACGAATGATCACCCTTTTGTAAGTTAATGCATTCACTGCCTCGCATATTGCTGATAGGCCAATTTTAAAATCAATTTCATCGGCCGAGAAACGTCTACTACTAATCTCTACAAGAATCAATTTAGTTTTCAATTATTTTGTACCACATCTCCAGTTTCACTTGTCTGTCGAGCCACGCTGAATATTTGATGCGGCTCGGGAGGGACAATCGAACGAGAGTCAGACACGGTGCAGGTTAAAAAGTAATATTGCGAGTGAAATGTGCAGGGCAACTGTAGCAGGCGTACCGACCGCACGTTTGCGGCCGACCGCCTAATGGAATCGGGGCCTTACCCACAAGTCAAAACAATAAATCAATTATTCAAAAACGTGTTTTTGTTGATACTGCTGTTTTGCTGTTGGGACAGGAGCTTCTTGAAGTTGAGAAGTTTCTATCTACAAATAAATTGAAACCTCTTCTTTAAAATACCTATACATTGGGTGTCACTGAATAAACGAAAATAAATAAATGTAATATGTACAAAGTGCGAAAGCCTCTAATAAACAAATTGAAGGTTAATCACTATCATCACTACATAGTATAAAACAAAGTAGCTTTCTCTGTCCCTATGTCCCTATGTATGCTTAAATCTTTATAACTACGCAACGGATTTTGATGCGGTTTCTTTTAATAGATAGAGTGATTCAAGAGGAAGGTTTATATGTCATAATATAAGGCATAATATACTTAGGGATAACTCACAATAACCATTTTCCTGTGCGAAGCCCGGGTGGGTCGCTAGTTGTTACTTAAAAGCACTCACTCTGACTCATTTCAGTCAATTCAGACAGAGATTGACAGATACAACACAAATTACAAAAATGGCAGGGCGGTAGGTGGCGCTGGCGACACGTGTTAAATGAGGTTTTCAAATGTGCTGTTGCAAGTACTGCAGACATTGTTAACAATATTATTATAGAAATACGTCAAGAGCGTCGGTGGCTAAGTGGCTAGGGCCGTAGACTTCCATTCGGAAGGTCGCAGGTTCAAGCTTCGGCACGTACCAATGTATTTTAGATTTTCGAATTTATATTTCGACAAGAAAAAAAAAACGTTAGAAACCTGCTGCAAAGTAATTCAAAGGTTGTGTGAAGTAGACCAACCTGCACTGGGCCAGCGTGGTCGACTAAGGCCTATTCACACTCACCCTGATTTCAGGGTAGGCTCGAGTCCCTCGGTGGAGACATATATGGGCTGTTAAAGATAAGAAATATGAATTATGTAGCATACTGTAAAAAGATAGACCTAAACCAAGACCTTTTCTGTATTTAGCTTCTTATTATTAAGTTCATTACATCTGGCTCCCTGAGGTACTCTGTCATTGCCACCACTTATTATTTATTCCATTTTGGTTCAGCAGCCATTCCAATTGTAATTACAGAGTAAGACTTATATCCAGACCTTAGGAATCCCTTGAGAAATGGTCGTAGTAGATGAGATATTATATTAACTTAATTTAAAATGTGCAATGAACTTTAATGTACAGTAGCCAGTACATGCGGCTGGACATTCGCACGACGAGTTTCGCCCCTACTACTACGGGATAAAGACGCTCTCAAGGTCATTGCGTCCACCCGCATGTGCTGGCTTCTTACATTGTACTGTTATTGATGAATTGCTTTTCTTGGTGTCAAGTCAAAGTCAAATTTATCTATTCATCATCAATAGGTTTTTAGAAACACTTAATGACGTCATATCAAAAGTTTGCTGACAAGACCGGACAGACCAAGACCGGCTCTTTAGTGAATTTCCGACACGATTATTTTTCTGGAATATTTTTTATTTTTTACTTTAATTCTTAAGTTTAAGTTTATAAGCGCTTTTTAACTTTATATAACTAAATAAATAAATATAAATACAAATAATACTATCAACCATCGCAATTGGCAATAAGATAAAGATTTGGTTGGTATAATAAGTAATAAATTATGAACATAACATTCTCTAATCTAAATGAACAACCAATTACTAACGATCGATGCAATAACACTGGAAAACGAAACTGATAGAAAATTTTTTTAGATTTTCAATCATATGTCTGCTGAAAATTTTTAATGGCAGATTCTTATTGATTCAGAACTTTGTAAACTTGTTTGCTCGGAAAAAATATCATCGATTTTAAATTAAGAAGACTCATTGTGAAGTTTTGGTACAAAATATCTGCATTCTTTTGAAATAAGCTGCGTTCATCATAAACAAGAATGAAAAAATATATTATCGCTTAGAAAAGTCATGAACCCAGATATTTCTTTGCAATTCTTTTGAGAAGAGTCACCGTAGACGTACAAAGCAAGCTCTTTGTGATTCAAGATGTCGTGATAACCGACCATAACTCGCTGCTGGACAAATTACACGACAAAGCGGGCTTTGTCCGCCGTCCTCCTGCCAACTGATGCAGCTTTGTCGTACAGCCAACAGCCCCCGTAACATGCAGTGCTATGACAAAAGTTTGTCGCACATTAAACTGTCAAAAAGCCCGCCATATTGAAATATCCTCCAATAGGATCAGAGAATAAGCACGACAAAATTATGTCTATATATCACGCGTGGACCGGGCATGTTAGAGGGGCAGCACGATAAGCTCAACACTTTAAACCACTGACGGCCCCGTATCTAGTTGGTAGTACGCCTGCCTTTGGAACACAGGGTCGAGGGTTTGAATCCCTCCTAGGGCAAACAATAGTGTGTTTGCCTTATGTGTGAATGTTATATATTTAAATAATAAGTATGTATGTATGTAGGTATATCATCTTTTTGACAGTTAGTACAGTCTCTGCCTAGTTTGAGGTCAGATGGTCGTGTAATCGTGTGTTCTTATGTCCATTAAAGAAGGAATAGATTCGCGGTGCGCTATTCTGCTTATTTTGCAGTCAGTACGGCTTAACTTGTACCGAGTTTCTTTTGCTATGCGGTAAGTCAGTTTATCTTTTTTGAAGGCGGTCATGGTAAAAGCGTTTCATCCAACGTCTTGTCGACTTTTCACTTTGTTGTCCTTTAAAACTTAGATAATAGATAGATAAGATAGGTTCGAATCACTGCTCGACCACACATACTGTTTCTCATTTTGGCTTCGATTTAAGTTAGTAATATCTATTCAATTATCTAAAGTAAACGATTTTTTTTGCATCATTCACGTACCTACATATTGTCATTCGCAAATAATTGCTGGCAAACTTTTACCGAATTTCGGTTAATAGAACGATGACTTTGTAAAGTATTTTCATAATAACATTTTAGAACAAATAAACCTGAACCGTATTAGCTTACAGAATACGCCATTCCCAGGTTCATTACAGTAGAACGAAACCAGAGCCTTGACAAATATTGGAATTAAACTTGAAAGTGCCTGAAGATTTAGTACGCTACTGAACTTCAAATATGCTAATTTGATGTTATTGAGTTACAAGCGTTAGGGTAATAAAGAGTGCGTCCTTCAAAACGGACCGAATCCATTTAAGGGTTAAGTACATTATATATTTTATTTTATTTTATAATGAAAATTATTTTATTGCACTACTACTAACACCTTAATAAGACGTGAAAATAATTTTTACTTCTTGTTTTACATTATAAGATACTAGCTGTCCGCCCGCGGTTATGCCCGCGTTGTTTTTTGACTTTTCCGTGCTGTTTACCTTAGGAATGAGATATTTTAAAACTATCTAAGATTTAGAGAACGGTTTAACAGTTTTCGGAGATTAGCCCGTACAGATAAACAGAATTTTTGCATAAACTGGGTATGTTCTATATCACTTCTTACATCCCGCTGACCCGGTTTTCTATGTACAGATTTTCGACCTCTACAGTTTATATTATATAGATTTAACTTGCGTCCGAAACAAATATTTTAGTTTTCTTAAAATGTATTCAATTTTTGCAATGATAAAGAAAGCCCACAAAATCTTAACAAGTACACCTTCTACAATGTAAGCCCCTATGTACATAATCTGTGCCACAGAAGTATATAATAGTACTAACTCTGTGTAGAACATCTGCCTGCCTACGCAGCTATGTCATCGTATGTATACTAGTATAGAGGAAAGATTTGTATTTGTGTGTGTGTGTTTGTAATGAACAAGCTACATTCACCCTGAGTAACATAGGCTACTACCGCGGGAAAATGCCTCATTCCCACGGGAAAAACTGTTAATGTGGGCAGAGCCGAGGCGGAAAGCAATACCTATATAATGTTGACTCAATGACGTTAGACATGACGGATCACATTACGTTGCGCTGACGAGTTTCAGCCCGTTGAAAGGCGTACACTACCTAAATGGATCGGAGGCACAATGACAAACTCGATCCTCATACCCCTGGCAACCAATTAGCGCTGTAACCATGTAACAGAATCCTGGTTGGAACATTAACGTGACTAATTCCCTCTCAGCTGACCTCCAGACCGTCTTTTGTTATTCGTGAATTAACCATCAGACTTCAAGTCCATTAAACTAGAGATCGTATTACGTCTTTTTCAGGGCTTTCTGCGTTTTATTTTTATACGTCTTATTTTACAAAGTAAATAATATACAAAAGGAGGAGACTTTTCAAGTCCGGTGCAGCTCGATACGTCGATTTTGCGACAAAAGAGAAGGAATCATAAAAAGACGAGACAAAATTAAATTCGAGCGTTTATTGTATTTACAACTCTATTGATTTATTTTACTTTTTGTGGATATGCAATCGACTATTATAGGTTATTTAAATGGTGTGGTCATTTGTGAGTTATATTCGGTATTTGAATCTTTGTCTTTTTTTTGTACAGCGTGTTAGGAAAAGTATCATTTATATCCTTTAGACCAGGTATAGTGTTATTTTCTTCTGTGGTGTTAGTGACGTACAAAATACAAATAATATAAAAAATGGCATTTAATTACTATTTAAAATTATTTTTTTAATCTGACTCTACGCATCAATGTTTTTCACCTCACGCTGCTCGCGCAAACAACGACGTGGCGGCGGCGGCGAATAGTAAGTACTTTGTCAAACTACGCGACGCAACGTTGCCAAAACCAAACCTATGGTGTTGGGTGAATGAACATTGCCGCGTTAAAGTTAATTAAAAAAGGCGTAATTGAAATATTGTTCAAAAAAATTTGCTATGTTAAATGTGTTACACGTCACTAGCACAATCAAACACAATACTGACTGTTAAGGACGGTGAGACTTTTTCTTACATCCTGCATTGTAGTACATACTCTTTACGCCCTATTTCATACCAAATACCTATTTGAAAATCTGCTCAAAATTAATTATAAAATGGGTTAATCTGTTGGCGAAGGACCGTCAAACACAGGTTCAGTGGCCGCCGGCTAATTAGCGAGTGCAACAGTAGCCTCGTCCGAAGGCAATTCATTTACTAACCCCGTCCCCGAACCGACCTTTGCTTTGCCTTTTGTTTACTCGACCCCGTACACAAAATTAATTTCGACAAAAATAATTCTATTCATATTTTGGAGGTGATCACAAGGCCAAGCAAGGTTGATTGTTAACGGTTCTACATTAGCTATCACAATCTTCATCATCGTCACTAATTTTGTTATATCATTGACAGAATTTACTAAGTATATACGAATTAGAAAGTGGCGGCACGATATTTTGTAAAGTCAAAGTATTGCCAAAAAACCTACATCTATGATTGCCGTGGACCTATAGTATCGTCATCAGACTCGTAACCCCACTGCTGGATTTCCCCATTCAAAAAATAAAAATCTATAATACAGCGTCAAATATTATCACACTTCGTGGCAGAGAGGTAGGAAAAACGCGCTTCAGCTTTGAGGGATATATTTTGTCTGTTTTCTTATGTCTGTAGCGATAATTCTTGTGACATTTCCATGTATATGTAAGAAAGAAAGAAAAATAATTTATTGCCAAATATACCTGATAAAAAGTTAACAAAACAGAAAAAAAATAAAAATAGTAAATCTTACCAAAGTTTTGATAAGTATATTTTTACTTAGGACAATGGGAAATGGTTTTGCTTATACTGCTTATACGAGTACTTTTGTTTGTCAAACATCAAATACTGCATTTAACGCATATACATCTCAATTCAAATAGACTCAACCACATGTAGTTAGTGATATTGTGTTTGCTGTAGCAGTGTAAATTCCGTACGCACTATTCGACCAAACGTTTGGTCATGCATATTCATATTTGCGTGCAATCATGCGTTATAGAATGCTTCTGGTTAGCAATGGATTCATACCATGGGATTCAATGGGTCAATATAGACAAAAGGTCTTGATTTCAAGTCTGATGATCAGGCTTTATACGTGGCTTAGAAGTATATATATGTGCTTTAAGCTTATTGGGTACATATGATGGGTACTTTTTCAGCCTTAGTTGTGTGAGGGTTTACTTCACATAAACATATTGAATTTCTACGCTTCACTTCTTTCCGTTCGTTTTCCTTACGATATTTTCCTTTATTGTATTGACCGTCAGTTTCAGAACTACATATGTCTAAAATATATTAAATGTATAATTACATTAAGTTGTAGGTGGCATTCCAATTTAATGTAATAAAATAACAGAAATGTTTATATTGCTGTCGGCAGGTAATTTCGGCTTTTATTCGGCTATATTAATTTAATGGTGGTTGTTGTCGTAAACACAGAGATGGAAACATGACCGCAATGCGGTTTTTCTCATCGGTTACCTCTATTTAACTGCGGATAGTTTTATTTGCATATATCATTATAAAAGTTACTGGAGACTGCTAAATTAAAACTATTTTTTTTAAATACCGATCGCGTTTACAGTTATATTGTGTTTTTATATAACAAATCACGGCACTATAAATAGTAAAATATCTTTATTTGCTTAAATTACTAAAATGTGGCAATGAAACTATGTTAGCTATCAAACCAGTTGACAAAGTACATGATTTGTTTAAAAAAGTAGACAAGGCAATCTGCAATAAGACAGCATTGAGCAATCACGTCTGGCAACATTTCTCACAACCCGTATGTCTTGCACCTAGTTTCCCAAGTTACTGCGCACACGACGGCCCATAAAGTGACTCTCGGCAGCATTGCTTTGTAGTAGAACACCAGGAAATAAATATCTGCTAGAAACACAAACTAACAGAAAAGTAAAGATAGCGCGAAGGAGGTAAAAATGAAGCCAAGACCATCAGTGTAATTTCTATCGAAACATTTAGGGATTAAAATGGATCTACAAATCAGCCGTCGTCGCGTCGTCCCAGTCATGCTGAATCCAGCAATTTATTCAATCCTTCCGCTAGCAGTTACAAAAAAATTATTTACACCTGAAGAAAACACAAATAATTAGATGACTGCTCCTCTGTACAGCACTAAATCAACGAGAGTCGTGAATTAAACAAAACCTAAAATTATCAAATAATACAACGCATGGTTACAATTTCCAATTGTAACCGCCTGTCGAGGTATGTGACATGATATTTAGCTTTTTTCTTTGATTTCACTATATTACACTGTTGCTTTAATTTTGACATAATAATTATATGTTGCACATTGTATGCCACATAATGGCAACACTAGAATAATAGAGAAAGAAATAGTTTCTTTCTCTCTCTCTCACGTTTCCGCTCTAGCGAACGATTGTACGTTGTGTTTTTGCTCTGTAATAATAAACGAAAATAGCCTCAAGAAATCTTGTTTTCATTAACACACATCTATATGTTTTTATCAATCTGCGGGCACCAGGCTCCGGAAAGGGCATAGCCATTCCGCGATTGCGAACGTGCCCGGCCATCCGACGCGCTGCTTAGCCGGCGCGGGCGGCGCAGAGCTGACGAATAAACAACAGAGTGGCTGACTGCCAGGGAGGGAAACCATAGTCTGATATACTGGCATGAAAGTAAGAGTTCTATATTTAAATGTGCAATTTTAATTTTAGGGTCTCTTTTCCTATAGATGTAAGTATACTAAGTTAAGTTGTAATGAAGCTTATATACAGAATAGCACGTAGGCTACCTTTTACCGCGGGAAAATCCCTAATTCCCATTGATAAAACTGAGCCGGAGCCGCGAGGCAGAAAGCTAGTCGTACTTCATACTATATACTATATATCATCATATCATACTTTAATATATTTACTGTATTATTATTAATATTATAAAGAGGAAAGATTTGTATTTGTGTGTGTGTGTATGTTTGTAATGAATAAACTCAAAAATTACTGAACCGATTTCAAAAATGCTTTCACCATTAGAAAGCTACATTCACCCTGAGTAACATAGGCTACCTTTTACCGCGGAAAAATGCCTCATACCCACGGGAAAAACTGTTATCGCGAGCGGAGCCGCGGCGAAAAGCTAGTTTGATAATAAATCACGATAAACAGTCAGGAATATAGACTTAAAGCTAATTAGGAAAATAATAATTAAACAATTGCAATTGCGTGTTGCAAATATATATTAGATATAGGCTGATATAACAGGTAAACTGCAGTAAAATAAATTACTACGATAATATCGGGTCATATCGGAAAGTTGGTATGATTACCGTCAGGCGCTAGGCGGCGCGGGCGGCTCTCGGTTCGATCCGGAACTTTTAACACCCGCTATTAACGATACTGAATCGGCTCTTATACTCTAATGTTCGAAATAAAACGCTTATTTATCTACCTATTTGTCTCTTGAATGGTAATTGGTTCAATGTAATTCTGATATTTTAAGAAAATTTGTCCGAGATGATCGACGCTCATTTTAAATATCAATTTAATGATATTTTCTTCAGTAATAAAGGGCCTGTATTAACTCATTGACTGATTCGCATATTTTAAAATTTCAGCCAAATAAGTACAGCCATTCCAGCATGAAAACGGAACAACTAAACCAAAGAAATTTTCTCCCAAAATTCACTTTTCGTGTGTGATAAAACTGATAAAATAACGTGTAATATGGGTAGTAAAGTGGGGGTCATAACGATAGTAACAGCGTGTTACCGTATATATTCATAGCCAGCCTGCACACTGGTCATTATGCGCCGACAAACATACTTACATCAAACATAGGTACCAAACCACGTAGACTCAGCTACAGAAAAATACGGCTCTTCTGGTATAATGCGTTAGACAGTTCATAATAGGTTGTAAATAAATGCGAGCATCTTAACTATAGCAATATATATTCTATATATATTCATATATGTACAGAACCCAGCACATGCGGCTGGACATTCCCATTACGAAATTCAGCCCTATACCGCTACGGAATACGGGCGCTCTCAACGTCAACATGTCCAGCCGCATGTGCTGGATTGTACATATTTAAATTATGTTTTAAATAAAAATAAATAAGGTATTTTAATGGTATATAAAAATTCTACCCGGGGTACAAAAACCGGCACAAATATTGTTTACCTACTTCCATACAAAATACGTTATGACAACCCATCAAATATTATGAATGCTTGTCATGGGTGGTATTTAAACTCGCATCAACCCGAGTATACTGCCAAAAAATCTGCCTTTATAATGTATTTTCAGCCGCCTGTACGGCGACATGCCCCTTGCAACTCATTAAACTTTGAGAACCCGTGTGGAGGACGATTTAATAACTTTCAAAATTAATTTTAGTACTGTACTCGTTGTTTTCACATTATGTTAGTAGTCGGTCGTTAAAAAGCACTTTTCGTAGGGCAAGTAACAATAATAGTTGCGTAGTTACCGCACCATATAAATAAATATGTGGGGACATCTCACACACGACCATCTGACCTTAAACTAGGCAGAACCTGCACTATGGGTGACAGACAGCTGATATACATTTATAATATAAATAAACATTATCCTGAATAAATTCCAGCTTACATTCGGGTAGGCTTGATTGACATATTATAATCAGTATTATAGCGTATTTTAGATATTTTTCAATTTGAAATAATCAATTTTGTCTCTACCCACTACGATGATTCACCACTGTGCAGCTACTACTGGGGAATGAAAAAATTTTATTGATCGTTTTTTGACCTCTTCTAAATTACCGTAACGTAAAGTAAGTAACCGGCAGGTTACAGTGTGTAAGGGCCTGTCACCACCTTGGAAAAAGAAGTCTAAGATTACTCTTTTTATTAGAATATTTTCCTTAACGGTTTCTAAATATTCTAGAATTCTCTGCAGTATCGTTAAATACACATAAAATCGTTTACAAATGCATACGTCGGTAAGAGCTCGGTACTCATAGGGCTTCCAACCACTATTACAATATATCACAAATGCGCATTCCATAAATATTAATGTGAACACAGATAATAAAAATCTGTATTGATTTACATGACGAAATTGCTGGACTACCTATATACGTGGAACAACTTTTGATTAAAAGTTTTGAACTCATATACGCCGTGAAATTGAACTGGTTGTGTATCCGCAACATAGCGAAATGATACTGAACAACTTTCCATAAGGAACATAGTATTAAGAAGTATGAAGGCAGGCCGATATACCTATATTAAATAATTAAAGATAGGTAAGATAGGTGTAAAAGGGTTGCGGTTGGGGGGGGTTTGGGTAGGTATAAGTATGGACAGCGAAAAGGATTTGAACATACACATAAATAAGATAAAATACATGACATAAAACGGAGGGTCGGACGGATGAGTCTTCCGTTAACTTGCTCAGTACGTGACTTCCGTTAACGACGCCTCTCGCAGACAGACATCGAGTGACCGTTCACTCCGGCAAACACTACAACCACACACGATGGTGTACGAACGACATAAAGAATCTAAAACCCACTACTCCGACAAAACATAAAACCTAACCTAACCTAACCTACCGAACTTGTCGGAGTAGTGTTTTGTCGGAGTAGAGTCTTGTCGGAGTTCGGTCGTTAAAATAGCCGTATCTAGTTAAATCTGTATCTGTGTGACCTACACTTAATTATTTAAGGAATACCATGACATATTTTACTTTAGTGCTTTTTTATTGCTATTTTATTTTAGTGCTTTCAAACGAACTCAATTGACTCAACATGCGCAAGCCACTTGCACCGTGTAGAAGCATCCTTAGGAAGTTTTTTTTTGGGTAATATAGAGACTTTATAAAAGGCGACCCAATCCTGTCAACATTATGTTATACTAGCGACCCGCCCCGGCTCCGCACGGGAAAATGGTTATTGTGGGTTATCCTTCAGTATATTATGCATGTATTATACATATAAACCTTCCTCTTGAATCACTCTATCTATTAAAAAAAACCGCATCAAAATCCGTTGCGTAGTTTTAAAGATTTAAACGTACAAAGGGACATAGGGACATAGGGACATAGGGACATAGGGACATAGGGACATAGGGACATAGGGACATAGGGACATAGGGACGGAGAAAGCGACTTTATTTTATACTATGTAGTGATGTGATTGGATACTGTTTATTTTTTTATTTTTGTTTTCGCTCGGTTTTGACCAACAGAAAGTCATCAATAGAAAGCTGCATGACATTTGGAGCAATCACAGCCCCAAAACAACCCCCGCACCTCAGCTCGTTGACAGAATTTTAAGATTTGCATGTATGTCTCTACTATAATGTTAGATATTTACTCTTTGACGAACGATCATAAAAGTATATAATTAAAATCTTTAGGTACTTATTAAGTTCAATGTTAAAAGTTAGAAAGCCTGAATATTCCTCATGAATATTTATTACTTCATGTGTGTTTATGAATATATTGAAATTATGACATTACATAGATGAAACACTAGATATTACAAAACGAACGAAATCTATTTAGAAATAATAAAAGATTTGTGGGAAGACTAGTAATCACTTATCTTACTAGGCCCTTAAAATTCTTGAGCATAAATACAAGTGGTAAAGAATCAACCAAGTAATTTAAATCTTTAAATGACCTATTAGTAAACTAAAAGAAATAAATAACCTTGTTGGCAGCCGTAAGCCAAAGTGTGGGTGGACGCCTTATAATATTGAGCTCTTAAGCATCTGAACCTCCAAGCACGACAACTCTTTAGAATGTGCCATTATTTCAATTGCTAGCAGTTTGTATTAAAATATACTCGTATACTTTTATATGTATATTAAATTAATGATTATTAGTACCAACAGGAAAAAAAGCTGTGTGAAAAAAATCCTGAACACAGATACAATATCATCTCTAAATAACTGTTCTATTTTAAACTCTCAGACAATAAAATAAAAGTGAAAATAGCGGGGTACATAATCGCCGAGTTGTTAACGACCTTACATCATAATTTACATAATAAATTACCCGGCTCTACGCCGTAGCCCGTAGCTCGTAGCGCGGCTACGAAGCCTTAGGCGAAAAATCTACTACGAGTCTACCTAGTATTAGATGATGAATAAAATAAAAAATCTGTTATTTAATACGTACGTATTTTAACAGGTATTTATGATTCTGATTACACAGATGAATAGCAAGTGTTGAATATGATCATCAATATTTTAAGTACATAAAAAGCGTAAGTAGTAAACATAAAATTTCCACCTCAATGTTATAAATATATTTTTTAACCATTAATTCAAGTGCGAAGCGCGCTGATAGGCCTTTGGTTAATTATACAGTCTGTAGTTGGCTGGACGAACAAGAAAATGTACGAAAGGTGCCGAATTGGACACGTTAATTACGACCGAAGATGACATTGTCCTGACGAGAAGAACGGCCAAAACCACTCAAGAGGAGAAGAAGTGTAGGTTCTCCGTACAATGCAGTACCTATTGTTAAACTTTCAAATATATATTATCTATCTCGAAAAAAGCTAATATTTAGTTACTCGTGGCAGGGCTTGTTAACGTTACCAGTTATCATAATAAATAACGTTATGTATAGGTAATTTCATTTAGATACTTCGGTAACAGTATAAATTTTAACGTTATTTGGTACATTAACACTAATTTAACGTTAGTTTACTAACGTTACTTTTAACGTTAATTTATATGAAATTTTAACGGTAGCCACCTCTAATATTAAATCCAAGTTTGTTATTCGAAGAAAGTCACTTTATATTTATACATTTTAATTAGCATATTTTGTTTTTTGTACATTTTGTATTTTACGTTTTTGTTGCCGTTTTGTCGGTTGATCTTTGAATGTCTTTGATCTACACCGCCTCGTTTGCTGCTTGCGTCGTATTGCGCTGTTGCCACTTCGTTTCGCCAGCCACACACACGCACGCTGTCACATCAAACGCAACCAACGTAACGCGCTGGACGGACGTGCTCTTGGCGAACTGAGCGAGCCTTATTCGTACAATAAGTGCGTGTTTGTTTTAAAGATATATTATAATAGAAGAAATGGGCCGAAAAAAAAAAAATACGGTATTCAGATATTTTGATCTTAGTGGAAACAATGGATCGACATGCTTAGTAGGTAATTGTGGAAAACAATTGAAGGTTAGTACTTGCCTATTCCCTACTAGTACTCGTATAGGTACGTAATAATATACATTGCGATTCAAATAAGAATAGGATCGAACCGCCGCTATTTTGTTACGTACGTAATACTCTCAAAACATATGGACAAAGTAACTTCACTTTAGTATGATATGTATGTACCTACCTACCTATAGTACACGGTCCGAAGTTAGCCAACGGGCCGTCCTATTCTAGTTTGAATCGTAGTAAATCGTCCTATTCTAGATTATTAATATTAAGACCTACTACGCGACCAAAACAATTAGACACATTTCAAACATGGCGTCACGGCCGGTCTCGGGGATTAGTTAGTGCTGGGAATAAGGGCGAATATTGTACAAACCGCATACCTGTCATGTGTCTAATTGTATTGGTCGAGTAGTACTATCTACTTTCTTATTTATAAACCCACTAGCGACCCGCCCCTTCTTCGCACGGGTGCAAGGCTGATACTAAATGTCTCGATGGCTACTAATCAATCATAAAGTCAAAAAAATTATTCGGTCTGTCTGAGACTATCCTGCTGGCTCAAATCCACTAGTAGATTGTTAATCAAGTCATGGGTGCCTATAGTTCGAGGGTGGATGGAATTGATGGTTTCTCCCGCTAGAGGTAATAACAGGGCCGTAGCTAGGGGGGGGGGGGGCATTGTGGGGCAATGCCCTACCTTGAAATCACAATGCCCTACCTTAAAAATACCAAAAAATAAAATAATTATTTTTTTATAGTTAAAATTGTTTGTTCATAGTTTGAGATAAACAAAATGATATACAGGGCGTCCCACGGCTATGCCACATGGAGGAAAAGTACCTTAAATATTGTAGGTAGAACATTTTACTAAAAGAAGACATTATTTTATTTCTAAAAACAATTAAAACTGCATTCATACATTTTTTTATAATTACATGGTTGAACCGGGAATCGAACCCGCTATACGAGAAAAAAATATATCTTGTAGTTTTATCATACTGATCAAAAGGCTTCATCATGAGGGTTATTTTCTGCTAAATAACATAGTGTCAGAAATAAAAGGAAGACTATGTATTTTAACATTTTTAATACAAAATTCATCAATTTTATCAAATGCTCAAAATGACCCACCCCCACGCTGCTGTTGGATACAAAGTCGCACTTTTTTTATTATTTCACTCCCTGTCGATTTTTTTATCTTGTTGTGGTGGATATCACTATCACTACATAGTATAAAATAAAGTCGCTTTCTCCGTCCCTATGTCCCTCCCTTTGTACGCTTAAATCTTTAAAACTACGCAACGGATTTTGATGCGGTTTTTTTTAATAGATAGAGTGATTCAAGAGGAAGGTTTATATGTATAATACATGCATAATATACTGAAGGATAACCCACAATAACCATTTTCCCGTGCGGAGCCGGGGCGGGTCGCTAGTTTAGAATAATACATCTAAATTCTGTTTGTAGCTCGTGGACACTTTCAAACCGGTTCTTGTAAACTAAATTTTTTACATAACCCCCTAAAAAAATCTAACGAACGGGGCTAGATCTGGCGGTCTCAGCGGCCACATCAAATGTTAAAATTCATAGTCTTCCTTTTATTTCTGACACTATGTTATTTAGCAAAAAATAATCCTTATGATGAAGCCTTTCGATTGGTATGATAAAACTACAGGGTGTATTTTTTTCTCGTGTAGCGGGTTCGATTCCCGGTTCAACCATGTAATTATTAGAAAATGTATGAATGCAGTTTTAATAGTTTTAAGAAATAAAATAAAGTCTTCTTTCAGTAAAATGTTCTAACTATAATATTTAAGGTACTTTCCCTCCATGTGGCATAGCTGTGGGACGCCCTGTATATGGTGATTGATTTAGAAGCCTATGCTCCGAGGGTAGATCAATTATGATATTCTTTTTACTTCCGCCCTACCTATAAATAACCCTACCTATAACCAATGCTGCCCTACCTCAAATTCGACTCTAGCTACAGCCCTGGGTAATAATGCATTCAGCTGCCTATTATCCCAAGGTGCATTCGTTTTATTTTTAAGTAATTTTTTTTTGTTTTTTTTTTAATAAATGGCTGTAAATAAAAATATAAAAAATATATCAAAAATAAGTTAAAAAAATTACCTATTAAATGACATGTGTTATAACTGCTAGAGTAACCCACCCTTTTTTTTTGTATCCTTTCATCTTTAACCCCCATATTAAAAAAATACGCATTGACCCAGCAGGATGATCATACATTTTTTGAAAAACTTTCTTTTGTTAAGTTTCTTTTGCCACTCAGCCACATTCAAATCAATTTTAATTTCAGACGCAGCATAGCGGAAATTTGCTAAAGCATCTGCAACATCTACACAAAGATGAATACAAACAAGTTGTAGAACTTAATAAAAGCCGAGAGGATTCAACAAACACAACCAAAGAAAATAATGTGACTGAGAGAGTACTACAGGAATGCACCAACTTGGTAGCTGTTCATGGACGGCCTTTTGCATTAATGCAAGACAAGGCATTTCAAAATATATTGTCGTTAATTCTAGAAAATACAAGTGCTATTACTCCAAGCTCGGTCAAAGAAAATGTCAAGTTTACGGCTGAAAAAATGAGAGACGACCTAATAAACATCCTTAATGGTAGGACAATTTCACTAAAGGTAGATATCGCTTCTTTAGCCACACGCAGTTTTATGGGCATTAATTGTCAATATTTACAAGATGGTCAAATCATTTTAAAAAATTTAGGAATGATCGAAATTTTTCAGCGCCATACGTCTGATCATTTAAAAGAATTACTCATTGGTAATCTTATGAGATTTCGTATCGATACAGAATACAATAAAAGTTTATACTGCATAACAATTGACAATGGTAGTAACATGATAAAGATGGGCAAACTTTTAAACGAAAGTTTCGCCAGACCTAGCACTTCTACCATGAATACAACTGATGATGTCCAGTCCGGGTCAATTGAAAATCAAACTATCGATGGAATCATTGATTTTGATGACTTAGACTCCACCGATGTCGAGTCCGATGCTAATAATATTGATCAGGTTACTACACAGGTTACAAATATTCTAAGAGAGCAATTTATAAACAGAACGGACGAAGGCAATGGTTACGAAATAGGTATTGTAAGATGTGCCGCACACACGTTACAATTAGCCCTAAAGGACGCTTGTAACGACGTTTCTACAAGTAATTTAATTTCAAGTTGTCGACTGGTTGTACGACTTCTTCGAACACCGCACTTTGTGAGAATTATAAAACAAAATAACAAATGTGTACCTAAACTGGATTGCACCACAAGATGGCATTCAAAAGTTGACATGGTAGAAAGTGTGTTACCCCTGAAGGAAATATGTGATTCTGATCATCGCTTACATTTGCCAGATTCAACTTGGGATTCTTTGCAAGAATTTGTACACTGTTTAACACCCGCGAAAATTCTGACAAAAAAGTTGCAGAGTGAACAGATGACAATTGGAGATTTCTATTTGTCATGGATGCTGTGCGAATTCCAATTAACAAAAATGACTGCGAAGCTTGCAAAGGATGTTATATCGGCAATGAAAGAAAGAGAAAAAATCCTTTTTGACAATGATGTTTTTATAAACGGCATTTTATTAGATCCAAGAGTTAATACAATTTTGACACCGGAACAACAGAACAAAGCCAAAGAGAATTTGATTTGCCTATATATCAAAACTTTCGAGTTGAGCCAAAGTGACAAAGAAAATAACTGTAATACTGGAAATCAACCCACTGTAAATCAAACAACTAATGAATCAACAAATGAAGCTCAGAGTGCCCTGGAAGATTTTTTGAACACCAGTTATGTAAACAAGCATGATGACTTAATGGTTCTCATCAGAAGAGACCTATTTGACCCACACCTTGAAACCGTAAATGAGTTGAAACAGTCATTTCAATTATTTTTACAAGAACCATTACTAAAATCTACCGAGAATGTGTTAGCATACTGGGAAAAGTCAAGGTTGAAATTTCCTTATTTATATAAACTATCTTCTATTGTATTAGCTGCACCAATGACGCAAGTTAGCGTGGAAAGATTATTTTCCTCCCTAAAGTTTGTAGTTTCAAATCTTAGATTATCAATGAAAAGCGACATAATCGAAGATCTTCTGTTTATTCGTAATAACAGTATATATAACAAATAATTTGGTTTCTATATTATGTATTAATATTAATAATTATATATTAAACGTTAATTTTTTAAAATTTCAATGATTTCTTTCATTTTATCGTAACGAGTTTTCCCATGATATTTCAACATCTCGCATGCCACGAGGCTCCCAAAAATCTCGTTACATTTCATTTCCATGTCGACAATTCCGGCACATGACGAACTAGATTCAGTCATAGTGCCAATATCTATGTTGCTGGTGGTGCTGTACATCGATCCAGATTCAGTCATAGTAGCTACTTCCCTTGCTACTTTTTTGTTGTCTTTATAAGTAACTTCATAGTGATCTTTGGCATCAGAAAGCCAGTCTTGGGAGTCCGTTAGGTGTAATTGTTGAGAATCAATAAAATCTTGCGATTCACAATAAGTGTCTTGGGTATCAGTTAGCATCCTAGGTCTTTTTTCCACGATTTCGGACTCTGTTTCCGTAAATATGTGTTGAGACGGAGATCCAACATTTACATTATAAGAATTAATGTTGTAAGTAAAATTATGATCATTGGCCATAGGTTTAATAATATTTTTAACCTGTTTAGCGTTACCTGCAAAGAGAAAAATGATCCAAGTTTTACATAACAATAATAAAAAATACCACAATTAGTTGGGGGGGGAGTTGGGGGAACCCCCCTCCCCCTCACAAAGAATAGTCTTTAAGATATTAAAGGTTATCATGCCTGCAAGCAGGCATGGGGGGTCATCATGTAACCTAACCCGGCGAAGAAGGGGTGCCCCGAAGTCCCGTGCTCGCTTCGCTCGCACCCGCCTAGACTATCATTTCTACGTCACATGACGTAGTTTTAAGTTTCGTTCAGAAAGCCAAAAAAAAAAACTTATTTACTTGATTTATTTACATTTTTGCATGACATTTAACGTAAAATAAAATTGTTTTCATTAACGAACATAATAATTCTAATGTATTTTAAAGCAAACTAAAGTAGTAAGAAAAAAAGAAACTTTAAACTTGGCTGTATGAACTCGGTACGAATACCCTACCACGCAAAAAAAAAAGTGGTCTTTTTATAACCAAATTTGTTGATTTTAGAAAATTAATTTCTCGAAAACTATGAGGCTCCTAGACTTGAAACTTTGCATAAATGCCTCTTAACTAAAGACCTTTTAGCCATAAAATCATGAACCGCCAAAGCCTGGGATATTAACGGAAAGTTTAGCCGCGTTCAAACCTAAACTTCGCGCGGCGAGGCTCTGGAGCCGGCCCATAAATACGACTCAAAATTATTTGATTATTTGTGAGCGTCAGAATGGCCGGTCAACAGTCGTATTTAGCTCTCAAATAGTGCCGAAACGTTGCTTCCTCGTTACTTCCCATTACTTCCAAAGATGAGACGGTTGCTTCCTTCATAATTTAAAATAAAAACAACATTTAAGGTTACCTACCTAATTACCTACCTAATTCCTGTATCTATGCAGAAATAAAGTTTACGCGTGTATGTAATGTGTGTGTATAGCCTTCAGATGCTCAAGATTCAATTCTTAAATACAAGAAAGAGATATTATTATGTACTTACTTTTATCCATTTTACTGTACTGAACAGAAGCAGCAGTTAACGTCAGTACGACACAAAACAACGAACACCGAATTACGCGCACTCAGGATGTAGGTACCTACATAAATTTCACGCAAATATTGTTTTTTGTCTATTCACTCCGCTCTCCGCACGAATAGCAAGCGTATTAGCGTAGCGGCACTACGCAAGTACGCAAGCAACGCGCTGGGTGGGGGCGGAGTTACGGATAACGTTAATATTTTAATGTTAAAATTACCAATATTTTGCTTTTAACGTTACCTTAATTTACAGTTAAAAATAACGTTAAAATATGTTAACGATATTTTAACGTTACACTTTGCTAACGTTAACCTGTTGAGCGGCAGGTAACGTTACCAACTTTTTAACGTTAAACCAAGCCCTGACTCGTGGTAGTGGTTCCGCAGTGGTACGAAAAGTGTAGCGGCGGGGTGGGGAGAGGAAGTAGGGAAGGAGGGGGGGAGAGCTGGGTGACGCTGACTTCTAAATCCGGATTAATTTTGCTTAATTTGGGATTATTGCGAGATGACTCGCGATATCCTCGGGACTCGCCTTTGATAATTAAGAAAAAGTACTGCTGCTTTAATTATTCACTTTTAGAAAGAAGGAAAGAAATCATTTATGAATGATACTTATGGCATCAACGTATTCTCCGAAATGCTACCCCGTATGCCAGAATTGTTAGTCCGGTTAAAAGTAGTAATAGTGCGTGGAAAAAATTGCAACCTTAGCAATAAGGCCTCCCTGTATACTTTTAGTTCTCGTGTGCAGTGCAATGAAGATTTTTTCTAATTAGCAGTTGTATTATTTTTTATTTAGTTTATCAATTCAATGTATGTTTTGTATTCTTTTTTTATTAAGCACCTATTTTTTACATAATATGACAGCTAATATTAAGGCAAAGAGAAGACCTTTGTTTAACTTTTGAGGCACCATGCACCGTACCGCAATTTTTTTTTCTTATTATATTATTTACTGTTGATACAAAAACTACATGAAATGCTATTCGATAGCTATAAATAAACTATCGAAACATTCACCAATGCCAGTAACATTATAATATAACACAAAAAATATAAATAAAGACAGTCAAACAAAAAAAATCTCTGAATTTGTACCTAACCGTTAAACCTTAAGATCAAATCATTTCTGCATTAACAGATGAAAGAGATAAAATACCAATTATCCTTTAGCATAATGTTGGGTATACTCCGCAAATCAACAAATATTCTTGGCGATATGGCACGGATGGAAGCTTAGTAAGCAATAACTAGCTAGTGTGTCGTATTAGTAAATAGAGATACGATATTGTATGTATTTGATTTGATTACCGTGTCTTGTGTTCTTATAATTATGAGCGTCAGTGGCATGGAAGCTAGGACCGTATTATTCCGTTAAAGAGGCGTGTTCAAGCCTCGGCACTTACCAATTTGTTTTTACCTTTGTAGAATAGAATAGAATAGAATAAATATACTTTATTGCACACTAGAAAACAATAGAGTCAGTAAATACACAAAAAAAGATCGAAAGTGTACACATGTAGGCGGCCTTATTGCTGAGTAGCAATTTCTACCAGGCAACGTTACGTTTATTTGTCATTCTCACGGTGAAGGAAAACATCGTAAGGAAACCTGCGCACCTCAGCGAAGAAACTCAAAGGTTGTACGTGTGTGTAAAGTCGACCAACCTGCACTGGACCAGCGTTATCACCCTAAATCAGGTCCTTTGGTGGGGCCCCTCATGGGCTGCTAACATTAATTATGAGCTTCATCGCTCTTGTGTAGGCAGATAGTCAAGTCATCCACCTTGGGTTATTTTCAAAAATGAAAATCATTCTTTTTATTTCCACCGGCCGCGTACGAAACCGGAGGTTTGTAACTAGTTACGATACAAGAAAAATACTCCTTGTACGTACCAGTTAAAAACCAAAATATTTTAAGATTTTACAAATCACTTTTCAACATCAAATTTTGAAGTTACTAAGTTTTGCTCAGACCAAGGTTGGCTCTCGTCTCACAATAATGAAGAACAAACTCTTAAAATATTTAAAGATATGTAAAGAGGCGATGCGATATTAGTTTTTAACAGAACTGGCATGTTCCCGGAAAGTGTGCGCTGTTGGCTTTCTCATCTAATAACTCGAATCTGTATAGCTAGATTAAGGACAATGGTATCTCCCTAGAAAGAGAGTTTTTACCATAATGCCCATGACAGGTGGATTGGGGAACACAGTGGTTGGTAACAAAGGTGTACGCTACTCTGCACGTTATCCATAACAAAATAATGTAATACAAAATGAAACACAGCCTGTATAAGCCAACATTCATTATTTTATCAGAATTGATAGATAGGCACACCGCAACAAGCTCAAATAGACAAGAAATGATTTATGAAATCACACGACGGCCATATTTTTTCTCGATCCCGCGCTAAACTTTTATCTTTTTTATTTATTAGCCTGTCTGTATCGACAAAAATATCAATATATAAAATAAATACGGGAGAGGGCGGAACAGCTCGCGAATCTTGGGTAGGATCGTTTATCAAAATGTCAAAAGATGCAACGTGGTACCTACCTCCAGGTGTAACTCGACCTAATTTCAGCGAACAATAGGCTCAATTCTGCGTGGCCGCTAAAATATCTAACTAAATGTTGTTGTCTCTTTCACGTACATAAGAACGAAAAGGGACAGGTGCTTGCCGACCTACATTCAGACACGTCAAACATCGATTTTACGCGTAATTTAGGAGGAATTTAAAAACATCCCGACTAAATCAAGCTGAATTTGACAGCTGCGCTGCTTATTTAAAATATCATTCATTCAAAATTTAATTCATTCATCTCCCCATCCTTTTCGATTCCCATATGAATGAAATAAATTATCAACTTAAATTTAGTGATTTTAGCGGCCACGGCAGAATTGAGCCCAATATTATGTCGCCTTAAGTAAGTTATTCTATTTTGCGTTACACTGCTGCATCTTTCATCTTCACTGTTTTAGTTTAGTCGATGCAAAGACGCTTTGTATACTAACTTTATCTCGATGAAAACCTGCAAGATAGCGCTCTTGAATCATACATTCACAGCTTGACTTTACCAATTGAAAATGGTTCCTAAACCATTGTGACTAAAGTTCAAATTTAGTGGAAGTTTGCAAATGGAAATTTGGCAAGTGAACCGGCCGGTAAACTCCCAGGAGATACCTGGGGTACGTTTCACGAAGCTAAAGTGTGCAGGCTACAAATGCAATTTTAAGTTGATTGCGTAGTCAATTTGACTCGAATATATACTTAGATATTTTATTTCATATTGAGTACGCAGTGTATTGAATTGTACTTGTAATTGACACTTGTAACATTTAAGAAATGGGACTCTGGCGTCATCATATTTCTCTGTTTTGACGGCAGTGTGCTTGCCGCCTTATTCCTGAATTTTATTATACTGGATACACAAATTACAGAGATAAACAACATGGCGTTAGTTCAACTCGGCTTTGCTAATCTGATCTTAACAGATAAAGAACTTAACGTGGAAAATGTTTACCAGCCCTGGTGTTCCAGTTTATCTTTGTTGTTGAGTATATTTACGGTTGCCTTTTATTATGGTATTTTTTACTTAAGGGGCTCCCCTATGCTAAGTGGCGCCGCCGTCTGTTAAAAAATAATAACTCACGAAGTATACATTTTTTATAAAATCCGGTAGGTCATTTTCAAGTTGGCGTGCTATAGTATATATAGCGGCCATAAACTGTATTTATTATAGTCCGCTGTAGTTACAGATAGAAAATTTGCTTAAAACGGCCACTTTTGGCAAATTTTCTATCTGTAACTTCATCGAACTCAAACTAACAAAGTTGATGGCTTCTACATATCCTAAAACACCAAATCTTTAAAATGACCTACCGGATTTTTGAAAAACTGTTTACTCATAGAGTAATTATTTTTTAACGGATGGCGGCGCCACTTAGCATAGGGGAGCCCCTTAAAAAGAACACGTCATACTTTGTTTGTGTACATACTCAAGCAGGTTATTAAAATACTAGCTGCCCGCCCACGGCTAAGCAAGCGTTGTTCTTTTTTAATTTTTTTTATTTCCCGCGGTATTTGTTTTTTACTTTTACTTACTTTGAAAAGTAGCTAAGTTGTTGACCGGGGATATAAGGTACCACCATGAAAATTTTCATTTAAATCGGTCCAACGGTTCCAGAGATTAGCGTGTACAAACAGACAGACAGACGGACATTTTTTCAAAACTTGTATTTATGTGTTCAAAGGTTCAGCAGGTTCAGCTACACTCCCTTAAACTCCCTTTATCACCTACAATTAGTTTTTTTGAAAACCATTTTAATGTACAGACACGCCGATTCTTCAGTTTTATTATAGTATAGGTTATTCACAATAAAGAAACAGTGACTGCTATTAATTATCTTGATTTTTCCATTAATTTCACATTGTAGAACGTAGATCGTACAGGCGAGGACGTTAGAATTGTAATACAGGTTATTAGATACAGACCATAGCAAAAATAAATACTACGAGTAACTCTATGAGATGACACCATGGATGGCACAGACAGTGTCATGTAAAATTAACCTATGTTAGTTACCTGTCTATAGCAGAAATTTCGAACTAATACTATTTTATTAAGTGACAGGTGACAGCCACATGTTTCGATTTCGAACACCGACTTCCGCTTCCGAATACGGTCACGTAGTCGAACGGGAAAGTTTTTTTTTTACGCGAGAAGCATTAGGATATTGGTTGGTTGGTCGCATATTCTACTATTGAACCAGTCACACTTTTGCTGAAAAATATACTATATGTTTTTACACATCACTTACCCTTAGAGAATAAATATACGAGTACATAGAGCACGCGCATCGCTCTGCTGCCTTTATGTCAAGTGTAAGCAAATTTTGGCAGATTTTGTATGGGCGGTGAAATCAATAACATTTTTTCTTTTTGGATTTGTTCCCCGAGTCAAAATGTTCTCCTATTAAATTTCTTATTTTCACCGGGAAAAATAATCAGCTCCGATAACCGTTTGATACTAAACGAACGCGCTGAAGATATTTGGACTGTTCAGTGTTCATATCCGTGCTTACGGTTCATACTCGATTAGGCGTACTCTATCCCTCCCAGATTTTTTTCTATTTATTATACTCTAAGCACTTACCATATTTGACAACCTCGTTAGTAGTGTAATAAGTGTGCCGAAGCACAAGGTCGCTAGTTCGAACCCCGCTCAGGGTAAGCAAACATTTGTGTGATGGACACCTTTCCATTATGATGTTTGAGCATTAAGCATTTTGATGTTGTATATTAAAATAAATAAGTTTTATATTAATTTAAAACAAAGCATTTATTTATTGCCGTGTGTGAAATTTCCCACATATTTCTTTAATATTATTATTTATTGGATCTGAAGTGTGGTTATGTCGTCATAGCATCTAGAGATTGTCAGCATAGTTAACCTCGAAAAGACCTCGAATTTTTGGTATTAGTTAAAAAGTTTTTCATTCAATAGGAGATTTTAAGCCGATAAGAATAGATTCATAAATACTTAAATAAGGACTGTGAGAAAGAAAATTTTCAAAGCATATGGCTATAAAATCATAATACATTAACTTTGCAAAGAGCTCGCTTTATACTTTCCAATGCGGCGAGGAAAATAAAATAAACTTTCATGAAGCTTTAGGAACACGGTGTTTTCAAAACTTTCATATTATATTTCCTTGAAATTTTCTACACACAATATGAATTTATAACAGAGCATGAACCTAAGGTTTTTTAAAATAAAAAGTAAAATCCTTTGTTTCCAATTAAACTTTATGAAATAAATGTTATATTGCATGCTTCTTAGTATTGGTTTCGAGGTTAAACTATCTTAAACCCTTGTGTAAGAAATGTTGCACCTGACGTGACTTGTAGACGACTACATAGATGTAGCCGGTACGGCTTTACGTGCCTTCCGAAGCACAGAATCATCATTTTTTTTATTAAAAGAAAAAGGGAGATATGTTGTTTAAGTACATTATATCGCAATGTGAGTAAAAGTTTCTCAAACATAGAAAAGCTTCCTATTTGTTAACTGTGTCCGTCATTGTTCTATACCAGTGTTTCCCAAACATTGTTCTGCCTTTGTCCGGTAATTTTCACACTGCCCCTTCGTGACCCACTTAATACTTTTAAACCTAAGCTGGTTCCTTTAGGCATAATAATACACGTTAATTATTATTATTAAAGAAATTATTAATATTATTATTATGAATAGTATTTTTTTTTAAACTACATAATTTATTTTTACTAAATAATCCAAGACTGGGGAAAATTACGAAAGTTTTATTATTCTAAGGTACGTGACGCGGTATTTAGTTTTTATGGTCTGATACCGGGTCGCGACCCGGCAAATGGGAAAACTGTACTACCATGTATGTTGTATGAGATACGCAATAAAAAACTTGAAAATTGAGTTACAACCAATATGAGTAATATGGGAGGAAATATTCGAATGGGCGCTAATTGGATCAGCGGCGGCGCGGCGGCGCGAGCGCAGGTCGACCAGCATTCAATACCAGAATCGCACTGATTCTATTCAGATTAAATTCAGATCTATAGACAGCCAGAGAGTGCTGCCTTTTCAGACTATCTAACAAAGTAAACGTGATATTCACTAATTCTATAGGTGTTGGATTTTTATTCTTTTTGATTAGACGTTTTCATAGCTGCTTTATATAATACTAGCTTTCCGCCTCGCGGCTCCACCCGCGTTAACAGCTTTTCCCGTGGGAAGAAAGTATTTTCCCGCGGTAAAAAGTAGCCTATGTCCGTCCGCAAGGTCTAGTCTATTCTATCCATACCAAGTTTCATCAAAATCGGTTCAGCGGTTTTGGCGTGAAAGCGTAACAGACAGACAGACAGAGTTACTTTCGCATTTATAATATTAGTAGGGATTTTACGCATGGAAACTCAAAATTTTATTCTATATAATATATTTTATTTAAAAATGTTACATCCTAAATAAGCTTATTTCAAAAGGGTTCGTGCTTTGTGTCAAAGTGCAAACCTATCACGACAATACTTTTATCACGCGTAACAAAATTTTAAATAATATCGCTATATCACAGCCGTAAAAGCAAGGAAGTGAGAATATCGTTAAGAAATATTTTTACGAGGTGACAAGCTTTACGACACCATAAAGAATCTGAGTGAGTTATTTTAAGTTGATGATGTTACATAAAACACAATAAAATCTGCCTACACAAAAAACTATGTTTGCTTGCGCTTTCGCGCTTTGTTTGTACACATTATGACGTATTTTAAAGAGTCTCATATTTTTTATCCGACCCGTTACAAAAAGCTATGATTTCATATTACGTCTTGTAAGGCTAACATCTAAATAGATACGTTTAGTTATACTATCGTGTTGTACTTTTTTTCCCATTTCTTTCAGCACGTAGCCCGGCCCAGTGACTGTAACCTTCCGCGAGGCTAGTTGACTGTAAAATAATAATTTTCCGTGTACCCCAACCGCGCCGAGTCCATTTGTATTCATGCAGGGGTGCGCATAAAACCGCACTAAATAAATATACGGCGCATCGGACTGTCCTGCGACCGAACCGCTATAAATTATTTTATTTCGGTCCATTTAGGTTTTCAACACCTGGCCTAGGCTTCTAATATGTCGGATCAACTTCAAGAGATACAAATATGGTTACTAGAGGACATTAAAATGTAAGTACAAGTAAGTTTTTTTCTTTTTTTGCATTATGGTGTAATACATATATGTATACGCATAATGTACGTACGCCTCATCGGTAATAACTTCATTATTTCGATGAATAACTATGCCTATCCGTAAAAATTTCACAGAACGGGGGGATCTCCTGAATGAGGGGAATAAGGTCTATTGAAGAATTTAATTTTTGTCGCATTTTCGAACCTATTTCCATCTGACATGCCAATCGAAGACAAAATGTCGCAGTTCATTATTCAAAGTGATACAAATCAGAACTATCCGAAATCCGAACGACAGACAGATAGCGCGTGTAGTCAACCTGTCACTGTCACATGTCGCCCTGTCACAACTCAGGCACGTCACGCGTCAGTGTCGCAGGCAGGGGCGTCAAAGCCGCGTTTTGTTTGTCATGCTGTCTGAGCCCTATTACTATAATGGAAGATACTAGTGATGTTTGGGTTGATTCAATTAGGTAAATAATAAATAAATAATAAATAAAATAAATAAATAAATCCGTTTATTTCAGGCAATATTTACATATACTTAGATGTTAAATATGTAAACAGAGGCCCATATCATAAATACCTTAAATACATTAAGCTTCTGCTTCGGCGTATGTGGTAAGTCGGCGGACCGGACAAACGGCGGCGGATATAAAGTAATTAAAACTAACTAGAAAAAAAATTACCACTGGCTAAATAAAAGTCCGGTCTATCGGTTACGGTCTCTCTCTTGGTTGGCAGGCAGGTTAGAGCGTAACCTATAAAGTAGTAAGTACGCCTGCCGTCGAAGCCCAGGGTCGTAGGTTCCGCCCTACTCTATTACCAAGTTATTTGCAGCCAACTGCGCACCCATTGCAAACAGTGCTAAAGAAAAATAGACAATCGAAGCGGCAAAATACCTTAGTATTGCAAAGTTGGTTTTGCTGGCGCTCTACGACGAATGTATTATAAAAGATGTACAACAAGCGCAAATAAATTTGTAATCGTGCGGACGTTAACTTGAGCTTGAGACTAGTTGAGTTAAGACAGGTCATAGTTTGGGGTCAGATGGTAGACCAAGTGTGAGATGTCACTACCATATCTTTTATTGCATAAATAAGGCGTATTGCCAAATAAACGCAATGTAAAACTAGGCTAGCATGAAAATAAAGCTTTATCGAGCGAGGTCGCATAGGTATTGGCAGCTATTAGAAGTTTTGGAAAACACCAGCAGTTGATTTGTTTACCTTCGCCGCCAATAGAGAGCGAGTTGTTTACCTGTCAACTGCACTCGACGGACCAATCACAACGACGGTGTTTCGGAAAATCCGCAAATTGAATATAGAAGCTTTAACTTTTTAATGCCCCTTTACTAATAGGAATAAGAGCTTAAATCGGGTGTCTCCGTTAGGGAATATCATACATATATTTTTTAAATGTTATTTATAAGTACCTATAGATATCATCAAGGGGAAATGCTGATGAAAACATTACATAAGATCAAGCAAGACATAAGAATGTAAGAAAAAATTATGTCAATATCATAATAATTTAATTAAAAATTATAAAGGTATTTAAATAATATAATGGTGTGTGGTATATGGTAATAAATAGTTTATGTTTCAATTTGAGTCAATAATATTGAAGTGTTTAACAAAATGAAACATAATTATTTTAAAATGATGGAGTATTTTCGCATAGCAAAGGAAAGCTAAGTCGGTTCGCATGAGCATCTCTTCGGTAAATAACGTCTTGGGACGACGACGACGGGGCTAGGGTGACAACACGATCTACATATTGGTATACAAATATAATAATGGCCTCTGAAATCAACAACTCTAAATAATGAAGTTGGGGGCTTGGACCAACTATTTGGTATTCTGTGCTTGGACTAAGTAAAGCAACATACATAGTTACACTATATATATATTACTATAAATAGGTTATGGATTACAGGGTTATCATATCACAGACAACTGACTGTCAAGATAGGCTAGGCAGAACCGGTAACACAGGTGGAAAAATAAATACCCAAACTAATAAATAAAATACCAAATGGATCCAAGACAAACACAATATCCATCATCATTAATATAAATGCTGGTCCTGCTTCTGAATGGGACTCGCAGCACAGTAAAATAATTGTGTAGGTTTTTTTGCTGATTTAATATCGGTGAGGGTATTGTGGTTATGTTATTGCCATCTAGCTGTCATTTTGTTATCAAAGCCACAAGCGTGACCTTTCCTGCCACGTAAGCGCTCTTTGTTGTAAATACATGGTAATAAAAGCATAATAACTGTTACCTACCTATATCGTTGAATTGCTATCGCTTGTCAAGCCACGCGCCTCAAAAATCCGCACAAGGCTGCCCGAGCTGTAAATCGCTACTGGTGCTACGCTACTGGTGAGTGGACTTTCGAGATTTTGTTTTTCGAACACATTAATTTGAACTGTCATTTTTGCTTTCCGTAATACAAAAGAAAAACAGTATTACATCTTCGTATATAATTAAGAAACTCTATTATTTGAAGTCGGTAACAGGTCAGATGTTGTATAAATTTAGTCAATAATAAAAATTGGAAAAATAAATATTACTTTTAGTAAACAAAATTAACCTGCTCACTTCAGACAACCACAAAGAACAGAAATAGTAATTGCTTATTTCTAATAAAGAATAAATAAATAAATAAACATTCTTACATTTTCGTGGTTGTCAGTCAACTACACCGCGAAAAATGCCCGTAAGATATTGGTAAGCTCATTTCAAAATTAAATCGCGGAGATAACCCGTAAAAAAGTCTTTTAGTGACAATGAACCCATGGTCACCTCCGCGAGTCAGCTTCAGCGTCTCCTCAGCTCTGGATCGCAGCCAGCCTGCTGCATTAGCCGGTCATCTATCAAACGTTGCGCCAGCGCCGGCTCGCGAGCGTCAACGACTTCTCGACATCCAACATGTAGGTTCATTCGGAAAACATGAAGAATCTATACGTCGCGTCGTAGCCCGATGATGACAACCGTTCAATAACTATTTGTCTAGATAAACAATTATATGCCGACTTTATAGTTGTAAGCAAGCTTTTGACCTCATGACCTAACCTCATCACTTCAACAACCATTTTACTAGACTGCCACGCACGGCCGCTTCATAGTTATTAACAGCTTGCTTACAACTATGAATCGACATTTTTAACCCCCGACAGCTATGATCCAAGAAAATATCTTTAGTAATTTGATTATCAGCTCTTTTCTAGTTGTTGAAATGATCAAGTTTTGGGGCGGCGCGCAGCGGGGGATATATTTTTTTAATTTAATGTTTATTTAGCCAAATAATTATGAGACGGTTGCAATCGGGCTGCGACATAATATATAGAAACTACTTAATATTATTAGCATTTTGTGGTTTACGGTGTTTGTATCATAATTAATTATCATGCTTCACAGTGTTATTTTAAATACCTGTGTGTAAACTGTGACACTGCTTGTCGTCATAAATAAAAAAATGTCAGCGGTCTTTTGCTAGATACGGTTTTGCGGTTCTATGGTAGCAGTTATATCACTTTATAAACAGATCTATAGTAAGAACAAATATTTTCATCTTAACCGAATTAAATTATTTCAATTTACTCCCTATATTTTAATCTTGAGCTGTTGTCTGAGAAATAATAATTACAGCTTGTTTTAAACAAACTTCCCTCCAATCTGCCCTGTTTAATCCGTTTTGGGTCCAAACGATACAAAACCTTTAATTTGTTTCGCAATTTATACTTTCGAGCTCCCGAATAATTATTTCAGGTCAAATTCGACCAACAAGTAATAATAATTAGTTTATAACAAAGTCCGTGTAATTACAATTTAATGCTTACTTACTGATTTTATTGTATTTTTTTTTTGGTTCTTTGTTTTGTTTTGATCAACTTGACCCAGATGTATTGAGTATGTGATAAATATTTTAAACGAAATGGGATTTTTGGGACTTGTTCATTTTTTCTTCAGTCTATTCAAAAACACAACATTCTTACATAATTAATTAGTATTATGTATTTCTTGGAAAGGCACCAGATGAAAATATAATAAATTGTTTTCGGAAGCGGCCCAAAGTGGAATGAAAAAATAAAGTAATTTTGTTACCTCGTTTTTTCCGTTTCACGTTTCACATTAAATATTTTTTAATTTGAAATTTTCAATTTTATTTTCAATCTTGGCTTGTTTGTTATTGTTTTTTTTGTAATTTATTCGATAACTTTTCTGCTTGCGAATACAAATTAAAACAACACATTTTTAAATCATTTCTTTTGTACATCTAGATACAGTTAGGCAGCTTTGAGAGTGGTTACAATCACCGACCGATTTGTGAACGCTGGGCCCAATTCTTGAACTCACTTAAAGGTTTCGGACATGGTTCACTTAAGCACTATAATAAAAGTTGATTGCGACCCATTCAGGTGTTTAAAATTTCTAGAGTATTAGAAATCAATCTCGTGTCTTACAATATTGCATTTCTCAATTCTGGAGAATATTGCCTATAATAGCAATTTCTCACTAGTTCTTAAGTTCTTGTATTACAACTCTAGGAAAGAATGACGCTTTCTTCAAGCCTTTTACACTCACGTCTTTATATTTTTAGATTATTTCACAAGTCAATTACACAGTATTTACGTAATTTTAGCAAAATTAAGGTTACCTTTCGAATCACCCTCGCATGACTGTTTGATCTCTTAGTGGTAGGTATGTAGATGATAAACTAAACTTGCCTTGCCTACCCTACCGCATGATTTTTTGCTACCATTGCCTTAAGGGGTATACCCTTGCTTTTAAGTTTACCCTAGCACTAAAAAGAGCCAGCAAAATTCCTCTAACTTGTCAACCAAACATCAAACGATAACGACAAGTAGCATCTAGTTTGCCAAAGGGTTTGATAGAGGTTTTATTTGATGGGATGTAAGCATGCGTTTAATAGAGTGTGCTTGCAAGTTTTGCATGATGTAAGAGAAATTTTGCCCTTTTATTGCCTTTCTAACTTTACAAGCCGCGGTTTGGTTACATTTTATTTCCCCGTAGGAACGAAGTATTTTCCTTATGTAAAAAAAAAGGTAATAAGCCTGTATCCTTCTTCGCAGCATGCCATATACCATTTTTACCTTGTAATCGTGAGTTCAAGTCTTTATCGCATATGAAAATAGAACACTTCCTGTCCTTATTCCCAACCAGCCCCCGTACCATGATGCACTGTGACAAAAGATTATCTCACATGTTGCTTTCAAAAAGCTGTGAGGAAGCCGCCTTATGGAAATTACCTCCAATAGGATAAGGGTATTGACGTGACAAAAATTGTTGCGAGTAAAACCACAGTAAAATCCTGCTACCCCGGCAGATGACAGCAAATACATTATTCCATCTTAAATCAGTTTATTTATTACGTCACTAGCTGTCCGCCCACGGCTACGCCCGCGTTGTTTTTTATATTTTTATATTTCGCGTGGTAAAAAGTATCTAAGATGTTGTCCGGGGATATAAGGTACCACCATGCAAACAGACAGACAGACAGACGCACATTTTTTTCAAAACTTGTATTTTTGTTTTCAGCTACACTCCCTTTATCACCTACAATCAGTTTTTAGGGTTCCGTAGCCAAATGGCAAAAAACGGAACCCTTATAGATTCGTCATGTCTGTCTGTCTGTCTGTCTGTCCGTCCGTCCGTCCGTATGTCACAGCCACTTTATTCCGAAACTATAATACCTATACTGTTGAAACTTGGTAAGTGGATGTATTTTGTGAACCGCATTAAGATTTTCACAAAAAATTAGAAAAAATAAATAAATTTTGGGGGTCCCCATACTTAGAACTGAAACTCAAAAAAAATTTTTTCATCAAACCCATACGTGTGGGGTATCTATAGATAGGTCTTCAAAAATGATATTGAGGTTTCTAATATCGTTTTTTTCTAAACTGAATAGTTTGCGCGAGAGACACTTCCAAAGTGGTAAAATGTGTGTCCCCCCCCTCTAACTTCTAAAATAAGGGAACGATAAAACTAAAAAAAATATATGATGTACATTACCATGCAAACTACCAACGAAAATTAGTTTGAACGGGATCTAGTAAGTAGTTTTTTTTTAATACGTTATAAATCGTAAACCGCAATTTCCCTTTCACTATTACTAAAACATCGATCAAAGTTACAACGAACTACAAGAACTTTTATATTATGTTACTTGCTGATTCGGAACCCTTCATGGGCGAGTCCGACTCGCACTTGGCCGCATTTTTTTTTTGAAAAACAAATCAATGTACAAACACGCCGATTCTTCAGTTTTATTATAGTGTAGAAGAAGAAGAAAAAGATTAATGAGTAAAACGGTACTTAGATTTCTTTAGTAGCTACGCGTCATCACCACGCCAATAATCGGTTGTACACCATCGGCGACATCTACGACGTTTCATAAAAAAAAAAGTATTCTGTCTCGTTATAGTCTGTAATCTATAAGTACGATTCAATAGTATTATTTGACACTCTTACAATAATATATACTAGCTACATCCCCCCATTGTGACACCTTGCGCAAACTATAAGAAAGGAAAGCTCACAATAACGTGCCGACTCAATAGCCTTGATGACGCCATATTTCTCCGAAACCGTTTCCAATACGTTGTTGTCGCCAAAATATTAGTTATTTTATCCTTATTTGTTGACGCCAAAGATTATTTTGTTATTCTTTACGGATCCTTTCCTTTTTTTTCGTTTGTTTCAATGTTTTTATAGTAAGGAGATATACCTACTTTCTCAAGAGGGATACCAACAGTTTTTTTAATATAATCTAGGTTTTATTTATGACCTTTAACCTCGTAGATGACGAAGGTTCAAAAGGACATGAAAGTTCTTATCTTAGAAATTGAAGACGCTCTCAACAGAACAGCCTGGAGACTCAGAATAAGGAAAGTCGACCCCGTATAATCCAGAAAAGGCGAGGAGGAAGAAGAGGAGGTTTTATTTATGCACTTGTTTGGGAGCAAAGTAGGTAGTTCTATTGTATACTTTTGTGGCAAAGTTAAAGTTAAGAAGTAATTATAACGACACGTAGACTATGCTTTATATTATTAGAAATCCAATCAATTGTCTAGTTTTCTAATAGAAACAGCTGTTTTGATACTCGATCGATTATTTGGTGTCATTTCAGGCGTTAAAATGCAGGAGATTCAAACTACAACTATAGCTTATTTTCAACAGCCTCCGTGGTCGAGTGGTCAAAAACTCGTCTGACGTTACGGAGATTCCGGGTTCGAATCGCGGTGGGGACCGGTCGAACAAATATCACTTTGTGAGACTTTCCTCAGTTTGGTTAGGACATTGCAGGCTGAATCACCTGATTGTCCGAAGAGAAAGATGATTCCGTTGGTCCCGGCTGCTATCTACGGATGTAGTCATTATTGGAGCCATGTCGGAAGCCTAAGGCGGTTCTATAATTCCGACACCAGGGTTTGTGAGGTAGGTTAACCTCGGAACCCACACGATAAGCAAGTAAGCAATTATAACTGTCCCCAGGTCTCCTTTGAAAGGTGGTGTCACAAGCCCCTCTTGGTAGGAGGTTTAGAGATCTCAGTTGTTGAAAACATAGATGAACATTGTTATTTATTACTATCGTTATACATATTCGTTTGGTCACACATAAGAAAATTAGGCTAAGACGGAGTTACGAAAGGGAAATTGACAAACTTATGAGCATGATAGATGTTATTTTTTATTAACAGAGATCACAGTCCCTGTAATTTAAATAAGCTGCTAATGGAAAAAAGTTTCAAATTGTTATCTGTTTGGCATACACCTAATAATTTTATTGAAAAGGAAGATAACAGTTATTTTGGACACCAGCTACTGCCTGGGAGCGCGGGGCCCCTTATACTCAGGGCCCGTAGCATTCGCTACTCTTCAGACAGAAAGTCATCTCATCTTGAGTCAATGTGAGTTGACTTAATATTACCCATAGAAAAAGAAAGATATACCTATTTTTTTAATTACCCCATTAGAAAATTTTAGTCTTTAATATTCCGTCATATTTTTGTGCATTTACAAGGATATTATAAGTACAGGTTGTACGGTAGCACTTATAACATCCTTGGTACATTATAGGGACTCCATAAATGTATAAACTCGTACCATATTCTACTCCTCAACAGCAAAAGTATACGGTAATGAGAAATAAAAGCACAAGGGTGCAATGAAACCGCAATGCCGATAAAAGAGCGTACCTACAGCGAACGTTACGTACGGCCAGGGGTCGTAAACCACTGGCTCTCTAGCAAGTAGCAACTTACAACTATAAAGTTCTACTTGGACTACACTAACTATCAATTAGGCAGGGCGGGCAAGAACATGGGAATAAAAATGTTTATACTTAACTCATTCGTAAGTATAGAAAATAATTTAAAAGTATTTTTACACTTTGTCTCTATCTGTTATAGTGTTTGTGCTGCAGTTCGTGTGTTTTTATTTTAAATATGATATTAAGTAAGACTTTGTCATTTGTAAATTAACCAACTTTGTGTAGGAGTTATACTGCAAAACGCAATAAAACGTCACAAAGTTGCAGAAAGCAACCTTATTGTTATTACTGATAAAAGGAGCGTAACGTGCCGCTCGTATGGTCAGAGGTCGTAAACCAGGGGTCGTGCACGGCACAATAAAACTCCGGTCCGATCGCACTAACTATCAATTAGCCAGGGGTAACCAAGCGCAGCCTGGAGCTGTTGTTATCGAGCTAAAGCGCAACAAACTCCATACGATCTTTTGTATCGTTTTTTCAACGTGTATTTAGTTTCTTCACGTGTATCGTATCGTATGTTAGTATTATATTCTTCGTAACTTTTTCAGAAAATAAAAACTCTACCTAGAGCGAATGTATGGGTATTATAGAATAAGTTCACATAAAATAGTACTAAAATTGTTGTTTCATTCGTTCCCTAGCGTAAGATAGATAGATAGAAAACACTTTATAAGCGATCCATAATTTTCTTATCTTTTTCTTGCTCATTAAGGAGAAGATTGGTTTTACAGAAGTATTGGTTGTTGTTCTACATACAAAGTATTATTATAATAACGAAACATCTCTTGGCTTGGGTGGAAAATCTGCCCACCAATTTACACAACATATTGTCTCTTTTTTCAATTTGTTCGAAAAACTTCCAAAAAAGTAGCAGATTCATGTGTCAAGTTATCCAAGAGGTTTTGTTCTATAGGCCTACTCCGAGGCGTTCATCGACACGGCCGTGTCGTTGTCAAGAGGTTTGTCGGAGGGAGAGGTCCAGTTGTGAGGTAACTGAGGGCCATTGAGGATTTCAAGAGGTTCATTGAGGATTTCAAGAGGTCTACTGAGGTTTCTTTTTTGTAAACATGCCAATGTCATTTTCTGAAATAAACTTTGACACGCACCCTCTGACCAAAGCGAACATTGCTAAGGAGTATGCACTAAAAGACATGACGATATAAAATGACACAATAACACTATTACACTGAAACATTGCTTCTAGTCATATGTTGATGGGTGGTTGTGTAAAAGTTATAGCAGTTGATTCGATAATCTGTGGAGATTTAATGTTTTAAAAACTATACCTTTCAGAGATATATTGACGTCATATATTTTTCTGTCCTTATTTAACGACATTTCAGGAGGTTTCCGGTGGTCTTCTTTCTGTTTCGCGCCCAAATTTTGCCCCTCTGAAGTCTCATGTCACGATCGACAAATTGATTTTGAAGTTAAATTAAACAAAAATGGACGACAAACCCACGGCACCAAAATTGGTGCCGTGGCTTTGTCGTCGGGACCGATTTCTCTTCAAATATATAATATTACCTTAAACTGATGACTGATACTAAAACTACAGGATATATGACACATGTTTACAAAAAAAGAGATCTTTTTATAAAGCCGTCTTCTCATAATATCCGTTAGAAAAAAGGTCTCGCAAATTTCAACCTCTGTCTCTGCAGACTTCACAAGCTGTGTCGATAGATTCATCTCCTTCATTGAAAAACTTGAATAATACTAAAACTAATGACTGATATTAAAAATACGGGATATATTTTACGTGGTAAACAAAAATTGTATCTAAAAGTTTTGTAGTTTTGGCACCGTGATCGAAGGAAAACGAGTCTACCAAACTACTATAATCCGTGTCACCATCGACATATAATGTTAATATCTTTAAAATTATTCAAGTCTGAAGTAATATTGTACTTGATACTAAAACTTAAAAATATACGTGACATCTCTTTAAAATTTTGATCTAATTCATGAAGTAGTTTTGAAGATATATCTGTAAGAAAAAGGCCTAGCAAATTTTAGCTGATTTCGAAACTGTCACTATAAGCCGTGTCGAGAGATAAGTCTCCTTAATTTAAAAATGAATAAATCTTAAAAGTGATGACTGTTTTTGAAAATAGAGGATATATTTAACGTATAAAATGAATATTGTATAAAAAAATCCAGTATTATGTGCAGCGTGACCGCAGGAAAATGAGTCTTACAAACTGCCATAATCCGTGCCACTAACGACATTATAAATGTTAATATCTCATAAAATATTTAGGTTTCGTGCAATATTTTACTTGAAACTATTTAAACTGAATATACGTGACTTCTCCTAAAGATCTTAATCATTATTAATGAACTAGCTTTCCGCCGCGGCTCCGCCCGCGTTTACATCTTTTCCGTGGAAATGAGACATTTTCCCGGGGTAAAAGGTAGCCTATGTTACTTAGGGTGAATGTAGCTTTCTAATGGTGAAAGAATTTTCGAAATCGGTTCAGTAGTTTTTGAGTTTATACATTACAAGCATACACGCACACACACACACGCAAGCACACACACACACACAAATACGAATCTTTCCACTTTATAATAATATATATTATTTAGTATGATTTTTCTTAAAGATATATCCGTAAGAAAAAGGCCTGGCCTATTTTTACCTACTTTATAAACTGTCTTGAGAATTCTATTAAAAAAATATATTTTTTTCATTACAGTTCGAAAATACCCATAAAGTCTACGAAAGACTTTATGAAATAAAACTAACGAGAGTGATTTATTAATACTCGTACTTTAATTACAATAACAAAGCTATACGAAACAAATATACATTGGCATTTTAAATTAGTGGTATAAATATATTTAAACTAAGGTTTTACACAGTCTTTCTTTCACAGGCAAACAAACAATACGTATCAAATCAATTACAATTTTAACGTCGTCCTTGTTATGAACTATCAAAGAGTTATCTTAAGCCGAAGACGAGTTTATTGTGCACGTCTCTGTTTCGCTTTTCTGTGATTACTTTTCTCTTGCTTCCTTGGTCTGCTGTAAGACATTTCTTTGGATATAAGCGGTACCTGTTGTGTCCTCTTCTTTTTTGTGTACAATAATGGTTAAATAAATAAATCTTATATATAAAATTCTCGTGTCACAGTGTTCGATTCCATACTCCTCCGAAACGGCTAGACCGATTCTCATGAAATTTTGTGAGCGTATTCAGTAGGTCTGAGAATCGGCCAACATCTATTTTTCATCCTTAAAAAAAAAAAAAAAAAAAAAAAAGAACGCGGGCGTAGCCGTGGGCGGACAGCTAGTAATTTTATATAATTCCAAACGCTTTAGGCTTTGAGCAAAGACATTAGAAATGCTTTATTTTTTTCAGCTGTTGTTGTTATTTTTAGTTTGAACTTCCCATATTGTGATTCTTTTTGATCTGTGTAACAATTATTGCAATTTAATTATAATTATGGCTTAAAAGTATCAATTCAATATTTATTTTTTTGTATCAGAAAGTAAATAAATATTGTATGACGTTGTCTGCCAGTTGATGCTATATCATAATCTATGACACAGAAATTATATTTAAGATCTTCAATATGGAGGTTTGATTTCTGAATCATCTTGTTATGGACTTAAATGTTGCGATAAATATTTTATTAAAGACAAAAAAGTCAATGTACCGTTCAAAGTTTTAAATAAGTTAAAACAGTATAGGTATTATTGTAAAATTTGCCTGAATTATCGAATAAATTCCATCAAACTTCTGTCAGTCGATTTCCGGTTCAAAAATATAAAAATATAAAAACTAGTCCATGGCCTTGTCCTCCCCCTCTCAAATCTCCTGTCAGCCACTGACAGGAGATTTCAGAGGACTGCAGAGACACACTCAGAGTTTGAGTCAATTGCGTATCTATGTTTTAGACACATGGTTCTGTTTAATTTGGGAATATATCGTAAGAAAGTATCTCCCGACGACAACAAGAAGATTGTATCAATGGTCTCAATTCCACGCGTCCACCGTCTTAATAACTTAAAATTAAAATGTCTAAAATTTAACGAGTTTAAGTTGGTTATATCCACAAGTACTATTCTACGGAGCCAGGCCAACTAAAAACGGGGTTTAAGCGACTTGCTAAATTGTCTAAGTTGAGTTCAAGTTGTTGTTTTTTGATGTTATTTTTATGAGAAAGGCAAATTGTATCCTTGCCATACAACCTAATCATGTTTATAAAAATTATCAGAATTTGTAAAAAAATCCTTAAGGAAGTTTTCATTTGTGTCAATTCATAATAAGTAGAAGTACAGTAGCCAACACGTGTAGGTGGACACTTTGAACTTAGGAACGCCGTTATTACGTAGGTAACAGTAAAGGCGAATATTACTGAGCAAATATCTAGCCGCGTGTGCTGGTTCCTGTACATCTTGAAATATAGTAAATAAGCAGTAATAGTAAATAGTAGCAGTAGTAGTAAATAGTAGCAGTAGTAGTAAATAGTACAGTCAAGAGCAGGTCAAGTCATACTGAACCCACGCATCGCGATTCTCTCCCTTTTTGAACGCTGCAAAATCCAAAGTGTTCAACATAACATGAACTTGAATGTACAGTAAGCAGCACATGCGGCTGGACATGTTGACCTTGAGACCGCCGTTATTACCGTACTATACCAGTAGAAGCGAGTTTTGTATTGCGAGTGTCCAGCCGCAAGAGCTGCTTACTGTACCATACCTATGTTTCTTCCTATTTCTACAAAATTTTACATAGATATGAAATCATCTCATAAGCAACCCAATTGTATATTTTTTCCGATACAACTAACTGTAAACACAAATTTGTCATCCATTCCGTCTGAATTTCCAAAATTGTAAAGGTAATAATAGTCATTCTTCACAATTTTCACAAAAATGGCAGTATTTTATCAAGATTTTGAGGTTAAACGGGACCATTTTAATCGCCGCTAAGATTAATCAGGTTAGCGATTTTTCGCGTAAAAATGGCATGCATAGAATTGCGTTTGGCCAACTAAAGCTAAGTTGAATTATTATTAATTGTCTATGGTTGTCTAAAATAAGGAACGTCAGATTAAAATTAGCAATGTCAGTTGAATTTGACAGTTTGCGTAGAATTGCAAAGTGGTTTAGCGACACCTAATTAAAATTAGACATTTTAACGGCCGCACTGGAATTGGGTCCATCATATTCAAAATTAAACTGAAACCATTTTTTTTATTATTCTTTTATATTAATAATTATAAACTGTCATTCGCTGTTATTTGAACCAAAGTATGTGCCTAATCTGCATTAATTAAAAAAGCTAGTTGTTTAATAAACTAAACAAGATTTTAAGTGTAATCATGATCTGTTTTCACTAATTGTTGAAAGGATCCCTGATTTTAATCATCTGTGGCGGAGGTTCTCCCATATTAAAAGAGGAATAATGGAACTCTTTTCAGCCTCTTGTCTGTCAAATGATGTTTATGACATTTATTTATAACCATTAAATATTTATTTGTTAAATATTTCAACAATAAAAAAGCGCCAGGAAGAAATAGTATTGAATTGAGGTAAATCTGCGCTGTTTGCAGCTTCAGGCAGAAGAGGACGTAGAAGATTAAGACGTTCATTTTTAGATGAAGTAAAGGAAAAAGTTGAGGTTATGTCGTACCAGGAAGTCAAGAAGCTGGCTATGGACAGAGAGAGGTGGTGATTACTCCACGGACAAGTGCCTCGCTCTTAAATTTTGTATGTACAGTGATAATGGTAAACAGACATGCTTAGTTTGTCTGCTCATCAATCTAATCTGATACTATCCTTTTTTTCAGATTTTATTTAAAAAAGTTAAACTTTTATCGAAGTACTTTCAAAGGACATGTACATCGCATAAAGCAACGTTTTATGTGGTGTCTGGTGGTGGTAATTATATTGAATAGATAATATTCGTATCATGAGAAATAGAAAAAAATCTGTTACTTTACTATATAATCTCATTTAAAATACTAATCTTAACACTGATACAGGGCGGTCTTTTTGTACAAGATTATTGTTGTTGTATCTATTTACTTGTTAAAATTATAACTGGTATAATATTATATACTATTCAACATTACACTTGTTCTTGTTTTGTTCTTAATCTGATTTAGTATGTAAAGGTAGGCAAAGCCTGACCCAAGAAATAAGAAAGCTACTCGGGGGGCGCCACGTGTATATTTTTATGTTTATGGCAACAATTTCTATTATTATATTAGTTCCATTGAAATTCCGCAATATTCCGCGATATGTTTTATTTTGAGGTTTCTTATTTCTTTGGTCAGGCTATATACAGATATTTCCGTCTTTATGAGCATCTGTCCTTATGAGAATCTGTCTTTTTGAGAATCTGCCCTTTTGCGAACTTGCGAAATTGCGAAAGGCAATCATATACCTTGATTTTACGTGTATAAAAAATTGAATTTATTCCCTTGGTCGGTTAAGGTCAGATTCTGTTTAAAAAAACATAACTGGTACCTACCTAACCTACACACATAAAATTCGTTTCGGACGGTTGGTTCCACCGCTAGGTTCCACTAGTGGGTCCATCTGGATTTTCAAGTACTCATGTCTCCACTGTATATTATTGATGGGGCTAATAATATCTGATTTCTAAAAAGTTAGGAGTTATTTAAAAAGAAAGTACTTTTTTTTTTAATTGACCTAAGGTCTTGTGTCGAAATGGTACGAACATTCAAGCTTCACCGGACTTGAAAAAGAAAGTTCATTATGTGTACTTAAATATTCTGAAAGGTGCCCCATGCTTATGAAATACTGATACTATGCCAGATATGGGCAGCAGGGTTCCTTTTTTATCACGTGTAGCATTAAACAACAGCGGAAAATCTTCCTCACTTCCTTACGACACAATACACTATAAATATACTTTATATTACACTTTCAAGGGATAGAGCAGTATGGTTTGTCTAATAATTGAATCATTCCATCAATGATTGCTTCAATACGATATTTTTATATTTTTTGACGATTGACAATAAGTTTACGTCTATGGAGTAAGAAAAAACAGTGAGGTCAATGAGATTGTCTATGTTTTCACTCTCACTGCTATCTTCGGTGCTCTTCTATGACCCTCTTTGGACCCTCTTTCAGCTCCTCTTCGTCCCTCAGAGGGATTTCCTCCTGACAACGACACGGCCGTGTCGATGCCGGTTCGGAGTAGCTATCCTAATCTGCTATTATTATATTACAAAAAGGTGCATCTGATACATTTTCTCAAAATTAGTTAAAAGCACCGTTTTACCCAGAATTGTTTCCTTAATATAACGGTGTTTTTCGCCGTTAGAGAAAGTCTATCAGAAGGGTGATTTTTGTGATGACGGCAATATTTTACTAACTGGTTGTATGTGTTAATGTTGTATAATCGACTCCACATGTTCCCGACAGTGACGTATCGGCGCCATATTGCTGCATTTATCAGTTTTGTAACGCGCACTCGAGAGCGAAGACAGGTGCACGGGGTTATTACAGCACCTTCTAAAATTACAGATCATGCATTAGATTTCTTTAGATGGCTAGTCTTGAACCGTTCTAGAGAGCAGCGCGTAATTTATTTTTAAATTTATTTTAATTTGTAAATTATACTAATTTTAATTTATAGCAGAACGATAAAAAATACGACGCATTTCGACTTTTTTTCTACGATTTCGTATTCGTTTCTCTTTCGTATATTTTTTTTTTGTGCCAACGAATATAACATTTACAAGTCCAAAATAAATACTTAAATTAATAAATAAAATAAATACTTCCATATACCTACCTACCTACATGGAAAGATACTGGGTCCACGTTAACCTTAAAATGTATTATTTTATTAGTTTTAGTTTAATGAAGACATAAATCATGTTAACTTTTCAGTGCCCCTCGAGACTAGACATGACTTGATCTGCAGGTAAAATGAAATTGGATCTACAGAAAGCTATACAAACCCACAGATACGTACAATGTACATTGATTCACTAGGGCGCGTTTAGACGACGCGCGAGGCCGACGCGCGTCGGACGCGCGTCGGCCTCGCGCGTCGTCTAAACGCGCCCTAAAGCGGAGAAAAATATCATAAGATAAAACACGCCAAATAATTGAATCACTTATATGTTAACTTCTTGGATACTGCATTACCGCTTGACAGGTTAGAAATATCATATTCTAGCTTTCCGCTGCGGCTCCGACCGCAATATCAGTTTTTTTCCGTGGGAATGAGGCATTTTCCCCCAGAATTTTTTCTATTTATACTCTAAGGTTAACTTATTTCATAGAGTTAGTCCCATAGGGCGCCATTTTGTTTATAAAAATATTAGAAAATCGTGAACCTCTCGGACGGATTCGTAACGAACGAACAGATTTGCACGCACTCGGACCGCTTATTATTCGTAATCGCAGTTTTGTTCGTGTTCTTCAGATTCAAATATTCTATTCTATTGTTGCACTGTCTACGCATTGTAAGCTCTGTGAGGAGGTTTAAGGGGATTAGGGGAGTGTCACGTCGTGGTCCCTTAGGACTGCGAACAAAGGGCCCTCATGGGGTCCCTGCTTCGTGCCTGAATGTAATGTGACATTCGCGACATAGACATATCAGGCTCTAGCTCAGGTCATCTTCTAAATAGAGGTCATTCTCAGATTAATCTATTACTTTATTGAAAATTTATTTGTAGTGTGTGTATGAGCCAATTTATTTACACAGGTTAGGGCAAAAGTAATGTTTTGTCCGTACTCCGAATCGGCGAAATGCATTAGTAAATGATGATGATTATTTTTACTACAGTGGTATAAAGGTAAAAATGGCAACAAATTCACAAAGACTACTTTATACCGCGGGAAATTTATAATAACCGCGAAGTGGCTACTTGTAATATAATACAACGAATCGCCTCTTTCTTAAATAGTTTTGTGTTTGTAGTTGTTCATTTATTTGAGACGAGAGATAGCTAAGCTAGCCTTGGTTTGAGCAAAGATTTTTTTAATTTCTGAAGTGACGTCATTAGTTTCATAGTGTTTATTGTTTTTATTTTGATTCATGATTTATTAATTTTTCCAAATTTTTTATATATTGTTACCAATCTTAATTGTTGACATTTTAATCATCACTATCACTATCACTACATAGTATAAAACAAAGTCGCTTTTTCTGTCCCCATGTCCCTATGTCCCTATGTCCCTATGTATGCTTAAATCTTTGAAACTACGCAACGGATTTTGATGCGTTTTTTTTTAATAGATAGAGTGATTCAAGAGGAAGGTTTATATGTATAATACATGCATAATATGCTTAAGGATAACCAACAATAACCATTTTCCCGTGCGGAGCCGGGGCGGGTCGCTAGTAATTTATAATTTAATGAATTAATATTTGTGAATCTAATGTAATGTTTTAATTTGAATTTGGTACTAATATAGTTTTAAGTTGATAATTGTTACTAACAAACTATGGAACTTGATTCTGAAATAAAGTGATTATTATTATTATTATTATTAATTGAATGAAAAGATTATATTTTATATGAAAACAAGTTCGAATTTTAATAATAATTTTGACCAAGTAGGGTGAGGGCTGAAAATCAGTGTTGCCTCCTTGGCAAGGGCAAGTACATCGCTGAGCCTTGACCCTTCTGCATTGCAGCTCACACATGTACGTACATGTCCATATATGTCCTTCTTTGTTTTGAATGTTAATTGTATGACATGTCTATGTGTGTTTTGTATAAAGCAATAAACGTTTACTTACTTACTTACCAGGTACAGAAATATTATGCTCTGCATTGAAATTTAGCTCGGTGTATTTGAACTCTTTTTATCGACAGGACAGGTCAAGCTCCATGCATGCGAAATTGCGAAACGTCACGTAAAGCTGCAGCATGTTTGCAGCAGATGTCACAAAATACAGCAGTTTGAATATATTTGAATATTCTACATATTTTATACTAGCTGTCGGCCCGCTGCGTTGTTTTTTGACTTTCCCGTGTACAGTTTCCCGTAGAAATGAGATATTTTCCCGCGGTAAAAACCATGTTGACCAATGATGGTCATCATATTAGGTACCACCATAAATCTAGATATTTTATATAAGGTACGGGCGCCAAAGAAGGCCCACTTAAATTTTTAGGTATTTTGTTTCCCAAATAAATAATATTATAATTTCCATTATGTTTTATCTTTACTTTACTTAACTGCAAGATTTTACAAGGATTTGTCCTTGTATATTTATTTGGGAAACAAAATATCTAAAAATTTAAGTGGGCCTTCTTTGGCGCCCGTACCTTATCACTTCTTACATCCCTCTGACTCGGTTTTTAGCATTTTTTACAGTTTTATTATATAGATATCTGAATGTTTACAGCCATCATCATTAAGCGCGTCTAAATTTGTCGAGCAATAAATCAGAAATATAAAAAAAATATTCACTGTGCTGGTTTTACAAACAGAACACCCTTGATTTTCATAAAGTCATACTTGTAATTTATCAACTCAGCGGCTTTTCATAAATTTTATTTAATATTTTTGTATAAAAATGCTAAAGACCCTCGAATGTTCTTGCATAATGGTTTTTCTCCAAACAGTCAGCACATTTTGTTACTGAAAACAAATACTATACGCCATACGCCATACATACGTCAAACCCGTGAACGTGGTGCTACTTGTGGGGACTGGTCTACTCTAGTCGATTGCCGGTTATTTTGTTGGTTATATAGTTTAGTTTTTCTACTTTGACTGGTTGCCTTTCTCTAATTGCATATTTTCGTTTGCACTTTTTGTTATATACTCGTATTAATCAAATTGTATAAAATATTTTGAAAAGATGCAACGCCTGTGGAGTTTCTTCCGGCGAGTTCTCCACAGAAGACAGCCAAATTGGAATACAATACAATACAATACAAATATTCTTTATTGACACCAAGAAAAAAACAAAATAACATAAACACAGAAAACAACAGGTTTCAACAGGCTGCCTTATTGCTAGGTAGCAATCTCTTCCAGGCAACCCATTATAAGAGAAACGCTAAAAATAATTGAGTAGTGAACTCGCCTCGACGTCGAAAAGTGATTTGTAAAATCTTACTTCGAAAAAAACATATTTCATTTCATTTCAAATCTTTGAAGTTAAAGTCAATATAATGCATATTTTCTTATTAATTAGAAACAAATAAAAAAAAACACATTAATTACAAGATTCACTGTATTTTACATTTTATAACTGAAATAAATTTCACTAGCATTCGTATAAACGGCTTGTGACAAGCACTTAAAGTGTCATGTTCAACCTTGGAGTCTACTTAGCATGGAAAACCTTAATATAGCCAGACAGTACTGAAAACGAATGTAAATAAGTCACGCGACCCACGACCTACAACGCAAGGTTAAGGCAAAGGTTATACGCTCTCTCTTTCTTACTTACATTAAAACCCAGGATTAAAAGAGACGCATGTATTCAAACTATTTCGAACCAGACATGACGGAAATGAAGTGAGTGTGTGAGTGAGTACATGTAACTGCAACTGAGCGGTATACCAGCCGTGATATAGGTGAAATTCTTTTAGTGAAATTAGTGTATAAGTTAGTTTTATTAATTTATTTAATTAGTACTGTTTGGGGTTCTGCTGAAAACCAGCGTCATTACTCAGGTTGCGACATTATGCTGAGCAGGAACCTTTTTAGCTTCATATCTAATTAGATTAAGAACTATGTATTTTATATATGTATTATTATATATATATTATGTTATGGACCAAGTGATAAATTGGTCATTTTTCATAATGACCGGGCATTATGATTAATGAACACTATGAGAAAGCATTTTGATAATAATTATTCAATCAAATAATCAAATTGACTTGAATTGACAGAATAATATAAACATATGTAATCGTCAAGGTAACGTACCGGTAGTACTTATAACATCCTTGGTAATCGTTTAAAAGTAGTTTAGTTAAGATTTAGGTTAGGTTCATGTATTACTTATCAAATGTGTCTTGTATCTCTAATCAAACATGGTAAATTAAATACGAAAACATAGATTTAATGCATATTCGACATATTTAAAACATTATTCCTTTTCAACGATATTTTAGCGGAATTTCACCTAGATTTACGAAATGAACAGCAATACGTCCAAAGACTTCCTATCCTAGTATTTTTCAGTCAAAAATATTCAGTAAAATTTCTGATAGCGAAACATACCTAGTACCTACACCATCCATCTCCACATCTCCATATTATGCAGCGGATAATGGCTTGCTAAGTGGATCGGTTCGCTGAAACCGACTAGATTAACCGGCGAATGTGGAGAGGGCTCGCAGATAATAACGTTACTATTGCATCCGAGGACTACGTAACTTGCAATTTGCAACATATACCTGAACTCTATCTAAAAGGTATTTACTAATAATACTCGAGATATTACATACTTAACTTTTCGGCTCGCGGGTCCGTCCGTGTCAACACTTTTTCCTGTCTGTGGGAATGAGGAATTGCTCTCGGTTTACCGATCTTTTAAGCTAGCCTATATTATTCCCAAAGGTCCATTCTATCTTTCTACAAAGTTTCAATAAAATCGGTTTAGTAGTTTCGGAGCCTATTCAATTCAAACAAACAATCTAATCTTCCCTCTTTATAATTTATTATAGTATAGGTTACTTATTTAACAAAATACAGTTTTGAAGCGCGGTTTCAATTCAGGCAATCAACAACGTCAACCTGAATTTTGGTTTTGGTCTGCTGGAAGCTAAGGCTGGAAATTAGCTTCAGCGTAAATCATGGCGCCAGTCTGTCATGTGTAAACTAGACTTCTACCAGTCTGTTGCCAAAAATAATAGTGATTACAAGGACGTTAGAAATTTGTAATTGATTACTTTAACATTACGTTCCGGAATGAATATTGTGTACATACCACATAATAATATACAAAATTACAATAATTTGGTAGTTTAAGTCCCCAGTGAACAAGCTTGTACCAGACCAAGATCCACCGTTCACCTGTGAAACTAACACAACTACAATATCCTAAATAGTAAGAGATTATTATATATACTATTATATTGGAAAAAATCCAACAGCCATAAAACCTTGAAAATAACAAATTAACTTAGAAACAGAAACCCAATTACAGAAACAACTAACAAATTGGTTTAGCGAGGTATTGCTAGTATATAGTCTTTCGATTCAGAGCTTTAAGCCCAGCAGTGCCCTATTATAGGCCGTTGTAGTAGTTACAATATTAATATAGGACAAGGCGCCTCCGACAATTATTCTGATTAAGCACTTAGTAGGGGCAAATGGGTCCAAAGTCCAAACACAGTTTAGCTACAGATATTGTCACTTAGCTGTAATTGACTAAATACAAAGCCTGGGACGCTGATATTGTGCGCCTAATTGATTCAATATACGATTAGCCTCCGTAAATTCATCTTTAGACTAAAAAATCTGTATTATAAAATTATATATTATCACAATTTATGTACGTGAACAAGTTAAAATTAAATTCAAAGTTTTTGTTGTAATACTACTAAATTGTAATCGATTTTTTACTATTATTGCTGGTAACTATATAAATGATTCACAAAAACGGATAGTTCTTATTAAATCCATGATACAAATTTAGAACAAAAGAAATATATTTTATAATTTATTACCCGTCAAACCGCTTCCTCAAAAATTACTCGACACTCCATACACAATTTTATTCAGCAATAAACTTCTCATTAAATATAAACTAGAGACCCGTAGCGGCGTCGAAACGCCGCCGGCTAGAATATGGTAATGTAATATTATAGGGAAACATAAACCATTATTAAGGCATTTTTTCGATACTGTACTCAAAACACACATTTGAATGAAATGGTGCCTTAATAATAATAAAATATAACCCACCAGAATTGAGCTTAATTGCTTTATAATCACAACGTAGAAATGAACATTTGTCAAAAGTTTTGCATAACAATTTAAAAAAAACTTAAGAAACTTTCATTGATTCTTATTTTGATATCAAGAATCATTTGAGAAATTAGACTTTAGTTAGCATTTTTTAGTCATTAAGGTTCTCTATTGTCTACAATCATCCTAAATATGAGAATACAAAAGTCAACTTATTTTAGTAAATGTTGGTAACAAAATAGGATCAGTTAAAATTTGGTGCAAACATTTTGAGAAATGCTCACGGCAGAAATAAAAATAAAATATGATTTTCGATATTCATCTATGACTTTCTGACCTTTTAATTATTATTATTACCGAATCAGAATAACACTAATGAAACACGACTTAAATTACACCCTGGATATTTATTTATACCTACTTGTAATATAAATATTCCTACAATCGACGATATAGAGACTGTGAGGAAAGAAAAAAGTCGTGGAATAGGCTCCCATACAAACCACGACCCTTTTAATAGGAAACGGACTCTAAACAATGATAACATTTAATAAGTAGGTAAAGTCACCGTCAGATATTGGTTGGATTTCTCGCTCGCTCGCATTATCTGATGGAACCTTGACTGTACCTACCTAGCGTTGAAAAAATTAAATTAAAACAGCTTCTTTCACAAATTCGTCCATTTTTCGATTATTTTATAACAAAATATTGACATTAACCATTCTAATTTTCACATATAACCATTTATGTATCTTAGATCTAATTTACGCCAATTGAAATAATATAAAAAATTAAACCGCCGAAAAAAACTGAAAAGTAAGAAAAACCCTATAAAATATTACCAACTTCAAAATATTAACTTATTAACAAACGTGATAGACTATATTTGAAGTAGTAAAACCTTGGCATTGTCCGATTATTCTTTGATCTTTATATTGTTCTATAAATATCTTTATACCGTCAAAAACTTGTGCTCTACTTAAAGCCACGTAAAGCTGCCCGTGAGAAAATACTGGTTTTGGAAGATAGACAGCTACTTTTTTCAAAGATTGCCCCTGACTCTTGTTTATTGTCATCGCAAATGCAAAAGTAACTGGAAACTGAAATCTTTGTAATTTGAATGGAAGGATGGAGTCTAAAGGGCTAAACTTTATTTTAGGAAGAATAACTCTTTCGCCTGAACTTGCAGAACCTGACAATCTAAAGAATTGGTATATAGTTTTATTAACTGAAACCGAGTTCCGTTAATCAACCCTTTGGCCGTATTTAGATTTCTCATGAGCATGACAATAGCACCAATTTTTAATTTAAGCTCTTGTCTGGGAAGCCCACTTACTTCAATACTGTTAAGAAATTCCGTCGGAAAATTTATATTAGAATCAGAGTCATCTGATATCACTGTATCTACGCTTTTATATGTTACTTCTTCGCTAGAGATACGCTCGAGAACTTTCAAATTAATTTTTGAACAGATTTCATTAGTCGGTGTGAGAATAGCCTTTTCGTGTAGGTATATTATTATAATTGTCCAAGTCATTGTATATAAAATCGATCGGCGAACCAATTCCTAAAAGACGAATCTAATATTGACTGCCCACATTCGTCCTTTGGCAGAGTGTCATTTCCAACTTTAAGCAAGTAATCTGCAAATTCGTCTTGTCCTTCATTTACTCGCATATTTTTATCTAGCTTTAGAAAAGTCATGTATCACCACAAACGATGATTTTTAATACAGTTTTCGATTGTTACTGCCCGTCCAGCATGTGGCACTACCGGCAGAGTATAGACTCAGGCTCAGAGTATAGAGTATTATACTAATACAACTTTTCCAGCAAATGGTTGTCGAAACATGCGATCGATTACTGTCAAGGCTGCTGCCGGTATCATACTCGCTTCATCAATTTATAAGGTAGGCACTGTCAAGATATCTCCCGTGAGAAGAATCAGGCTTAACACCAGATACAGACGAATCAAGAATTGGTATCGGCAATTTAAATTGATTGTGAAGTGTTCGACCTCCGTTAACTAAGCTTGCTGCAATACCGGTAAATGCTACTGGCACAGCAATGCGACCAACACTCGCTACTTTGGCAAGTAAAGTTTTTTGCACATACGTTTTACCACAACCTGCAGGTGCATCAAGAAAAAAGGATGAATTGCTTTTTTCTAGCTATTTATTCTTTTTCAGTCTATTGACATTTGCAAAGTGCCCTAGAAGCCAACGCCATTACCTATACGAAAAAAAAATATCTAAAATTTGAGTGGTTGTCATTTATGTCATTTAATGTAAACAAATCCTTGCTTTATTTTTACCTTCTTTTAATTGGTATTTTGTTAGAAAACTTAAAAAACTAAGAGTTTTATGCACCCCTCCAGGATGAGACGAAGCTAATGAGGTATAATTTATCAATATCGGACCTCGGATGTGGATTTGATACCCTGTACAAAAATCGGGCTTGCGTAATATATATATAGATTGTGTACGATAAAACAGACATTACGCTCATGAACGATTATAGGAAGTTCCCCGTTCCAATATCGCTCGAGTTGGGAGTAGGGTTGTTCATTTCCCGACCTTTTTTATTTCCTGTCACCTGAAATCGTCGAGAATGTCCGAGAATTGCCGAGTTTTTAAAATATATAATTTACCTATCGATTTCTAAGGTAACATAAAATAATGGTTTTGCACGTTTTTAACCAAATTTATATTTAACTAGCTGTCCGCCCACGGCTACGCCCGCGTTGTTTTTTTTTTTTTTTTGGGCATGAAAAATAGATGTTGGCCGATTCTCAGACCTACTGAATACGCTCACAAAATTTCATGAGAATCGGTCTAGCCGTTTCGGAGGAGTATGGAATCGAACACTGTGACACGAGAATTTTATATATAAGACTAGCTGCCCGTCTTGCAGGTTCTAGTATTTCAGCGTGATAATCAAATAATAGTTCCTTGAAATACTTTTGTAAAAATCTTATATAGAGAGTATTTTTATAATTGTGAAAATATTTCTTGATTAAGAATATCTTAATGTACAAGAGACTTGTGCCAACTACAGTACGAAATATATTTTTTATCTGAGTCAAAACGCAACTTCGTTTCTCGAACAACGACAGATTTCTCGGGAATTATCGTTTCGAGAAACTCTATTTTGGTGTTGTCAGCTCTACCGCGATCGCTCAACCCAATACAGCCAGCGCAATAAAGGTAACAATCAATTAAACGCCGGTGCTGAGATTACTTCCTCCGAGCCTCCCTTCGCGGCAGACGGCAAACACGGGGGGATAAAACCACAAAACTAGTGAACACTAGCACTCAAAAGTAAAAAGGATGTTTGTATTTCTCTTTTTTTATATAATACATATATAATACACTTCAAATGTTTTTAGACCAAGGAAAATCGTATCTGTCTTTTTAGGACCCAAGGATGTTAAGAAGTACTTATAACATCCTTGCAATATACGGAGCAATATTCTATTTTAACATTGTTCGAGTAAGAATAGGGAGGGAACAGAAACAATAAATAAAAGTAAAAAGTATACTCGTAGCATATAATAAAAGTAGACTAAACGTTTTTATTATAATAACTTAAACAATTATCATGGTTTGGCAAGATCGACTAAACTAAAACCCAAAAACGTATCTAGCTTCAAGACATTTATTGGGCACTTTAAAAAATTAACGACAGAGATACATTTGCTATTGCAGTTATTGTATTATTATAAATTTGCGTAATACCAAATAACGCTGAGAGTTTAGAACACAAAAGCTGTTATATTTCGACCATATTTTGTTAATTGGATTCCTAATTGCTGATGGGCTATTCAACACAAATTCTGTAGCTGTATTGTTCTGCAAACCATAGAAATGCTTTGACTCGTTTTTCACTATAATTGAAATAACTGGATAATTAAATTTCGAACAAGTCATTTAACAATCAAATTAATCATTATAAATATACTATAAATTGAATACTTTTACAGATAACATTAAATTAAAAAAAATGAAATCCGCGCCACAAAACCGTTACGTGATCCTTTCAACAACTAGAAAAAAGCTGATAATCTTCAAATGGCTGAAGATATTTTCTTGGATCATAGCTAAGAAAACTTTCGATTGTGACATCTTGCAAAACAAAAAAAAAATCGAAATCGGCGCATCCGTTTAGGAGCTACGATGCCACAGACAGACAGAGAGACACATACTTCAAACTTATAACACCTCTTTTTTTTGTCGAGGGTTAAAAATGATTGTAAGTTTTCTTTTCAGTTATATTTTTAAAACGAGAGAAAAATATACCCTCCCTAGCATATCTTGAAAAATATAATTTTACTTACAAATAGAGCACAAAACTAGCTTGGTACACGAAGTAGTCTAGCGGAATGTGCAAGATATTTGGGCACTTTATATTTGAGCAAGTGCGCTCCGGGTGCTCGGCTGCGAAAAAAAAAAAACTCAGTAGGTATCAGAGTCGACTGTGATATTCCCCATAACTGGTTAAATGTACCTTGATGCTAATAAAAATATTAAGAATAAGATTTCCAGTCATTATTTATTTATCAATAAATATTTTATAGGTAGGTAGTAGGTATATTTTATTAACATTTAAAACCCACACGTCATCATCTCACTGGTTTTATTAATTAATTAGAGGTGTTAAATGAATGAATAAAATAAAGCATTTTTACAGATTTTCTGTGTAATTAAGATCAGTTATTCTTTTTAAATGTTTTTAATGGTTTTGTAATTTGGACAGGTCGGTAACCAAGCTTTGAAAATAATACTTGATATTTATCATTTAGCAGCAACCCTCATACTACAAAGTTATAAAACCACCCCGATCTGGCAAATGTGCTTTGATATTTAAATTTTACTCACGAGGTAGTGTTTACCTGCAGTATTGAGACTTTTTCTCAAGTTCTTTGTGCAATCATTAAAATTCTTCTTTGAATTCTCCTTGTGGTTTGAATTCTCACATATTATATATTTTTTAATATTTGTAGAACGGGGAACTTGTACAATGAGCAAATCGGTTGCCTTATGTATTTTTATTTTAGTCAAAATTTATCTCTGTTTGTTGCAAGGACGTTATAAGTACTTTCGTTGGTTTGTAGTCAAAAATTATTTTCAATACACAAGCCAAATTTTGTTCTGTCGCTCGTCAAAAACGAAATACAAAAAAGTACCTACTTTTAAAAAATAGTACCTATGTTATTCGGTAATGCAATTTGGCTAGGACTTTCGTTTACGTAATGCAACCTCGCTTTTTCCTCCATTGTCTATTTCTCTTGTCTTTAATTTTGTAAAGTACTTTTTTGTACAAGATAAGGACCAAATCATAGTCGTAAAATACGCTTAAAATAAATTAGGAGGTAGAATATTTTGCGCTTTGTAGATCCATTAAAATCGAGATAAGCACGTTCATAAATAAGAAACAAAGAGAACTCTAATATTATATCATGTTAAGAATAATCTAGAACATTCTATTCTTTGGATGCAGCAGCGTACAAACGCAAACTGTAGAACTCTACGAATCGCTACGAGCTACGAGCTACGAGGTGTCGTAGCACCTTGCTACGAGTGTGTAGTGGTTGTTCGGACAGATTGTCTTTTGATGAATAGACTTTTTGAAAGCGAATCAAATATTTACTTTTTTAAATGCAAGAGTAACATAAAAATAAATTAATGTTAAATAAAGTGTACAAATATTGTGTCGTCGTTCTCTATGTTTGTAATTATGTAATTTTCTTGTGTACAATAAATGTAAATAAATAAATAAATAAAAATAAATAGGGGGAAACCTTAACATTTTACTGTTGGAAAAAGATCATTTTTGGTCTACGTTTAGTTACTAACTACTCGTAATACTCGTAGCCCAAGTTATAGTAGTCTGTATGTGCTACTTTTGTTGCATTTACCGTTGCAGTGCTAGCACTTAATGTAAAATACATTATACTATACTGCAATCAATAGTTTACTGCACTTTCTCCAATTTTAGAGTGGCGTCATACCATTTTTTATCTGGAAATGATTTCCACGTTGGCTGGTTGATTAGGGATCGCAGTTCTGGTTACACAGGTGAACATAGCAATTAATTAAGAACATCATCGGTGGTGTAAGTAGGGTATAGTTTCCTATTAAAAGAAGGTTATTATATATTTCTGTTAAGTTATTAGTGCGGCGGCCGGATGTTTGCCGACGGCTGGGCTGTTCGCGTAATGTCGGACCAATTCATGTATCTGCTCTCATTACATTCTTATTTTATCTTATCTTATCTTATCTAGCCCAAACTGTCCCACTTCTTGGCAAAAATTACTTTATATACGTAAATACTTGCAGTACGCGCGCGAGTTAAATGCATTTGTTTACTTACTTTCTTTTTTGAAATATCTTATATTAAGGTATTTTAAAATTTAACTTTTGTTGCATATTGTTTCTTAATATGATGTTGTAACAGAGAGTATAATAAGTTTTAATAAAAATACTTACGTATATCTATCAACTCAAAATTAAGTGAAACGCAGACTGCACTCAACTCGCGCGCGTACTGTATATAAACTACTTTTGCTTAAAATATTTCCATAATTATTTAAATTATACTATGACTTAGTCCGTCTCGAAAACATTAAGTTATCTTACTAGAGAGAGTGTATTTAAGGTGATTGTAATTTTAGGAATAGGAGAAATACTTTGATAAAGAATACGCTTTACACTTCAATTTGAATCAGTATTCCAAAATATAACTTACAAAAACGGTAATGATTTCTATATACATCGTAAAATTTAACTGGTTTTTTATCCGCAACATAGTGGTTAGTAAGTACTCATGAAACTGAACAATTTTCAATTTGAAATTCAACTTTTCATATAATCTTTAGTCACGTGAACGGCCACTTTGTATGACAAGTAGAATTTTAAATTTGATATTTAAACTGTTCTCATGAGAAAGTTGTTCAGTTTCATAAGTACTACGACAATGTTGCGGATAAACAGCAAGTTAATAATAATAATAATAATAATAAATTCATTTATTTCAGGCAATATTTACATATACAGCGTGTAACGGAAAGGGGGTATCAAGCCGTAAGGGAAAAATAATGTTCCTTATGTAGATTCTTTGTGCAAAATTTCAATAAAAAAGAACCACTTTTGAAAATTATTAAACATCTGACCATAATCCTATTTTTATAATTTTAGCATGTAAACAAACGCGGCACAACACTATTGGGGTCACTGACCACTGTTCTCACATTTCACTACACTATCAATTGCTCCGCCCATTACACTATTTATTCTCCTTGCGCGTCCTGCTCGCCTAGTACTAGTACTCGTGGTGCTCGCGCCACCGCCGGGGCGCGGCGGCATCTTCAAAGAAGTCGGCATAGCTCACTCAAACAAAGCGATCCGCGTGGCATCACGTCGTATGTCCGCGCGTCATAATCTGATCTGTAATTAAATTGTCTAATATTAGGAGTCATTTTGCCATGACAGCTAGTTCATTTTTACTTTTAGGTCCTTAGCGGTGATAGTTAGTTTATAAGTAGGTAGATGGCTGTTAGGTACAGAAGTCAGCACGTGCGGCTGGACACTCGCACTCAGAAAGCTGCCTCTATTTACTGCCAAATAAAAGCGCCCTCAAGGTTAAAGTGTCAAGCCGTACGTGCTAACGTCTGTACCTACTTATTTAGGTTAGTGTGCTAAAATAAATTAAAGTAAATCATATTAAATGCGAAAATTTGAAAATTATCTAGACTTAAGTAAATCATAATAATAAATTTACTTACGTTTCAAAGAAAGGGTTCGAAGTGCCGTCCTTGCTGTTGTATGCACAAACCAGCTCGCCTGTAGGTAGACGCTCTTGTATTGCGCAGCATCTCTGGCGTCACGGAATTGAAAGCATCAATTATGCGCTGCTTCATCTGCTCGCTTGACGAGCACTCGACGGCATACACCTTATTTTTAACGTATCCCCATAAAAAAAAGTCCAACGGGGTGAGGTCTGGGGACCGCGCAGGCCAGGCAACGCGGCCTCCTCTCCCTATCCACTGGGGGAAGCGTGCGTTTAAATGGCTTCGCACGTCACGCGCAAAGTGCGCTGGGGCACCGTCGTGCTGGAACACCAGGTTGTTTTCCATGACAAGGTTCGAGTAATCGATCACTGACATAACTGACAGCTCGTCGTTCAGCTCGTTCCGAAGGAAATCTAAATAATTTGCGCCATTTAGATTGTGCGGCAAAAAATGTGGGCCCACGAGAACATCTCCGATGATACCAGCCCAAACATTGATCTTCCACTGATGCTGGAACGATGATACAGAAGATACATGGGGGTTTGTGTGCGACCAATAATGTTCATTGTGCACGTTACTGATCCCCGCTCTCGTGAAGGATGCTTCATCTGTCCATAGAACTGTGGAGGCAAACTCGGGAGAGCTTTCGACCTGAGTTCGGTACCATTCGCAGAACGACACGCGAGGTAAATAGTCAGCAGGAATCAGCTCCTGCGTGCGGCGAAAGTGATATGGGTGCAGGCCATCTATGCGCAACACTCGCCACACTTGCATGTGGTTGGCAGCCCCCAATACCAGAGCAGCGCGACGCGTGCTGGTCCTTGGATTATCCTCAAAGTGCTCCAGTACGGCTTCTTCAAAGTCCGGATCTCGGGTCGTCGTGCGGCCAGTAGTCGTTGTTGACGCGTGAAAAGAGCCGGTTGAATACAAACGATTCACCATACGCCTAAAGCAGCGCAATGAAGGCAGTTGCCTAGCTTCAGCAGCTGGTCTACCTTCTATGAATCTTTGATGGTAAAGATCCCGTGCGGCACTCAAATTGCCGTCGGTGGCACCCAGCCACCCACGCAAAGCATCATCTCATAATATTCTGGATTAGTCAAAGACATCACGAAACGCTACAAAGCTCGATTAACAATTTAGCAACTTCTTCACACGAAAGCGGATAAAGAGCGACTGACTGACCAAAAGAAAACAACTTGCCAGAATGCTCTCGTCAATTAAAAATAAATGCAAGATATTGTTAAACAAAAATTTATTTTCCCTTGTATTTCAGATGTTTGAACTTTATTTTAATAAGTAAACACATAAGGTATGACAGCATTAAAGCACCTAAACGTTTTTAAAAATTTATTTTAGTAAACTCTGCTCAGTAGTGATTAACTTCAAGTAATAAAAACACATACCCATTTGCTCTAATAGTAAAGTACTGGCAACACATTTTATCACTCTCCCGCGCAGCCACAGGCACAGCAGCGGCCATGCTTTTTTTTCTATCTCTTTCAAATCCTACGATCCTAGTACTGGGGCTAGCGTAACTGTCCCAATTGTAGGCGGCGCAGCGGCCATGCGTTTTTTCTATCTCTTCCAAATCCTACGATCCTAGTACTGGGGCTAGGGTAAATGTCCCAATTGTAGCATGTTCGAAACCTCGAATATTTTTATTTTTAACCCCTGACGCAAAAGAGGGGTGTTATAAGTTTGACGTGTCTGTTTGTCTGTGTGTCTGTCTGTCTGTCTGTGGCATCATAGCGCCCGAACCACTGAACCAATTTCAGTTTAGTTTTTTTTTGGATGAAAGGAGACTTAATCTAGAGTGTTCTTAGCTATGTTTTATAAAAATCGATTGAGCCGTTTAAGAGTTATGGTGGGTTAAAGTGGGGATGGAAGAACCAAAATTCTACAAATGTGCCCAAAATGGTTGTCAAATGAAAGATAAGATATTTTATCAAAAGAGGGGTGTTATAAGTTTAAATTGTGTGTCTGTCTGTGGCAAATGAAAGAGTATGTGTCATCGTAGTGTGTCAGGGGTTTTTTAAATTTTTAATTTAAGTTTTATTAAATTAATCTACAACCTGCAATCGTCGTAAGGGGTATTTCTGTACTACCTGTAATAGGTACTTCACGGTTGGACAATAGGTATTAGGCACTGTGTCTCACAGTCTTCATCGTCATCATTTCAACTGGAAGACGTCCACTGCTGAAAATAGGCCTCCCCCATTAATAGGTTAGGTAGTTCCAATCCACACAGTGCCACAATTTATTGGCCGCACTGGGAATCGAACTCTGAACCTCACGAAAGATTGTGAACTGAAACGCTGTGGTCAGATTTCGGTCGCTATTTTTCAACTAGTTAGGTATTGAAAAAATTAAACATTTATTTTATGTAATTATTCATTGTCATTATTTGGTCCACTTTACCCTAAAAGGGGCGGGACTTTTCACCGCCATATAATCAATCATTGGTCATTATTATTATTAGACAGGATGGGCGGGATCAATATTAGGGTCCGGTCCGATCTCTTTCATATTCATGCGTTCCTGGTAATACTCGACGAGAAAAAATTAAAATTCAGTGTAATAAAAGATTCAGTGTAAAAAAGAGACACACAATAAATTATTATTATCAACAACTAACGATGGGCGGGGTTAATAATTAGGGTCCAGTTTTAAAATAATTGTTACACCTGCCGGTCCGATCTCTTTCATATTCATGCGTACCTGGTAGTTCTCAACGACAATAGTACATTATTACGATGTTAGTGCGCCGTGCGTTGCGGTGGTTATAAACAGAATTAAATCATGGTATTATTAAAATGGCGCGTGGATTATCTTCTCGCGGCTTCTCACAGCAGCGCTGCGCTGGTGCGCGTGCAAGTCCACCCTTTGGTTGTCATAGCAACCATAGCAAACAACTAAATTAGAAAAAATAACTTCACTGTTTTAATTTCTTACACACGTGTTCTTTAAGCCGCATACAGACATCGCGAGGCGTGCGTTGCGAATGGTTCGTCTCGCATGCCTCGGGCTGTGTGGACGTGTGTGCTCACAGTGAGCATTCGCGCCATACGATCGTTGCGAACGTCGCCTCAGTACGAGCCGTGCGCTCCGTGTGGACGGACAGGTGTTGTTTGCGTTGTGCGCTCATGCGTCATGGAGGCGAACGAAGAACGCCGTGCGTGGTGGTTTGCGTGCTCAGATTGAGCATGTGTCGTTCGGGACGCACGCATAAATGTACCCTCGTATGCCTCAGGTTGAGGCATGCGAGACGAACCATTCGCGGCGCACGCCTCGCGATGTCTGTTTGCGGCTTTAAAAGCTGCTTTATGTATCTTAAACCGGTGAAATAAGATCCGCTTTACGAATAATTGTGTTGAGAAAAATTAAATTCTGAAAATAAAAAAACCTAGGTATGGTGGTGGTTTACAATACAATAAATAATTTTCAACAACTTGGACGATAAACAAAAAATAAAACACTGAACATATCCAGAACCCATCTCGATAAATGTAATATTATACCAGGAGCTATGGAAGGAAAGGAGGTGGCAAATTCTCTTGAAGGAGCGGTTAAAGGTCGATAACCCTCTAACAGCTGATTGCTCACTAGTGTTGTGCTAATTTTAATTTATGAAATGAAAACCTGGAGTTCAATTAATTTTTATTAATTATGGCGTGAACCTAGAAGGTTAAAACTTCGGCATGTGGTTTGTAGCCCATGTCAGAGTTGGTGCACTTCGGGTTGATACCCCCTTTCCGTTACACGCTGTAGATGTTAAATATGTAAACAGAGGCCCATATCATAAATACCTTACAGACTTACATACATATTTTATACTATATCTAAACAATAAAACTAAATATACACACTTTACACGCAAGCCCATGGTATCGTGTCCTTCCGCGGCAGGTTCCCCCTGAAGCGACGAAACACGACCCCCTTCGGCCAGAACTGCGGCGAGGTGAAGACGCCCAGGTGGGCAGTCGGGACCCGCACCACGAACGACTTGAAGTTGACGTGGTGGCGCGACTCCAGGGGCTCACCAGGCACCGGGGGCACCTATTGGCACACAAGACACAGGCAGCACAAACATAAATTAAAAAGAGTAATATGGAACATAAAAATTACACAAGCAAACACACAGAATTAACAAAAATAACAGAGAAATAGGTACATAAACAACACACAAAACAAATAATAATATAATGTCGCTTGCATAATGAGCACCCACCACGCCACCTGCATGAAGTGAAGTGAAGAGAAGGAACAATAGTTTACTCCTTGTGATGATGAGTCTAGCAGTCATTCAGATTGTGTTATTGTATCTTTAATCTTAGATATGTTTATGAGAACCGTTCCGCGAATGCGGTCCCCGGCTGTCTAGTCGCGCCGCCTGCCGCAATTCGCTTTCTATTTTCGACTCCAATGGGCTCATTCGCCGTCGCGTCGCCCAAATTCCTTGCCTACCCTCAAATTTTCTTACGGAATCTTTGGGTAAATGTATTTCAGGTGCTTTATAGTTTGTTCAACTTCGATCTTATTGACCTGTTCTCTTATTCTTAGTAATCTATACTAATATTATAATTTAAAGAGGAAAGATTTGATTGTTTGTTTGCATTAAATAGGCTCCGAAACTACTGAACCGATTTCAAATTTCTTTAACTGTTGGGAAGCTACATTATCCCCGATAGGCTATATTTTATTTTGAAAAAAGAAAACAATTAGGGATTCTTACTAAAACTCCAACAATGTAACCCAAGGATTTAATTAAAAACCGAAAAAAAATCTTATATGTGAATGGGTTCCGAAACTACTGAACCTATGATAAACTGGCGCGCCTAATTCCTCATTTCCACGGGAAAAACAGTTAACGCGTGCGGCGGAAAGCCAGTTTATAGTATTCATATAAATAAACGGATGAATCGTAGTTTAAGTAACTTTCATATTCATATTACATAGATGTCGTTTGTTTGCCGACAAACCGCAGTTTTAAATCATATCCAAAATCGACGATATGATTGACGTTCGATGACGAATCGGAGAAAATACCGTAGAAATGCCTACTTACTACTCTAGTTTACAATAAAGTCCTTAGCGAGCTAAAAGAGTGAATAGTCTATATATTTAATGAAAAAGGCTTTCAATAAAATCCAAACCCGAAATTGAATTTTACATGAAAACAGACCTGAATTTTAAGGTAAAAGCCACCCATGACAGGTCTTTACAATATTCGTCACATGCAATAAACGTTCGCAGCGGGAACGACAAAGTGAATTCCACGAACCAAAAACTACGCCCAAAGTTCATCACTTCTCTTTTTGCACATTCGAAAGTACACAGTCTAAATTGATCCTTATATTAAGCTGACTCTTTTTGCAGCATATCAAAGTTTTTCTCTGCTTTTCATTGCTCTGTAGTCAAATCCTATGTGTGTGTAAGCCATTCTGGTACGTGAAGTTAATAAAATGGTTGAAATGGTTTGTCGGGTGCTACTCCTGCTGAATACTGATAGTGAAGTAGTTAAATATAATGTGGTTCATACAGTGATGTATATTTATAGAGAAAATATTTGATTGCAAGGACGTGATATTTCGCCTTTTGCTAAAGCTCAAGGTAAATAATAATATCTGCAGTGCCCGAGTGCAATATACATTGCATTCAACGTTTAATATTCGTATTTCTAATGGTAGAGAATCCATTCGATTTGATTTCAAATACAAGTTGATTTGCTCGGCGTGGATGCAAAGAGGACTGAGTTAGGGTAACATTTCGTACTTCCGAATTTTTTTTAACCGAAACTTAATTGACCAAAAACGGTTCATAGAATATTTAGTTCCAATATGTTTCTTTTGACATAACTTCATTTTACCATAAATATATTAAACAGGAGTATCATTTTCCAGAAAAACTACAACCATATTATCGAAAGGTTATTTTTGGTTTTACCAACTGTTTCACTTCATATATTTTAATTATCCTGGAGGTTTATTTAACAGAATTTACTTTTCCCATAATTTATTTTGGATCTAGTTTTGTAAATCAAACATGACAGGGCGGGTGTAATCCAAGTGGGCATGGGAGTTCAGGGCACCCCGACTACTGTTGGTTATAGGTTCGAAGGGTATGGCGGAAGCAAGATGGGCGAGCAAAGCGAGCCCATCTCGCTTCCGACATACCCTTCGGGTTAGGTTGACATGTATGCATGCCTGCTTGTGCTTGCTAGCATGCATGTGAGAGAATAATACTTAAAACGTTGATTATTATTTTATAAAATTGTTATTTTCATTTTAATTATAAATTGGTGTCGGTACTTTAGTCTTGTCGGTGTCGGTACTTTCCTTAATTTATTAATAACTTTTAGACCTGATAAATTGTGTTCAAATAGTAAGTAAAATTATAGTAACATGTTTTAAATAACTTCTACTGTATCATAATTAAAATCAGTAAATTAAATATTAAGGAATATTAAAGATTATCTTCAACGATTCTGATTGGTCAGCGTAGTGTTGTCATCAGAATCGTTACTTTAGCATTTTGTTTTCTATACTTGTTTTTGAACATAATTAATCTGATTGAAATAAATATTAAAATTAAGTTAACATATTTTAAGCAACTTCTGGTGTAATACATTTAATAATAGTTTGAGAATTTGTAAGAATTTAAGAATAATGTTTCAACGATTGTGATTGGTCGGATTGGTGTCAGTCGTCACGGAGTTGCTATAAATACCTTTGACACTCTGTGACGACCATCATTTACGATCGAGCACTGATACGGAACACTACTCTCTGCGACATTAAGTTAAGTACTTACCTATTAATTATTTTCTTACAATGTACCTACTTATATTGCTGTTATTTTATTTATGTAATATTATAGTGTTATATGGTGAAGGCAAATAAAAGATTTATTATGCTTATAAATATATTATTTATACTATTAAATTATATTTAAATATTAAAATAGCTAGTGAAATTATGGTTATTTTTTAGATAATAATGAATAATTACAAAATATAGTTCTTTTAATAGCTTTTCGTGTTTTTATTGCTTACAATCATGATAAAATCAGTTTAATCTACCCTATTTGTTGACACATGCTTGCTTACTTGCATGCTTGCTTGCTTGCTTGCACGCTTGCTTGTTGCATGCTTGCTTGCATGATTGCTTGCATGTTTACTTGTCGAATTGCATGATTCTGTGGTATGCTGATTATTCAGGATAACATTTATATGGAATTCAACTTATCTGGTTTTAAACTCTGTGGTTTTTCGTTGTTGTGTTCTATCAATACTAAGGTAAACAAAGTAAAAAGAGAAACGAATATCTGGGAAATGAATATCAGTTAAAAATAATTTCGGTAAAATGATAATATGGAAAGTAAAAAAAATGCGAACCGTTTTCGGTAAAAACATATTCGGTATTAAAATTTTCGGATTTAAGATAGGTAACCCTGAGTTAGATGTCTTGTTGTAGATAATATAATAATATCTAGATAAAAATAAGACTTAATTTTCAATACAACACTTACATTTCGCGTTTAATATACCAAGGTTAATAAATAATAATATAAATATCAAATTTATACTGTGTTGTTACATCAATAAATTCATGCTTTGTTTTGTAGGTAAAGTATAATACAATAGGTATATATAAAGATCTAATTATTCGTGTTTGTATAAACCGCGGAACAGGAAACCGAAGTTTCATTAGGAAAGTACGTGACCGCCATATTTCAAACATTAATTTGTTTGTATCTACTTTTGCTCAACTCATACATCTTATTTACAACAATCAAGAAATGTTTATTTATCTCGTTTGAATAAATCATTGGACGGTTAGCAAAAAAAAACCGAACCATGGGGATGTTGAAAGAAAAGAAGTAATATAGATCATATCCAGATGTTTTAAATTTTTTTTTGTTTCTCTATTTGTAATATGTATTAAATATTTTTTACACACCTCAAGTAGTAAATTTCATTTTGTCGGGCGTTTGACTCAATCCATCGAATTTTGTCGTATTTGAATCCCGATGTCACGCACAATGTTTGAAAAACTCAATTTTTGGTTCAATTTATTTGCGTATTGGGTGACTTAACACCTGTGCGGTAGAACCAGGGCTTGGTTTAACGTTAAAAAGTTGGTAACGTTACCTGCCGCTCAACAGGTTAACGTTAGCAAAGTGTAACGTTAAAATATCGTTAACATATTTTAACGTTATTTTTAACTGTAAATTAAGGTAACGTTAAAAGCAAAATATTGGTAATTTTAACATTAAAATATTAACGTTATCCGTAACTCCGCCCCCACCCAGCGCGTTGCTTGCGTACTTGCGTAGTGCCGCTACGCTAATACGCTTGCTATTCGTGCGGAGAGCGGAGTGAATAGACAAAAAACAATATTTGCGTGAAATTTATGTAGGTACCTACATCCTGAGTGCGCGTAATTCGGTGTTCGTTGTTTTGTGTCGTACTGACGTTAACTGCTGCTTCTGTTCAGTACAGTAAAATGGATAAAAGTAAGTACATAATAATATCTCTTTCTTGTATTTAAGAATTGAATCTTGAGCATCTGAAGGCTATACACACACATTACATACACGCGTAAACTTTATTTCTGCATAGATACAGGAATTAGGTAGGTAATTAGGTAGGTAACCTTAAATGTTGTTTTTATTTTAAATTATGAAGGAAGCAACCGTCTCATCTTTGGAAGTAATGGGAAGTAACGAGGAAGCAACGTTTCGGCACTATTTGAGAGCTAAATACGACTGTTGACCGGCCATTCTGACGCTCACAAATAATCAAATAATTTTGAGTCGTATTTATGGGCCGGCTCCAGAGCCTCGCCGCGCGAAGTTTAGGTTTGAACGCGGCTAAACTTTCCGTTAATATCCCAGGCTTTGGCGGTTCATGATTTTATGGCTAAAAGGTCTTTAGTTAAGAGGCATTTATGCAAAGTTTCAAGTCTAGGAGCCTCATAGTTTTCGAGAAATTAATTTTCTAAAATCAACAAATTTGGTTATAAAAAGACCACTTTTTTTTTTGCGTGGTAGGGTATTCGTACCGAGTTCATACAGCCAAGTTTAAAGTTTCTTTTTTTCTTACTACTTTAGTTTGCTTTAAAATACATTAGAATTATTATGTTCGTTAATGAAAACAATTTTATTTTACGTTAAATGTCATGCAAAAATGTAAATAAATCAAGTAAATAAGTTTTTTTTTTTGGCTTTCTGAACGAAACTTAAAACTACGTCATGTGACGTAGAAATGATAGTCTAGGCGGGTGCGAGCGAAGCGAGCACGGGACTTCGGGGCACCCCTTCTTCGCCGGGTTAGGTTACATGATGACCCCCCATGCCTGCTTGCAGGCATGATAACCTTTAATATCTTAAAGACTATTCTTTGTGAGGGGGAGGGGGGTTCCCCCAACTCCCCCCCCAACTAATTGTGGTATTTTTTATTATTGTTATGTAAAACTTGGATCATTTTTCTCTTTGCAGGTAACGCTAAACAGGTTAAAAATATTATTAAACCTATGGCCAATGATCATAATTTTACTTACAACATTAATTCTTATAATGTAAATGTTGGATCTCCGTCTCAACACATATTTACGGAAACAGAGTCCGAAATCGTGGAAAAAAGACCTAGGATGCTAACTGATACCCAAGACACTTATTGTGAATCGCAAGATTTTATTGATTCTCAACAATTACACCTAACGGACTCCCAAGACTGGCTTTCTGATGCCAAAGATCACTATGAAGTTACTTATAAAGACAACAAAAAAGTAGCAAGGGAAGTAGCTACTATGACTGAATCTGGATCGATGTACAGCACCACCAGCAACATAGATATTGGCACTATGACTGAATCTAGTTCGTCATGTGCCGGAATTGTCGACATGGAAATGAAATGTAACGAGATTTTTGGGAGCCTCGTGGCATGCGAGATGTTGAAATATCATGGGAAAACTCGTTACGATAAAATGAAAGAAATCATTGAAATTTTAAAAAATTAACGTTTAATATATAATTATTAATATTAATACATAATATAGAAACCAAATTATTTGTTATATATACTGTTATTACGAATAAACAGAAGATCTTCGATTATGTCGCTTTTCATTGATAATCTAAGATTTGAAACTACAAACTTTAGGGAGGAAAATAATCTTTCCACGCTAACTTGCGTCATTGGTGCAGCTAATACAATAGAAGATAGTTTATATAAATAAGGAAATTTCAACCTTGACTTTTCCCAGTATGCTAACACATTCTCGGTAGATTTTAGTAATGGTTCTTGTAAAAATAATTGAAATGACTGTTTCAACTCATTTACGGTTTCAAGGTGTGGGTCAAATAGGTCTCTTCTGATGAGAACCATTAAGTCATCATGCTTGTTTACATAACTGGTGTTCAAAAAATCTTCCAGGGCACTCTGAGCTTCATTTGTTGATTCATTAGTTGTTTGATTTACAGTGGGTTGATTTCCAGTATTACAGTTATTTTCTTTGTCACTTTGGCTCAACTCGAAAGTTTTGATATATAGGCAAATCAAATTCTCTTTGGCTTTGTTCTGTTGTTCCGGTGTCAAAATTGTATTAACTCTTGGATCTAATAAAATGCCGTTTATAAAAACATCATTGTCAAAAAGGATTTTTTCTCTTTCTTTCATTGCCGATATAACATCCTTTGCAAGCTTCGCAGTCATTTTTGTTAATTGGAATTCGCACAGCATCCATGACAAATAGAAATCTCCAATTGTCATCTGTTCACTCTGCAACTTTTTTGTCAGAATTTTCGCGGGTGTTAAACAGTGTACAAATTCTTGCAAAGAATCCCAAGTTGAATCTGGCAAATGTAAGCGATGATCAGAATCACATATTTCCTTCAGGGGTAACACACTTTCTACCATGTCAACTTTTGAATGCCATCTTGTGGTGCAATCCAGTTTAGGTACACATTTGTTATTTTGTTTTATAATTCTCACAAAGTGCGGTGTTCGAAGAAGTCGTACAACCAGTCGACAACTTGAAATTAAATTACTTGTAGAAACGTCGTTACAAGCGTCCTTTAGGGCTAATTGTAACGTGTGTGCGGCACATCTTACAATACCTATTTCGTAACCATTGCCTTCGTCCGTTCTGTTTATAAATTGCTCTCTTAGAATATTTGTAACCTGTGTAGTAACCTGATCAATATTATTAGCATCGGACTCGACATCGGTGGAGTCTAAGTCATCAAAATCAATGATTCCATCGATAGTTTGATTTTCAATTGACCCGGACTGGACATCATCAGTTGTATTCATGGTAGAAGTGCTAGGTCTGGCGAAACTTTCGTTTAAAAGTTTGCCCATCTTTATCATGTTACTACCATTGTCAATTGTTATGCAGTATAAACTTTTATTGTATTCTGTATCGATACGAAATCTCATAAGATTACCAATGAGTAATTCTTTTAAATGATCAGACGTATGGCGCTGAAAAATTTCGATCATTCCTAAATTTTTTAAAATGATTTGACCATCTTGTAAATATTGACAATTAATGCCCATAAAACTGCGTGTGGCTAAAGAAGCGATATCTACCTTTAGTGAAATTGTCCTACCATTAAGGATGTTTATTAGGTCGTCTCTCATTTTTTCAGCCGTAAACTTGACATTTTCTTTGACCGAGCTTGGAGTAATAGCACTTGTATTTTCTAGAATTAACGACAATATATTTTGAAATGCCTTGTCTTGCATTAATGCAAAAGGCCGTCCATGAACAGCTACCAAGTTGGTGCATTCCTGTAGTACTCTCTCAGTCACATTATTTTCTTTGGTTGTGTTTGTTGAATCCTCTCGGCTTTTATTAAGTTCTACAACTTGTTTGTATTCATCTTTGTGTAGATGTTGCAGATGCTTTAGCAAATTTCCGCTATGCTGCGTCTGAAATTAAAATTGATTTGAATGTGGCTGAGTGGCAAAAGAAACTTAACAAAAGAAAGTTTTTCAAAAAATGTATGATCATCCTGCTGGGTCAATGCGTATTTTTTTAATATGGGGGTTAAAGATGAAAGGATACAAAAAAAAAGGGTGGGTTACTCTAGCAGTTATAACACATGTCATTTAATAGGTAATTTTTTTAACTTATTTTTGATATATTTTTTATATTTTTATTTACAGCCATTTATTAAAAAAAAAACAAAAAAAAATTACTTAAAAATAAAACGAATGCACCTTGGGATAATAGGCAGCTGAATGCATTATTACCCAGGGCTGTAGCTAGAGTCGAATTTGAGGTAGGGCAGCATTGGTTATAGGTAGGGTTATTTATAGGTAGGGCGGAAGTAAAAAGAATATCATAATTGATCTACCCTCGGAGCATAGGCTTCTAAATCAATCACCATATACAGGGCGTCCCACAGCTATGCCACATGGAGGGAAAGTACCTTAAATATTATAGTTAGAACATTTTACTGAAAGAAGACTTTATTTTATTTCTTAAAACTATTAAAACTGCATTCATACATTTTCTAATAATTACATGGTTGAACCGGGAATCGAACCCGCTACACGAGAAAAAAATACACCCTGTAGTTTTATCATACCAATCGAAAGGCTTCATCATAAGGATTATTTTTTGCTAAATAACATAGTGTCAGAAATAAAAGGAAGACTATGAATTTTAACATTTGATGTGGCCGCTGAGACCGCCAGATCTAGCCCCGTTCGTTAGATTTTTTTAGGGGGTTATGTAAAAAATTTAGTTTACAAGAACCGGTTTGAAAGTGTCCACGAGCTACAAACAGAATTTAGATGTATTATTCTAAACTAGCGACCCGCCCCGGCTCCGCACGGGAAAATGGTTATTGTGGGTTATCCTTCAGTATATTATGCATGTATTATACATATAAACCTTCCTCTTGAATCACTCTATCTATTAAAAAAAACCGCATCAAAATCCGTTGCGTAGTTTTAAAGATTTAAGCGTACAAAGGGAGGGACATAGGGACGGAGAAAGCGACTTTATTTTATACTATGTAGTGATAGTGATATCCACCACAACAAGATAAAAAAATCGACAGGGAGTGAAATAATAAAAAAAGTGCGACTTTGTATCCAACAGCAGCGTGGGGGTGGGTCATTTTGAGCATTTGATAAAATTGATGAATTTTGTATTAAAAATGTTAAAATACATAGTCTTCCTTTTATTTCTGACACTATGTTATTTAGCAGAAAATAACCCTCATGATGAAGCCTTTTGATCAGTATGATAAAACTACAAGATATATTTTTTTCTCGTATAGCGGGTTCGATTCCCGGTTCAACCATGTAATTATAAAAAAATGTATGAATGCAGTTTTAATTGTTTTTAGAAATAAAATAATGTCTTCTTTTAGTAAAATGTTCTACCTACAATATTTAAGGTACTTTTCCTCCATGTGGCATAGCCGTGGGACGCCCTGTATATCATTTTGTTTATCTCAAACTATGAACAAACAATTTTAACTATAAAAAAATAATTATTTTATTTTTTGGTATTTTTAAGGTAGGGCATTGTGATTTCAAGGTAGGGCATTGCCCCACAATGCCCCCCCCCCCCCTAGCTACGGCCCTGTTATTACCTCTAGCGGGAGAAACCATCAATTCCATCCACCCTCGAACTATAGGCACCCATGACTTGATTAACAATCTACTAGTGGATTTGAGCCAGCAGGATAGTCTCAGACAGACCGAATAATTTTTTTGACTTTATGATTGATTAGTAGCCATCGAGACATTTAGTATCAGCCTTGCACCCGTGCGAAGAAGGGGCGGGTCGCTAGTGGGTTTATAAATAAGAAAGTAGATAGTACTACTCGACCAATACAATTAGACACATGACAGGTATGCGGTTTGTACAATATTCGCCCTTATTCCCAGCACTAACTAATCCCCGAGACCGGCCGTGACGCCATGTTTGAAATGTGTCTAATTGTTTTGGTCGCGTAGTAGGTCTTAATATTAATAATCTAGAATAGGACGATTTACTACGATTCAAACTAGAATAGGACGGCCCGTTGGCTAACTTCGGACCGTGTACTATAGGTAGGTAGGTACATACATATCATACTAAAGTGAAGTTACTTTGTCCATATGTTTTGAGAGTATTACGTACGTAACAAAATAGCGGCGGTTCGATCCTATTCTTATTTGAATCGCAATGTATATTATTACGTACCTATACGAGTACTAGTAGGGAATAGGCAAGTACTAACCTTCAATTGTTTTCCACAATTACCTACTAAGCATGTCGATCCATTGTTTCCACTAAGATCAAAATATCTGAATACCGTATTTTTTTTTTTTCGGCCCATTTCTTCTATTATAATATATCTTTAAAACAAACACGCACTTATTGTACGAATAAGGCTCGCTCAGTTCGCCAAGAGCACGTCCGTCCAGCGCGTTACGTTGGTTGCGTTTGATGTGACAGCGTGCGTGTGTGTGGCTGGCGAAACGAAGTGGCAACAGCGCAATACGACGCAAGCAGCAAACGAGGCGGTGTAGATCAAAGACATTCAAAGATCAACCGACAAAACGGCAACAAAAACGTAAAATACAAAATGTACAAAAAACAAAATATGCTAATTAAAATGTATAAATATAAAGTGACTTTCTTCGAATAACAAACTTGGATTTAATATTAGAGGTGGCTACCGTTAAAATTTCATATAAATTAACGTTAAAAGTAACGTTAGTAAACTAACGTTAAATTAGTGTTAATGTACCAAATAACGTTAAAATTTATACTGTTACCGAAGTATCTAAATGAAATTACCTATACATAACGTTATTTATTATGATAACTGGTAACGTTAACAAGCCCTGGGTAGAACACGAATCCCTAGGGGGCTCTGTCAATGGATTTTCATGAATATTCTTAAGTTAGAATTATATGAATAAAAACTGCTATTTGTTTTTATTCATATAATTCTAACTTGTTGTTTATCGGCAACATAGTAGTAGTACTCATGAAACTGAACAACTTTCCCTAAGGAACAGGTTAAAATCTTAAACTTAAAATTCAACTTGTCATACAAAGATTTCTATCTATGTTCCTTAGTGAAAATTGTTCAGCTTCATGAGTACTACGGTACTACTACTATGTTGTAAATTATTAAAATTAAACTGGTTGATAATTTCACGGTGTATAAAAAACTCCTAAATAAAACACAATTTGGCGATCATTAATATCATAGTTTCCTTCCGCCATCAGTACTGAGAATTCTAGTGTTTATTTTACCGCACTAATGAATGTGGTGAAAGCGGATTTTAGGTTTTGGCAGTTTGCAATGATAAATATTAACAATCTGATTAAAATTGTTAGTAGGTAATCTTTGCTCATTGAAAATTTCATTCCATATATCTCTATGACGTGGTTACTTAGTAAGTTTCTTTTGTTTAATAAGGACAGTATACTTAATATTATTTTTTGTTAATTGTACTCGTAGTTTCTGTGTTAGTCACAAATAAATATTTTCTGATTTCTGAAAATGTTTTGAAGGTTACAAAACATTTTGAATGGAAGGTTATCATAATATACAAACTTCTTTTATCTTCATAGTGTTTGAAATCATGTCTGGGGGCGACTCGACTCGTTTTTAGGATTACGCGTCCCAGACAACCGCCGATCGTAATCTCTTTAATATTAGCGTTTCCACCGCATCCGACGGCAGTTTTCATATGCAAATTCCTTCCGCCCATTAATTTGGAGGGGCCAAACGTAATATAATGCAATAAAAACGATTTACTGCACTTTTCCACCCTTTGAGCGCTCCCCTCTGTGAATATGACGACTATGTTGTTTATTTTTTAATACACATTGCTGTTTAACTACTAAATAAAATATTCGTCGCAAGGTTGAACGGCGATGTATTTCGATGGCAGGTTCAAAACCGCAAATCCAATATAAAAAGTGCTCTTGAGTTCAAGTGCGCGCCGCGTTTTTTGATTGCTGTCGTTTTTCATAACTTCAGCGGGATTTATTTTGACGGTTCATGGCGGAATTATTTTACATTTTAAAGTTGTATGAAGCTTCGAATATTAAAATCGTAACACCTGTGTTGTTACATAAAATGAAATCATGTAGGTATGTCAGTCGGAAATAAATTCGGTTTTACAAAAAGCAACTTTTAAAAGTAACAAACAGTTCAAAGAGCTTATTATTTAAAATTAGGACATTTACGTCACTCACTTAAATCTTTACATTATCTTTTCCTATGTGATGTAATAACTTAACGCCTAATATATCGTCTAAATTATATTCATAGTGGTCTAGCAAACAAAAAACATCTATAATTTTGTTTTTTGTAAAAAGAAGCCAAGGAAATACTGACAGAAAGAATATTTTCCATAAAATAAAAGTACACAAAATTCTCAGTCTACTTCTTCCAACGGACCGAACTAGCTAACCAAATATTGTTTGTAAAATATAGTGGCTCCAGTACCGGCCCACTCCAATATAATGATGCAAAACGGAGTTCCATGCACCATCTTCGGCTGGCACTGAAAATACCAAATATTAGTGCTCGGCTGTACACTTATATATAAATTCGAATATCTTTATGGAATTTTTGTTTTGTACGAGTAAAGTTCGAAGTCTCCGTAGCCAGTAGGCTTACTAGGTAAGGCGCGAGAAGCTGTCAAACGCGACATAATAACTATAAAAAAAAGGATCTAATGTCACTATGTAGCGTTTGACAGCTTCTCGAGCCTGTCGCATCTTACATAGTAAGCCTGCTGGTGGTAAAAGTCTTGCCTCGCATTATGAATGTTACGGGTCTTTACTCGTCGAACAAATATCACTTTGTGAGTCTTTCCCCTGTTTTTTAGGTTATTGTTAGTTGAATTACTTAATTGTCCGAAAATAACATAATAACTCTTGGATTCGGGTACTATCTGCGGACGTAGTCGTTCATGAGCCATGTCAGAACAGAAGCCTTAGACGGCTTAATCATTTTAACACCAGGGTTTATGAAGTAGACTAACCCACACTTTATACAAGTAAGTAAGAGTTATTACATTACTGCACTGCAGAGCTCACAATTAGATGAGATTATTTTGCAAGTACAAAGTTATCTTTTCACGTATCACGTAACGAAACAAGGATATTGCGATTGGATATTGCATAAGCAAAGGTAAACCTCAATCTCAGGACCAGCACAAGTAATAGTTCCTCCAGACTCCTCGAGGATATTGAAAATAACTTTAAAATAACAGGATACTTCGCCAGGAAATTGTGTTCACTTGAAAAATGACATCGTCGTTTTGCGTCGGAAGGCGAGTTATCTCGCAAAAGCTTTTGCAAATTTTGCGGCTGTAATTTCATTTAGTTCCAATCTCGGTGAAAGGAATTTGTCATATTGTAAGATAACATTTTAATGTACTAGACGTTATGTTATTTTTTATAGTAGGATAGAGGAATAACTAGAGGTAAGTACTGTGTTTTGTGTAATGCAATAAACGTTTTATCTATCTATTTTCAATATGTGAAGACTACCGCTTACTAACTAACAGCAGGTCGATTCCACTAGAAAACTGCAACTGCACGACCACGGTAGTACAGCTTAAGAGAATACCGAAATGTCAAAATATGCTCATTTTGGCACACGCCGCGCAGTAATATCGTTACAGTTATTTAGAGGAATTGGCCTGCGGAATTCCAACATCTAGATATTGTTCTTAGTTCCATAGGTAAAACGGAATGAAATATCGGTGTGAGTCTAGATGCCATATTTAAAGTGCATCGATATAAAAATGCCTATCCATATACTTTTAGATTGATATTAAAATCTTAGTCGCACGTTTACATTTACATGCCACCATGACTCTGTTTATCTTAAAAACACCAAAAAGTCCTCTTCTTGGGTCATCTCATTACAATAACTTCCCAAGCCGTGTGCCACTGCATTTATTAGGCTCTTAGTGGCTAGGGGTGATCCTAAAAATCGTTAGAGGTGTCCCTGCGCTGGAGCGAATTGGGTCACGCCTTAAATCCAGCCAGCCAAACAAATCACCGCCGAGGGGACCATCCGCCGCTACAAAGGAAGAAAAGTGAATTTTTGGCTATCGCGGGAAGTATTTTACAAGCCATTTAGGAAGGTTGGACAGGATGTAGGTTTATCGGCGAGTTCTGATGTAATAGAAGAAGTGTAACGAACTGTAAACATGTAAGTACATTTTAAATTCCGAAAGAGCAATTAATTTGCTGTCATCGGTAAAGTTGACCACGTTAGTACTTATAACATCCTTTGTTGTACCTAATTTGGTTCTAAGAGTGTTTCCACATTATCTTTGACACCAATGCCGATATCAGGGCAAGTGTAAAATGTATGAAACATATACATGACCTACACATCATATCTTTTCATACATTTTACTTCGTATTGGCGTCCGATACCCATATCGGAACGATACTATGGATACGATCTGACAACCAACAAATAGTTTCCTAAAATTTCCTCTCGGTGTGTCTGGTTGTTAGTTGCTTACAAACATAATACGAGTATATCGCTAAAGGGTAGTAAGACTTGGTAGTAACACGGGAAAAAAGGAGAAAAAAGCATGTCAGTAGCCTTAGGCGGCACAACTCTGTCAGAGTTAGATCGGTTGACCCACATGAAAAGAAAAAGATTGAAAGGCATAAGATTTTTTATGTTAGAGATGTAAAAATCAGCCTTATAATATTTATCTAAAATGCCTCTGTTCGCATTTTATTTGGAAGACCTATAAACCCGGCAAACGGCTCCCCGGAGGGCGCTAGAGAAAGAAAACGTGTCATAAATTCATTAAACGTAATCTGCTTTGCTTCTATCGTGAGTTACCGTTCATATTTTTTTATCACAACGCTAATTTTCAGACAAAAAAGGCTCTACTTATGTAAGTAGAGCACGAAAATTATAACCAGAGAAAGCGTCGCGGGTTCAAGTCTCGGGACGTACCAATAATGCGTTTTCGATTTTCAAATTCATAGGCAACACATGCGGTTGGACATGTTGACCTTGAGAGCGTCCGTATTCCGTAGCGGTAGGGGTGAATTTCGTAGTGCGAATGTCCAACCGCACGTGCTGGCTTCTGTACGTTTATTTGACGCTCTTACGGTGAAGAAAACCTGCTCATAAAGCCTGACCAAAGAAATAAGAAACCTGCTCTGGGGGCGCCACGTGTTGTGTGAAATTGTTGCCATAGTCGTAAAAATATACATATTTTTACGACTATGGCAACAATTTCCCTTATAAAATTAGTTCCATTGAAATTCCGCAATATGGCGAGGTGTCATATTTCTTTGGTCGGGCTTTACCTGCGAGGAATTTTAAAGGTCGAGTGTGGAGCTGACCAATCCGCATTGGACCGGCGTGATCGAATAAGGCCTGTCGCCCCTCGGCGGAAGGTACACGAGTATGGGCTTATTTTATGCATACTTTGTAAAAATAGGCAATGGATGGATAGTGTCATAGTGAATTAATATAAATTAAAGAAATAATCGTAGAATATTTGTATTGTATTGTAGACTAGCTTTGCGCCCCGCGGCTCCGCCCGCTCTAAGTTTTTTTCCGTGGGAATGAAGGAATAAGGTAGCCTATGTGTTATTCTGATGTATAAGCTACATTATTATAAAAAAAAAAAAAAAACATTTATTATCAGACACTAGTCCATTCCATAGCTTGTTAGTACAATTACCTTATTATCTATATTAGTAACCTACGCTAACACACAAAGATACAGTTTAAAAAATAAAATAAACATTAAAATATATTAATTATTGTAAAGTATTATTAATATTATTATTATTGTAAAGTTTTATCAAAATCTATTCAGTAGTTTTTGCACACAAACAAACCTTTGCGTTTATAAGTAGGATTGTTCTCTTTTCGTAGTCTTCTTATTTTATACTTTAACTATATTATACTTTAATCAAAGCTCTGAAATTTTATGGAATTGTAATGGAAAATGTTTCATAGATAATGGATTCTTTCGCATTCAGTTTTTGTTGAAAAGCTCCGTGTCCATTAGTTAGCATCTATTCAAAGTTTTCTTGATGTAGTAGACTGTCTAGTTACCTTCGTAATCCACTTAAGTGTAATTTAAACACTATCTGTCACATTTCTCTCTTTCTATCGCTTTCTTATTTAAATAATAATCGTTGTAGTTATGACTTTTTAAGCAATGTTTTTATACCTATACAAATACGGGTTCATATTTTTTAAATTTCAACTTCACTTAATTAAGTCAAATAAAGTTACATTTTGTGGCGAGTCGCGATCTAAATACGAAACCTTTTAGTAGAAGTCATAAAGTTCTTTATTGTACTACTTAGTAGGTAGGTTATGAAAATAGTGGGATCAAAATTAAGTTTTCTTTTAAATATTCGAATCCTACTAATACATGCGAAAGTTTGTGAGGATGGATGTATGGATGTGTAAATGTTTGTTAATCTTTCACGCAAAATCTAATGAATAGACTTTAATGAAACTTTATAGCTTGTAACATCAGAATAACACATAGGCTATAAATTATAAAGATATTGTATAAATTGTCCATGCTTATTCACTTTACAATGTTCTTTTTTTTATTTATCGTTTGACAAAAGAGAATGTTTTGACGTGGTTATGTCATGATTTCTCGATAGACTAAAAGGAAGAATCCAGTAAGAAAAGTTTTTTACCGTGAGCGGAGCTGCGGGACGAAAGCTAGTGTGTGATAAATGTGTTATGAAGTCCAGACATTTTTACGAGTTTTGTCTATACAAGCGAGCTTCTGTATAATAATGCTGTTATGATAATATTTCAGCTTCCTCTGAATAAATGCATTATTAATAATATATGAAACAGTTAAACGGAACCTAAAGTTTAGGTTTTTTTATTTTTTACCTTGATTTAAAAATGTTTAGGTCCTAAACATTTTTAAATCAAGGTAAAAAATAAAAACGGCCTATAACAGATTCTGAATTTATATGACGGGGCCAGTATAATCTTTATGCTACTAACAAGCTACTAACATAAGACCTTATTTTCTTCTCGGCGGTGAATTTAAAATGTATAGGTACTGATGCATATAATGCTATTCATTATCAGGACTTCAAGTTGATGGGAACACAAGTAAACACTAAAGCATAAAAAAATCGTTAACAGCTCATATATGTCCCCACCGAGGGGCTCGAGCCTACCCTGATACCAGGGTGAATAGGCCTTAGTCGACCACGCTGGCCCAGTGCGGGTTGGTCAACTTCACACACAACCTTTGAATTTCTTCGCAGGTGTGTGCAGGTTTCCACACGATGTTTTCCTTCACCGTAAGAGCGTCGAATAAACGTACATATGAATTCGAAAATCGAAAACACATTGGTACGTGCCGAGGTTTGAACCCGCGAACTTCGCAATGGAAGTCAACGGGCCTAGCCACTAGGCCACCGACGCTCCTTATTAAATACATAAAAAAATGAATATACAAAATAAGAAGAAAAATAATATCATTTATACAGGTACACTTATTAGTCCGGTTCATTTTAGACCAAAAGTGCTCTAGAACTTGAGTTTCATCTGTCACTCCTGTAAATGGCAACGACTCCTACCGTTGGATTCGTCTTGATGTCCTGAACGTGAAACTGTCGGTCGTCAAGTGCTAAAGTGGTGGAGGGATGAGGGGGGGGTAATCAAAGATCGCTGGATTTTACGTTGTAATTTGAAAACTAGTGGACCGATTTCTTTATTATTAGTATTATTTGAACGGGTATAACATTATCTACAACACGTTCATATACATCGAATACGTCAATGCAGTGGTTACCGCGTAATAATACGAAACATAATAAAAAATAATTGTGTTTAAATAATATCACAGATTACGCTAAATCTATAAAGTTTTTGTGATAAAAATGTTGCTTACTTTAATTCTACAACAAATTACATAATCAAAAAGGTAACAATAATTACTATAGGATTTATGGTGCCTGAGCTAGAGTTAATTAACTAAACGTAGTCGCAGGTCAATATACTACGATTTTTTTGATTAGGTAATTTGTTTTAGAATTAAAGTAGTCAACATTGTTTCCACGAAAACGTTATAGATTTAGCGTAATCTGGGATATTATTTATACACAATTTCTTTTTTCAATGTTTCGTATTATTGCGCGGTAACCGCTGAATTGGCGTATTCGATGTATAAGAACGTCTTTTAGGTAATATTATACACTTTCAAATAATACCAGTAACAAAGGAATCGGTCCACTAGTTTTCAAATTACAGCGTAAAAACAAAAGTACAAATTCGCCAACTTTGTTTACCCCTCCCCTCCTCCCTCCACCACTTTAGAACTTGACGACCGACAATTCCACGTACAGGACACCAAGACGAATCCAACGGTATGAGTCGTTGCCATTTACAGGAATGACAGATAGAATTTTTTCATTCAGTACTGGAGCGAACCGGACTATATCCAATTGGCATCATATCTCTTTGGATATATAAAAATATGCCAAAGTGGTAATAAAAATTGATGTAATGACAAGGTCTGGATGTTTACTCATTTTATGGCGGTTTTTTGGTTCCAGATGAATTATAAGATAAAAAACATCGCGTCAACTTTAGTTTTTTTGTAATAACTCTTTTATAATAAAAAGTGTCGCCTAGATGTAAGTACGCGGCGGCACCGAATTGTTATATGGCTTATATAACTTTATTGTAGATTAATTACATGTACTCGTAGTAGTCAAAAGCTTAAAAAAAATCTGCACCAGGAAATAAAACGTCTTTTTAACTAGTATAAATTATTGTCTACAGATTTTTCCGGGATAAAAAGTATTCTGTTTCATTCTAAATTTCATTACAATTAGTTCAGCAAATTTTGAATGATTGAGTAACAAACTTTGTGATTTATTATATTATGTAGTGTATTTAATAGCGGTATAAAATTTTTGGCGGATATGTAAACATTGATTCCGTAGAATAAACTAATTAAACTTTACTAACCCGCAATACAAGACGCTTGTCTCAATAATAGATTAATTCAAAACTTTATAATATAAAGGAAATACAGTCGATGGCTTAATAAATTGATCAGTTGGCTAAGTATGGTGGGCAAGAAAACGCAGAGCAAAAAGTTTTTCTTTAATTAATACAACTTCTGTTCCAGACATCGAATTGTTCTGAAGAATTCAATTATACTCTATTGAAAGAACTTTGCATGATAAAAAGTAATTGAAGAAAATTGCAGATACGATTTGTCACCGTTTTCATTTTTGTTTCATGTGATTATATTTAATCGTCGTCATCATCAGCAAGTGTAGGACGTTTAAAGAATACGAAAACGGGAAGAAAGAAACGAATTATATACAATTTTGATTATCATTTCTTGTAGATTCAAAATCTATTAAGAGAAGAACGAGAAATTCGAATTATTTCGCAAATTTTTGATAGGGTGGAGATGCTACGAGTATATAGTCACATATCTATATTTTTATGCTTATTTGAAGTTTAAGAATTAAAATTCACAGCTCGTCAAGTACCACTTCAGTGCTTTCAGACAATTCATCGTCAGATTATCACTACGCATTGTACTCAACACGACAGTAGACATCTTTCGACTGAAATGATAATATGAACGTATGACACGAGTAGGTAGCTACAAATTTATTTCATTTTTTCTGTAGTGTCGGGTAGTACTATTATTTTCTTCAGTAAAAAGTCTATAGCCTGACATCGTAAAATCTCTCTATGGCAGGTTCGTTAAGAGATGTTTAGAAGTGGAAAGAACAGTATAAACTAGCTCATTATTTTCTTAGAACTTCTTTTATGCAGTTGGACTTGTTAAGTTGATGATTTATTGATGAAAGAAAATAGAAATTAAAACTTATTCAGAAGGATAGATAGAAAGGGGATGAATGGACAGTCTTACAGGTACAGAATGAGATGAAAAGCGGAATCATTCTGTGATTATTTTCCTAGTTAATAAAAAAACACTATACCTCACAAACCATCATCAGTTTCAAAAGCCTGTATAGCTATGTCAATAGCTGATTGTACACCACTACCAATATTTCGTGACGGTCTATATCTACGGCGTTTGAGCGCCCACTTACCATGATTAGTTGCCCGGGGCAGATCTAGCGGGCCCCGGCTTCTCCCGGATTTTCGACCAAATTAATATCGGCGCCGACAACAGCCTTAATACCCCGTTTTGTTGGCTGATACTAATAGTTGTATAGATGGTAATTTGTAATGAATCTTGTTAAAGATTTTAGAGACTATTTTTGGATGAGCTTGAAAGATCTCTTTAGAATATTTAGGTAACATTTTCATCTACTCTTGAATTTCAATAGCAGGTATCTTGTTAAAGATTTTGGAGACTATTTTTGGATGAGCTTGAAAAATCTCTAGAATATTTAGGTAACATCTTCATCTACTCTTGAATTTCAATAGTAAGTATCTTGTTAAAGATTTTAGAGACTATTTTTGGATGAGATTGAAAGATCTCTTTAGAATATTTAGGTAACATTTTCATCTACTCTTGAATTTCAATAGTAAGTATGTCGAACAGTGGACTTGACATCATGGCGGGCACTTTTTTTGAAAAGTTTAAGATTATAACTTGTCGTTTAATTCATATACCTAAATTCGTGAAAATGAAAAGATCTTTTTCAACGCTAAACTTACCCGTGTTTTTTCCATGATATAAATTTTATTACGATCCGTTCAATCGTATATTCAAAACGTGACAAACAAAGAAGATCTTCTTCTTTGCGAATCGGTGACAAATCGAACTATATGTTAGCGGCCTAGAATCTAGCAATCTATACTGCACCATCCGAGGCGTCCATCAGGTCCTGCTGAGAACAGGTGACAGGACAGGCAGGACAGGACAGGACAGGCAAGTGGGCCATGGACTGAACTGCTGCTCCGTACATACAATGCAAGTTCGTAATCCGAACTCCCCACCAAGATAAGTGATGAAATAGAAGAGATGAATGAACCAAAAATATTTATCTAGGCCAGCTGGAAGACATTTCGTGAGAGATAAGCTGTGCTTGTTGTGTCTACTTTTTAAATACCTGTATTTGTAAAATATTTGTGTGCAATAAATAATAAATAAAAATAAATAATTTAGGAACAGATTTGAAGCATGTTGTTGTTCACAAGGAAGTAAATTTTAACTGGCTATTCTAATCACGTAATAACATAACGAGTATTTTAGCTCGTTCGAAATATCGAATAACAAAACAAAACACAATGATTCATACACAATGATTTTTTTAAAGTTAAGAGCTTTATTTATTTAACTATAACTTTTAAAAATAGAAACGACACGATGATACCCTCAGCTAACACAATAAATGCGCTGTGTAATCCCCGCCAAGTGAGGGGCATTCCACGGAGGTGTCGCTTACGTGACGCTGATGTACGGTCAGAGTGCCAAGTGCGAGTTTTTTACTCACGAAACGCGCTCGATAACGACGACGTAAACGTGCATTTAGTATGGAAAAATTTTAGTTCAGCGAACTGTCCGCAGATGGCGTAGTTTCAATTCCATACAAAATCGCGTTTACGCTGTCGATATCGAGCGCGTTTACTTTGGTTGCAAAACTCGCACTCGGCACTCTGTTGCGGGGATAATTTGCCCCCCTTTCTTAGTTGCTGCTACTGAGGAGGGGTCATTTGTCTATGTATAAAATAGCAGACCTTTAATAATTTATAGATAGACGATTTAATGCTGAACTTACGTGTCACGTAAGCGACAAAAGCTGATTTTTACGTAGAATGCTCCGACTGCAGTAATGACCAGGAATAAGCGTCGCCCACGCAGTTCAAAATGGGTTTTAAAAATGTTAATCTGGCCTCAGACAGACGCCTAGTCAATTTCATTTATTAAATCGTCAAGTAACACAATAAATTATTATAATTAGTTCGTGAAGTATAAAAATGTGTGAGGAGATTTAAAATTTCTGAACTAATACAATAAAGAGACAAATGTGAGATAATCGCTTGTGACAGTGCTCTTTGCTAGGCTTATAGTCCCCCTAGCATGACCGTTGACGCGTGTCTCACATAATTCTGTCCTGCGTATTCTCTTATCATATATCAATCCGTCGGGTCTCTAGCAGCTTTTTAACAGTCGAATGTGAGATAAACTCTTGTTATAGCACTTCATGCTACGGGATCTAAACTGTAATCAAGGATGTTATAAGTACCTACTTAACACCCCTGGCTGTAATTCAATAATATGTGACGAAATGCCGCGGAAGATGGAACGGAAGTGATTAATTTTTGTCGGAACATCGCTTCCTGTAGGGCTATAGGACATCATCCAATAAATGTAGCCCCTTGGGGAAATTAATTTCTGTTCAATATTTTTGATCTTTTGTTGTTCATTGGAAAAAAAAACCTACTTTATTTACCTACCTATATACCGTTATATTGAATTGAAAGTTATGATATTATATATTTTTAAACTAATTATGATATTATTAATCTACTAGCTGTCTGCTCAAAAGCTTATTACTAATACACGTTATTATTACTAAGGAAAAACCCGACCTTTTTACATTTATCAAAATACCAAAAAAGTACCAGCCTATTTTCAAAATTCAAACGTTGACACGTGTCTCGATAAATTCCTCAACTCTTAGTACAAATTCCTAACTCGATCCTCCCAAAATCCTCGGAGTTATGGGGTTATGGCTAAAAATACGTCTCAAGCGATTCGCATCTGATAACCACTTTCAATGGTAAAAGCTAATACAAACCTGCAATAAAGAAAACAATCCATTCATTCATTTCTCCGATCTTACATTTCGGCTGTTATTTTTTTTGAAGATGTAAAAAGTGCTAGATTATGGCTATTGAAAGTAGACATTGAAAAAACGCGGCAAATTTGAGAAAAATCATTGTGGCAACCCCGATTCTATGGATTTACCTAATTTGATACTTTTTTTTTCTATGTGACTTTGTTGCCAGTACAATGTTTTCCAATTTCATCGATTGTTTACTTTCAATAGCCAAACTCTATACTTAGATACCTCGATATTGCATATTACAATATTTTAAAATGTGCAGTAATACGATAGAACGCGTCTACTTATTACAGTCGCCTGGGAAGTTGAAATTTCCGTTTTGTGATCGGTTCGGCAGACAAATTGAATCATACCGTGTAGGAGCGCCGACGCCTCCAAATTAAATCCGCGAACTGGCTTTCGTGCTCCAATAGTTACATGTAGGATCTGAATACCCGCCGGCGCTCCATTCCATATAATACGAACCTCCTTTAGATACAAAAGCGATCGTTTTATATAATGTTTATATGTGGGGACATTTCACACACGACCATCTGACCCCAAACTAGGCAGAATCTGTAGTATGGGTGTCAGACAGCTGATATATACAACATCCAGACACAAGGCAAACACAAGTGCACATCACACAAATGTTTGCCCTGGACGGGATACGAACCCGTGAACCTGTGCTTCGAAGGCAGACCATCTGTTCTACATTTTTTGATAAGTACTTGCAAATATTGAAAGGGATAATAATATTTCTTTCGAACAAGAATCACTATTTTACTACAGTCTTTAAATTTTACTACTTATTATTCTACAGTCGTTAGGTTCGAAACTTTTAAGTTTTTAGTCGGAGATTTAGTATTTTTGTAACATCAGTTTATGGAGGTTTAGTTTCTTTAGGAAGGTTTAAAAGCAACTGGAAATGCGCATATAGAGTACTAAGTTGAAATAACAACATAGCAATACAATTTGGAATAACCTGTCACATGATTGATATAATTGCAGTTTTTTTTATCAAAGGATGTTTGTTTTTCAATAATATTTTGAGGTTACACCGAAAGGGCCAGTGTGCCCTCGGAAATTCTTTTCCTTTTTCATAATAGGGCTTGCCCTTTTATTAAGATCCGGTCGAAAGCGCTCCGAAGCAGAAAATATTTTATGCAAATATTTTAGCAAAACGCCGATTTGGATACACAAAAGACCTTTTAGCTAACGGTTTTCGTAGCGTTTGCTATTCAATACGAGTCGACGTTCAATGTTTGTATTAAAGCTTAGTAAAGAATGATACTAGTTCATGTAAAATGTAAAGAGTCTTTTGCGCCTGAGCATTAAAAAAAAATCGCTTGTTATTGCAACCCCGCGCTTCGTAGTTTTTACTAAGTAGCGCCTATTCATGTACAAGCAAAAATAGACTTAATGGTGGTCAGCCAAAAGTGTCCACAACGTGTCCGCAATAATACAGTCACAAAATAGTTTAAATCAAAATTGAGTTGATCACAAAGATTTGCTACGATGTTGCTACGGCGTAGCGGTTTGCTACGAGACATGAATTAATAGCTACGAAGAGCAATTATTTGTAATATTCGGAGTGTAGCGACCAACCACACAAGATTGGATACTAAGATTGATTTAGAATACATTATTTGATCAGGAAACCCTGTAAAGGTCAACTCACTAAGTAATTTAATTTAAAAATCCCTAAAACTCCTCACGGACGAATAAAATTTTTACTGCAACGTAAGGGCGCAGAGTGGATTGCCCGGTAATCGAGTTCCCCCAATTAGTGCGGGGTAATCGACTCGTTATGACCTATTCAGACGATGAAACCCACGAAGCTGCTTTCAGCGATTCGTTTAAAATTATAATGAATGCGATTTCCATCATCATTTACAACAGTTTGTGTAATCGAGAATGGATGATTATAAATTGGATTTCAGATGATTGTCTTTTGAAAGAAGGTTCAAATCTAGACATATTTCTAATTTAACTTTAGGTTCTTTCTTGATATTAATACTAAATAGCTCTTATTATACTTTTGAACTGAAAGGATAAGAATGAAAATCTGCAGGGGCACAAATGGCATCACTTGGAGGAATAATAGCAACTTTTTATTCTGTAGGAAAATATCTCACTTCAATGAGAAAAAATACTGACTTGAGCGCGGTCGCTAAGTGTAAAACTAGTATGTTTATAAAGCTTTGTTAAAAATATTAAATATATGAAAAAATACTTTCTACAAAGTCCCAGATTTCTACATTCATCTGAGCCCTAGGCTCTCTTTGTAAACTATGTAATAAATATACCAAGTTGGGAATTAAGACGAATCGTAGTACCGAACCTTTCGCCTCCACAATAAAGCCTGCTGAGTGGCTCCTAGTTACTCGCTACTAAAGCTAACTAATATAAATTAGGGCGGTAATAAGCGTAGAGTACAACTAATGACGTGACGAAACAGCAGCTCTGTAATAATCTTCTATTTCATGCAATACTCCAACCCTCACGCGACCTCCACACGGCTATTGCGTTAGCTGAGACTGAGGTACGAATATAATAAATAAAAGCTTCAATTTACAATACATACAGAAATCCGTCAATCAAACATGGCTTGTTTGTATACGTTGCGGTTGAAAAATATTTTAATAGACCGACCTCATTGTACGTACGCGATATATCTCTGCTTTAATTAAGCATCTTTGAGTATTGAAAACCCTTTTACGAACTGAACCCAGCTTGTGAAAATAAATTAAATGTTTTCAGAAATAACATGTGGAATTAAAGATTACTCTCTACTTTATCTTTTTAGATATCAATATATATTTATTTTTAGGTTACTGGAAATTTGAAAATATATTTTGAGCGAATTACTAACCCACAGTATAGGTCATCATAATATAGCCTGAAGCACCAGAAACTTTCACGTACGTACGTTTAGTACTCGTATATACTATAATACTCGTATAATTCCTTTAATTTATCAATGTGTGGGCAATAGAACCTTTATTAGATATTATCATATTACGTTATAGTACATATGACTATAAGAAAACAGCTTCGCTAAAGTGGTCTGGGGTACATTACCTGCAGGATAGGATAGCCTTTTCAATAAGCAATAACTTACTTTGAGTTGAGCTATTTTCATTGTAAACCAACGCAGTCTAACCCCTTTACGATAGCGATTAAAATGATGCCAGAACAGTAGATTATTTATTATCTTGCACAATGCTACGCCAAGTTAGTATGGCCCATATATACCTTTATTTTGTCTTATCTACATTACAACTCAATTGTATTAGCCAAAATCATTAAATAGATATTTATAAGCAACAGATATTGCAATAAACGAAATGATTCATGCTAATAATAATTCGTTATTATGCTGTATAGCTCTAATGTCACAATGTCGCGTTTGACAGCTTCTCGAGCCTGTCGCTTCTTACGTATAGTAAGCCTACTGCCGTAACTATAGTGTGCCGTATGATATAATTATACTAAATATTTTTAAATATGTACCGGTATTGGTACTAAGATCAGGAAACTGTTTTGGGAGTCAGATACTCGTACTTCCGCTTTTTTTAGTTTCAATTAAATTATAAACTTTTAACTTCGTTTGCTGAATAGTCATGTAATGTTATTATTCAAATCATAACAAATTTTTAGCAAGTCACCCAATTATAATATCTTGGCCTAATAAGAAAGTTACGTGTCAAATAACCAGACATAAAAAAAAAAAAAAAAAAAAATAACCCGCCCCGACACTCCGGGTGCAAAGCTCGCAGCGTGTTGCCGCGCTGAATCGCGAATTATAAACTACTAGCGACCCGCCCCGGCTCCGCACGGGAAAATGGTTATTGTGGGTTATCCTTCAGTATATTATGCATGTATTATATATAAACCTTCCTCTTGAATCCCTCTTTGTACTGAAAAAAACCGCATCAAAATCCGTTGCGTAGTTTTAAAGATTTAAGCGTACAAAGGGACATAGGGAGGGACATAGGGACAGAGAAAGCGACTTTGTTTTATACTATGTAGTGACTAGCGACCCGCCCCAGCTCCGCACGGGAAAATGGTTATTGTGGGTTACCCTTAAGTATAATTTGCATGTATTATACATATAAACCTTCCTCTTGAATCACTCTATCTATTAAAAAAAACCGCATCAAAATCCGTTGCGTAGTTCTAAAGATTTAAGCATACATAGGGACATAGGGACATAGGGACAGAAAAAGCTACTTTGTTTTAAACTATGTAGTGATGAAAAATAAATATTATTCTCTGTCTGTATTTATTTGCTAGAAAAAAACAGATTCGCGATTATAATAAATTTGTATCAAGGCGAGACTATATATAGTTTAAAATAGCTAGGTACCAATTGAAAAATTACAGAGTAATTTGTTAGTCTCTGAAACTAAACACTACAGCGACCAAGTTTGGCAAGGACAAATGAGCAGCAAGTATTTTAATGCTGCTGGGTTTGTTTCGATCCACAGCCCGCCTGCCAGGCGTGGGATTATAGCGACACTTCCCGACCATGGCGACCATCAAAGGAGTGGCATTTGGGGCTTATACTGGATGCCAGCAAACTAATGAATGCTAGCACTGTTTTAAAATTGCAGTTAATTTTGTTCTTTGGGCCTGTTATCAGTTCATATACCATTCCTGCCGTAAACCAGTGCGTACAGAGTTCGTGCTGATCCAGTGAAATTCAGACTTCACGATTTCTTCCACTTCTCGCATGGTGTTTGAAGATTTTCACTGCTTCTCTTCTATTTTGGCTCGGCGCCAGTGGCGGCACCGCACTTGATATGACTTAGATGCATTTCTTTTTTCGTGTAGGCACTCGGATATTTATCTAGCTTACATTCACATGGCCAATTTATTTGAAAAATACGGAATAAAGCAGAATGGGATGCTTATTGGGCGTTTCCTTTTGTTGACCCTAATATTTTATTTTTCCGGTAAAGGGTCTACGTGTAAGACCTTCTTTCTCAAAAAGGAAGGTCAAAAGCCGATACTGGGCGATCTTCACAAGAAAGTTTATACATTAAACAAATACAAAATATTATGCATCTTCTATTTGTCAAATTTTACTCATAGATAAATCGTACAATACACTGTATTGCCGGGAAATCATCTTTTAAATATATATTAGGTGTAGGTAATTTTTCATAATGACTGTTATACTCTACTGTGGTTATACGATTAACCAGCCTTTACAACAATATTGTACAATGTAGGTATGTACATTGTACATGTTCACATTTCCTCAAATTATTGTTATGAGAATGTATTTTCTGCGACCTAGTAACTGTTACGAACACAAGGGTATCTAATTGGGGTAAACAGATACGACTGCTCCGTCTGACTTTTGATTGATGCCTTCACTTCAACTTCGGAGTGGCTTCGAGTTCTGTTCTCTGTCCAAAAGTTTAATTCTGAGCGGAAGTTTAAGTTTTCAATTAAATTTTGGATGTTGTTGAAACTGTTATGCTATAGCTACGAGCGTTCTACGGCGTAGCTAATTGCTACGGAAAATCGTAGACAAATAATATCTAGCAGCTGTTTCTCGGAGCGAGCACAATTTTACTGTATTTTTTACAAATTTAATTTCTTTCAGTTTTTTTTAAGGACTGGAATTTTAATATAAAGATTATTTTCGTGTGGTTTCTTTGTTACAAAGCCACCGAAAGACCTACTTAGGTACTAAAATACTATTCATGTTTTTTTTGTATCCACATGTATTAGTAGATGCTAGTACAATAGTTTTTCAATGTACTAGCTAAGTACGTATTTGCAAAACGTAACTAAAACTGTGACTAAACAATCCGTGGATTACGATTGTTTAGTCACATTTGCAAACCAAAAGTCTAAAACTATATTCAACTTGAAAAATTACTTTACCTACGTAAACTTATAAAAGTTTTCTATCATGTTTGCGTCATACCTCACAACTTCAGAATCAATAGGCGAATAGTTAGGAACTTCCAAAGTCAGTAGACGAATTGTAGTTTGGCGTAGCGCCAAGGAACTGGCGGGTCCGATGGCTTTCTTCACATGTCGCGAGGCATCAGCTGACTTTTCTTATTATGTTTTGAACTCGATAGCTGCCGAGAAAAGGACTGGCTGCCTTTTACGCTCCAACGCATTTATGGCATTATGTGCAAGACTGTAGTTTCTTCCTTTGGTACTCATATGGTGTTTTGTACGGCATCCGCTAGACTTCAGTATTTTTAGTGAAAAGGTGTTGCCATAATTACAACAAAATAAAGTTTTTTCTAGGGTTTACAGCGAAATGCTATATCTGTTGCCATTCAGTAATTCCCTGGGTTGTGTATATAGTCTGACAAAAAGATATTAAATAGATTCATGTCCCTTTTCGTTGACATGTTTGCACTCAAGATGAATGAACAAGATGATATTGAAAGTAAATAGGAAAATAAGCTTGTCGTATTTTGTTCGAATGTACGTCGTTTATTCGTTTTATCCTTGTTGTCGAATGCGTGTTCATTGTTATTTCCTTCTCGCTTGTTATTGTGACGTAGGCTTGTGTCACTCTTTGAATAGAAGACCTTGTTTTCTTAGATCATGATGCAGCGTATGCCCTTAGCCAGGCAAGTTCGGTGAAACTTGATACGGCCGATTTTGCGATCCAGTCATCTTAAAATCCTAGGCCCTATGCGATAATATATACCTAATATACCCTACCTAAGTTAACACAATATGCCTAACGAATAATGCTTTACTTTCTTAAATGTAAACGTCTTCATGGAATGATAAATATTTATTCATGTATGATCTCGAGAAATTGTTCCAAACTTCCGGCGAAGCGACGTAATATTCCATAACTTTGTACTTGGAATTTTCCGCGGCTTTCGTTATGGAAATTTACAACACATCTATCTACATACTTATTACTTATATGAATATTGCAACGCCAAATGACAAAAAAAATATTGTTCACAATCATCATCATCTCAGCCGAAAGACCTCCACTGCTGGACATGTGAGACTAATATTGAATTTGTCGGAAAATGTTTTATGGAAAGGTCGGCAGTTGCTCAAAACTGTTGACTGAGCATCCCTTTAGTATTTGCTAAGTTGTTACTCACACCCTGTTTAATAACCGTAAGAAATATAACTTTTTTTTCAGTCACAATGTATATAACATCTAAAGCTAGATTACGAGTACATACAAGATATTTGCCATGGGATTTGATATTACTGCACATAGCCTTTCAGGATGCAGCTAAGACGACATAAACTTCCAATTTTATTAAAAACTTTCCAAGAGAGCTGCTCTGGAGTAAAAGGTAATTTAAGGGGATAAATTCAAGTTTGGCGACTGAGAGGACTAACTCACAAAAGGATGAGTGCGGAAGTAGTCTAGAGGACGGAATTTTTCATAACTTTGCAAGCGTTATGAAATCTCGCTGCTACTGGCAGTTGAGAAGCGCAGTAGAGCAAGCTGAGCAAGCGTTAGGCAGGTATTTCACTGGCGACAGAAGACAGAAGACGAAAGGGACGCAGTTATGCTTTAGAACGAGATACAAAAACACCGCGCTCACTCTTGAGCATGCGTCCCTTCCGTCTTTTGTCGCCAGTGAAATAGGTGCCTTTGTTGGCATATTCTTATGAGTAGTAGGTATACTTACTTTATCTCAAGTTCGCTCGAAATTTGTTTGTTGACTTTTGGAATTGAAGCCTGACCAATAAAATAAAAAACGAGCTCTGGGGCGCCGGTAAAAAATGCCCTTATAAAAATTAGTTCCATTAAAATTCCGCAACAATGCGTGGTTTTTATTTTTTCTGGTCGGGATTATTAAGAATCAGGTATTTTTTACTTTCCATTTTACGGACTTGAAATCTACTACTATTGCTACTAGCTTTGTTTTCTTTTAATATAATATGCAACTATGTACGGTCGCGTTCATAAGTCCAGTTATATCACGTGCATCTATACTTTAAATTAACTTTTTTCCAAAAGCATTCAGGCCGTGTCATTTGAAGTAACACACAAAAATAAGAATAACAAGCCTTTAGGAAAAAAGTTATTTTAAAGTATAAAAGCACGTGCTATGACTGACTTATGAACTTGACTACATTTATTTTTGAACAATGAAGAATATTTTGTGAGACTGTTTTCAAGTTAACGTATTTATTTTTTGGTACGAAAATAAAGTCAGTAGGCTTACTACGTAAGAAGCGACAAGCTCGAGAAGCTGTCAAACGCGACTTAGTGACATTATAGCCATAGTAGTTATATCACTATGTCGCGTTTGACAGCGTCTCGAGCTTGTCGCTTCTTAAGTTTTCCTCTTAGTAAGCCTACTGCGTCTTAGTTTGACGATGGTATGCGAGTTTTCGGTACAAATTTTATTTATTTTTAACCAAATCGTCCGTCTTTTTTACGGGGTTAATAAAAAGAAACCAATTTGTCATTAAGAAATAAAAACTTTTATTATTATCAGTTCAAATATCGTATTTACATTTTTTTAATCGAGTAAAAGCACATTGTTTGTTTATACATTGAAATAATAAAAACATAATTTAAACCAGAAGCAGGACATTTTTGTGATACGTAAAATTATAAAATGAAAATTAATTGATTATATAACCTATGATATTTAATTAATTAATTAAAAAATATAAAATAAATCTCATCTACACTGCGGTGTACTTCGGAACAATTACAAGGCGATGGCAACTCGTAGGACTGACAATTAATAAGAGACCGTAACAACTAAGCAATTAAGACCTATTTACACAGTTCGTTCCTCCGTAACATTGGTGTCCGTGTGACCACAGCGACATCGACTCAGTTCTTCATTTCATTATACAAATGCAATATATCTTATTATACAGCCGACCGCATATCACAACTCGTGCTGCGAATATCGCTACTACGTCTATGGAACAAGGTCCACTTCAGTCCGTATCGCCACTGATCTGCGGTTGACCGATTCTGCAATGCGGTTCTCAACTATGGAATTCCTTAGAATGCTTTACAAATGCTTCGTTTATTTAATGGTAAAATATATTGGACGAAGATGAGAAGCAAAATTCATCAATCTTCATTTTATTTCGAGAAGTCGAAATGCAAGAAAAGCTTCAATAACATGATGTAATTTTTTAAATATGATTTCATCAAAGATTTCATCCAGATATGTATCAAGTTTTTTTTTTTATTCAAGTCATTATTTTTATTTCATATTAATTAATTTATAATTGTATAAAGTCAAATAGGAATAATCATGAATTAAGAAGCGCGTTGCATCTTCGTTCCTCGTCCACATAAATGCTAACCTATTATTTTACATCGTATGTTCGGTGCCTCACTCAACGGGTGAATATCTCAATTGGCCGAAAAGCGTATTCCAAGTCGAAACAAAACATGTCGTGAGTACAAATCAGATAATACTCGCCGTTATATTCTTAATTTGAATTTGTGTTTATAACATGTATGTACACGAATAAGTTTTTTAATGGGTAGCTTTCTCTATGGCCAGCCATTTTTATCGTAAATACAAACACATACTAGATAGCTAACTAAGTTAACAGATTACGCAATCCGAAAGCGAAAAGTTCTGACTAAGATCTTGCTAATTTGTCTTCATTTATCATCTTTATGTAGACCGTTTAGAAGGAAGTAAAAAAAACATTATGAAGCGGGATTTGAAACGCTCGAAAGAGAGTTTATTATTTTCAATCTATCATAAATATTATTGACAATTTTTTTTATTTAGTTTTCAGAAGAATAGATTAGTAGTTCAAAAGCTAATATTAGTTTCGACTTGAAACACCTTTTCGGCGACACATAATTTCAACTCTCCCTAAACTATTATTCTAGATAAAAATCAACAACTCGTTTACACAGAAAATATTGCGTTCGACGATCTATACAAATTACGTACTATTTTGGTGTTCGGAACCGAATTATGTTACTCGTAACTACTACCGAGTAGGGGTGACACTTGATTTGTGACCCAATTGTGACGATATTACTATGATTATTATAGGTATTTTATGAAGTGCAAAGAGCAATAAAACTCGATAAACTATTTTAAGTATTTCAGGGTCTTAGCAAGTATGCAAAGCGAAGTGAGCGTAGAATGAAAAATTACGCTGCCGAAGTATTTAAATTAGGTCCATAAAAATACTAATTAAACAAAAGTCGATTTGCATAATCACTTTGGACAGACTTCGGTCGGCCGTACCGGCGCGCCTTGCGGTAAAAACAAAACGATGACAGCGCAGACTAGACCAGACCAGCCCTGAAAAACTTGGATAGGAAAAAGGATCCTTTTTATTTTTTTATTCATTTCTTTTCAATTTGCCACCTGCCAGCATTTGTGCGGACGGGCTGCGGACAGCCGCGACTGGAGCGTTTTAATTTTCGAACTCCGGTAGAACAGGAATAATCCGACAAAACGCAAAGGTTACTACAATATCTGCAGATATGTTCCGCACCCGGCCTTTTTATTTTATTCGTGCATGTAAGCCGTTTTTAAAGTAAGATAAATTCGTGCGCGTTTGTTTGGATTTGTATATGACGGGAGGTTGGAAGCTTCATTTCGCGGCTATAAAAATGTATCGCGAAATGTGAGTTGATTTGATCGTAGTTTTTTTTACAAGTGTCCACTCCTTTACCGGGAACTGTCCTAAGGATCGGTACACTATACGCTAAGGTTCTACGTTTAGAGCAATTACATACATATTCATTAACCAATTTTTTTGCATCAAATAGATAGCGTCTGATCTTTCATATTCCTTTAAAATGTATGTAATTGATCTAAGAAATGCCGGCGCGGGCGACAGACAACTTGACTATTGCTACTGTAGTGGCAGTGCTTTTATTGTTGCGTTCTCATTTCATCGACACAAACGTTTGTTTAAAACTTATATTTTTCCTTTTGATATTACTCCACGACAAAAACTTAAGCAATATCCAATTAGGGACAATGCTCTTCATTTAAGACGCGCCGCTCAGTTCGTTAAAAGTTATTGCCACAATAGTATCACCGGGTACTTCCATCAAAACGTCACCCGATAAACGACTTTATTGCTATTAGTTAAAGACCATTTACACTTGACAACCTCTAATTGCTTTTAGACTAGCTTAATCTAAACTCGGTTGCAAGTACAAACCGATCGGTTGCGATTCAGCAATCGTCTTGCCTTAATCCATAAATAATACAATTTAATTATTTATTTTTAAGAAGCGTCTATCAAACTGTTGGCACAAATTGGTGTTATCGTTATTATAGAACTAACTATTTAGTTTCAAATCACAGATACTTTTGAAGTCTCTACACGAGGTAAGACGGTGTCTGAATCGCGTATGTTTCATAGTGTCGCCGCGCCGGCCGTACATACACAGTAAAACCAGTAAATTATCTTCATACAAATGTGCCGCTGTCAGTTTGAATGTGTGCGCCCGCGCCGCCGCGCGCCGTGTAGGCACGCGCTATCACGCACTCACTAGCATAAAATTAGGGGGAATAAGGGGGAGGCGGTATGGGCTAAATGCAAGCGTGTGCGTGACGGCACGTGCCTACACGGCGCGCTCACATTCAAATCAATGCGGCCAGTTGGTATGGAGATAACCTTCTGTTCTGAGTCTACTGTGGTACATACACTGTTTGTCTAAGCTTAAGCCTCGGTCACATTTAGCGAATAGTAGCTACGATTGCATTCGCTGTGAATAAAAATGATCACGGTCAGTATGGGATTCGCAGCGAATAGCCCTGTCACACTGAGCGAGTTTTCGCTGCGAGTGCCAGTTCGCAGCGACTAATCGCTGTGTGATCGAGGCTTTACTGTCGCCACACACTCGCCACTCGCCACAAACGCCGCCACTAAAGCGCGCGACGGCCACTTGTGACCGGTCTTTTTTTAACCTATGCTCGCATAATCATAATGGACTCTGTCTAAGAAGGTTTAAGTTTTAGGTTTAGATTAGCTTTTTGAAGGTTAGTTTTGGCGTTTAGTGACCGGTGCAGGCCACAAGAAGCTAGCAGCAATGAATATGTAGCGGCGAGTCTATACAAAATGTATGAAAACTAAAGGAAATATGCCGGTGGCGGCGTTTTGTGACTGTGGCGAGTGGCATGTGCGGCGACCCTTACACGTAAGAGACCACTACGATTTGACTAAACAGGTTAATTCACTAGTGTTACATCTACTTCTACAATCCTCGTACAGAACAGAACCAAAGTTGCGAGTAAATTTTACAAATCGAATTTTCCTATCACGTTACAATTAACATTAGGACGGTCCCACACTTCATAAATTTGAGATCTGTAGTGATATTTAAATTAATTTTGGTGTGTCTCGGTTCGATTCGCGTTGTGACCGCAGTCCGTCGCTACCGTGCGTGCGAGCAAGCGAGCGAGCCACATTATACAGCTATTTGATAAAGAACATTATAAAACAACTAGAAGTTAGCTGCTTTGTTTATTGCTTTTTCAAAAGATGTCGACTGTTAGCGTATATCAACTATATCTTTTATTCGCTTCGAATAAAAGAAAAAAAATGCTCAAATCGATGCTCGGCACAATTCTGCCGTGGCCGCTAAAATCTCTAAATTTAAGTTGTCGGTCTCTTTCATTCATATGGGTATCGAAAAGGATGGGGAGATGAATGAATTTTATTTTGAATGAATGATATTTAAAATAAGCAGCACAGCTGTCAAATTCAGCTTAATTTAGTCGGGATGTTTTTAAATTCCTGCTAAATTACGCGTAAAATCGAACTTTGACGTGTCTAAATGTAGGTTGGCAATCACCTGTCCCTTTTCGTTCTTAAGAACGTGAAAGAGACATAACAACTTAAATATAGATATTTTAGCGGCCACGCAGAATTGAGCCCATTAGCTACTTAGTTGGTATTAAGCCTGCCTTTGAAGTTTATACCTTGTGTCTGGATGTTGTATAATTATATCAGTATGTAGTTATCTATATATTTATTTATATTAGCTGTTTAATATCCATTAGTACAGGCAATGTGTGAGATGTCCCCACATAATTATTTTATTGATCATTGATTCATGGGTACAGTAAACGAAACCATACCTGCAGTAATAACTAGTATTCGCTATATTTACTAACCGCAGAAGTTTCTATTTTTTTATTCATAATGTTCTCTAAATAAATAACTATATTTTCTGCACTCAAATAAGCGTGACTAACTGGCTGAAAACACTGATTTATGATTTTTATTTTATTTACTGTTATTTATTTCAAATACTTTTATTATAATTAGTTTATTAGCCGGCCACGCTCCGAGTACTGTGGCATTATCTATGGAGCACCGTGGAAGGAATGTGTGCATTAGTTAAACGCCAATATTAATTAATGCCAACCCCCTACTGACCCAAGCCCGCATATCATAATGTTATATGAATTATGATCATGAAGTGCGCACTCCAGCCAATAGAAGGGCTCATGTAAAACCGTATAATCATTCATAAGACTGCATTAGAGTTTAATTCATCGACAATTATTCCTTAATAAATATAAATAAACTTCTTCAAAATTTTTACCAAATTATGAGCATATATCCAGCATAAAAATCTTTTAAAATAACACGTCATACTCTTCTCAATTATAGATATAAATGGCACACTGCTCTGTTACTATATTTATATTTATAATTCGTAAACTCGGTACCTATCAGTTTACCTTGTCACCATACAATAATTGAATTACATGGATGGATATCATCTGAAGCTTATAAGCGCTATATAAGTCGAAGCATCGACGGATGGAAACCAAACAATACTGACGCCGGCATTGCATGCCCGAGATATTACATACAAGTACGACAACTATGCGACAGAACTATCACGAAATTTTGGTCCACCGAAAACGAGCCAACCAGATTTCGACTGTTCAATGAATTTATTAAAACTATAGGAATCGAAACGTACTAACTAACGAACACAGACTCAATAACGCAAGAGGACTCCGCTTCAAAACATAATCAGTTTTTTTTAATTCATTCATTTCAATCATTAGAACATTACACATTGCACTATTTATAATTAAACTAACTTTTATTCATCATAAATAATAAGGATGTGGACTATACTAGACATAAATAATTTCATACTGTCTTGGATATTAATTTTCCTAATTTCATTTACAGGAAAAGAAATCAGTTATGATTTTTGAAAAATAAAGTCGTCCACATCCTCATTAAATTGAATAAACAAAACAGAACTACTTCCTACGTTACCAGTCCCCTCGGCTATTGAGCGGTCGTTATGACGTGAACGTTCGGCGAGCGAGCGCGAATGCTCGCCGAGCGCGCGAACACTGCGGCGAACTCTACTGGGCGGCTCACTTCACCACGTGCCGCGACTCCGGCTGCAAACTCACGCCCTCCACCGTGAAGATTGATACCTCTGCAACAAAAGAATAAATAAATTAAATGGCAGTTCAAAATAATGACAAAGATCGATTAAATATTCTTTTAAAAGTTCTTAATCATACAAATGGATCCTTTCATTCGAGACTGGTCAAGTCCAGCTGATCATCCATCGGTCCCATAGTTTACTAACGGCGGCAACGACTTTGATACTGCAATTTACTGTATTGATCAAAATATCCAAGGAGGTGATTCAGCCAGACTATGAAAATAAATCTCATATTTTCGTGTGAATGGTCAAGCCTAAAGAAAAACGTCCAAAAGTTTTCTCAAAACAAAATTTAACTTTTTCCTATAATCCCTTCCTAACTTTGCGTTCCCATGAACTACTTTTGCAAATAACGCGAACATTCCGAAACGAACGCAGCAGCATAATAACAATTGCAATAAAACTGCTTTCTTACCAGTTCATCTTCCACACTAACATTGTTATTTTTCACACATCTCTCACCGCTCGCGCGCTCGATACATTGTCTTTAATGTGTGGGCAGTCCCACCCCTCTCTTTGATGTCGGTATTTGTGTAGTATGCGACTATGCGCTAAACTTGCCCTGACTTGGCAAAGTTTAGCTAAGACTCAGCTGACGGATGTTCGGAGCTATTAAGCTAACTGAGCTCAGCTTGTTTGATGAGGCTACATATTATTATTATCAGTTATATTATTTTTCTAATAACATCTTTTACCTAAAATATCTATTACCTACTATTGGAATTTAGAAGTATCTTTTTGTCTTTTTGGCAGTGAAAGCAAAACATACAGATTTATTTTCGCACTTACAAGATTAGTAAGGATGGGTTAAACATTTTGAAAATCCTGTACATTATCTTTTGAAATAGTGAAAACTGTATGTAATATTTATCAACAGAAAATATTGACGATACAGTCACAAGTACCTACTCGATATTTTTTTTAATTTAATCGATTCCTTTACTGTATTTTAAAAGTGTCTAATGTGCCTACAGTTTAATCTTTGAGCCTTTTAATTAAAGAAAGCTTACAACATTTTAAATATAATTCAAAGCGGTTATAAAGAATACTGACAACGAAATAGAGCAGTTTGCGACGCGTTCAATTTACCATTCACATACTTAGCCAACAGTCGAGCGAATTTCTAACAAGTTTGAGTGAGTGTTTGAACTGTCAAGAAAGTATTTACTGAATTCCAGGAACTTTAGTTGGCTCAGCTGGCAGTCGACGCGGGATCAACGAACCTAATTACGAATGGCGCCGAGCGCTCTTCGACATAACTCTTCGTATCTTCTTTTACCAGGAACTACGAAAGTTCTTATTTACGTTACGTTTAACCCTTTAGCGAGGACACTATTTTTAGAATAGGATATAAATATCTATGATATTTTGCAAATCCACTTGTGGATACTCTTTCTAGATACATTCAAAATGAATGACGCTTTCTTTTTATTATTTTAAGCTAACACTTTAAACTTCTTCTTTTAGCCCCAAGAAGTACTAAGGCATCAAGACTTCCTAGTAGCCACTCACCCACCCACTAACAGACAGTTCCCCAAACTGCGAAAGTGTGTGAAATGTGCGCGCTCTACACGATCTGGGTGGCAAGAGGAATCTTGAAGATCCTACTGCTATGTAAGAAATACTAAGGCACCAGAACATGAGAGTAGGTTTTCACCGTCAGGCAGGTTTGAATGATGGAATATGTCATGGCTTAATAAGCGTTTCCAGACTTTTGGAGGTGAGGCAGTGGCAGTTGGTCAGTGAGCTTCTCTAATAAACTCAACACTAGAAGTACCAAGACACCAGAACATCACAGTAGATAATCACCATCGGGCAGTTCCCTAAGCCGCGGAGGTAAAGGCGCGAAGAGTGATACAACGCTCGATGCGCCACCAGTCTTCTAAAAAGATCTGGGAGCTGGCTGCATCTATTTTTCCTAAAACATTCAACGATAGAAGTACCAAGGCACCAGAACATCAGAGTAGGTACTCACCATCAGGCAGTTCCCTAAGCCGCGGTGGTAGTGGCGCGAAATATGAGTGGTGCAACGCTCGATGCGCCGCCAGTCTTCTAGAAGGGTCTGGCTGCAGTAAGGCCGCCGCGAGCCGCTCGGCGTCCCTGCCGCCCTCTCTAAGGCGCGGGAAGGCGGCCCCCAGAGGTCGCGCGGGGCAGGTCCCCCATCGAGACACGTGGCTCCGAAGACCGGGAAGCCGACTGACGCCCTGCCAGCTCTCTTCTGTTGGTGTGCCTACGACCTGAACAAGATTTTTTTATTCAATTATTTTCTTATTTATTCGAATTTCTTCATTGTATTGTATAAAAATAATATTATGCATGTAACCAAAAGGAGGTTGGTTTTTTGTTTTGTTACTATTTTAAGCTATTCATCTTGGTTTTATAGCCATCATAATTTAAGTCCATATTGGCCACTAGCAAATATTTGATTGCTTAAAAGAGATTTCAATGTCTTAATCATAAATATAAAAGTGAAACGAAGCGAACCGATCAGTCGTCTACGCGACTATGATTCAAATGTCACATAAAAATAAGGGAATTTATCGCAATGAACAGTAACTCTAAAAAGCCAAAATATAAATTAACAACTAGTAACATTCGTTTAAAATATTTTATTTAATGAGTGATATTAAAATGTAATTTGTAGAAATATTTATAATTTCTCCGAATATTTGAAAATGAAAATGAAATGAAAATGAAATATGTTTTATTCGAAGTAAGATTTTACAATCCCTTTTCGACGTCGAGTCGTTCATGCGACGTCGTTCATTTTCTTGCTCGGTGATAAGTAGCTCAATTCAATGATTGACAGAATACTATTCTTAGATGTTCTTTGAATCACTTTTTTCTAAATCTCGTCCTATAAACATTTTCTTCATGTTCGCACGTGCGAATTGGGTCTAATATGAAATTCTCAGAAGGTACAAGTCAAAGAGAGATATTATATTACAGCTTAACATTCTCCGGGAAAGTGCTTTGTAGTAGAAAATCTTTTGTGAGAGCAATATATCGGTGAAATATGCACGCGCGATAAATTGTTCTTACAAAAGATTCGAGGAAAAACGACATTCGTCCGCTGTCCGTGAATCCACGCGAACTATTCCACACTGATATTAGTTTCCTTGCGTGATCGAATCAGGAATGATGAGATCCGCAGGCGAACCAGAGTCACAGACATAGCCCGAATAATAGCTAAACTTAAGTGGCAATGGGCTGCCACATTGCGCGTAGAACCGACGGCCGTTGGGGCAGAAAGGTTCTTGAAAGGCGACCGCGCGCCGGGTAGTGTGGGCAGGCCCCGCACGAGGTGGACCGAGGATCTGGTGAAGGTCGCGGTTTGCCGCTCGATGCGGGCAGCGCAGGACCGATCATTGTGGAGATCCTTGGGGGAGGCCTTTGTCCAGCAGTGGACGTCGTTCGGCTGAGATGATGAACTGTTGACCTACCTTGAAGATCTTGTCGAGCTGGTCATGCGTGTCTCTGACTCCTGGGAAGGTGGGCACGCCGCACAGCATCTCCACGAAGATGCAGCCCACGCCCCACATGTCCAGAGACGTCGAGTACTCCGTGCTGCCTAGTAACACGTCTGTGCAAACAAACAAAGAAATATACAATATCTGTCTTACATGATTATACAAATACCTACCACAGAAGTATATTATAATAGTACAGTAAAACCAGTAAGTTATCTTCATACAAACAACGTGCCGCTGTCGGTTTAAATGTGTGTCCGCGCCGCGCGCCGTACGCACACACTAGCATAAAATAAGGGGGAATAAGGGGGCGGCAGTATGGGCTAAATGCAAGCGTGTGCGTGACGGCGCGTGCCTACACGGCGCGCTCACATTCAAACCGATGCGGCCAGTTGGTATAGAGAAAACTTATTGTTCTGAGTCTACTAATAATAGTACCCGTACAAAATACATGACAGACAACCTCCCCGCACTTATCGAGTGTTTCATATGAATCCGAACAAAAGCTCTTTGACCTTTTTTTTTCTCGAAAGTTATTAAAAATAATGTAACGCCAAAATGTCTGGCAAGGTCAGACGCTCACCCCGTCTTCTACTACGGTATGCCAAATTACGTATTTTGTGATAATTTCCTAATAGTTTTATCGCATTGTTTGAAAAAAATGTGCGCATTGTATGCAGGTGTCAATGACCTTTTGTCCGGATTCATATGCAACAAACAATAAAAGCCTTCCCTGCTCTAACTAAAAAGAAAACCAGCTTCAGTGGTGCTACACTATTTTTTTAGTCTTTGTTACAACAAATTGATAAGACAAAGTCAGCTTTTTATTTTACTGGTAGGATTTAAATTTTTGATGTCAACTGGCAAAAGGTAATATAATTTTGACTGCCGTCGGTGGCCAAGTGGCTAGGCCCGTTGACTTCCATTCCGAAGTTCGCGGGTTCAAACCTCGGCACGTACCAATGTGTTTTCGATTTTCGAATTCATATGTACGTTTATTCGACGCTCTTACGGTGAAGGAAAACATAGTGAGGAAACCTGCACACACCTGCGAAGAAATTCAAAGGTTGTGTGTGAAATAGACCAACCCGCACTGGGCCAGCGTGGTCGACTAAGGCCTATTCACCCTGGTATCAGGGTAGGCTCGAACCCCTCGGTGGGGACATATATATGAGCTGTTAACGACCCTTGTAAGGAAGGTTCTTACATTCCAAAAATGTTTTACAAACACTCAATGACAGTGACAACAGTAATAAACTCAACGGAATATGTAACATATTGGGAAGAAATATGACGTAAATTGCGATAGCACTACATCCCAGCAATATTATCGCTTATTTATCGTTGCAATAATATTGAATTGTTAAGGATCCAGCTCCAAATTATAGTAAAACAATAAATAGTAAGACCCACGCATAACCCTGAACGGATCTGAACAAATATTGGCGAAACGCAATCGCGTGAGTGCGTCAATGAATCACCATCCTACTATATATGTGTAAATAAATATGAAAGATTGAGAGGATAGATGGATAGATTTATCCTTCACACAAGTACTGGAAAGATTTTGATGAAAGCTTACAATGTTAAAGCTACCTAAGTACATCAAAATTGCAAATCGGTTTTTACTACAGGAAAAATCTATAAAAACGCAAACGGGGCGGTGAACTAGCAGCTCTATTAAATAAGATAAAATGAAATTAATATAAAATATGATAGTTTAACAAAGTTCAAGTTTCATATGTTGGTACTAGACAAAATAAAATCATAAAACCAGATTAATATAACTAAAATATGCTCCTGCAGTATTAATATTAAAAGAACTCGCTCGCTGAGTAAACAAAATTATTCCAAAGCTATACAAACATTTAGATCCTTCGCCCACACGAATTACAAATATACGCAATTCTTAAAACTCATACAATTATGACATAATTGGATTAATTGTTCCAATTAAATTGTTAGCTGGATTAAATTAGCGAGCTGATGAATGAGTCAGCTTGTATGATAAATTGTCCAGATGCTAGTAAACATCTTCATTGGGTTGCTAGTTCAATGACTTGTTGATTGAGAATACGTAAAATAAATAAGAATCGAATAATATAAAAAATAAATAAAAGTAGTAATGTCACTGTCATAGAACTTGTTGAAGATATACACCATGACTTATTTTTAATAAACATAGATTAGTAATAAAAACTACGAATTGATCATCTTTTTTCAAGCACCTACAAAACAGCAGCGTGACTTTTCATTTAAATTCGGTCACCACATTATCAATTACTTTGAGTCAAGAGGTACAGCTTGATAGGTACAAGTGCACGCGTACTTTAAAATAACTTTTTCAAATTCATTCCGATTATTTTAACTATCACAGAAGTAAACAATAATATAGTCCAGTTTTTTTGTTACACAAAAATAATAACAGTATAACCTCCTTTTTTGTAGACGGTAAACTTTAGGGCGCGTTTAGTCGACGCGCGCGCGCGCGGAGCCCGCGCGCGTCGTCTAAACGCGCCCTTACGTCGATTTTGCAAACATACACATAGGCCACTAGCGACCCGCCCCGGCTCTGCACGGGAAAATGGTTATTGTGGGTTATCCTTAAGTATATTATGCATGTATTATACATATAAACCTTCCTCTTGAATCACTCTATTTACTTAAAAAAAAACCGCATCAAAATCCGTTGCGTAGTTTTAAAGATTTAAGCATACATAGGGACATACGGACAGAGAAAGCGACTTTGTTTTATACTATTACTACTATGTAGTTAGCCTGTACCAGAGCGTGACGACTTCGTGAGAGTACGTGTGTGAGGGTACGGACTTGGCGCGCGCTAACCCGATATAGTACTCACCAGGTGGCCTGTACCAGAGCGTGACGACTTCGTGAGAGTACGTGTGTGAGGGTACGGACTTGGCGCGCGCTAACCCGAAATCGGCCAGCTTCAGCTCGCCGTGAGAGCTTATCAGCAGGTTCTGTGGCTTCACGTCCCTGTTCAAAACACGTGCGACTTAGTAACATTCAGTAAAATTACATAATAAAAAAAATTTATTGACTCAATTTAGGTAATATTAAATTACCCAAAAAATTGTAGACTATCTGACTAAATGACTTAGCTGAGAACTATATCTCAATTAGTCCGCATTAAGACTGCGTTTTCACCAGATATGAGCGAGGATGCGAAGCGAGGGATGTGTTTGTTAAGAACCAACACAAATGCTGTGCTAACCGAGGTGAGGTAAATGAAGCGATTCTATTGGTTCCAAACACATCCCTCGCTACGCATCCTCGCTCATCTCTGGAAACGCAGCCTTAAGCTATAGCACATTACACCAACTCAACTCATAGTATGGCATGTCGTCGACTCATCGTCCACTTTCCACTGACATGACATGACATGTAATATCACTCTTAAATAAAACGACGTAAAGCTTACATTTCAATTGAGTTGGGGTCGAGTTTGGTGTAATGTGCGATGACCTTTAGCCGATGAGTGGTTCCCGACTTGGAATTGCCAACCCAACTTTTCCTGTAGGTATCGTACGATGAAATTAAAGGAACTGGCAGTAGTGTTCAAGCACGTGTATAAAAAAACAACTGCGATCCACAACCCGCCTGACAAGCGTGGGTATTACGCAATACTTCCAGAGAAGAAGCCTTAAACCTGCAGTGGACTGTTATAGGCTGTGGTAGTGGTAAGTGTAAGACGACACACTTAAAAAAAATATTGATTGCGTTGTCAAAATTAAATAAATTACAAAACATTTATGACTGGCATATTTTTATTACAGCTTTAGGCTCGAATATATCGGGCGCAGACGAGGGAACCACCAGACTAGGCGCTATAATAAAGAATAGAATAGAATATACTTTATTTCCCACTAGAAAAAACAATACAGTAAACTTCACAAATAAAATAGAAAGTTAAAAATAAAAATATATAAAAGGTTCTTCACCTCAACCCCTCAAACCAGCAACATTCTTTAAAAAGTACAAATAATCAGCTTATTAAAAACGAACAAAAATCTGCTACAAATTGATGAGTTCCGCCGAATCCCTTAGGCCTTTTCGCGCAAACACTTTCAGGCTATTTGGCAAAGCAAAAAATGTCTAAAACAAAGCCGTAATCCGGAGCACTGAGGGAATATCAAAGAGGGGTTTTTCTTTGAACCCTTCCTCCAAACAGGACACATTTGTCAATATTATTTCCTACGGCGGGTAAGTGCGAATACGATGATTGATTTTGAAAGACTAGAAAAAAAGGAAATTGGGTAGAAAGACTTTCTGGGAAGGATAATGTAATTTATGTGTGTTAGATAATGAATGCCTACGACTCAGCGCTATATTCTGATTGTACTTAATACTAGCTGTTCGCAGCGTTACTAGTAATTTAAAAAAAAGATAAATTTATTATGTACCACGCCACAACAACGCAAAAAGCAAAAAAACAAATATTAGAACGTAATTTAATAAACAATTAACTGTAGCTAGTTCGCGTATTAAGTTAGTCTATTCAAGTTTTAAAATTAACTTGTCCAAACTACATGGATCATTATTTCAACCCTTGTCTACGAACATGATTCATTCAGGAAAAACCCCAAGACGCCAAACAAAAAATTATACACGCGTTTCTAATAGCAAACCTGTTGAATATCTAACCTATATAAATGAGCTTATAGGTATGAATAGTGCTGTTATATACTTTTATTATATGTCTGTAAAAATATCCTTAGGTTGTTTAAACTTAGCTAGAATGATTTTTAGAACATTTTATTAACATTATATTAGTATCAATATCCGACACGGAGCGGTGAATCCTAATAGAAAGCTGCCTAAAACATAGCTATGAGTATTCTATATTCTAAAATAGTCCTTCTACTACCACTTTAACACAATGTAAATAAAAAGCTATAATCTGAACCCTGACCCGAAACAATAAAAGCGCGATTCACGATTCAATTAGTTGTTCGAATGAAAGGGATAGCTATACGAACTAAGTACTATATAGATAGACCGTTGTTGTTGTTGTTAAAGCCGTTAAAGTTGAATCGTTAGCACGGGCTATTACCACCACAATTTACTATCTTTGTACCGTGATATTATTATTTTCTCGAGGCATATTAAACCACTTTTCTAAAGACAAACTTCGAATAAAACGTCGATTTTTAACTGAGTTTTTTTACTGTTTTTGTTGCACCCTGTTACTATCTGAAAAATCTTTTGGTAACGTGTAAAACTACTGTTATTCGCCGCCATTTGTTTGTAGAAATATTTTTCAACATACCTACATTATAGAAATCGAACTGGTTTGGATCTTTGGATACCTATGACCTGTCACAATTAAGACTGCGCTCGATTACAAAATTATTTGCGCTTGTTGTACTCCTTTTATAATATACATTGTGGTTGTAGAGGTGCAGCAAAAACAACATTGCAAACGTATTTTTGCCGTTTCGATTGTCTAATTTTGCTTTCGCACTGTTTGGAATGGGTGCGCCCTTAGCTGCAAACCATTATTATATGTCAAACACCATTATTTATTTGTTGTGCAGCTTACCTGTGTAAAACTCTTCTCCGATGGCAGTAGGACAGCCCTCTGAGCAGTTGGAACATGTACAGTCTTACGTTGTGATGATTCAGCCCGCCCGGATGCCTCTCCATATATTGTGACAGGTCCGTGTCCTAACCAAACAGACACATACAGACAGTTTAATAGAGTTCTCGGAAGAAAAACAGAGAGACATAGTAACAGATGTACTGGAGGGTTAAATTGGAAGATGGAATTAGTTGTGGAATTAAATTGTCTAACATATTGCGTAACATTACTCCGATGTACAAACGCGGGAATT